>CM031242.1:407490233-408690233 GCA_018340775.1 Taxus wallichiana var. yunnanensis
AGCATCGGAAGTACCCTGCCATAAGAAGGATCGAAGAATATTTTTAATTTTTATCAAAACAATTTTGAGGATGCACATAATGGAAAGCATGAAGATGGGAAGAGCGCATAGAACAAACTAATGAGTGTGATATGACCAACCAAAGATAACCACTTTCCTTTCCAAGATTGCAAACGCTTCGAAAAGGAGGAAACAAGATCATTCCATAAAGAGGATCATCCTTGACCCGTGAGCAAAGGAATTCCGAGATACTTGTGGGGTGAACTACCCAATTCAAAGCCAAGGTGGTCTCTAATCTAACGTTGCACACACACATAGAGGTATTAAAGAAAAAGATAAATGGATCTTCGGTGAAATGTTGGTGAGAGACCGGTGGCACACCTTCCGCTAACCTAAGTAATTTTTCAGTGTTTGTTAATGGTTCGGCTAAAGGTTTCTTTACTAGTCAGGGGATCCGATTTCCTATTCCTGTTCATTTTGGTGGCTGAATCTCTTAGTAAATTGATTCATAATACTCAAGCTCTTGGACACATTCGTGGTCTTAGGATCTTCGGTGAAATGTTGGTTAGCGGAAGGTGGCACCTTCCGCTAACCAACATTTCACCGAAGATCCTAAGACCACGAATGTGTCCAAGAGCTTGAGTATTATGAATCAATTT
The DNA here is from genome assembly GCA_018340775.1 of Taxus wallichiana var. yunnanensis. Taxonomy (NCBI): domain Eukaryota; kingdom Viridiplantae; phylum Streptophyta; class Pinopsida; order Cupressales; family Taxaceae; genus Taxus; species Taxus wallichiana. The sequence goes on from CM031242.1 coordinate 407,490,893, forward strand.
ACTAAGAGATTCAGCCACCAAAATGAACAGGGAATAGGAAATCGGATCCCCTGACGAATGCCGCCGTTACTAGTAAAGAAACCTTTAGCCGAACCATTAACAAACACTGAAAAATTGGGGGTAGATATAAAATTGAAGATCCACTCACAGAAATCTAAATGAAAACCCATCTTACGAAGGATGATACAGAGGAATCTCTAATTAATGTGATCATAAGATTTGTTATAATCCAACGTGATCAACATCTCAGACTGCTTAGATTTAGAGATGGAATGAATAAGTTCATGAGCCAACATTACGCAATCAGAAATAGAGCGACCTGGTATGAAGCCACTCAGATATTGAGCAATGTGGGAATCAAGCAGAGGCTTGATGCGAAGAGCTATTGCTTTGAAGATGATTTTGTATGACGTATTATATAGAGAGGTAGGATGGAAGTCCTCGAAGGAAGAAGGTTGATCCTTTTTGGGAAAGAGACAAATGAAGGTATGATTTAATTCCCCAATATCATCTTAGAGCGAAAAGATTCTTCCATTACAGCCCAGAAATCCAAACCTACAATATCCCAAAAGTCTTGAAAGAAAGCCATAAGAAAACCGTCTGGATCAGGAGCATTGTCACGCTCCATGGGAAAAACAATAGTTTTAATTTATTCAATAGAAGAACATGAGGGAAAAGGGAAAGGAGAGAGTTCTGACTAAGAAGCATGGAAGAGTTATCGCCACCCAATAAAGAAGAAAAGAAAGAAACAACTTCATCTTTGATTTCCGTTTGTTTATAGAGAACCGAACCATCACCATTGGTAATCTGTGAAATATATCTGGAGTTACGCTTAGCTTTGACGGAAGCATGGAAAAACTTAGAATTACTATCACCATCGTGCAAGCATGCTTCGTGGTATTTTTGTTTCAGTATATTTCTTTATGAAGAAGAAGCTCACCTAACTCTGCCAAAAGAGATTTTTCTAGAAGATATTCATTAGAACCCATGCCAGAATTGAAAACCTTGAGATTGAGAGCTTTTATACCTGCTTTAACCAGATATTTTTTGGTAAATATAATTTTGAAATGAGAGATGTTCCAAGCTCTAAGCTTGTCTTTCAGAAGAGAGAGCTTATTAGATAGAATAAACATGCGGGTGCTCAAAGGATGGAAGGAATTCCACCAATATTTGACTAAACCTTTAAGGTTATTGTCTCTCAGCCACATGATTACAAATTTGAAAGGAGAATGCCTCGAAACCAAATCACAATAGATGTCCAGGGCGATGGGAAATGATACGAACCAGAAAGAGGGAGGATCGAACTGGGTAGAAGCATATTTTTTTGAAGCTAATATTCATTGAGAATAAATCTATCAAGCATTTCAACAATATTGCTAAAGTTGAACCGCCTGTTGGTCCAGATGAACCATCCGAGACTAGGCTCAAGATCCATTGAAGTCAATTTTTCCACAAAGTCCCAAAATCATTAAAAAAATTTCCTGACCAATCCACCAGACTTATATCTAGGTAAAAGAATGGCGTTGAAGTCACCAGCCATAAGAACCAATTCATCGGGAAAGGAGAAAAGGTCCGTGAAAACATAATCCCATAAAAGACATTTATCCAAGATGTTATTTGGACCGTAAACGTTGCACAGAAGAAAGTTCACATCGGAATGAAGCTGAACTTGAACCCTGCATCAGATCTAGTACTTGCCCTTGGATAGAAAAGTAACATCAGCCTTCCATGTTATCTATAATATTCCGAGGCCCCTAGAGGCACCGACCTTGTTAGAAAATATTCCATTTCACCCTTTGAATCAATTGGCAGAGCTTGACATTTTTGTCTCTTGTAGAAGAAATATATCACTTTCTTGTTCCAAAGTGTATCGCCTAATCAAACGTAGTTTGTTAGGGGCATTAGAACCCCCAACATTCTAGGAAATGATTTTCATGAGGATGGGGGGATAGACTTATCCCCACCCTTAAGATGAAAGAAATTTTTGATCACCTTCTGGAAACCAACGACCAATTCATCATTAGCCTTAGTAATAAAGGATTTATGAACAAGTTTGTTTCAAGAACCACAATTATGAGAGTTGACTAGAGTTAGTGAGCGAGCAATCGAAGTATCTAGAACATCCAAAATATAGACATCGGTTTTTACCAAATCCGAGGAAGAAGCATCACCCAGGAAAAGGGGCCCTGTCTACACATCCTCATTTTTTGTAACCCATCTTCCCGAGACTTAAGAGTATCTACACATGCAATCTTCCACCCTTGATTGAAGAAGATTCAAAAGGGAAGAGGACTTTAAAACAACTTTTCTAGTTGCAACAAGAAGAGTGTTAGGAGAAGGTTGGATAGGGACAACAAGATTTGAGAAAGGAGGGAAAGAGGAGGAAGGAGGCGGCGGGGAAGGAGGGGGAACACTTGAGGCCTCCTCGTAATGGAGGGGAGCGCCGAGAATGGAAGCGAAGAAGTTTTGGCTTTGGGAATCCATTTCCTTTCATTCACTTGGGATGGAAGGACCTTTACAATCTCTTTCGAAATTACCTTCCTGGTTGCATTTGAAGCAACGAAAATGGACCTTTTCCTCTTCAACTGGTTGTTCCCATATCTTGGAGGAAGAAATCATGATGGATTTGGAAATTATAAAAGTAGGGTCCATAAAAATACAAACCCGAGTGAAGGCCACTAGGGTACCATCTAGGGTTTTAGGATCAACCTCAAAAATAGATCCCATCCTCTTGCATATCTTAGAAATAATATTAGGGCTCCAATATTCTCGGGGAGGGAATATAGTGAATCTAGGTCAAGCAATTTTTTTCTACGATATTTGTAGGGTCGAAATTGGGTGTCTAAGGTTGCAGATACAAACCAAACTTGGCCCGATACTAGTAATTTTTTTATAACATCTCGATCCGTCGAGCTTCACTATGGAACAAAATGAGGAAGTGTCCTTTGGCAAGGAATTGAATGCACAAGCCGCTTCCCCATTATTTTCACACCGATTGTAGAGATTCAAGTGGAAATCCATCATTTTAAAGCTTGGAAAACATGACTCTCTTATAATAGAGGCCAATGTTGGTTTCAGACCACACTCAACATTCAGCTCCATAGAGCATTGCATATTCGAAAACATAGGAGGTTACAGGGGGTGGTAATTCATAGTTGTCATTCGGATGGCTAGGAAACCCTAGATCCATTAGGACAAGCTATTGATGAGACTATTAGAGAGTTCTTGTTACAATTCCTTTTGATTTGTAAATTAATATCGAATCATTTAATCTATTCTTATATATTCTATTTTAACCCTAATATGGAATTTAAAAAAGGAAATAATTTGTATTCACTAAATCACACACTTACTATGTACACCTAACCTCTAAATATGTGATTTTATATACATGATTCCTAAGCAAGAGAATTACTCATTAACAACCCTTTAATTTTCTTTGACATTACTTTTATCCTTTTAATCTTTATTGTTTGTTGTTTCTAGACTCACACCATATAGTTTTACATACTAGCCGACATCCTAGCCTACTATGATTTCATTGTTTATCCTTTTGGGCACTTTGTACAGAACTTCCCATTAGGGATAGGAGTGCCCAAGCGTTGCTGTCCCTTTGGGTGCTTTTGTCCATTCTCTCTCTCTCTTTTTAATTTTTTGATGTTACTTATTTCTTGTTTTTGGTTATCACCCTTATTTGGCCTTTCACTTGTTAACAACAAACCTTAAGCAAAGGAATTATATATATATATATATATATATATATATATATATATATATATATATATATATATATATATATATATATATATATATATATATATATATATATATATATATATGACTTATTTTACCTCATTAATGGGGAAAACATTCAAGAGGAACCTATATCTACAAGGAGAGCTAATATTTTCTATCTACTACATTAAGGACTCGCATTTTGGATTATATAATTCATTGCATAGGAGGGTTTATTCTAATTTAATCCCATGCATCTATTTTTGGGTTAAAGTAGTTGTTATCATCAATCACAAAGACTCCCGTGTTTATACAAGTGCATATACTTGAACTCACGGTGTGATTGGATAACATGGCTACTATCTCCAAGTTGTGGGACTTGCCGCTTGAGATAGACCTCCCGTGAGAAAGTGGTTCTTACCCCTAAACTACCTGCCACAATCTACTCTAATGTAGGGGAAACTAACTATTCTAATCTAAATTTCCAAGGGACCAGAGGAGAGGATGCATAAAATGAAATCCTACACTAAAGCGGTGATACACCAGAAAAGGAGGGTGTGAGAGTAGTTCCCAAATGTGTGAAATATAGAGGCAAAGTGCACACTAAAAGAGGTGATGACAGTTCTCCATAATCTAGCAAAATGCATTCACAACAATATTCCAAGCATACACAATGATAATGAATCCCTGCAAGAACATAATAATAGACACAATATTCTTGTAGAAAGATTAAAGGGGCAAGAAGAATGCAAGAAAACACAGCAGGGGAAGATACATCCACAAACTGATATTTTATTGCTTCATGATATGCACAGTTCAATCTATTACAAGATAAGGGCCTGGATCACCATGCAAGGAGTCCACTACAAGGGCCTGCAACACATTGGCTTCACAAAGCAATTTTGACAGAGCTTTGCTATCTGAAAAACTCCCCCTTTACAATGAGCCCAACACTCCAATTTATAGAAAAATGAGAAGGGAAAGAGAAGGGAAAATGGAAATCCCGAAATCTGTCCTTCAACCACCTGTAAGAGGCATTAAATGGAGTAAAATGATTATATATTACTTGAAAAAGGCTCCCCATACTGTCCCATGTGCTGCAGCAGAGAAATAATGATGACCATGCCTCTTAATTGCACTCCCAACTACCAAATAAAACACTGTTATGAACCCGGCCACGTTTTCTTAAAAATCTCAATCAATTTCTCATCAAATCTAGAATTTATTGATTGCTATGTGTCGGGCTTGGAGCCATGATTCCAACGGTACCAATTTTGTGTGATTTCGTTGAGAAATGCAAAAGTTATGGCCTTCTGAGTGCGGGCAGCTATTTGGGGTCTCAGCGGCGTTTTCTGTCATTTGACGGGAATGAGCATTAACTGACTGGAGCCAAATATGTTTATCTTATTTAAATATATCTACCCTCATTAAAAATAAGAAATCCAATTTTTGTGGCGTAGAGGACGTCGTGCTCGTTCCAGAAAGTCCAATTTTGTGAAAATCGAGCTCGGAGTCAAAAGTTATGGCCGTTTGAAGTTTCCGGACCAAATGTTGACTTTTCTTCCTTGCTTTGCCGGCTGCTTTCGCTTTTCACATCCCGCGCGTACCTTTGTCCCGGCTGTCCCGGATGAAAATCTTCGCCTCGGCTGATTCGGGCTTCCTTGTCCCTCTTTGCGGTGAAGACACGTGGCGAGATTCCATTCGCTCTCGGCTCTTTCAGCTTTTCGCGTCCTCCACGTACTTTTGGCCCGGATGTCCCAAGATTTAAAGTCCTCTCGTTTTCTGCCGAATCGCGCGCCAAGGCGTCCTCTACGCACTTTTGTCCCAACTGTCCCGGATTGCCTGGGACAAATTTCTCTCGAACCGCCCGAAATGGACTGACTTGCGCCAAACCGGCCGATCCGCGTCTTTCGCGTACCTTTGTCCCAACTGTCCCAACTGCGCGAAAACAACACTTAGTCGATTTTTTCCACTTTTCGGCTGGTTCGCCTTTTCGCGTCCCACGCGTCCCGGCGTCCCGGATGCCCCTTTGCTCTGCAGACTGCCTGGCGGCCTTTCGGCCGATTCGCGCCCAGATGTCCCTCATGTCCCGACTGTTGCGAGGACTAGGACTTAGCCATTTTTCATGATTTTTCCTGGCCCAAGCTTGTTTTCTGCAACTTTTTCACATTTTTAAAACTTGTTGGGTTTTCCTCTTGGACAAGAGAGTTAGAAAGAAGCCGAGGGGACCCCAGAAACACGATTTTTGCCTTGAATCAATATAATTGCTTGGGACTAAAGAATTTGATGCATGTTATCAAAATTACCTTGAGGGGTGAATTTTGGATAACAATAGTTGTAGTCTATTATCCTTATGTGACTAGCACTAGGGAAACCTATCTCAAGGGATATTATTCCAATCACACACACACACCAAAACTACATTGAGTCTAAAATGTAGTGCATCGCTTTGTGATAATCACATTGAGGTGACTATCAAGGTTAGTATGACTCAATCATATGCATATTTTATTCATCTAATGTGTGCTTGATTATTGTTAAGGTAGTTAGGGTTTATTTTGCAGGTACATGCATGAATGAGTAGAATTATAGTGAACTTGACATGACCTACATCAAACCAAAAGTGACAAGAAGTGACACAAAAAGAACTAAGACCGCAACTATCCTCAGTAGAAATTAGCACCCAAAATGACGATAACGGCTAGGTGGTCGTGTCCTCTCCTAAGCACTTCTATCCCCAAGATTGTCAACTCCCGGTTTCAAAAACAAATATTACACACCAATATTTTCCTTTCCATCTTATTCATCACTCTAGAATCATTCCATACCTACGATTCAAGACGAGTCATTATTAAAACCCTATCTATCACTCTTTCTTACATTTCTATAGCTAGATCTTACTTGAATATTGTTATATTTATCTTATCAACAATGTCCTTACATAGATTTAATTTTATTAAATCATTTGGTGAACTCATTCTCAGTACATGCCTACTATAGGATCTCTCCTTCATGGCACATACCATAATATCTTTGTTTCATTTACTTCAATGACACCCATCATGTAGAGATACTCTTACTGTGGTAAATTTTAAGACCCCCCCTAAAAAAACCATAGATATTACTTGGAGAATTTCTATAAATGACTTTCAAAATATTGGTGAATGCCACGAATTGAAAGGAAATACTAAAGGTTGGTAGCATCGGTGAACTAGTAGCATAATGCTACAAGTCGACAACATTATATTATCAACCTAGGTAGCATGATGCTACCGACCAATAGCATAATGTTGTCACTGGTAGAAAATTTCTCTTTTGTGCATGTGGTAAAGGTGATTTGAATATAAAAATTTGGCTATTACTGTAAATGCTAGGTGAATCAACCCAAAAAATTAACTTGTACCTAGAAAATTTAGGTGAAATAACAAGCGACCTAACACCTAAAAATTAGCCAAATCCAAATTTCAAAAACACAAATATTCATGAATTAACGAAGATTTGCCACTAAAATTTACACTAACTCTTATAAAATTATTGAAGCAAGTCCAACTCCCTAATCATACCACATCCTCCCAAGTAAATGTAATTTTGAGTCATATTTCAGCTCCTTCTACTAGTAACGATGACACATCCCATAAGCCTATCTTAGACTCTTAAATTTTTGCACTATGCCTTTCAAGATCAAATTCAAGCCATGAATGCTATAATTACATCTCTCAAGGATGAAATCCAACACCTCAAAGATACTTCCAATGCACACATCAATTATCTTTCTATGCATCATGATGTTCTTAAAGCCAATGTTATGCAATGTGATATAGGTGCTACATGTGCTCACATAAGTGAGGGTCTAGTCCTCCAACATAAAACACCTCTTCCAACATTGATTGTTGAGGAATCCTTACAAGGACCTCACTTTTTTATGATCCAAGGTTTTTTTATTGGGATCCTACCCAGGTTACAAAAGGCTAATGCCTAGATTTTCAGAAAATACAATCAAATAAAAAGAGCCAAGAACACCACGAAGGAAGAGAAAACTAACAAAAATAGGGGTTATTTCAAACCACAACAACAAAATAACCAAATCCTAGCGAACCAACGCAGAACTACAACAATACTATAAAAAGTAGGAAAGTTACAAAACAAGGATACCAATAGAGAGTCCTAGGTCATGTCCAACCACTCCTTGATTTTCTTGGTCAAGTTATTCTTGAGGTTTCCCAGATTATCCTTGATATATTTTATAGTGGTACCATCCTTATCCTTTTCCTTACCTTTAGTAGTCTCAAGAATGGAGATGAAGCTAGATAAGATGTCAAAATTTCCCTTATGGATCGAGAGAATATCACATTGCCTGTTTCTAATTTTTCTTATTCTTCTTCAATGGATTTAATTCTCTTTTCCATTTCATCCATCAAATTCTCATCTTTGATCCCACTTTCCACAGCAAGTTTATAACCCCTGACATTTTCTTTCAGAATCTTGCATTCCTTCCTAATCCAGGTGATCATATCAAAGTGCAAGTCAAGCTCGGCCCCCGAGTCCTTTTGTTTTAGTACTTGGTAAGGTTATCTTTTTACCCATGACGTGAAAGATGGGTAGTAGCGTCCACATCTCTAGAAGCATAATAATGGGAAGTCAGAGGAACAAGGTCAAGTTTAGTACTTTTACTCCTAAGGACACGGCCGAAGGATCGGGAAGAGAGGTAGCAAAATGTCATTTAGAGGAAGAAGGAGGTGGGGGAATGAGTGGGTGAAGAGGAGGAGCAAGGTGGGTGTTGACAATGAGGAGGTCAAAGTGCTTGTAAAGCAGAAGGATGAGGACATGATGAGAGGGTTTGGTGTGTTTACCTTAGAGGACCAAGTTGATAGAATGGTTAAGGGATTGAAGGAGGTAGAAAGGAAAATTGACCATAATGTCCCTTCTAAAATGATTCAAAAACACCAAATGAAAAAATGGAGTAACTTTGAATCTCCCATCAAGAGTAAGATATTTCATGATGATCAAACTCACCTTGTCATACAACTTGGGAAAATAATCTCTGAGGTATCTAATTTTGGATTCAATCAGATCTCCCCCCCCCAAGAAAATTTTCCTCCTCCTCCTTTCTGACATAGTTGTTCTTAAAAAAATGCATACCCTTTGGATGTAGTCTAAGTAACAACCAATATGGTTTCCTTAGTGATTTGGAACTCCCTATTTCTATAGTGGATCTTGTGTCCATTCCAGGCTCTGGACAAATTGTTGAGACATATGGTAGTCATAACCCTTCACCGCATTCATAAAGTGGTTGAACCCACCCTTCTTTAGAATCTCCCAAACCTTAGGATCTTCCTCCAATGGCTGCAATCAATGGGATCCACTTTGAATGTCTCCCCATGGTGGACCAAACCTTGACAGTGCGAGTAAAGGTGGTAGAGAATAACCAAATGAAAAATCCAAAAATCCCAAAGTAAAAAGTACCTTTCTTTTCTCCAACGTTCACCAAGTTATGAATGACGGCTCTCCTTTTTAATGATGAGTTGTACATGATTAGGCAGAAGGGAGGAGTTGTCCCAAATTTGAAAATCATTAGCACTAACTCCAATGTTGGCAAGAGAGTCAACTAAATAATTTCCTTCCCTGTAAGTATGAATAAGGGTATGATTAGAAAACGTTTTAACAATCCAAATTACATCATCAATGATTTTTTAATAAACCAACTGGCTTGAGTATTCCCTTTGAGGAAATTGATGATATTCAATGAATCTCCTTCAATAATGATATTCTAGATATTAAGGGAGTGTGCAATTCGGATTCCCCACAATGCTACAAGGGCTTCAGAATAATGATTTGTGTGATGTCCCATGGGACCTGCATAAGAATCTAAAATTTACCCTAAATCACCCCTAATACAACCACCACCCCCAGCTCCCGGTTTCCTTTGCTAGCTCCGTCAAAGTTTATATTTTGGGAATTAATAAGAGGAGGAATCCAAGAAATCAAGGATCTGTCAATTTTGGGAGGTGCATTAGGAATACAATAATAAGATGAATTCCATTTCTTAAGTAGCTTACCCTCTTTTTCATTTTGATTGAAGTTCTTCTTAGGTCTAAACCTAGATAGATTAAATTTAATTCCTTCCATAAGTTGGTTGAAGATCCTTCTAATAGAAGGTGTTTTTTGTTGAAAATGCTTTGGTTTCTATCTTTCCAGATGAGCCAAATGATGTGGGGAAAAGACAACATCCAAATTATTTTGACTATCATGTGCACGTGAAAGGAGGGAGCCATTATTGCCAAGTTGAGAGGATGGTATCAGGAAAGACCCATTTAACTTCCATCAGCCTGAAAAGGAGTTTGAAAAATCCTTAGCACATTTAAATGGAGAAAGAGATGATTAGCAGTTTCTTCCATTTGCTTGCAAAGGCTACATCTGTTAGGAATGTGTTGACCTCTTTTTCTCCAATTGTCAATAGTAAGCATTTTATTCTAAATGCAAAGCCAAAGGAAAAGATTGATTTTGGGGGTCATATCTTTGAACCACACTTTTTCCACTCAATGGTAGAGGGGTTAACATCAGCATTAGATAAAATCATGTAGCCACTCTTAACATAATAAGAACCATCAAAATAATCCTCCCAAACTAGCTTGTTAGCTTATTCATTTGTTGTAAAATGAAAAGAATTTAGAGAATTCTGAAGAAGTTTGGTAGGGTTTAAGAGTAGGGATATGTATCCAACTTCTACCACCATAATTATTTTGGATGTAATTATTAACTTTCTTCCCAATCAATTTTGTGTAAGGGCTTTCAAGCTACGCATCTAGTCTAAATTGTTTTTTATTAGAGAGTTAGGTAACCACTTATCCTCCCGAAGGAAACAACATCACCATTTCCTAGATTCCATTTGTTTCCACTTATGATTAAGTGTATGGAGTCTACAATGGCATTCCAAAACTAAGATCCATCAGGCAAGTCCTCCCTATGTATTCATTCATGCCCACTATCATTACTTAAGTATTTGGCTCTAACTAATCTAGTCCAAGGTAAATATTCATTAAGCAATCTCCATCCCATTTTAGCAATCAAGGATTTGTTCATCCATTGAATTTTCTTTATGCCAATTCCTCCATGATTCTTAGGTTGACATACTTTGTTCCAAGAAACAAGGTGATATCTATCATGTTCTTCAACCCCACTCCAGAGAAAGCGTTTCTAAATCCTTTCAATTTTTTCAATAACTTCCCTAGGGAGTTTGAAGAGGGACATGATAAAGATAGGGAGATTCTATAAAGTGCTATTGATAAGGATGCATTTACCATCTTGTGAAAGAACTACACCCTTCCATGTAGCCAACTTGTTGTGAAATTTGCTAGATAAGATTATTCCAAACTTCATGAGGAATTTTACCATGAAAGAGAGGCATACCTAGATAGGTAGTTGGAAGGGTGTTGATGCTACAACCAAGGATCTCAGATATCTTTCTTTGCCTAATGTCAGGAGTGTTGATGAAGTAGAGGGAACTTTTGTCAAAGTTGATAACCTGCCATGAGAGGTCCTCATACTCCAAAATAATGTCATTGAGTCTTCTTGCTTCGACCACCGATGCCATGAGAAAGAAGATTATACCATTAACAAAGTGTTGGTTAGCGAATTTGAGATGAGATGAAGATAGATGGAAACCTTTGATTTCTCTTGCTTGTATATTCTTACTAACTTTTCTACTCAAACTTTCTACCATCGTCAAAGATGAAAAGGGGGGGAGACCTAAGCCCCATGCTGCTCTTAAAGAAACTAGTGGGGGATCCATTGACAAGCACCGAGAACATAGGAGAAGAGATGCAACTAGAGATTATTTTCTTGAATTTGTTTGTAAAGAAAATTTTTTTCAAGAACCTTGTCAAGAAAACCCAATGAAACCCTGTCAAAAGCTTTGTTCATATCCAATTTAACAATCATCTCTTCCTTATTTTCCTTTTCCATTGAATGAATAAATTCATGGACTAAAATGATACCATCCTATATAATTCTTCCCTGGATGAAGCCTCCTTGTTGGTGGGAAATGAGATTAGGAAGAAGGGGTTGGAGTCTAGAAGATAATATTTTTGTAAAGACTTTATAAAGCACGTTAGCTAGACTGATAGGCCAAAAATCCTTGAAGTTAGTAGCTCCTTTTTTTAGGAACAAGAGCAATAAATGTAGAGTTTATTTCTTTAAGCACGTTCCCAATCCTAAAGAATTCATTGACCTCACTTTACACAAGAACAAGAACAATACATAGACCTCAATTTACACACACACAACGAGGGGAATTACTATTCCTCCCTTCTAACTTATCTCTTTCACATATTTGCAATTAAAAATCCAAAAACATATTTTCTTAGATCTTGATTGGATGTACTCTTGTTTCCTTATACTACTATATGTTGCACCTTTTTATCATGTTACTATGGTTCATAGTATGATTTATCATTTTCATACACACATGCACATTCACACATCACTTTGAGATGAATGTGTATCACTTATAGGTTATTACATGATGCATGATACTTGTCCTCGCCCATTACCAATACCACCGAGGTTCCTGGGGAATTTTCCTTTTCCCACTTACTATCAGGTTATATCATTGCAATATTTCACATTTTCATTCCTATATTCAAATATTACATTGTGGCATACTATTTATCTTTCATAACATGCTAACGTGTTTCATGTGTAACATTTACCTTGCAGACTCTTCCCAATCATGGTTGTATGATTTGCTTGTATCTTGTTTACGGGTTATGCCCTATGTTTGCTTTTTTCTTGTCTTCACAAACCTTGATGGATTCGATTGTCTTGTGACATCCTGAGTGGTGTCCCATGTATGCAACTAGATCCTCATTATGTCCTTGTTTGCTATTTTCCTATATGCTTTTACTAGTTGTTATTTCCATGTGCATTGCTTGTTTATCACTAACACTTGTATGCTAGAATTTTCCAATTGTTTTTCTTACACCATGGTTACTAGCATGCATAATCCATATTCCCCTTGTAGGTATCCCTATATCAGATATGCAAATCAGCTTCATCCTTCCTTGTTTGGACTCTGTTTACTTTTGTTTATCTTTGCACCCCAAATGAGCGGTGGAAAACATCAGGTGAAACTTTTCACCCTCCTAAGAGTTATAGACAATAGTTATTGAATCATAGTCACCATGGTCACAATAGTAATCAGTTACAAAACACGGTCGGAAACAAACTTAAACAAAATTCATAACTTGGACATAATTACCGAGTATAGACATAAATGTGGGTGCTAGTGTCCCATTTAGACAGTCTTGTCCTAAGGGCACAAATAGTTATAATGTAGTTTCAACAGTTGCACAATTACATTATTCTACAATATTAGTAGTTACACAGTCATTTTCAGATTATAATTAGTTACTAACATGAACTAAATAAAGAACTAACTATTTACTCAAGAACCAAAGTAGAAATAAATAAGGAAGTGACACCTAGGGCATATGTAGGACAACAATATGCCTGAAACAATGTGTCACCCAAGGCAAGTTAAAAATTGGGTTTGTGATCATATGCAGTATCACTTATCCATTGGTAAGCATTAACGGTTGGAGGGAAATACCTATGAGCTCTCCCAATACACTTTCCCTTAACGTTAACATGATGCCTAAATACAAAGTTTAACACTAGGACACTCAAATCCCTAATTTGGTGATAGGACACCAAATCCTTCGTATTATTCCAACTAGCTCCTAAGCAACAAGTCTACAAGAAGGAACAAATTTCTACCCCTTTCTCTTTCAACATTTCAAGTGTACTCTAACCCCTTGGTTTAGCTTTTTCTAATACACATTTCCAATTTTACATATTTTTCAAGTTAAAGTTCAATTTCATTTACCTAGAGCATTGAATACATTTTTTTCTTTTGCAAGTCCTATCCTATCCCAACAAAGGAAAAGCACACAAGAAACCATGAAGAAAATCTCAAGCACGCTCCGAAAAATACAATATTCCAAGGAACTACACACACACATCATTATCACTCCATACACACAAAGGTTTACCATAGGATCCTTATCCTTCCCTTCCCTTAGAATTCCATGGTACACATTTTTCACTATTCCATTCAACATGCTATAACACTCATTCGACATGCTATTGGGCACAATATTCTTTTGAATCCCAAGGTACGCTTTTTTGTTCTACTTTATGCTATTGAATCCTTATTCACCAACATAAAGTGGGGGAAAATATAGTCACTAAATCATGCACTTACTATGTACATCTAGCCTCTAAATATGTTATTTATATGCATGATTCCTAAGAAAGATAATTACTCATTAATAACCCTTTACTTTTCTTTGACATTACTTTTATCCTTTTCATATTTATTACTTGTTGTTTATGGACTTACACCTTACAGTTTTGAAAGAGTTTATGAGAATCGTATTGAAAACTGTGCACCACGATGAAGTTGCACTCTAAAGGAAACGTAATAGCTCTAATGTAATCACAAGGAGGAATCGATCAATCAATGGAAGAACTTGCATAATAGAACAAAGCTTGCACATATAGAGAAAGACAACGGAGTGTCTTGGCATACTCATAAATGTCAAATGAAGGGATACATATAGGGTGCTGAGTAACCCTAGTGCATGACACACAAGAAAACCCTAAACCTAACCCATGTGAGATGACCCTCCATATGTGAGTGGAGGACACATAGGATCCCACACACCAACACCCCCTTCATCGAAGCTAGGGTAATGGCTATGATGAGTCATACAGAACAAGAAGACACTCTTAAACAACTAAGAAAGATGTGTTAATGGGGCCTGACAACTAAAGGCCTGATAAGGTGCCCATGTACAAATAACATCTTCCTAGAAGAAGAAGAAGAAGAAGAGAAGGACTATATATCCCGAAGAAGATAAGCAGTTGCATAAGACATCACCCCAAGAAGAGACCACAAGTGAAGAAAATTCACTTCAGTGAAGGGCTTGGTGAATATATCTGCAATCTGATCAATTTTCTGAATGTACTTGAATGTCGATGATACCATCATGAATAAGCTCTCGTATGAAGTGCATATGGATCTCAATGTGCTTCGTCCGTTGATGCTAAATTGGATTTCTGTAAATTGAGATAGTGCTCGTGTTATCACAATAGATGATGGTAGGTAGCCGAAAGTGGATGCCAAACTCTGTCAGAATACCTTGTAGCCAAACAACCTTTTTGGCAGTGTTAACTGCTCCTCTGTATTCTACCTCTGTAGAAGATATCGCAATTGCATTCTACTTCTTGCTAGACTAACTAACAGGACCCAAACCAAGAGAGAAACTATAGCTAGAGGTAGATTTCCGATGATCTAAGTCATCGGCCCAATCAGAATCTGTGAACCCAATCAAGTCAATATCCACCCCTCCATAATAGTGAATGCCATCAGTATAGGTGCCACGAACATAATGAAGGATCCACTTAGCTAATTTCCAAAGTGCAGCTCATATGGCTCCTGCATGAATCTGGACACGATCCAAACAACATAAGATAAATCTGGTCAAGTGTGAGTCAAGTAAATCAAGCTCCTCACCAACTATCGATAAAGGGTACCATCAACCAAGGGAGTAGAACAATCAGAAACCAACTTAACCCCGGAAAGAAAAGGAGTAGGAGAAGACTTACAATCGACATCCGAAAATGAGCCAATAAGTCAATAGTATACTTAGGTTGCAAAATCAAAATTCCCGAGTTAGATTGTGAAATATGGATCCCAAGAAAGTAATGAATCAGACCTAAGTCAGTCATGGAAAACTTGTTAGCCAAGGTGATCTTCACATAATCAATGATAGAGGAAGAGCTGTCATGCGATCAAAAAGTCAAACATAGAGAAAAAGGAGTATGGATTCCTCTTTCCGTAGAATATAAACATTTGAATCAGAGTGACACCTAGTAAACCCTGATGTAAGTAAAAAGGAGTCCATCTTGGCATACCAATCCCGAGGGGCTTGTTTAAGGCCATAAAGAGACTTCTTTAACTTACAAATGAGGGAGGGATCATGGACATAACCCGGAGGTTGTTCCATGTAGATATCTTCCTCTAGGTCACCATGAAGGAAGGCACTCTTAACATCCATTTAATGTACTTTCCATTTATTTACTACAGCAATGGCAAGGGTCAGTCGAATAGAAGTCATCTTCGCAACTAGAGAAAAGGTTTTAGTATAATCAACCCCAGCTATCTGGGAGAAACCCTTAGCTACTAATCACGCTTTAAACTTTTCGACGTCTCCATCTACTCCATACTTTGTTCGGAACACCCACTTGCATCGAACGATTTTTCGTCCTTTTGGAAGAGGGGTGAGATCCCAAGTATCATTCTTCATGAGAGAGGAATACTCCTCATCTATGGTAGAATCCCACTCAGAATACCAAAAGCCTCCCGGAAAGACTATGGATTAGAGGAAGAGGTAAAGAAAGAGTGAGGTTCAATGAACCGTGAGTGAGTACGTCCACGAGTTCATTTTAAGAGACCTCTTGGAAATCGGAGGTGGAAAATACTTGGCGAATATCCCCGGAACCGGTTTCGTGGGAAGGTGAATTTTTTGGGGGTTGTATGAAAATTTTTGCCTGATTTTCAAGTGGTGTGATAGAAGGATGCAGACACGTGACGGGAGATTTGTTGTCGTGCGCGTCAAAAAAACTTGTTGACATGTGTCAACGAGTTTTTTTGACACGTGATAACAAATCTCCTGCTGCACATTCTGCAACCTCCGCCTCTCGCTCTTGCACATCGAAAAAATCTCCATGTCGTAAGCGCCAATAAACTATTTTTCATGTGTTTGTTATGCATCAATATCTATAGTACCTCCTTTTCACACATTAACTATCCGTCAGTGTCACGCGTCAACAAATAACCCCATTTTTGCGCGTCTACAAACCCTCCTTGTCACATGTCAATAACTTACCCCCTTGTCGTGTGTCTACAGTACCTCCTTGTCGTGCGTCAACTATATCCTTGTCGCGCATCAGCAACTGACCCCTTTGTCGTGCATCAACACATATCATCAATCTCTGGTGCTTAGAGTATGCGAGTTCACGGTATTTGTAAGGTATTGGTGGTAGTATCGTCGTATACTACTTGGAAAATCACCTAGGTTTTTATAGGATATGTTTTCAAATGTATGCGAAGCCGACCCCAAAAAATATATATTATAAATTTTAGGTGAACAGGACACCGACCCACTCCGAAAAAATCACCTTTTCAAATTTCTCGAAAATGAAATTTTCACCATATTACGAATATTTGCCACTAAAATTATCCTTGACGTCTCATATTTGAAGTATCTCCAACCAAATATCCAACACTTTGCAAAGTTTTCCTAGCCCAAAGAGGACCAGGAGGATCAGGCTTTGAGTCGGAAGATTCCTAACTCAAGTGAGAAGGGACATAGTCCACATCATCACTACTATCAAAATCGGATGACTCAAAGGTCTGATGGTCGGGAGGATCAGGAAGAGGAGCACGCTCAACAACATCATCATCTAATGAGTCAGAATCCGAATCAGAAAGCTGAAGAACCTCAATAGGTAGAGAAGTAGAAGTCAAAGAAGACTCATCAAACTTAACACTTCTCTCAATATAAAGCTCATGAAAAGTAGGATTCAACAATCGATATCCCTTCATGTCATCATGATAACCTACAAAGATATAAGGATTGGATTGTGGTTCCAATGCCTTGCATTTATTCTTGGGAATCCAAGCCATAGCCTTGGATCCGAAGACTCGAAAGTGCTCAACATCAAGCTTGCATCAAAACCAAGCTTCAAAGGGTGTCATCCCTCTTATTGCCTTGTGTGGAACATGGTTTTGAATGTAATTAGCACAATTCATTGCTTCAGCCCAATACTGCGGAGGAAGAGACTTCGAGTGAATCATACAAGTGGCCATCTCCTTAAGAGTACGGTTCTTTCTTTCTGCTACTCCATTTTTTGAAGGGCTATAAGCAACTATATACTGCAAGGAGATCCCTTCAGAAGTACAAAAATCCATGAACATATTGTTTACATATTCACCTCCATTGTCGGTTTGAAGGACCTTAATAGACCGTTCTGCTGCTTCTCAAAGGCCAGAGCCTTAAAGTCCTCAAAATGTTCAAAGACTTCAGACTTAAGCTTAAGAAAATATACCCAAGTATACCGCGAATAGTCATAAATGAAGGTGAGCACATAAAGAGCTCTAGTAAAAGAAGGAGACATAAATGGACCAGAAATATCACTTGTGAACAAGATCCAAAGGATGAGTAGCTCTCTAGGCTTTTCCTTTGTCAAAGTTCTTTTTAGGATGCTTTCCAAGGGTATAACCCTCACAAAGAACCTTAGAAAACTTTATGTGGGGTAGGCGTACGTACCTAAAAATGTAAGTATTGTACTACCAGGAAGAGGTTACAGAAACCCCAATGATGATTCATATCTCTTCACAAGGTGTTTGGAATCAGCTTGCTTTGAGTATGAATTTGCATCCCAAAATGCCTTATATAGCCTCCACATGCTTTTTTCTAACTCTGTTCCACTCTTTTCTTGCTTTTTGGTCTTTAGTTTCAGGACTGCCACCCAGGACAGGGCGGCGGTCTTGAACTCACCGCCTATGCGCAGGCAATGGTCCTATGCGTGTTTTCTGAAATTTTTGATGCTTTCATCAACATGAAAAATTCAATTGGCACTTGCATTCTCCAACCACTCCTGTTTGCATTTATGTTTTAGCTACCTGTAAATAGTGATTTCTCTTTGTTTATGATAAAAGAGTTCAATTCAAAATTACCCTCTGTAAATCCAAATGCTATAAATACCAAGCTTGTTTACAAGCAAATGTCCCCTCTCCCTCTATTAATTATTATTCACTATGTTTCAAAGTTCTCCCATAACTATGTTGAGGCTAGCAATGGAGCAAAAAGAAAGTGTGAAGATCGATGATTTCTAAATCGAAAAAGAATAAAATAGCCTTGAACTGAGACACGAGAATTCATGAAAAATCTAAGGTACGTACAATACTTACAATACTTACATTTTTAGGTACGTATTGTAATAGGTACGTCATGGCTACCCCACGTAAAGTTTTCTACCTTACCTAAAAATGTACGTATTGTACTACCTTAAAATGTAAGTATTGTACTTACCTTAGAATTCACAAGTGCACAGTAAATAGCTACATCGGGCTAACTTGCTTGTTTTAATTATGTTATTAGATTAATTGTTCATTATCTGAATATATTAGAATAGTGCTCTTTAAATTTCGTTCAAATATACATCATTGAAAATACAAAAAATAAAAGGAATATAAGCATAGTGTAGATATATCTTTCATAGTTAGTTTACTCATTTCAGTTAAAGTTGAATCATCTTTTGCATGACAATTACGGGACCCAGAGAGCCCAGGGATTACGTATTTGAACCGGTAGTACCTCAGCCAAATATCTTCGCAACATTAATGGATATAGATCAAGGGCTTAGGATTCAAGTCTTTCAAATGACAATAAACCCACAAGCGTTAGTGAACAATTGAGACAATTGAATATTGAAGATGACAAAGCATACACATTCTAGGTCAAGTCAACCCAACTATAGATTTCCTTGATAGGATATCCGCATGACCATACAAGAACTCGAAAGAGAACAAATATTTGGTTGTGATCCATTAGTTTCGCAGCCAAACATAGGAGACCTTCTCATTGATATAGACACAGCTTATGTATAAAAGTTTCCAGAACACCCGTAAGGTATTACGAGAAGAGTGTAAAACTCCTGATATTAAACATAGAAGCTGAAAAGGCTTATGACTATTGGATAGTTGGAAGAAGAGATTGATTCTTCACATGACCATAAAAGGTCCAAAGCAACCACGAACTCATGGTTGTGATCCCTAGGTCCCACAACCCAACGGGCCTGTAAGTCAGTTAAATATTGAAACCAGTTTATGTACGCTAGTATTTAGATCCTCACCACTCCCACCATATACCATAATGCAATTTTCTGCATTAAATATAGAATCCAATCAATCTAATATGTTTTGGGCTAGACCAGAATACCACCCATAGTTTCTTATCCACTACACCTCTCACTACCATTTTCCATGACCTTGTCTGAAATATACATGAAGCACCTACAAGTCACTTTCCACGTATCCAACAGCCAATAGATAGGATCTTGGTAGAGCTCGACATTGATTGGAGCCTCTCGAGTAGCTATTATATCTGAATGATCCATTACACCAATTCAGGTTAGGAGAGCTTTCTTTGCCTTAGACTCGCAGATCCCATTATTGCATGTTGAGGATATAAGATTTCCCAACTAGTTTGTCTATACCCACATATATTCCATTTCCACTGGTTGTCTCTGGCATGACCTCGGAGGTTAGGTACAAAGAAGGGCTACTTGTAGATTCTCATGCTCGCATGTCACTTTTCTATCGTACAAAATTGGTGAACCCGACGTGAAACAAACAATTGTTCCCCTTTTATTTTCATTTCTTTCATCCATCTTCACTCTTTCCCATTATTCTACGGGTATTTATATACCCCCCAAATATGTCGGGATACGATGCATATGGAAGACCTCTCTCAGGTCTCGAAGCACATTACGGTCAAACAAATAGACAACCATCACCCTCACTTTTTGCATGGGATAACAACTATTCAAGCAACTACTTGTCATCACAAACTCCTCCTCAAAGAACTAGCTCTAGTTCTTCATTCCGAATTGAGGAGCTGGATCAGCTCACACAAACACAACAACTAGAGCCCTTAGGCTCTAACAATATGATGTTTACTTGGAGAATCCATTTCATCTCCTCGGGTTTTGTTCAGACCACAAATCAGTAGGCAGTTAGATCCACTCCCATTTTTGATGAGGAGTACTTAGCGCTTATGCTAGAAGTGAACAATGCTTCCAAAACATGTACCCACCTATAGGAAGTTTGCAAACACAACCCGATACCCTGCTCCAAGAAAACACCCCATTCCTCCACCTATGGAAAATACTCTCGGTGAAGCTTGGAAGAGTAATGATCAATTCATAGCAGGGTACCATACACCTCTACAACCTCAAGGTATACAACAACCACCATTAAGGAAAAACACTATGTCTTCACCAATCGAGGTCATCTCAACCTTAGTTGAGAAGGTTAGAGGACTAGAACTTGCTCAAGCAAATCAAAATTCACATTTTGGGCAAGCAGGAACTTCCAACCCTCTACATCATCCCAGCCAAGTTGACCTCCTCACAGGAATGGGCACGTTAGGCATGCCTCCTCAACATTCGTATAACTATCTACAACAAACACCAACTAGAAATGTGTTTTCAAACACTTGCTCCAGTTGAAGGTATGATACCTCCCGGCTTAGCACCAAACAACCCATATCAGAGCAATGCTCCTCCCTACTTAAACATTTATTCAAAATCACCATAGGGAGACATGTTCTCCTCTCCTAGATGTTCACTCAACCACAGGATTTCCTTATGTCCCTACAAATACATATGCTATGCCATATCAACAACCCATTCCACCTCCACCCCCTCAGCAAGCACCATCGATGGTCGAAACCTATGCGGTAGGGACTTACTCAGAATATTTAAAAGAGCCTCTAGATTTCACCATACGAAGTGTCATGCTTCCAAGACCTCTTCCTAATTTTCCTAAATACAAAGGGGAGGGAGATCCAAATGCACATATCAAGGCCTATGCCATGGCCATTCGAGAATTGCTCCCTTGGGATGTGGTTGTTCTAAAATATTCCCTAAAACCTTAGAGGTATTGCCCTTGATTGGTATTATAGAATACTTGAAGCCTCGATACACTCGTTCAAACAACTTGTGTCAGAATTTATCAAAGCTTTTGATATGAACAAATTGTTAAGAACAGGAATTAGGGAATTCTTACATATTAAACAAGAGCAAAATGAATCCATTGCTCATTTTATTCAAAGATGGCGTGTATAGTCCTCTACTCATCAGCAAGTGCTCCAAACATGGATCAAATGGAACTATGTGACTTATTCCTTCATTCT
Organism: Taxus wallichiana var. yunnanensis; assembly: GCA_018340775.1. Classification (NCBI taxonomy): domain Eukaryota; kingdom Viridiplantae; phylum Streptophyta; class Pinopsida; order Cupressales; family Taxaceae; genus Taxus; species Taxus wallichiana. The sequence goes on from CM031242.1 coordinate 407,512,672, forward strand.
CTCAATAGAGATAAAGGAAGAAGTCCAGAAGTTCCCACTAAGGACTTATGATGAAGTACTCGAGAGTGCCCTCCAAATCGATCAAGCCGCATAGATAGTGGTCGTAAGACATATGGAACAAATGGGAAAGTTAATCACTCCCAATCAAAACACTACGACCTATCCTAATGTCGGGAATACCAATCAAGGACCCAAAATCCTTAACAAAAACCACGGGGTTACAACAGATGGAGTCACAGACTAGGTTAAAAGGGAAAACATCGTAAACATTTCACCACCCATTAACAATCAACGAAATAACAACTTTACTCCAACAATCAACGTGGTGGATTTTAATCATCCATCATGAAAACAACAACAACAACAAAAAATCCAGACACAAGGTCCAAATCAAACCCAACTAGGATATCAAAATCAAAACCAAAGGCAACAACCTCAAAATTTTAACTCTAACAACCAACAACCTAATCGTTTTGGACCACAATAGGTTTCAAATCAACAACCTCAAAACTATAATCCCAACTTGTATTGTGGTTTCCACAAGATTCAAGGCCATGATACTAGGACTTTCCATGACAACTATAATAAATTCATGCAACATTTTCCAGAAGACCAAAGACAACTCTTTATAGATATGTTCTTAGAAATTCTGCATTACCCACGCCAAACACTTACACAGGGGCAATTTCCCCTCAAAATGCACCCCTCAAGATTTTTAACGATCCACTCCCAAACCACTCTAACAATAACAGTTAGATCCAAATGGGACGAACAAGGGTGTTATGATAGGAAATAACGATCATGAAGCCTCAACTTCATTAAATCCACCGGTCACACCCCAATTAGGAACTCGACCACAAACCAAGATAGTTGGTCTAGTAGAGTTAGATACCGAGCTACACATAGAAACCATAACAAGAACATGAGATTATTCTTCTCAACCAGTTCCAAACTATCCATTAGAACCAGACAACATTCAACAAACATTGGTAAAACCCATAGGTGCTTACGATCTAATTAATGACCTAACAAAGACCTTCTCTCACATTTCCTTCTTGGATTTATTGAAGAACTCTCCCACCCATAGGGCTGCTCTCTTAGAAGCATTAGGTCTTGGTCATCTAATTAACATCACTCCTCCTCCTAAAACACAAGTAAACCATGTAGACTTTGATGTCTACCCTCCAGGGCAGCCAGATAGGGATACTTGAGTTTATATTTGATATAAGAAAATGCCAACAGACGCTGAAAATTACACATAGAGGTGACCTAACCTTGCATTTACAGGTATGGATTTATAATAATTATGTTAAGCATGTGCAATGATTGATGATGGGGCAGCAGTTAACATAGTCCCCTTCACTTTTCTTCAAAAGCTAGGATATGGAGAAACAAATTGTTCCACAACACGAAATACGCTAAGAGGTTATGATAGCCTCAAGGCCACTTCAATTGGGACTATAGTATTACCAGTCACCTTAGGACCCAAGACAGTCCTCACCAATTTTATATTATAGATCAAGAAACCAACTATAATATGATCCTCGGTCGACCATGGATACACCATGAAGGCAATCCCTTCCACGTTATTCCAGGAAATAAGATTTTTGCACCTAGGGAAAATATTTGTGGCGTAAGGTGACCCAAAACCATTCGATATACACCTAGTAGATTTGAAGAAGAGACCAGGCATTCACTCTAAGAGTTTGAACTCCCAACGAATCAACTTAACAAACCAATCAATTCAAAACTAGAAGAAAAATTGATACCTACAACAAAATTAGAAATTACGAATCTAGTCGAAGGCATTCCAACACTCAAAAATGAGACTAACGTCATAGAGATGGTATCATTAGGGACTACCACAAAAATTTTCGAGTTGCTAGAAAAGGATTTACCTATTCTCCTACCATTTGATTCTATGGGTATAGGATGTACCCTAGGAATTGGCTCCCTTCCAGCAGATGAAGTTTGTATGGTAGAAGTAACCGAGGCAAAAGAAATAGACACAAGAATGTCCCAACATCCATTTTTCCAAGAAAATATTGGACTCTCCACTTCGATGGAGCTAGATGTCATTTTGGAGCTAGGGGCAGGTGTGATCTTTACTTCTCCCGAGGGAAAGATCCTACCTTTTTCCTTTAAGTTAAACTTTGAATGTACAAACAATGGGGCTGAGTATGAAGCCCTCCTCCTTGGCCTCATCATAGCCAAAAGGATGGGTGTTGATAACATTAGAGTGCTAGGAGACTCACAATTAGTTGCAAACCAAGTCTCTGAGGTATATGAGACTAGAGTTGAACACTTACAACTCTATAAAATGGTGGTATTAGATCTAACCAAAGGATTTGACTTCATATCAATCAAAGCAATCCCACGAGAACAAAACCTTCTCACGATTCAATAGTAACCTCAGCTTCCCATTTCACTCCAAGTAGTGAGTTGGAAAATACAAGTTTCATGGTATCACTTCATACTGAACCATTGGTGCGTAAAATACCAACAAACCCGATCATGGCACGTATAGAAGCTGAGAATGAGTTTTCTATCCTAGATCACTTTGACAGTGATAGAGTCACTCTTGGATATCTAAACACCTATGTGGAACTACATCTCACTCATCACATAGTAGATTTTTCCCTAATCCCACATTCCTCTTCCTATTTTGGAAATCCCATGATAGAATCTCCCCCATGCAAAAGAATCTCGATATCTACGAGGTAGAGAATGGAGAAAGTTTGGAACTACCTCCAGCCCCACCTTGAATTTGAAGAAGGCAACGCTTCCTTAATCGAAGAAACAATTGACATAAATATTGGAATGGAGGAAGAACCAAATATTTTGAAGTTAGGATCCTCGTTAACTCCGAGGAGATAGAAATACATACCCAGATCCTCAAGGAACATCAAAAGGCTTTCACATTTAATTATAAAGAAATGATGGGAATTACACCACATATCATGGTACACAATCTTGTCACCAAACTAGATGCAAAGCCAATTAAACAAAATTCGAGACCAATGAAACCAAAAGTGGCTCTCATGGTGAAAGAAGAAGTAATGAAACTTCTCTAGGTGGGATTCATCAAACCAGTCGACTATTCACAATGGGTATCTAATATCATCCCCATGTTCTCAAAAAGAATGGGAAGATACACATTTGCATAGACTTTTGGACATTAACAAAGCTTGTCCCAAAGATGACTTCCCATTACCATCCATCGACATTATTGTTGATGCAACAACTGGATTTGAGCTGTTGTCCCTCATGGATGGGTTCTCAGGGTATAATCAAATTAAAATATCTGAGGAAGATCAAGCCAAGACCATGTTTATAACTCCTTGGGGAACTTATTGTTACGTTGTCATGCCATTCGGTCTTAAGAACGCTTGCTGGCTACATACATACCAACGGGAATGACATACATATTTCATGACCTTATTCATAAGATTGTGGAGTCCTACGTAGATGACTTGTTGGCCAAGGCCAAGAAGCACTTGTGATCACCCAAAAGTACTCGTATCATTCTCTCACGATTGATCGAATATGGCGTCACATTGAACCCAGAGAAATGCATATTTGGTGTGACAGGAGGCAAGCTTCTAGGTTACATTATATCCTCACGAGGGATTGATGTTGATCCAGCCAAAATTCAGGTTGTTCTTGAAATGATTCCACCATCAGACGAGTCTAGTATTAGATCATTTCTTGGGAAACTTGGTGTAATTCGAAGGTTCATTCCAGGACTTAAGTTTTGTTGTTCATCCAATCAACAATTTATTAAAGAAAGATTATAGCATTGATTGGATAGAAGAATGCAACGAGGCCTTCGAAGTAGTTAAACACTTCTTGTTGTCTCCTCCCACACTAATGCCTCCTAGACCAGATCATCCTTTGATCCTGTATTCATGGGCTACTAATGTCTCGCTAGCCTACATGTTGGCTCAGGAAGATAATGATAAATGAGAATGTGTAGTCTATTTCATTAGCTAGACATTGCTTGATTATGAAACACGTTATACACATGCAGAAAGAGAATGCCTTGCCATAGTCTTCACAATGAAAACATTTAAGACATTACATGTTAAATCAAGAAACAAGGGTCATTGTAAAGACAGATCATTTACGGACATTCCTCATGCAAGGGTCTTTATCTAAAAAGGTTGGATGTTTCATAACCTTAATGGGTGAGTTTGAATTAACATTTGTAAACCAAAAATCCATTAAGGGACAAATCATTGCAGATTAGTTAGCTTGACAATCCATTAGATGGAGGTGATCTGGTAGATCTAGACTTTCCCGATGAATGCATATATTTTTTCAAAACCAGGCCCCCCATCTCTATATGTCCTTGGTACACTGACATCATCAATTTTATCATGGACCATACATACCCAGAAGGTGCCACATCACAAAAAGAAGGTGGTTACACATTATCACTACTAAATATGTTATTTTAGAACAAGTGCTCTATCGTAAAGCCTTCGATGGAATGCTTTTAAGATGTGTTGACATGGAAGAATCCAAAAATATTCTTTACGAATCCCATAGTGGGATATGTGGAGGCCACTTTGGTGGCCATGCCACTACTCACAAAATACATCGAATGGGCTATTTCTGGCCCACTTTGGAACATGACATGTAGTAGAATTTGTGTGCAAGTGTCATAAATGCCAAGAATTCTCTCCACGAGATTCACATGCCAGCACAAAGCTCTCTAAACCAATCACAAACCCCATGGCCCTTTTCCATGTGGGGCCTAGATTTGATAGGAAATTCTCTCCCTCATCAATAGATGGCCATAACTTTATAATCACGGCCACAAAATATTTTACTAAATGGGTAGAGGCCATGCCTCTCACCACCATACCAGGTTCTGTAATCGCTAAGTTCATTTTGAATCAAATCATTTGTAGGTACGGTGTCCCATAAGTCATTATCTCAGATAATGGCACATCCTTTAAGAATGATGAGGTCCATGAGTTATGCAGAAAATTCAAGATAAACCATCATACGGCCTCTCTTTATTACCCTCAAGCCAATGGACAAGTGAAGCCACAAACAAAACATTAAAATCCATTCTCCTCAAAATAGTTAAGGAGAACAAATGGATTGGCATTTAAAATTATACCCGCCTTGTGGGCCCATCGAACCTCAATAAGAACACCAACAGGGGAACCCCTTTCTCATTAGTATTCGGGGCAAAAGGTTCTCCCACTTGAGGTCAAAATACCTAGTCTCTCGCATCTCATTACAAGGGATTTTGGGAGAAGAAGCCTATAGAGAGGCATGCCTCTCTCAACTAGAAAGCCTTGATGAGGCCAGGCTAAATGCCAAACAATGGCACAAGCCTATGCTTGACCGGATGTGCTTGGAAATATAACAAAAAGGTCTACGAATGAGAAATATATGAGGAGATCTAGTTCTAAGACTAGACAACCAGGATTGATAAGAAAACCGGCGAAGGAAGGAAATTCTGGCCCAAGTGGTTGGGCCCATACCGAGTCATGAAAGACTACGGAAATGGTGCGTATCTCTTATGTACACTAGAAGGTGAGGAATTCAATGAAATATCAATTCCTTGCATCTTAAATGGTTTTACGCATAGGTCATCAACATCACCATTTGTATATTATATCTACCTACATTGCATTAGTCACTTAGTTGTTTCATTTTGTTCACTCATTTCATAAATTTTGTGGTCAAGGAACTTATTCTTAAGCAATTTATTATAAGCTTATGAAAATATTGGCAAAAGCATTCAAATCATATCTCTTCAATTTTCATAATATCATCAAATGGTTCCAAAATCATTTCATCAATTCGACAGACAAAGTCTTGACAAAAACCATACCAAGGCCTACATACTTGGTCATACTCATTCTTTTCTACTAGGTTAAGTTGTTCTTACCTACGGTCTATTCTAGAAGCTTCTTGGTGTCACATCTATCCTTCTTACATCTCTTTGAAACAAGGATACTCCAAAATCACAAATCAAAATGTCAAATTAAATCAAAAATACTAAACAAAATAGAATATTTTATTTTTACACACTTCTTTGCCCCACCAACCTTCGGTGATGAGCCCACATCTCTTACTAGTGATGCGAGGTTGAGAAAGGAAAGAAGTGCCCTTACTCACCTATGTCCTGCCTTTGGTGATGAGCCCATACTTCTTACTAGTAGCATGGGGCAGGGCGTAGGGGGTCCATTCACACAAATTAGTGAATATTAATATTTTAAAGCAAAGTGTATTAAGTGAAATTAAGTATCCAAATTCCAAAGAGATCAAATCCTCAAAACCAGATTTTGTCAACCAAGTTGCCATCCATGGATCTAAGTCTAGATAAACTGAAAGTAAGTTGCATTCTAAACTATGTAGTAGTTTTTGAGTAAGAGTAAGTACGCAGGTCTAAATTTGATTTCTGTCAAAACCTTGTCTTTCTCTCATCATTTTCCATTCATTCAAACTCATACAATTTGTGCCCTTCCCAACTCTTGGTGTTGAGCCCTCGCATCTTACTAGTTGCGTGGAGTTAGGAATGGGGCAAGTTCATCTCATTATCACTACATATTCATCACGTTTTTCCAAAACAAGAAGAAGCAACAAACATTGCCCAAAGAAGCCAAAAGTTTAGTACTACAATATGTTTGCATCATCACATATCAACATTACAAAAACAAATAAAAGAGAAACATTATGTTCAACATTTGTTATCATTTGTCATCCATTGCATACATTCTAAAAAGCATATAAAAACAAAGATTCTAAAAACATCTAGTGTACACATGGGAAACGAATCACAAAAAATCTAGATACAAAAAATCTAGATCCAAATATATATATATATATATATATATATATATATATATAATCATGTTCTACATACAATGCCATCATGCACTAGGCATGGTCAAAACTCAATGAGCCCAAAAAATACAAAAAACAACCCATATAAACATCTAGCAGAATCACTACAAAAAGACCAAATGGCCTCTCAATCCCTGTGGGATCCCTCAGAGGGTGCACGATCACGCCTAGGACTCCTGCTATGATGACACTCTGAATGAACTGAGTGCTCATGATCATGGCCACTAGCTGTGGTCTCACTACGAGAATGACTCCACCTCATCAAATGCTCAGGTAGTCCTATATCCAGCTACCTCAGCATGAAGGGAGGTCACTAACTTTTCCCTTCCGAGATAGGGGTAAAACACATCAGTATGTCGGCCAGCCACTTGAAGGCTCTCCAACGTCCTCAGTAAGCTTGGCCCAAGTACTCTCTCGAGGGGAGCAACAGGGTGTCCACACACACTCGGTGAATCAAGTCTCGCCATCCCTCAACAGTCGCTGCAAATAAAAAAAAAGAAATAACAAGTTAGAAAATCACCAAAAATAAAGTCAAAAACAAATGAAACAACAAAAAGGAAATATCAACTAATATTTCTAACTAACAAGGTCGAGAAAAGAGTAGTAACTCACTCGGATCTCTAGGCATCCAGTAGGGTCCTAGGATCTACGCCTACTACTACGACTGCTATGTGGACTACGGAACCTCCCCCAAATCTGGAAAGAAATGACGTCCTGCCACAGGACTCATCATCTCCCCTAAGTCCTGAGAAGGCAACTCCTCTAAGATCAGGGTCACCTTCTCTACACTCACCTCCTCCCTCTCGGCCCTCAAGATATCCTGAGTGTCATGCCACTCAGAATCACTCTCATCCTCCTCGGCCATCCCACCGTCTCACCTCCCATCATCCCTCCTCCATCTCCTCCTTTGTCTCCCCTCCTGAGAACTCCTCAGAGTCTGAGTCCACATCAATGGGCTCATCCTCCCCACTTGAAAGTAGGAGTGGCTCTGATCTGAAGTAAAGGTGCTCGAGGAGCACTGGCTTCCCCCTCGGGCCCAAACCACCCATCTAACCATGATAGGAACTCCAGGAGTAACCGTGGTCCAACCCGATCTCCTCTAGGGCCTCCCGGCCTCACGAATAGTCTGTATATACCCCCCCACTGGAGGAAGCATATCAACGTAGGGAGACCAAACTGCTTGAGGGACTCGGTCAAATGGGTGGACCTCCACCCTCTCTATCCTATCTACTAACTGACCTGTAGTAGAGCAGGTGATCAATGTAAGTGTCTCCTCTCCCCATACTCCCGCCATGGCCTGATAAGGAGTGGCCTCCATATCTGTGGTAGTCAATGAAGCCACTAGCTGATGTGGCATCCTGAGCACTTGTCATCCCCATCCACCTCACTACTCTAACAGCCCTTGGATCCTCTACTAGTACACCCCTTCCATAGGGGATGATGCGCTCATACACCCAACTCATAACTAGAGTGGGGTGACTCAAGGACTACCCCTGTAACCTGACCACCCTATATAAGTCATGGTATGTGGTCCCAAGAATATCTACTCCCCAAGCATAAGTATGGCCATGGGCCTCAATCATGTAATAATGGGAGCCCAATAGTATAAGAGAGTATCCCCTCCCTTATCCCCAATCAACCGCGAGGCCAAGATACCCATAATAGCCTTGTGATCACAGGATAGGAGAAGCAACAATGGATCGACCTTCACCCCCTTCTTCGAGCCAAGGGAGACAACAACATCTCCCATATAGGTGGCCCACTAAACCATCTGAGATCTGGATCTTGTTGTCTTAAGAGACAGCCACCTCCCAAGAATCGGAACCCCCGTATGCATGATAGACGTCCTCTAGGGTGATAGTCCACTCACCCCTAACACTGAAAATCGGAAAGTGTTCTGATCCACATCCCAATATGAGAACAAGTCACACAATATGTGACTAGCAGGAGCAACATGAGGGACCAAAGAGATCCTCAAAATACCGGCCCTCTGCAAAGTGTCTCTCTCTGCCTGGTCAATGTATCCAACACTGTTGGGAGCCAATCACACTCCCTCTCTCTACTCCATCTAATATACTCCTCCTTCTTTTGCATCCACCCAAAACATAGAAAAAGAGCAAGTTAGCAACATAATCCAATAGATAAACTCATCAAAAACATAGGAAAATATCAAAAATGCAAAAACATTTAACTAAGGCATCTATTTTTGCCTTTTGTCTGAACCACCACCCTGTGTAGAGCGGTGGTTCCGTGACCCACCATCTAAGGGCGGTGGTCCTGTAACCACCACCTTACTTGGGTGCGGTCCCATGACCGCCACTCTATGCAGGGTGGTGGTCTGTGCCGATTCGATGTGCACCCATTAACCCTAAAAATTCCTAAAAATAAGCAAAATACACCATTTTAACTGAAATAAAAACCTACCCTATGGGCACCCCCTAGAGACTCATTTAACACTAAGATTTTCAAAATACCCCCCAAGACAAAGATTTCAACATTTCTATATTTTAGGTTTAAAAGCAATGAATTGAGAAAAACTAACATGAGACTTCATATGTCGATGTCTTGCTCTCGGAGGCATGATCACGATCTCACAATGAACGTTTTGACTATACTCTCATCAAAAATGGTTACCGTGGGTCCCAGAGCTCAAAAATTTCCAAATCAACACACACAAATGAATAGGAAAATGAGCTTATATATATATATATATATATATATATAACTTGTTTTGAATGTTCTTTCACAGAGTTGGAGCATCGACGAAGGTAAGTTCTCATCCCCGCATGAAAATGGTAAGTCCTCATTTCATTTTAATTTAGTATTTATTTTTTGATTTCTTTATCTATCTGCACTTGAGTCCTCTTTTCATTTTACAGATAGTGGGAATCTGGATGGCGACATTGTGACACATGGGTATGTCAAGTATAGCTTCTAACTCCCCATTTCGGGACCACCATACTCGGACCCACCATTTTTTATGCCCCTTCATGGCTAAAACTTCTCCGAGGGGGCAATATGTACATACCCAAAATTGTAGGTATTGTACTACTGGAAAGAGGTTACAAAACCCCAATGATGATTCAGATCTCTTCACAAGGTGTTTGGAATCTAGAAAAATCTCACCGAGTATACATTTGCATCCCAAAATGCCTTATCCAGCCTCCACATGCTTTGTTTCTGACCCCGTTCCACTCTTTTCTTGCATTTTGGTCTTTAGTTTCGGACCGCCACCCTGCTTGGGTGGTGGTCCCATGACCACTGCCCAGGACAAGGCGGCGGTCCTATAAACCACCACCACCTGCGGGCGGGGTGGTCCTATGTGCATTTTTCTAGAACTTTCTGATGCTTTCGTCAACGTGAAAAATTCAAGTGGCACTCGCATTCTTCAACCACTCTTGCTTGCATTTATGTTTTAGCCACCTAGTAAATAGTGATTTCTCTTTGTTTATGATAAAAGAGTTCAATTCAAACTTACCCTCTGGTAAATCCAAATGCTATAAATACCAAGCTTGTTTACAAGCAAATGGCCCCTCTCCCTCTATGAATTATTATTCAGTGTGTTTTGAAGTTCTTCCATAAGTTTCAATAGGTTTAGATTTTGTATGAATTCTCAGCCTCTCAGTTCAAGGCTCCTTTCTTCTTTTCTGATTTAGAAATCATTGATCTTCACACTTTCATTTTTCTCCATTGCTATCCTCAACACAGTCAACTTAGCATAAGATAGTTTCAGTTCTAGATTAGAGTTCATTTGATAATCTTAGAGTTGTAGGTTGTTGTTTTGTCACAAGAAATAGATCCTAGAATTCTTGGTATATTTGTGTTGTATCCCTACAATAAATCCTGCTAGGAATCACATAGTCAAGCTCTGTTCACTTGCACTATCCCTCTCTTACTTGCATTCTATTCAGTTTACATCCAAGCTGCCATTGTTCGAGTATCTCCTTCTGCTATTGCCTTTATCACATTCCCACTTTTCTGGATTCATGAGAACACGAAGGAACAAAGAGATCACACTAGGGGACAAGTCATGACACAACTAGATTTACCACCATTTCAGTAAAATCCAGTTTGAATATCAAAGTTGTAGTTACAATATATCAAATAGAGTAGCAAATCATTTTATTTTAGTTAAGCTTGCTTTCAGTATTACTAGGGAAGTTGTGGGGAATGATAGCTTCTGAGAAGCTGTGATTTATTCCTCACTTCTGAGGTAAGATTGAAGGTCTTTCGATTAAATTAGTTAGTTATTTAAATATTTAGGATAAATTCACAAGTGCACAGGAAAATAGCTACATCAGGCTAACTTGCTTGTTTTAATTTTGTTATTAGATTAATTGTTCATTATCTGAATATATTAGAATAGCTTGCTCTTTAAATTTCGTTCAAATATACATCATTGAAAATACAAAAATAAAAGGAATATAAGCATAGTGTAGATATATCTTTCATAGTTAGTTTACTTATTTCAATTAAAGTTTGATTATCTCTTGCATGACAATTACGGGACCCAGAGAGCCCAGGGATTACGTATTTGAACCGGTAGTACCTCAGCCAAATCTCTTCACAACATTAATGGATATAGATCAAGGGCTTAGGATTCAGGTCTTTCAAATGACAATAAACCCACAAGCAGTTAGTGAACAATTGAGACAATTGAATATTGAAGATGACAAAGCATACACATTCTGGTCAAGTCAACCCAACTATAGATTGCCTTGATAGGATATCCACATGACCATACAAGAACTTGAAAGAGAAAAAATATTTGGTTGTGATCCATTAGTTCCATAGCCAAACATAAGAGACCTTCTCATCGACATAGACACACAGAGCTTACGTGCATACAAGTTTCCAGAACACCCGTAAGGTATTCTCGAGAAGATCGCACAACTCCTGATATTAAACATAAAAGCTGAAAAGGCTTATGACTATTGGATAGTCGAAAGAAGAGATTGATTCTTCACATGACCATAACAGGTCCACAACAACCATGAACTCATGGTTGTGATCCCCAGGTCCCACAACCCAACGGGCCTATAAGTTAGTTAAATATTGACACTAGTTTACGTACACTGGTATTTAGATCCTCACCACTCCCACCAGATATCATAATGCAATTTTCCACATTAAACATAGAAGCCAATCAAGCTAATATTTTCTGGGCTAGACCAAAAAACCACCCATAGTTTCTTATCCACTACACCTCTCACTACCATTTTCCATGACCTTGTTTGGAAATATACACAAAGCACCTACAGGTCACTTTCCATGTATCCAATAACCAATAGATAGGATCTCGGGAGCTCGACATTGATTGGAGCCTCCGAGCAGCTATTATATCTTAATGATCCATTACACCAATTCAAGCTAGGAGAGATTTCTTTGCCTTAGATTACAGATCCCATTATTGCATGTTGAGGATATAAGATTTCCCAACTAGTTTGTCTATACGCACTTATATTCCATTTCCACTAGCTTTGTCTCGGCACGACCTTGAGAGGTTAGGTACACGGAAAGGGCTACTTATAGATTCTCATGCTCATATGTCACTTTTCTATTATTGTACAAGAACCCGTTGACCATTTCGTTTTGGCTCAATTGTTCAAGGTAGTGATAATTTAGATGTTTGAAATGCCCATGCCATAGCTTACTAACCTCATTTGCATGAGTGAGCAAGGCAGTGGGCGTAGAATCAGAAGTAAAGTGGGAAAAGGTATACAACCATGAACGGTGATCTGCCTTTCCCTTAGCCACTGTAGTGTCATTGTTAAGCTCATGAATAATCAATGAGTTAGGACCAAATTCCACTCGCATTCCTTCACCAAGGTGAGTAATTTGGTAAAATGATAGGAGATTGGTAGAGATCAAGAACACTCAACACTTGGTTGAATGTTCCCCCATCCATCTCTACCGATCCACTACCAGAAACCGACACTGTCATGTCATTACCCATCATGATTTGGGACATACCACAAGGCTCAATGTTGGAGAACTCAACATGCGAAGAAGCCATGTGGTGCGAGGCACCAGAATCTATAATCCACATCGATGAAGGAGCAACTTTGGCTACAAGGGCCTTTCCTTTCTTCTTATCATATTTAGAACCTTTTGCAGTAGAAGACTCAGCCTTCAGAGCATTTTGTTTGATAGACTCAGGAACACCTATTTGATTTTTCTCAAGTAAATGAGTAAGGTGATCAATTTGTTTTCTCATACATAGATGCTCTTTATGACTAGGCTTCTTGCAATAGGAACACAAATACTTGTCTTTCTGTGCTCTAGGCTCAGAAGTCGAAGCGTTTGTGTTAAATTTAGTTTTGGTCTTGGTTTCCTTCTTAGGTTGATCCTTTATTTCTTTCTTCTTTTTAGTCTTTTTTTCCTTACTAGTACTCGCTAAAAGGGCATGAGACTTGGACTCTAGAGACCCCATTTGAATGAGTTTTTCCTGTTCTCGAATGAGTTGGGATGAAAAACAGTCAAAGGAGGGCATATTCTAATCCTTGCCCAAGGCAACTTTTATAGCGTAAAAATTTGACACAAAGACAGAATATTCGAGACCTAACTTAGAGAGAATCAACAAGATCAGTTGAGAATCTTTCTTCTCTACTTGACATTCCTTTAACAACAATCTAGTGTGGACAAACTTAGAGAATAATTCTTGTAGGTTTTCAAAATCACTAGGATTTAACCCTAGTAGTTCATTTTCCAACTCATGCGCTCTCATGTCATCTTGTTGTCCAAACATTCCATCTAACATTTTCCACGTAGAATTAGGTGTTTTAGACGACTCAATGTGGAAGAGAAAGTCAGGAGAAACAGACATGCAAAGAAGACCTAAAGCTTCATCACTATGGTTTAACCACTTAGATTTTTTAGGGTTGTCATTTGGTTCAGTCTCAGTTCCCATGGTGATGCGAAATAACCCTTTACCCCTTAGTTTCATAATCATTTTTGATCTCCATTTGAATAAGTTGAACGACGTAAGAAAAGGAATTGAAAGTGCATCCATAGTAAAGAGAGAGAGAGAAGGAATGCAAAAAGAAACACAAGAATCACAACCACCCAGGACAATATAATAACCCCCTGCTTTTCATATTTTTCATTTTAGTGCGTTGAATATAATCGGGTCCGAGCGTGCATCTTGAAACAGTTGGTAACTCACCTTGCAATCAGCGTAATAACGCACAAGAGAGGAGACCACAATTGTGTTTCGTGGAGTGCAACAAAGTGACATCGTATACAAGCACAACTTACAAAAACTAGGAAGGAGGTGAAATCAAATCTTGGTTGTGAGAAAAAGTGTCTCACGTCACAATGGATACCCCCTTGTTGCAAACTGTGGCAGATGCGCTCACTAGTCGCAAGCAATAATAAGGGTAAATACAAGTTTTAAACGAACTCAAGATGAGTCTTGATGATCTTCAGAACACCGGAAGGGCATGGGAAGACAAATAGGTGCTCAGAGTGTCACTACACACTTGAGCGCACAATTAGTAAAAAAATCGACAATAACGCCTAAAATTTATCATTTAGAAACGTCCAGTTTAGCTAATTTTAGAGCTATTTGGACTCGAAAAAATGACAATAAGCGTTAAGAAGGACAATTTTTAATGATTTAACTAATCGTAAATTAAGAGCAAATTAAGGTCGTAATTAATAAAACTAGATTTAATTAAATTAAATATAATTAATTACGAATAAATAAATCCTAATGATAATTAAGATCTAATTAAAAATAAATACTAATTAAAATACTCCCTTTTTAAGAAATTGCCCCCTTATCAAATATACCCCACTTTTTAAAAAACATTCCACTTTAAAATTATTCCCACCAAAATGAAAATTTTTAAAAAACTTAAATAAGTTTAAATGCCCACTTAAAAAAATCCCACCAAAAGATTTAAAAAAGACTTACCATAAATTTTATCAAACTTACCAAAAAACATGGCTCGGGTGGTTGGGCTTAATGTGGATCATGGTGTGGATCCTGGTTGAAGCCTGGGACGATGGGTAGTGAGAAGGAGAAGCCGTTGGAAGGTGGGCCGAATAGGAGACAAAGTGCTTGGTCATGGACGAAGACCCCAACAGGGAGCTCGGGCCGACTCAAAGCACGTGGTTGGAGGGAGAGAGCCGTTCGGGAGAGATCCGAGGTGTTGGTGTTCGGCACGTGGGTGAAGTGGGAGATAGGCCAGAGTAGAGCACGACTCGGCTCGACAAGGAGATAACTAGAGCCGAGACAGGGAAGGACTCCAGGACACCAAGGAACGCAAAGCGAGCCGAGGGAAGGGAAAGAGCTCAGCCACGCAGAGGACACGGGAGAAAGGAGCTCAAATTTTCCAGGTCAACCAATAAACTCGATCGAGCAAAAGAAAGACTCGTAGAGAGCAAAATGAACTCATCTCGAGGTAGATCACGACTCAACCAAGATGGAAGAAATTGGTCCGAGCAAAACCCATGCACCGAAAACATGAACTTGGCACGAAGGATCTCGGTGCCGAGGGTGTAGATCGATTAGATAGCTTGAAGGAGGTGTAGAAGGAGCTCAATGGTGAGCACAAAAACCGAGCACAAAACCACCAAACACTAAAATTTGAACCTCCAAGCTACAAATGAAAAACCTGTATTCTGCAAAAATACATGCAAAAAACACAGAGAAACCAGAGATCTACATTTTTTTCAGTTTAATAAAAAAAAACCAAAAAAACCTCTTATTTTAACTGATCTACCAAATTTAGCTACAGTTAGCTAAATGTAGCTGTAAAACACCTGAAAGCTTTAGGAATAGCTGCAGGTGCATGAAGAACACAACAAAATTGAAACAACTTTCCAAGAATAGCTTGTTAAAAATGTTAGCAAGATTCCAAAATCTAATGATAAAAAAACTTGCATGAGGAGTAAAAAATAACGAAACCAAGAGTAATCGCAACTCAGATGATGAATGCATGTTTACCCGATCTCAACTTTGATATCATGAAATATTTTTGCAAGAATCGTATCAAAAACGTGCACCATGATGAAGTTGCACTCCAAAGGAAACATAATAGCTCCAACGTAATCACAAGGAGGAATCAATCAATCAATGGAAGAACTTGCATAATAGAACAAAGCTTGCACATATAGAAAGACAATGAAGTGTCTTGGCATACTTATAAATGTCAAATGAAGGGATACATATAGGGTGTTGAGTAACCCTAGTGCATGACACATAAGCAAACCCTAAACCTAACACATGTGAGATGACTCTCCATATGTGAGTGAAGGACAAATAGGATCCCACACACCAACAATTTTACATAACATCCGACATCCTAGCCTGCTCTGATTTCACTGTTTATCATTTTGGGAACCCTATATAGAACCGCCTATTAGGGATAGGAGTTCCTGGGAGCTGCTGTCCCTCTAGGCGCTTTTGTCCACTTTCTCTTTTTTTAGATGTTACTTCTTTCTTCTCTTTGGTTATCACCCTTAGTCGGCCTTTCAATTGTTAATGTTGAACCTTAAGCAAAAGAATCATTTATGTACATGAGTTATTTAACCTCATTAAGGAGGAAAGCATTTAAGAGGCACATACATCTACAAGGAGCTAATATTTTCTATCTACTACATCAATGATTGCATTTTAGACTACATGAACACTATATAAGAGGGTTTATTTTGAATTCCACCCCACACATCTATTTTTGGGTTAAAGTAGTTTGTATCCCGCTATCTTTGTGTGATTGGCACTAGGAAAACGTAGCTCAAGGGACACTATTCCAATCACACAAATACACACACCAAAACTACATTGAGTCTGAAATGTAGTGCAATGTTCAGTGAAAATCAATTGCAGGGTAACACGACGCGTGATCTAAATCAAATATATGCATATTTTATTCATCTAATGTTCACTTGAGTATTGTGCGGTGTTGTTAGGGTTTCTTTTTGTAGGTATAGGTGCGAATGAGCAAAATTGTAGTGAACCTTCCATGACCTGCTATAAATGTGGAAAAATATTAGTGGTGAGTATAAGAAAACAAACAAATTGCTTTCCTATGCTAATCCTTTCAACAATACCTCATGATTGAGAAAGAGATGTAAAGGGGAGAGAATTAATACCTGCACTTACCAATAAAATGCAATACTCCTCCTTTGTTGTATTGGATTTTCTCAAGGATGTATTGATTGCTTCATATTTGAGTAGGCACTTGGGCAGCACCTCCTTTTGATTTTCTTGGATTGATTGATGATGGAGGGAGGATTAATAAATGAATGATGGATGGATCAATTGAATATTGTGGATGATTGATAGAGGATATAATGAAAATGATTTGTTATGGATTTTCCTAAGTTTCTTTCTATCTATCTCTCATGGACGAGATCTAAATTTATAGTTTGTGGGAGAGGAAATGGAGGGTGAGGATTGATCCAAGTGGGATGAAGATCAATGGATGAGGATTGAGGAGAGGATTAGAGGATTCTAGAATGGAGAATTATATATTTTGTGAGAAGTCTCCATTGAATTTAAAATTCAATGGAGAGTAGAAGTTTAGAGAGGCTTCTAGAAATAGAAGCCTCTAGATTTAGAGGTAGAGGATATGATTAGTTTAGGATTAGATTAGATTAATAAAAGATGATTAGGGATGTGATTACATGGAGAAGCTAGGTGTAGGGTAGGTGTAGAGTAGGTGGGTAAGTAGGTGTAGGAATATTAAATTCCTATAAAATGATAATAAGGATTAAGGTAGGATAATGGGATATAATAATGAATTAAAGGGATTAATGATGAAATGATGGGATATTAGATAAATGATGAAATTAATTAGGATAAAGGGTATATGTGGTATTTTATAGGAAAGGGATTAATTAGATAATGATGATGTTAGGATATTTGCGAGATAAATTAATCGAATTAATTATGTTGACATTTTAGATGTCTACACCTACAATAAACTAAAAGTGACATAGAAAGAACTAAGACTGCAACTATCTTGGATACACTAGTGCCGAGAAATATATGCTAGCACTTCGGTGGCCATGTCCTCTCTAGGTGATTATGCCTCTAAGATCATCAACTCCAAGCTTCAGAAACAAAGCTTACACAATTAAGGAGTTTCCTTTCTAGCCTATTCATCAGTCTAGAATCACCCAAACTTACAATAATAAGTTAAGTCATTCTTCAAACCCTATCTATCACTCTTGCTTGCATTTCTATAGCTAGATCTTTCTTGAATACTATTATTTTTATCTGATCAAAAGTTTCCTTACATAGATTTAATTTTATTAAATCATAATCCTTACCTTCCTAACATTCTATAAACACATTATTTATTTTTGTGTTTAATTCATTTGATGGAAATCGACTACGGTGAATGTGAATAAAAATTCATTTTTATCCTTTATTCATAATATTTCATGTATCTCCTTCAGAGATTTATAGTTTCCAATTTTTATATAATAAACTTACAAAAATGTGTTTTTAATAGGTTGCTTGATAAGATATTTGTAGGTGTTTTTATTGTTCTATTTGAATGCTATAATGAATAAATTTTCCCACTAAAAATTTCACTCTCCCAAAATATGAAAAACACCTAGAACAATTATAATGCTCACAATGAAATTACAAAATCCAATGTTGAGCCATATGTTGGGATAAAATTAACAACACCTCATTTAAGAAGAGAAGACACCTTTTATAGGGCTTGAGATATAAAAACTTGGCTAAGGGTGGTAAGAAATAGGCAAAAGTGGACTTTCAAAGGTTTTAAAAATATTTGTAATTAAATTACGAATAATTGTTCCCCCACCTTTAGGCTTTGATCCTTTCTTTCATCGGGTTTTTGGGAATCAAGGTTTCAGAGATTTGAAGCGCGATTGGGCAAACAAATTACAACTTAAATTCCTCCACCTTTGGATTATGATTCCTTGCATTCATAATTTTTGTTAGAATCGGGGTTTTAGAGATCTAGAGCAATTAAACAAATAAACATCATGACATCTTTGATTACATAAAACTAAACAAATATTTGAGATATATGATCCCCGAAAGCTAAAAACTATTTGAGATCTCGAAACCTTGAAGCTGCTTGAGATATTTGAAACCTAGAAAAAAATGGCCAAAGGTGGAAAGAAATAGGAAAAATTAGAATTTCGAGTTTTCAATTAGTTTCACATTTAAATTACAAAATTTTCATCCACTTATGAGCTCTAATTCCCACCTTCATTACGTTTTCATGGAATCAAGGTTTGATAGATTTGGAGCATTTATGCAACTAAACCGCAACACTTTGGTTGAGATCTACAATTACCTAAAAATTTAAAATTTATTGAGATATTTGATTCCACAAAATTACGTAACTTCTTGAGATCTCCAAAATAAAAAAAATGGTTAAGGGTGAAAAGAAATATGTAAAAGTAGACTTTCAGATTTTTCAAGAAATTTTATAATTAAATTACAAATTACTCTACCACCTCTAAGTTTTGACTCTATAGACACAAAATCATGCACTTGGGTACACTCATGCACTTGGTCCTAAACACATACCAACATTCATATGATTCATAAGCAATAAAACTAGTAATTGACAACTATCTTTGGTCTTTTTGTCTGTGTTTCTTGTCTTCTACACTCTACAACACAATTGGTATTTCATGTATATATCTTTTATGGATTCGAGACACCAACGCCTTTAGGCACCCTCGTCCTTCTAGGTGCCCTTGACCCTTTTCTATCTTACTCACTTCTTTTGGGTCTCTTTTATCTTTTGGGCATCTTATTTTCTTATGGGTCAGCCTTCCAGATTGTTAATTACGAAATTCAACCAAGGGAATCATATAAATACAAAGCTATGTGACCATAATAAAGGACCAAGCTCTAAGCATCTATTATCATCACCTAAGGTTGCATCCAAAGGCATTTTAAGAGCATTAAAGGCATCCATCTAGCTTTCACTCAAGGGACAAGGGACTACATTTTTGCATACACACATAGGAAGGGAAGTTCATTTTTCCATCCACACATCTATTTACATTGGTACATCTAGTTATTGCTCGCTATCAAGTGCACTTGCACAAGGGCTTCCTAGGGCACGATTTGCACACACACATACAAAAATACACAGAGTCTAAGATGTAGTGAAACACTTGGTTGTAAGATCACTCTGTCAGGTGACCGCCGATTCATTCTAACTCCTCTTGTATCTTTTTTTTTTTGGGATTTGATGTAGTTTGAGGGTTTTGCAGATCATTATCTCTTTGCGGGTTTCAGACACACTCAATGATCATCTAGCGACATATATGCAACTAAAAATGACCATTAGCGACAACCTTGTGATGCCAAAAATCAAGTTCGAGCTCTTGCACAAACATAGGCACACGAAGAAAGAAGACTCTGCGCCCCTTACCCGGTCTAGGTGCCCTAGTATAGGCTTATCCGACAACTCCATAATTTCTTGTGCCCATTTCATGGCGATCTGCTCTTCTTGTTTCCTAGTTTCTCTACTCTGCACAGTCTCGACATTCGACATAAATCAACTAAGTCACTCTTTCCCTCTCTCGCACCTAGGTTTTCAATATTTATTAGCTTATTGCTTGTGTCAAATCTTTACTTTAGCGTTTATTTATTATACGTGACTTTGTAATTAGGGTTTAACACTTAACACAATTTTTGTTAAATCAGACTCCTTGCTTTCATCGAGTTTTCAGGAATTTAATGTTTGAAAAATCTGAACAAGTTGGGAAAACAAATTTCAAATTTCTCCTCCACCTCCAAGTTCCAATTCGCCACCTTCGTGGGATTTTTCGAGGAATCAAAGTTATGGATATTTTGAGCATTTAAGCAACTAAATTACAAAATTGTCGACATCTCGACTTCCCTCAAACTTCAAAAGTACCTAACATATTTGATTCCCACGCACCGCAAAAATTACTTACATCTATGATTCCAAATCATTATAGAATACATATTTTCAACAACTTCCAAGTTCTATGTTTCCTCTCATGTATTCTCCCACATACACAACTTATGATATTTCTTGCATACCTTTTCTTCTCCTCTCAATAATACTGCAATTTACTTGCTTTTGTTTTAAGATCTACTTGTTTCTAGACATACCTCGTTTCCCTATCGACATCTCCATTGCACCTCAAGGTGCTATTTCTAGTACATACACAGATTCTTTTATTTATGTATTGTCAAGTTCACAAGGGTGTTATTTTCTCTCAATTAATTGAAAAAGAAAAGTTGATTATTTATTTAATTTTTGAGGTTAATGTCATTCCTTAGTTTCGATTGTTTTGGTTTCTTTTCAAGAGCATGTTCCTTATTGTCTAGAATATTATATGATTTACCTTTTTCTAGTTGGCAAAAACTAATTGTGTTTCTCATTTGCTATATGCATGTTTCCTTTAAAAAGGCAAGGAGCAACATATTTCATTTATGATAAAAATTTAACATTTTATAACATATCCATTAATAGAGATATTTTAAATATATGTATTATTTATTTATTTGAAGGTATTTATATTGGAT
The DNA here is from genome assembly GCA_018340775.1 of Taxus wallichiana var. yunnanensis. Classification (NCBI taxonomy): domain Eukaryota; kingdom Viridiplantae; phylum Streptophyta; class Pinopsida; order Cupressales; family Taxaceae; genus Taxus; species Taxus wallichiana. The sequence goes on from CM031242.1 coordinate 407,534,054, forward strand.
AATTGAATAGTGATATATGACCTCAATTTTTTTACATAATAATGTTGAGTTTTGGAAGAAAAAAATCTACGAAAACTCTAAATTGTAAATATGCACAAAATATTATAAATTTTTAATTACTCTTCACAAAACACACCCCACAATAATTAAATGAATCCCAAATTTAAAATCAGATATTTTTATTTACATCTTACACTTGCGCCTCTTCCCATACTTTAACCATTATTATTAATTACATCCATTAACATTATTAAAAATGCAAAATAATTTAAAATCTAGATATTAGTCTATAATTCAATATAATAAACTTACCCAACTCATAAAAAAATACAGAATAATTTAAAATGTAGGTATTAATCTACAATTTAGTATAATAAAACTTGCCTAACTCATAAAAAAATACAAAATAATTTTAAAATTTAGGTATTAGTCTATGGTACAGTATAGTAATCTTGCCAAACTCATTTGTTTCAATATGGTTAGTTATACGTTGTTTTTAGAATTTAATGCAATTTCTTAAAGGAGGAGTTGGTAGGGCGTAGGTGCGGTTGAACGAGGGATTTCAGGCAGAAGAAGCCTTGAAAACTGTGAAATGCGATTATTTTCAATAAAGGAAAGCATGAAAATTCCATATGACGGCATAAAAACAGTCTTCCCGAGAAACTTTCCATACGACTGCTCTGCATGCGCTCACATCTCGAAGTAATGAGCCGTGCGCACTTGACACTCTTTTTCATTCCTTGGTAGTCGGTGGATTTGGTCAATGCGTATATACGGCGCGTGCAGTCGTACGTGCAAACAAAGATCATTTTTTTTTCCTGGGTTATTGCGGTACACGTCTTCGCAGTTATTTATCAGATTGGTGAGCGGATCATGCCATTTTTCCCAACCAGTTCTTTGAAAAATTGCAGTTATGTCCACGGAATGCATTGTAATTGATAAGAACTTCCATTCTGGCGGTGGCAGGATTATATTCTCCCATCAACAAGGTTTCCAGAAAGCATTGTTTGAGGAGGAAGCAGATCGCATGATGGTGGAGGAGGTGTCTGAATCCGACGAGGGTGGAGAAGATAGTGAGGAAGTTGATGCTCTGCTAAATTTAGAGGTTCAGATTCCTAGGGCAGAAAATTCTGTGAGCCAGAACAAGGTTAGAGAAAGCTTGGAAAGGTTGAGAGAGATGGTTGGTGGAGGAGATGCAGTGGAGGTGATTGAAGAAGCAATTGGGTGTGTCAAGAAACTGCATATGGAGCTTCTCGCCAAATTACAAGGAGACCAGAAGATTTCTCCAATGTAATAAAATTACTTCACATTTTGCATTACCGCCGGTTTTTTTACAGTTTTTGATGTTTTACAGCAGTTTCTATGATTGAATAGTCCATAGCCGTTCCCATGCTTTGTAGTATCTCTTAATAATTAGTCCTCTCGTATGGGTCTCAATTTGGGAAGAAGTATCTATTGTACAAGGTTTGTAATGAATAATCAGTATCGCATCAATTTTTCATCGTATTTTGCGGTGAAATGGGTCTATACTAAAGAAAGTGGTAAACAAACTATGTGAAAATGTGAAAGAAGTAAAGCAACTATGGGAAAATGTGTTTCTATTGATGTGAAATCAATCCTGAGAATAACATTTTCTAGATCTTCTTTGAAATTCTCTAGATGTTCTTTAAAGAACTAATACACTATCATCAAATACAATGGATTATATCATGTAGTTATTTCTTAAATGTTACAATACCATATTATATAGTCATTTCTAAAATTGCGTTTGAATTGTTTCTAACCCTTCTCAAATTTCTCATAATTCTCAAAATATTTCTTTCATAACTCAAAATATTTCAATTGATTCTCAAATTCCTTCAAATAATGTCTATGCTTTAAGATATATATATATATATATATATATATATAATGTAACCGATTTATGTACTCATAATGTTTATCCAATTGTTTTCAATATTGTTCATGCTTCTCTTTCGTTTAATGTTTCATCTTTTCTAAGCCGATTTGTTTCACATTTTACATAAATTTTCTTGCAAAGTGTTTTGTAATGTTATTGTCAAGAAAAGTCTATGTGGTAATCTTGTGCGGGATGTTTTAAGATGATGACTCCGTAGTGGTGCACAAGATATCTACACAAAGGTCTAGAGCAAGATGGCAATGATACATTGAGTTACACACTATGATGCTACAAAATGTTGCCTAACACAATATTGCAACTAACGGTCATTCTTGTAATTTAATATCTTTATAGGTTGGTATTATTCCTATAGGCCGATAGGAAAAGACAAAAGTACTTAACTAGTTTTTACCACCAAGAAAAAGCTATTAACATAATTAAGCCAAAAAAACATGATCTTAAAAAGAAATCAAAACTAAGAAACACCATTTTCCTTAAAAAATAAAGACATAAATTAAATAAAAAACTGATTTTTAATTTTAATATAATAGAAAGGAAATAACACCTTTTGTGAGTTTAAGAATAAGTAATAAATATAAACATGTATATATAATAGTTATAAGCATTCAATCTAGTATCACACTACTAATAAATGATTATTTTTTTAGTTTTTAAAATAAATTTTGATTAGTTATTTTGATAATAGTTTCTTTTAAATTTATTTAATAGTAAGTGAATATTTTGTTAGTTGATAATTATATTATATATAAATTTATCATGAAAATTGTAGTGTCATTAAAGATCTTCTTTTATCAAAAGAATGTAACAAAAGAGAGGTTAGAGCTCGCAACCTTTCATTGACAACGAAAAATTAGTTGCATCAAATATTAAGACTGGCATCTTCTAATCAAATAAACAACCAAATTTTAATTTTTAATTTTGTAGAAAGAAAATAACACCCTTTTTGAACTTGAGAATACGTTAAAAAAATGTATATATGATAGCTTATAAACACTCAATCTAGTATCACACTAATAATAAATGATTATTAGTTTTAGCTTTCAAGGTAAAATTTGATTAGTTGTTTCTTCAATAATTTCTTCTAAATTTATTTAATAACAAATTGCCGATAAGGAAATAGGAAGCAACATGTGATTATTTTATTAATATCAAAATAAGCGATTCAATGAGCAAAAAGAGTTATAGTACTTATAGGTATTGAAAAATTGAATAAGGACAACTGAAGGTTTTACAGTGTTACTGACCCAACCAAAACATATACATGAATGAACAAAAATACAAATATATGGTTTTAATAATACACAACCATATAACAATTATATAACTAGTTACCTAAGTTACCACAATAACGTAACTATTTACCAAAAGTAAAAGTAACACACTATCACCTACATTAAATAGTAAATACAAAGCTAAATTAACCTAGTAAACTAGGTTTACCTAACATTCCCCCTTAATTTTTCATTTCCTCAAGAGATGAGGAGAGGAACTCTCTGAACAACTCAAATTTGTCACGTGTAAGTGACTTTGTGAAAATATTTTCTCGTTGTTCAGCTATGTGGAAAAATTGAAGATGTACATTATGTTTCAAGACATGCTCGCATATGAAATGAACATGTACCTCAATATGCTTGGTTCTCTCATGAAACATTGGATTGCGAACAAGTTTGAGAACACCCTCATTATCAACATACAAGGTAGTGGATTTCTCCTATGGTACTCCAAGACCCTCAAGTATGCGATGTAGCCATATTGTTTGGCATACGGCTCCACTGCAACAGATATTCAACCTCTAGAGAAGAGCAAGAGAAAATTTTCTGTTTCTTGTTTCCCCATGATATCAGTCCAGATCCCAAAAATAATACAAATCTAGAAGTGGATTTCATGTCATCAATATTACCTACATGATCTGAATCTGAATATCTAGTCAAGAAGAAATGATCATTCTTCTTGTACTCTAGACCAAGATCCATAGTACCCTTGAGATATCTCAAGATCCACCTTGTTACTTTCCAATGACAAACTTTGGGTTCTTGCATGAACTTGGAAAGATAACTAACTACAAAGTTGATATCTAGTCTAGTATATGTTAGGTAAATGAGACTCCCAATCAATTGTCGATAGAGAGTTGCATTTACTAGAGGATATGGATATGTATGAGATAACTAAAGTCTCGTCTCCATGGGTGTAGCAATCAATTCATCATCCTGAATTTCTCAAGCATTGTCTTAGTATACTTCAACTTAGAAACAAAGACATGATTCTCTTTCGTCATACTTCCAATCCAAGATAGTAGTGCATGAGCTCGATATCTGTCATGTCAAATGATCGATTAAGATATTTCTTCCTAGCAGATCGATCATCTTTATTGTGTTTCAAGTGATGACTAGATCGTTGACATATACAATAACTATCACAATCTCTCTTCCTTGCCTCTTGAGGTAGATATTGAGATCATATAAATTTCTCACAAATCCATGTTGAACGATAGATGTGAGTGAACAAGTACTAAGCACACATTACTCAACTCATGATTTTGTGAGACATACCTAGGTATATTACACTTTGGAGAATAGATCTAAGTGAGGATTGACGACACTATGATCCTATAGTACACACGTCGGCAAAATTTGACAAAGATGATCAACAAGTACTACACAAATTCAATGAAGGCGGTGGAAGAATTTGACAAGATCAATGAGTAATGCCAAATTGCCAATGCGGGAAGATGAAATACCAAATGTTGACTTATGTAGTAGGTAGAACGATAACACAAATAGAATCTGCGCATTGATGGATAACACATCTGCACATGGATTTGTGGGGATACAGATGACATAACTATGAACCTCACGATATCATAGAATTGCATTAAAAATATTGAAGAAATAAGAACATTCCTAAGCTAGGACCTTCATCACTCGATACCAATTAAAACAAGTTATTACATTGTAAGAACCGAGGGTAAACAAAACAATAGTGTAGTTTTGTATATATTGTGAAATAACATTTAGGTGCACAATATATATAGAAGTGATAGATCATATCACTTCAAGATACTATGCCTAAAATAAGGTAGGTAGGTAGTTGTACCTCCACTAAAATAATAACAAACTACACAATGAGTTTTAATTACAATTCACTCTATCATTTAATACAAAAGTAGAATAGTTCATTGTCAGTAACTCCATAGTGAACACTAATATAATTAATTCCTAACATTAATTATGTTAGAACTTGTTAATTAAGTTTAATTTTCACATGTTTACTAGGCCACCATCTTGTACATCTCTTATGATTAGATATTGCTCATAATTTTCTACATATAAAATTTTATTTTTCCTAAGGTTTATCATATTAGATCTAAAATTTACTAGTTCATACTGTGCCTTAATTGCTTCATGACAAGCTCTCAACTACTTATTTTTTAAAAAGAGAAGGAAAAAAACCTAGTGTGTTTATAGGGTATGGGTGTTTCATGTTTAAGTTAACTTTACAATAGCTAAAATATCTACATGTATAGATGTAATTAAGTAGATTTTGGGCTTGATAAAGAAGCATTTAGTTATTTAAGTACTTATGGTAAAATCTATATCAAGCTTTGTTGTCCTCTCAAAATTTCCCCTCTTTCAAAAGTCAAAAATTAAAAAATTTGAGTTAACACCTTTCTATGATATTCTAGTGAAGAGAAAAGTTGAGAAGTTAGAAAATTTCACGTTTTTGAGTCATTTGAGTGATTTGCGGGTCTGTCGGACATTTTTGTCCCATGTGTCCCAAGTGCTTCCGGGCTCTGTTCCCCGGTTAGCCGTTTTCTCGAAATCTGTTAATTTTCGGTTTGTTGGAACTTTTGTTCCAAATGTTCTAAGTTCACTAGGGCTCTCTGTTCCTGATCACCCACATCGGCCACATCGGGTCCTTCACATACTTTGGTCTTACTTGTCCCAAAAGCATTTGTGCATTTTGTCCCCACATCGCCCGCATCGGTCGAATCGCGCTTTCACGTCCCTCATGTCCCAAATGTACCAAAGGCCATCCAGGCTAATTTTTTCCTGCTCTTCCCGATGCTTGCCTTTTGAGTTGGTACATATGAATTTAATGTGCATTTATAACCTTCTCTCTCCTAAAACAACTATTTAATGGGACTACCCTCTATGCATTTTACACACTGCTTACTCGCTGCCATTCGCTCATATCCTTGCAATTAAAACCGTCTACTCGTGCTCCCATTTCCCTTGCATTTTTATCATGGATTCGAGCTGTAAGGGTTGTTTCTCTATACACTTAGTATGAAGATCAAGTTTCAAGGTCGAAGTACGTTTCATCGCTTGAATCTTATATTCCCAATATCGGGGATAGTGAAGTTCGTCACCTAGATTTCAGTGATTTTTGGAGCAGGTTGACATACCCAAACCCCTCTCCCATGGTGCAAATGATCAATGACAACGGCCTTGCATTTGCTACAGGTTTCCTGATCTCGACAGGTGTCTTTGACACCGTACTTGCCTACGGAGCTCACTTCAACCCCAACACGAGTGAATTAACCAATGTGCACGGGGAGCTAATCGCTAAAATAGATGTTCTTTGCCATTGCGTCACGCCCTACGGATCCTTGAAATGGACAACTCCATGGTTATTTATCAAACTCAAGCACAAACTCTCTTCGACAAAGACAGTGAGAAATACAAAGAAAGGGTAGCAAATTCATGGTTGAAGAACCCTAAAAAAGGGGCATCTTGACTTTTCAAAGCTCTGTTTAGCGCTGATTTCAATGAAGAGTTATTTGATTTCATCATCTTGTTGGCTCGTGTCATGGGTTTACCCTCTACCAGTGAGTTACACTTTTGGATGTGCCCGCTCATCAACATAGTCTATGAAGGTACCCAAAACATCAATTGGGTAGAGATCATTTGCATGAATTTGACAAAGCAATTGTCCAATGTGCAACAAACCAAGAAGTTCTACATGACTTCTTATCTTATGTATACCCTAGCAAAGATCCTGACAATGGTAAGGGTGATCCCATCTATGCTTACTGTCCTCAGTTCACCCTTAACACCAACAATCACAACTTCAGGAGGGTGAATGATGCTTTCACCATGTACATTGTGAGGCTTCTAAAGAGTGATACTGCTAGAAGATTTTCTGATGAAGCCATGAACCTGATAGCAAAGTATGGAGCTTTCTTCATTCAATTCAGAAGGTTTTCATATATCAGGTTAGCTGGTTACGAGAGCACTCCTCTCAAGCTCCCTATATTTTGTAATGATAAGATGGCTTTGATTGAGGTATGTAGACAATTGGACAAGTTGCACAGGACCTGCATGGACAAGAAAATCTCTGGGCTACATTTCCCCATATCCATGTAAAATAGCTTTGGATGCTCAGAACATAGAAAGGGCCCTTACTCCCATCACTGTCCACTTCTTCAAGCCTAGAACCTATTTTGATTTGAAGAAATTCATTGAGTTAAATCTCATAATCAACTATCATCATAGAACGGATACCGAGGACTACTCGACCGATTACACAAATGACTTTGAAGCAAGACAGAGGCATTATAGCAGATTCTCCCTCCAAATGCTAATACAAGAGCTCAACCTATATCAGATTCTGAAGGGCTTCAAAATGACAATGCGAGACCTATTGTCATATGAATATGATAATGTGATCAAGCATACTCCCTTAGAGGATCTAGATTGGTTCAAAAGGGAGAAGATGATTTAGCCGAGATCCTAGCCCCGTCTGGTAAGAACCAAGGTTTGGTTTGATGAAGGGTTCGAGAGTTGAGGAAGATATCATGAGAGTCTTCTTCCAAAGACACTTCAACATAGAGGAAGGAGTCACATACACCTAGCTTGGAGGTACCTACATGAACTCCTCCTCCTTCATCAAGTAAAGAACCTGAATCATCCACCCCTTCCTCATCTACTCAGGCATATTAGAAGAAGGTAAAGGAGGTAAAAAAGGAGCCTATTAAGGAAGACCCCCTGATAAAACATTCAGAATTACCTTCGGGGCTAGAGAACATCATTGTTCTCAGTGAAAGTGAGGATAGTGAAGTGCCAGTTCTTGCAGGAGTTTCAGAAGCCACAATGGATAAAGAGAAGGAAATTCATAACACTGAGCCTCCAAGTACCATGGATTCCTCTGTCCAAGAAGCCTCATCTACTCCACTCACATCTCTACTAGAGGCAATAGTGGTAAATACTTTAAGTGCCATGAGTTCTCTTACTCTTGGTTCTCTTGCTCCTCCTTCTTCTTCTTCCTCCACTTTTGCATGGGTGTAACCTTTTGTTGATAGTAGGAAGAGGAAGTCTTCTTCTCGATTAACAGGGCCTAATTTTGATGTTGTGGCGGCCTTGTTGGGCACTACTCCTTCGTTCTGCAAAGAGAGCTAAAACAACTTCAAGGATAGTGACAGATGACCAAGGTCAGCAATTTCTTGAGGTAGTAAAGCCCAAGGTTGATAAGGCGAACAAGATTTAATAGCCTCGATCTAGAGCTTTTGAGGATCCCAATGGGAGAATCTACCCCTGAAAGTGAAATACATAACCTTCAAGAAATAGTAACCAGGGTTATTGGGAGAGTAGAAAAAGGCAAGTAGACTATAGAGCAACTTGGAGGAGCAAGCTCAAGTGCTTTCTTGTTTCATTAAGTCATTGTTGTCTAAGGACAAGGTTCTCGGATCCTACCCCACCGATCGCTCTTCCACCACCTGTGATTCTTGGTCAAGATAAAGTCCAGAGCATTAAAGACATACACAGTATTCCATTTATGGGAGAGCTATGGAAGTCATGGTGGACGACATGATTATTGCAGGTTTGAATTTCATTGGAGAAGCCTTCAAACTCAATGAGAAGGTAACTAATCTGCAATAAAAGCTCTCCTCCACAATTAGAACTATGGATAAAGAACTTAAACTTTGGAGTAGCTGCATAGTAGACCTTTGCCTAATGGGACAGATTGATGAGAATATATTGATGGCAAGTAAAGTTTTTGATGATGCTAAAGATAATTTGTCAAAGTCATGGGTTTTCAACGTGGAGTGGAAAATAAAAGTGCTGGAGGAGGCTTTAGGAGAATTGAGGAGTAGTTGGCAGAAAGGAGAAGCCTTCAAAACTTGTGTGGTATCTACTTTTAAGGATATTCACTATCACCTCCATGACGAGACTTCAAGTGTGCCTTTCTCCCTCCAAGAAATTAAGACTCAATTCAGGGCTTTTGTTAAGGAAAACTTGTTCAAGGAGGACTCAATTACCAAAGAGAAGATAAAGGAGATTTTCTCCTTCAGTCTGCCATTGAGCAAGCTAATAAATAATATCACACACACACCGAGTTTGATAAGGAAATGGAGAAATGTTTGGGATCTTGGACCCAAGCTACTGCCAACACATCAGTCCCACAAGGCCGAGACATAGCAGAAGCATTGAAAAGTTTAGACAACGGATCCTCAAGTCGGTGGGCCCTCCCCAATCATAAGCATTTGTTTTTCCCTCCTAGCTTCTCCTTTCCTTCTTTTTCTCAATTCGGGCTTATTGTAATTAGTTGAGGGTTTTGTGTCAAACATCCCCTTAACTAAACATTTTAGTTAAAAGAAGTAGTTACCAATTGTAACTAATTTGTAAAGTTATATAATGGGCTCTCTACGCCAATTTCGGGGGTTGGAACTTCATTTATTTTTGAAAGTGTAAGGAGTAACAAAGCAATCAATAAAAGAGATCTTTCTTTCTATGTCTATCTGGTCTTTCTCTTTCGTTATTATCTCATTGAATATTTTTTTGAATCATTAAATTCGTATTACTTGAAGCTTTGTATTCTAGTAGATGTAATTTCGGAACTTTGTGTCTTTGAAATAGCATCGTATTGTCTCAAATGTAAATGGTTTTGTTCCAAATAATTTCATTCTGGCATGCATAAGGAATTATTTTGTTATCTATAATTCTCGAGAGTGCCTTTCTGCTCATTTCAGATATTTCATTCCTCTGTACTTTTGTATTGATGATCTGTTCTATTTTAAACACTTTCGTGATATCCAAGTTCCCCATTAAAACCATGCACTTTGTACATATGTAAATAAGCTTTATCTTTAAATAAGGGAACCTCTCCCATTAAAGAGGAGGGGATTTCTATCCTCCACTTGTTGTTCTCTTTAAAGTCCTTTTTACGACCAACAAGCTTCAAAAAGATGATAAATTATAAAATGTGTAAATTGTTGCTTCAACTATAGCTTATATTGTATGTGAATGGAATGATGTTTTTCCCCCATAAAAATAACAATTCATCATTGAATGTTAATATTAATAGTGTGCATGGATGTGTATATGATCATCAAGATAAACAACAAATTTTACGAGCTATTGCATAAAGTAAATAATCCACATATATGAGTGCTCACAACATTGGGTATATTCATAAAGGGATACAATAACTTTCAAGCCATCGTAGTCAACCTATGCCTTCACCACCATTCCTATAGTCATTTGTAAATTTATTATAATCATATCAATACTTAAATTTCTCTTAGAGCATATCCTTATCACAACAATAGTCATTATTTCAAAATACTTAATTGAATTATATAGATTAAATGGAAGACTCTTTTTCTAGAAAATATTTTGGACAAATAGATATTACACTAATTAATTCATGGTGTTCTTAGTGAGTCTTAAAAACTAATTTAATATTCAAATGTTATTTTTTTATGAGAGGAGGGGATGATCTATTTGATACATTTCATAATGGATGGAGAATGTTTCTTCCATTCATCTAGTTTCTTTTTCAAATTTAAGCATGAATTTCACTTGTAGATATGATAAAAAAATAAAAATCTAGAATGTATTTTTTCCCATATTTTATTTTACATGCATGCCCTTATAGATGGCTTCTCTTTTAATTTGGCACTATTGTTGTACTTAAAATTATTATTAGTTATTTTATATTATATTTTTAAGATTCTCTATGTCAATTTTGGTCTTAGTAGAAATTAATATCATTATCCTTTAAACCTTTAGGAAAAGAAAAAATAAATCCAATTTTTCAAGAAGATATGTAGCTTACTAAAGGAAGAGATTTGCATCCCAAAGATGTTAGGATAAAATTAAATCCATACTAATCATTAAGATATTTTAGCATAGAAAATTGTACCAAATATGCAAGATTACATGACAAGAAAAATTATCTAGTGTATAAATTCTAATTTATCAACTTGATATGTATTTCCATAAGAAACCCTTGTTAAACAAAATTTTTATATACTAAACATATTTCTATAAACTATAATTTTCTATAAACTATAATTTTCTATAAACTATAGAATTTCCTTAATATCTATTTAATCCTATTATTCTGTATAACCTAGAATTTAATCCTAATAATATCATCTTGATTAAATACTATGTTGGATTAGTGAGATCGTAATAACTTTATTAAGTTAAGGAATGATTGTTTAATCTGGTTGTATTGCTTCTTGTCAATAACAAAGTGTTTGTGATGATGTATTAAGTTAGTAACACACACACACACACACACACACACACACACACACACACATCTTAGGTTGGCATGTTAAATGGGTCATAAAGACCACTCTACCTTATATTATTAATGATTGGACAAATGTTTATGGCTTTGGTTCATAACATAATATGAAGGAAAGAGTGAGGTGATGACCAAATCACCATTCAAGTTTATGGATTTTATTAAGTTTTAAATAAACTTAAGCTTAAGTTAAGTTACTTGGGAAATATAGGTGGATGTTTATGGTTTTGGCGGTTGTTTGGATGACCACATGTGGCATTGGCATTGAACGAGGAAGTAAATGTTGATAGGTTCCTTGGGAACCATTGGCTTCTCCAAGAAGCTAAGCATGCAAAAGTGGATGCATTATTTATATTGCATTTGATTTTTAGGGAGCTCGTATGGATGGAGTTGAGCATGAAATTTTTGTGGAAGTTTTTGTTTTGGATTTGCATGGCAAACTTATGACTCTTACCTCTCGATATATCATGGCTCTTTGGTTATTTATATGTGTTTTTGGAATTTTAATTCATTTTGGGGAAGCATTTGACTTGGGGAACATGTTTTAGGGAATATTGGAGGAAAGTAAAAACATGGGCGTGGGTTTCACTCTCTCACTCCTTGATGTTATTATTATGAAATAACAGAATATGTTTTTGGTTTTGTGATTATATTGTGAAATTTGGTTTTGAGAAATATGAGTATGTTTCGGTCCTAGTTTATTATTAAAAGAGGCACACATTTTGGGTTTTCATTTTCTATATCATACTTGGAAAATAAAGAAGGAAATGAATGAATGCATTTTGGGTTTGGTTTTATAATGAAATCTGGAAACATGTTTGTGTTTGGGGTATGGTTATTTCAACAACTCTTTTAGAGATTTTCTGTTATCTTGTTTTTTTGATACATTTCCTTTGGGTTTTGACTGTGAAATCTAAAAAAATAGAAATGTTTTATTTGGGTTTAATCATTATATGAGATATGTAAATGATACAATAAGGGTTGTGTAAAATGTGAACAAACCTGTTTAACAATTTTAAATCTCTCTTAAAGCTTCGTTGTTATCATTGAAGACGGTTTTGGAAGCATTCTTATGAGAAATATGGAAGTTAATTGGGAATAGTGGATTGTGATTTGTGTTTTGGATGTTGTGTGAGTCTTGTATTTGCATGCACCCTTGATTTGAGTTTGGTCAATGTTAAAAGAGTATTTACATCTTGTAAATAGCTTAATCAGTATCATTGGGTTTTCATCTCATCTCGAGCTTGTTGTTATCGTTATTTACTAAGCTCTTTTTAAAGCACGATTGCTATGGATCTATCTCTCTTGAAAAATGCTTTTATTATGGGTTATCATTATTAATCTGGAGATAAATACGGTTTGGGTTATTGTTATTTTTTGTGTGGTTTCAAATCATCTATGAGCTTGGTTGTTGTCATGATTTTTAGCTCTTATCGAGCATGATTGTTATAACCTATCTACGAATGTGTTTTACTTTTGGTTCATTGAATGAAATATGGGCAAGGAAATAAGAACGATATGGTTTTCTTATATAAAGCAATAATATCATCCTTCTCCCTCGACATACATTGTTGGATTTGTTCATTATGATTTTGGAAAAGGTAGGAAAATGGAAATGGTTGGGTTAAGTTAAAAACTCTTCTAGAGCATTGTTTTTTTAACTAGTCCTTATAAAATCTTTTTTGGTTCAAAATCGTTTTCTGATTGAGGTTTAATATTATGCAAAATGGAATAAGTATTGGATTTTTGAGCTCTTTTTAAGCATTGTTGTTATACTATAATTCATAGTTCTTTTAATGAGAATAACTGTTACTACTTGATTAAAATAGTCTTCTTGATACGTTGTCATTATTGTTATTTTTAATGAATATAAATTGTTTCAAAAATGAAATACAAAGTTTTTGAAATACAAGAATAAAATTGGTTAGTTAGTCTCAGCTCCTTGCATGAGCTAATTTGTTAACATGATGCGTATTTTTAGAGGATACTTGATGAAAATTAGAAAAGAAATAAGAGTCTCAAACTCCTCCTCTGTGCCTTGACTGTTTTCATTCCGTTGTTTGATTATATAAAACATGGTTGTTTTGATGTTATATGGGAAACATTGTGAGTTTTTACATTTATGATTACCGTTTGATAAAGCGAAAGATGTTCTAATATTGTCAAAAAGTCTAAGATTTATTATGCTAGTTGTAAACAATGAAAGTGAACATATTATTATATATAGTAATGAATTTCATTATTATTCATTAATAAGATTGATTCTTAATATAAAATAGGAAATATATATTTATAAATTATTAATTAAGAGGATAAATTCTTAACCAATACCGTAGTGCCCACTTCCCTTTGACACCTTTTGATATTGATCCACGATCTGCTGATTCTATTATGGACATTATTATAGTTTTGATTTAGTATGATGATTAGATGATAGATCATGGATTATTGTTGACTTGGATTTATATATGAGGCATGATGATCATTAGAGATATTTTATATATTGATGTTGATATACTTGTTCGACATGGTTATATTTATGGATGTTGTTCGGACATGCGATATTTGGATATATTGAGTAGACCTAGAAAATGGAATTAATTGATAATCATATAGTTGTTGATAAAATTGTAAATGATATTGTTGGTTGCCTTGATGTTGTTGTGATTCATATATATATATATATATATATATATATATATATATATATATATATATATATATATATATATATATATATAGATGATTTTGGAATCATGTTTATATGCATTTTGGATGTTCTGATATGGCCACGAGGCTAAAGGAGGTATTTGTGTTTTGCAGGTTAAAATATCACAACAAACATCGGGGGATTGGAGACCAACCACATTGGAATTCTAGATGAATTCAACAAGGTCACCATGGCAACTTATAATTGTTTGTGTGTGTTTGATTGTTGTTAGGGATTCCCATGGGGGGGATCCTTCGAATGTGACCAAGGGATTTATGTTTTCTTTTATTTGGTCCTTTATTAATGTTGTATGTGTTTTATAAGTGATGTGCTTTCCCTTTTCATTATTGAATTAAATTGTGGTAAATAATGTGAGTAATCATATTGTTAAAATTAATTAATCAAATTGGGTCATAAGAAAGTAATTATTAGAGTTGTTGGCCTAAAATTAAAGTGTTGTAAGAAATGTGTAAGTGATGTGTAAGAGATGTGTAAGTTGATTTTGGAGTATGAAACACTCCACCTTCTTTGAAATTCGAATTTGTCCTTGGAGGCTGATTTTGGAGGCTTGTGGGACAAGTTAAACTTGTCCCACACCTCTTAAATTTATTTACCAACCATACCTATGGTTTGGGAGTTAAATTTAGAATTTCATTATGCATTTTTGTAAGTCAAGTTGAATGTTTTAATTGCACTTTTCTTACATGTTTTAATTTCAGTCCTTATGGGGTGTGGGCTTGATTTGAGTGTGTAAGTAAAATTGTCATATTATTCACCCACCTATTTATTATGCATTGGAGAATGAAGTTGACTTTGGTGTTGGAATTGAGGAGGTGTGAAGTGGCATCCTACATGGATCCACCTCATCCTCTTCTCTTCCCTCTTCTATAAATTTGAATTTCCTTGGCTTGTTTTGGGTTGCTTCACTTTTGCATACTTCATTTTGGGGCGTTTCCCTTTCTTTGTTGGAGCTCTTGTTTTGGAGAAGTTGAAGGTTGTTGAATGCTTGTGCTTTGTGGATATTTTGGGCTACTTGCATTGGAATAGCTTGCTGTTTGGAACTTGGAACAACTCCATCATGGAGAGGTAAGAGCTTAGCTCTTGGAAATACTCTTCTTTCCTTTTTATGAATGTGTGAATGGTTGTTTGTTTGTTTGCTTGATGGCTGGTTGGGTAGACTTTACTACTCATTATATTATGGACTTATGGACCTTATTATATTATAATGATAGATGTTACATCATGGATTATTGTTGACTTGATTAAGTTATGATGCATGATGATTATTATAGGGATTTTGGATATTGATGATGATATACTGTTTGACATGGTTATGTTATGGATGTTGTTCGGACATGTGATATTTGGATATTGTGAGTAGACCTAGAAATGGAAATTATTGATGATGATATAGTTGTTGATAAAACTGTAAATGATATTGTTAGATTGCTTTGATGTTGTTGTGATTCATATATCTAGATGATTTCGGGAATTATATTTATATTATTTTGGATGTTCTGATATGGCCATGAGGCCAAGGAGGTATTTGTGTTTTGCAGGTTAAAATATCACAACAAACATCGGGGATTGGAGACCAACCACATTGGAATTCTAGATGAATTCAACAAGGTCACCATGGAAACTTGTTTTGTTTGTGTGTGGTTGTTTTGTTAGGGGTACCCATGGGGGAACCACCTTTAAATGTGACCAAGGGGTTATGTGTATTTATTTATTTGACCCTTTTGTTTTATGTTGCATGTGTTTATTTTGTGATGCTTTTACCCCTTTCATTAATTATTAAATGGTGTGTAATTTTGTGAGTAATCATATTGTTAAAATAAATAAATCAAATATGTCATAAGAAGGTAATTAATGAGAGTTGTTGGCCATGATTTAAAGTGATATAAGTATGTGTAAGAGATATGTAAGTGATGTGTAAGTGATGTGTAAGTTACTGTTGAGTGAGAAACACTCCACCTTCTTGAAATTCGAAATTGTCCTTGAGGCTGATTTTGAGGCTTGTGGGACAAGTTAAACTTGTCCCATACCTCTTAAATTTATTTACCAACCATACCTATGGTTGGAGAGTTGAAATTTGACTTTTATAATGCTTTTTGAGAAGGCAATTTGTAGGTTTTAATTGCACTTTTCTTACATGTTGTAATTTCAGTCCTTTGGGGTGTGGGTTTGTTTTGGAGTATGTAAGTAAACTGTCATATTATTCACCCACCTATTTATTGTGCATTGGAGAATGAAGTTGACCTTGTGTTGGGGTTGAGGATGTGTGATGTGGCATCCTACATGGATCCACCTCATCCTCTTCCCTTCCCTCTTCTATAAAATTTGATTTTCTTGCCTTATTTGGGGTTGCTTCACTTTGGAGACTTGCTTCTTAGGTGAATTCTTTTGCTGTTCTTGGGAGCTCTTGCTTTTGGAAGTTGGAAGATTGTGGAATACTTGTGCTTGGTTGATTTTTGATTGTTTGCTTGGAAACAACTGTTGTTTGGAACTTGGGAAACTCCATCATGGAGAGGTAGGAACTTGGCTCTTGAAATGCTCTTCTTGTATGAATGTAAATGTTAATGTATGAATGTTTTGGTATGTTGTGGGCTGTTGGGTAGATGGCCTAGGAATGGTGTAGGAGAAGACTATGGGGTTTAATTTGTGGGAGGCACAAGTGTGTTTTAGGGAGGTATAAGTGTGGAGGGAGTTGGGATTTGGGTTCCACCTTGCAAAGAAATAGCTTGCATTTATTTACTCATTATGGGGTGCCATAAGAGGTTGGGAGGCATAAGGAAATGTGAGGAATAAGGGGTACTTTGGGAGGCATAAGGAATGTCAGGCTATGATATACTATATTTTGGTGGTTTGTAATTCAGGTGGTGATACCCATTTCCCTTTTGGGAGGCATAAGAAGCATCCCCCATAGTTTCTTGCTCCTTTGGATTGCTTGATGAAGCCTTAGTATTGTTTGTCATGTTTTAATGTAGTTGTAAACTACATTCAATTTTTGGAACTGTGTTTTATTGTGAAAGTGTTGCTTGTGTGTTTTGTGGAAGCCTGTTGTTGCCATGAGTTGGATCACATCTTTTATTGCATTGTGGTTAGGGCTCGGGGCCAATGAAGAAGGATGGCTTCTCCTCTTCATTGGATGTCTTGGTTTGGTGGAGAGCATTTCTTTCCCCTACTCTTGTTGTGATTACAACATGGGAGAATGAGATATATGCACTTGTTGTTCTGGAGCTGAGAAAAAGACAGTTTGACAATCCTCACGAGATAAAGTTTATTGTAACCTTTCCCACTTGCAAGTGGAGGAACTTGTAAATGTTTTGTAATAGAAAGATGTGGTATTGTTTATGAAAGTTGTGAAGTGAAATGTAAAAGAAATAAACTCTTGTTTTCAGTCTTTGAAAGAATGTGAAAGAATTGTATTCTATATGATGAACTCGAAGAATGAAAGAAAGGTTGTAAAGTTGTATTTTGGAATCAATAAAGGATTGCATTACCTTCTCAATTTGTGTTGTTTTTTTAAGATTGAACATCTAAATGTGAATTGAAATCTCTATTTGAAAGAAGTAAATGCGTATGAAGGAAAATGCAGAACTCTATCTTTTGAAATGTGTAAAGTTGAAAATCAGAATTGTATTTTCTTTTTTTTTTTGAATGGTTGGAATTGAATCAACTAAATGTATTAGATTTGAATTGGAGCACATTATAATACTTGGAAGAAGAAAATGGCAATTAAACCCTTTTAAATTTGATCTCTGCTATGTATTTTCAAAATGGCAATTACTTTACCTAAAATGCACAGTTCAAACCTGCAACAATGAAATAATAGATTAAATGATTAAAATGAAGTAGTTTTCCTAAACGAATCCAACTAGACAAAAATACTTAAAAGAAATCTTTCAAAACCTGGCAAAACCGAAGTTCAAAGCTTTCACTGTCGTTTTGTTGTCAAAATTGTAAACTTTCAAATTGAACTCTATCAAATAGACCTACCTCAAAAAATTAACCTAAATCCACCTAAGAACAATTCTCCATGTCTATTTGACATGTTGAGAGAGGAACAAGAACAAATTGAACAAAATTTTATAAATTAAAATTTACCAATTCGAACTGTAAAAGCCTGCAGATCATTTTCACAAAATTGACCCCTTAAACTCTATCAAAATTTAAAACTAATGAACCCTGTGCAAAGAGGACATCAAGAGAGCTTCAAGAAAGTCCTCATTTTCCCAAAACCAGCTCTCTATCAAAAGTTATGGCCTTCTGAAGTTTTTTCTTCACTTGGCGTCAAAAAAAAATTGGGAAAAATTTCCCGAGGGGCCCGCGGGCCCAATTTTTCCCTTGGAGCTTTGGAAAATTTTTGGGAAAATTTTCCAATTTTTCCCCGCCCCCAACCCCTACCCAATCGAGGTTGCCACATGGCACCATGAGGTGTCAACAGGGGCGATCTCTTTTTAAACTTAGCGCTCCCAAAAAAATTTTGGGAAAATTTTCCAAATTTTCTCCATCGGCCCGCAGCCAATCAGAGGCTGCCACGTGGCACAACGAGGCATCGGCGGAGGAGCGGGCCCCTTTTTTTCCCTTTGAGCTTCAAAAAATTTTTGGGAAAATTTTCAAGTTTTCCCCACCACTCCCGCCAACCTTAGCCACATCAGCCAATCAGAGGCTACCACGTGGCATCACGAGGTGTCGGCGGAGGCAGGTGCAGTGAATTTATCCCTTTTTTCCTTCGGGGCGCGAAACCTTATTTCTCCCCACCACTCCATTTTACCCGCGTTGGCTTAGAAGGTGCCACGTGTCCTCTGGTGGACTCACGGGGGCGTGGGCAAAAGTTAGTTTTTCACCCCACGTGGGAAACTTTCCAAAAGTCTCCCCGCGCCCGCCGACCTACCCTTGGGGCAAAATTTTCACCCCTGGCCCGCAAGCCCGCTCTTGGGGAAAATTTTCACCCCAAGGCCCACGCCCATAACTTGAAAATATGAGGAGTTAGGAGGACTTCTTTATATCAATGGAAAGGTGAGGAAATTTCCTATCCAATGGGAATAATTTAGGAAATTTTTGAATGCATTAAGTTTGAGAAAAATCAAGTTGAACCTTTAAGCCTGTTAGAGAGTGGGTATGGTGAGGAATTACCCTCTGAACCTTATTGAACCTTCTAACCCTAAATTTTGGACCTTATGACCTCTAATAATTGTTAATAAAGGAAAAGTATGTTCTAGTGAATTAGAATTGTTCTAGAACTTGTTAGTGATTGTTGCCTTGTAACCTGGTTGTAGACTCTTTTAAACAAAAAAATTATTCCATAATTTTCCTAACTAATCCTAGGTTGTTCTTGGGTCTCAAGTGGGTTGTTTTTAGCGGGCATCACACTTGGTATCGAGTGGTTCAAAATCTTGGGCCATTGGGCACACTAGAAAACTTGAGACATGAACCTTAAACCTAACACACTTGTAAATCTAGAAAACAACTTAGTTAGAAATTACATATTTTAGTAAACATGGAAACTAAGTAAAACCTAGAATAAGGAACTAACTCTCGTCTTACTCTGTGCAGGAGGCATGCAGACAAGATGAGGAGCCTTTTCACATAGACCTAGGCATACCACCACTAGATCATGTCTATAACAGCCATCCTACCCTAGATTTTGTAGACTCTTTAGATGTTAATGCCGCTCTACGCGGAGGATCAATAGGAGGACATGCAGCCAGACATGATAGAGTCACTTCCATTGAGGGTCATGTATCACCTCGACCCAATGAGGAACATGGAGGAGAGAATTCCCATGCAGAGTCAGCCAAAGCAGAGTCACCACAGAGGGGACAGGGTGACCAAGTTTCAGGGCATAGAGAGAGGTCTCAGAGCCCTAGGCTTAGGGATGAGCATACAGAGAGACCTAGAGGCCATCAAACCACACTACGCAGATCACATCGTGAGATCCTCAAGCTTCACCATCACATTATTCTGTGACATAGGTGGATTTCAGGCAGAGGCCTGGTTGGTGAGCTTGAGCGATGCTTCAAGCTCTGTCCTTGTTCTAGCAACACGAAAGCTCATGTTGCAATCCATCTACTGAGGGATGGAGCTGGTGTCTGGTGGTGATAGAGGAGCAGAAGCTCCATGTTGATTCTAAGATAGTTACCTAGGAGCTCTTTGAGGAGCATTTCAGAGTAGATATTTTTCATGGAGGTTCATACAACAGCAGATAGATGAGTTCCATGACCTCCGACAAGCATCTCTTACAAGTGGCTGAGTATGAGAGTAGATTTCTAGATCTACTCCAATATGTTGATTACATGTAGATGAGCAGGTGTGGATCCACAGGTTCATCCGGGGCCTGAACCTAGACATTGGAGGTGCAGTGTGGATCCATTGTCCACAGACATTAGCTGAGGCCATCGAGAAGGCCTATATAGTAGAGGAGACTCGGGAAAGACCCAACAGGCTAGAGACCAGTCCGAGCCACATACAACAGATGCAAGACAACAGATCGAGGGGGTCAGTACCTCTCCCTCGAGGTGGATAGGGTTCAACACAATCATCTTTTAGACCAAAAAGAGCAACAGTCCCCCCACCTTATAGACCTCCACATAGATTTGATGCACAGAGAGGTCGGAGCATGGGGCCTCCTCCTAGGGGTCCCATTAGACACAAGGTGCCCAGAGAGCTCACTCAAGCAGAGCTCACTAGTAAGAGACCTCAAAGCAGACCATAAATGATCATCGATCCACACCACATACCTCTCAGAGTACCGGTTGACCTACTACACAGGGGAGAGGATCAGGTGGTTGTTTTGGTTGTGGTGTTACTAGACATTTTGGAGAGATTTCCCACATAACCCTAATAACAAGGGTAAGACATAGATCTCAGAGCCTACTATTGGTGATATGGGGCAGCAATCATAGGATGTATGCAAAGTGGTCGAGAACCACTAGGAAGAGCACCAGAGTATAGTTATTGAGACCACAGGTAGCATTGGTGGTATTCCTACCTCCATTTTGTTTGATTCTGGTTCTTCTGATTCTTTTATTGCACCATCTTTAGTAGAGTGATGCAAGCTGGTGGCAGTTAGGTAGGGTCATAGTTGGGATGTTGAGATGGCTTCTGAGCCAAGATCTCTATAGACTCCTTAGTTAAGGAGTGTGTGGTGGATTTGGGACCTTTCACCACTACCTCGATCTCCGTATCCTTCCTTTGGGCTCTTATGGAGTCATCTTGGGTATGGATTGGTTGTCTACACACAGGGCCAGATGGATTGTTACCACAAGATCATATCTTGTGTAGATGATTTGGGAGTTGAGTCGGTGATTTTCTGGGGTCAGGAGACCCGTTTCTATTCACACCATCTCTGCTATGCAGCTTAAGCGGTGTGTGCGACGGGGTCATCGATGTATGTCATGTTACAAATCAAGTGATAGATCAGAGGATGGGTCTAGTGGACCATCACTAGATGATCATCCCATTTTGAGAGAGTTTGTAGATGTCTTTCCAGGGGAGCTACCAGGTTACCACCCCCACGTGAGATTGATTTTCATATAGATTTGGTTCCGGAGCAAAGCCTATCTCACGAGCACCTTATAGGATGACTACCCCAAAGCTCTGTGAGCTCAAGTTACATAGCTTGAGGGCCTTTTGAGAAAGGCCTAATTCATCCTAGTGTATCCCCTTGGGGTGCACCGGTGATCTTTGTAAAGAAGAAGGATGGATCCTTGCGGTTGTGTATTGATTACCACCAACTAAACAAAGTAACGATCAAGAATCATTATCCCCTTCCACGCATTGATGATTTGTTTGATCAGATGAAGGGAGCCACAACTTTCTCTAAGATAGACCTTAAGTCAAGCTATCATCAGCTTGAGGATTTTGAGGCAGACATTCATAAGACCACCTTCCATATGAGATATGGCCACTATGAGTTCACAGTGGTACCTTTTGGCTTGACTAATGCCCCCATAGTGTTTATGAGTTTGATGAATGGGGTATTTAGGACCTTCTTAGATCATTTCATGCTCATATTCCTTGATGAATTTTGATTTACTCACGTACGCATGAGGAGCACGAGGGGCACCTTCACTAGGTTCTTCAGTGTCTTCGAGAGCAACAACTTTACGGGAACTTGGAGAAGTGTGCATTCTTTCAGATGGAGGTGCAATATTTGGGTCATATCATTTTTGGGGAAGGTATCACCATCGATCCTTCCAAGATTAGAGCTATTATGGATTGGCCAACACCCACTACTATGACTGAGGTATGCAGCTTCATGGGACTAGCAAGCTACTACCGAGATTTGTTCAGACTTCTCTCGATTGCACACCCCATCACTTCCCTTCAGAGGAAAGGGAAGAAGTTTGTTTGGTCGATAGGTGTGAGCAGGCCTTCAAGACACTTTGAAGGAATGTCTCACTACAACACCTATTCTCACAGTGCCAGATCCACAGGTGAGTTTTTCATTTACACATGGATGCTTCTTTAGTAGGGCTTGGAGGTGTGTTGATGCAGGAGGGCAGAGTAGTGGATTTTGAGTCTCACAAACTCAAATATTATGAGCTTAATTATCCGACTCATGATCTTGAGCTTGTAGTAGTTGTGCACGCTTTGGTTTGATGGAGGCACTTTCTTGCTTGGTCGAGATTCACACTCAGGACAGATCACTTGAGTCTTCACCACCTCTTCACGCAGCCCAATCTCAACACTCATCAACGGCATTGGATGGAGTTGCTTTGTGAGTATGATATGGAGATAGAGCATGTGAAGGGGAAGGAGAATGTGGTGGCAGACACTCTCAATAGATGAAGACATGTGGTTATGGCTACTTTAATGGGCACATATTTATGGAGTAGATCCTTCAACAGCTTCCTCTTGACAACTTCTACATTGCAGTTCGAGCAGAGATCGAGTCTCAGAGACCCCTCGAGGGGAAGTTTGATGGTTTCTCACTAGAGGAAGATGGCCTTCTCAAGCACAGAGGTCGATTTATGTTCCCAAGAGAGGGAGGCTTGAGGTAGGACATCTTGGCAGAGGCACATCATGCACCCTATTCAGCCCATCCTGGGTGAAGAAGATGCACGCTACTTTGAGATAGTTGTATCACTGAGAGGACTTCACAGAGATGTGGCTCAGTTTGTGTCACGATGTTTAGAGTGCCAGAAAGTGAAGGCCGAGCATCAACATCCAATTGCCTTCTCTTTCCTCATGCTATACCGAATGGAAGTGGGACACCATTTCCATGGACTTCATTGTTGGGCTACCGATGTCGAGATATCACCACGACGCCATCATGGTCACGGTTGATAAATTGACAAAAGTTTCTCACTTTTCTCTGTGAAGACCACTTATACAGCTAGTGCAGTGGCACACGGGTATATTTGGATGAGATTTTCAGGTTACACGGGATTCCATGGAAGATCATTAGTGACCATGATCCTTTGTATACTTCCCATTTCTGACTACCATGCAGCACGCCCTCGGGATGAGAATCAACTTCAACACAACATATCACCCCGAGATAGATGGACAGACATGAGTGAATCAGATTTTAGAGGACATGCTCAGGATGTATGTGATGGATCAATAGTCAAGATGGGAGGAGTACCTATACTTGGTGGAGTTCACCTACAATAATAGTTTTCAGAGTTCTATAGGCATGGCTCCTTTTCAAGATTTGTATGGTAGAGAGTGCAAGACACCTCTTAGTTGGGACAAGTTAGAGGACAGGGTTTCTCTTGACCAGCTTTGTTATAGGACATGGAGCAACAGTGGTTTTGATCAGATAGAGATTGTAGGAGGCACAAGACAAGAAGTAGAAAGAAGTATGCAGATCAACATAGGATGGACCGTAGTTTTGATGTGGGCATGAAGGTGTTCCTTCGTGTTAGGCCACAAGAGCCCTATCCATTACGGAAAAGGTTCTAAGTTAGCTCCTAGATTCGTGGGTCCTTTCGAGATCTTGGAGCGCATCGGCCCTTTGGCCTACCATCTAGCATTGCCACCCAACTTGTCTCGCATACATGATGTGTTTCATGTTTCAATTCTTAGGAGATATGTTAGCAGATCCTTCTCATGTGTTAGATTGGACATCATTGCAGGTGTAGGATCAGGGGCAGGTGATGGTGGAGCCCATTCACATCATAGATCGCAGGACCCTGGGCCTTCGAGGCAGAGAGGTTGATCAGGTCCGGTGTAGTGGGACAGATATATGATGAGACTGCAACTACATGGGAGGATGCTACTTTGCTACTACGAGTTCAGTTTCCACATTTGTTCCAATGACTTCCAAGAGGAAGTCAAGTCTAAGGGGAGGGGGATGTAGTGCCCACTTCCCTTTGACACCTTTTGATACTAATCATGATACTATTGATTATATTATGGACTTGATTATGGACCTTATTATAGTATGATGATAGATGTTAGATCATGGATTATTGTTGACTTGATTCAGTTATGATGCATGATGATTATTAGAGGCATTTTGGATATTGATGATGATATACTATTTGACATGGTTATGTTATGGATGTTGTTCGACATGTGATATTTGGATATTGTGAGTAGACCTAGAAATGGAAATTATTGGATGATGATATAGTTGTTGATAAAATTGTAAATGATATTGTTAGATTGCTTTGATGTTGTTGTGATTCATATATCTAGATGATTTTGGGAATTATATTTATATTATTTTGATGTTCTGATATGGCCACGAGGCCAAAGGAGGTATTTGTGTTTTGTAGGTTAAAATATCACAACAAACATCGGGGGATTGGAGACCAACCACATTGGAATTCTAGATGAATTCAACAAGGTCACCATGGCAACTTGTTTTGTTTGTGTGTGGTTGTTTTGTTAGGGGTACCCATGGGGGGGAACCACCTTTAAATGTGACCAAGGGGTTATGTGTATTTATTTATTTGACCCTTTTGTTTTATGTTGCATGTGTTTATTTTGTGATGCTTTTACCCCTTTCATTAATTATTAAATGGTGTGTAAATTTTGTGAGTAATCATATTGTTAAAATAAATAAATCAAATATGTCATAAGAAGGTAATTAATGAGAGTTGTTGGCCATGATTTAAAGTGATATAAGTATGTGTAAGAGATATGTAAGTGATGTGTAAGTTAACTGTTGAGTGAGAAACACTCCACCTTCTTGAAATTCAAAATTGTCCTTGGAGGCTGATTTTGGAGGCTTGTGGGACAAGTTAAACTTGTCCCATACCTCTTAAATTTATTTACCAACCATACCTATGGTTGGAGAGTTGAAATTTGACTTTTATAATGCTTTTTGAGAAGGTAATTTGTAGGTTTTAATTGCACTTTTCTTACATGTTGTAATTTCAGTCCTTTGGGGTGTGGGTTTGTTTTGGAGTATGTAAGTAAACTGTCATATTATTCACCCACCTATTTATTGTGCATTGAGAATGAAGTTGACCTTGTGTTGGGGTTGAGGATGTGTGATGTGGCATCCTACATGGATCCACCTCATCCTCTTCCCTTCCCTCTTCTATAAAATTTGATTTGCTTGCCTTATTTGGGGTTGCTTCACTTTGGAGACTTGCTTCTTGGGTGAATTATTTTGTTGTTCTTGGGAGCTCTTGCTTTTGGAGTAGTTGGAAGATTGTGGAATACTTGTGCTTGGTTGATTTTTGGATTGTTTTCTTGGAAACAACTTGTTGTTTGAACTTGGGAAACTCCATCATGGAGAGGTAGGAACTTGGCTCTTGAAATGCTCTTCTTGTATGAATGTAAATGTTAATGTATGAATGTTTTGGTATGTTGTGGGTTGTTGGGTAGATGGCCTAGGAATGGTGTAGGAGAAGACTATGGGGTTTAATTTGTGGGAGGCACAAGTGTGTTTTAGGGAGGTATAAGTGTGGAGGGAGTTGGGATTTGGGTTCCACCTTACAAAGAAATAGCTTGCATTTCTTTACTCGTTATGGGGTGCCATAAGAGGTTGGGGAGGCATAAGAAATGTGAGGAATAAGGGGTACTTTGGGGAGGCATAAGGAATGTCAGGGCTGTGATATACTATATTTTTGTGGTTTGTAATTCAGGTGGTGATACCCATTTCCCTTTTGGGAGGCATAAGAAGCATCCCCATAGTTTCTTTCTCCTTTGGCTTGCTTTAATGAAGCCTTAGTATTGTTTGTCATGTTTTAATGTAGTTGTAAACTACATTTAGTTTTTGGAACTGTGTTTTATTGTGAAAGTGTTGCTTGCGTGTTTTTGGAAGCCTGTTGTTGCCATGAGTTGGATCACATCTTTTATTGCATTGTGGTTGGGGCTCGGGGGCCAATGAAGAAGGATGGCTTCTCCTCTTCATTGGATGTCTTGGTTGGGTGGAGAGCATTTCCTTTCCCCTACTCTTGTTGTGATTACAACGTGGGAGAATGAGATATATGCACTTGTTGTTCTGGAGCTGAGAAAAAGACAGTTTGACAGTCCCTTGCTTGAGATAAAGTTTATTGTAACCTTTCCCACTTGCAGTGGAGGAACTTGTAAATGTTTTGTAATAGAAATATGTGGTATTGTTTATGAAAGTTGTGAAGTGAAATGTAAAAGAAATAAACTCTGTTTTCAGTCTTTGAAAGAATGTGAAAGAATTGTATTTTGTATGATGAACTCGAAGAATGAAAGAAAGGTTGTAAAGTTGTATTTTGGAATCAATAAAGGATTGCATTACCTTCTCAATTTGCATTGTTGTTTTAAGATTGAACATCTAAATGTGAATTGAAATCTTTGTTTGAAAGAAGTAAATGTGTATGAAGGAAAATGCAGAACTTTGTCTTTTGAAATGTGTAAAGTTGAAAATCAGAATTGTATTTTGTTTTTTTTTTTTGAATGGTTGGAATTGAATCAACTAAATGTATTAGATTTGAATTGGAGCACATTATAATACTTGGAAGAAGAAAATGGCAATTAAACCCTTTTAAATTTGATCTCTGCTATGTATTTTCAAAATGGTAATTACTTTACCTAAAATGCACAATTCAAACCTGCAACAATGAAATAATAGATTAAACGATTAAAATGAAGTAGTTTTCCCTAAACGAATCCAACTAGACAAAAATACTTAAAAGAAATCTTTCAAAACCTGGCAAAACCGAGTTCAAAGCTTTCACTGTCGTTTTGTTGTCAAAATTGTAAACTTTCGAATTGGAACTCTATCAAATAGACCTACCTCACAAAATTAACCTAAATCCACCTAAGAACAATTCTCCATGTCTATTTGACATGTTGAGAGAGGAACAAGAACAAATTGAACAAAATTTTATAAATTAAAATTTACCAATTCAAATTGTAAAAGCCTACAGATTCATTTTCATGAAATTTACCCCTTAAACTCTATCAAAATTTAAAACTAATGAACCCTGTGCAAAGAGGACATCGAGATATTTCCAGAAAGTCCTCGTTTTCCCAAAACCAAGCTCTCTATCAAAATTTATGGCCTTCTAAAGTTTTTCTTCACTTGGTATCAAAAAAAAAAAAATTGGGAAAAATTTCCCTGGTGGGCCCGAATTTTTCCTTGGAGCTTTGGAAAAATTTTGGGAAAATTTTCCAATTTTTCCCCACCCCGCCACCACCATCAGAGGCTGCCACATGGCACCATGAGGTGTCAGTGGAGGGGCGATCTCTTTTAAACTTAGCGCTCCCGAAAAAAAAAAATTGGGAAAATTTTCCAAATTTTCTCCATCGGCCCAGCCAATCGAGGATGCCACGTGGCACAAAGAGGCTTCGACGAGGAGTGGGCCTCTTTTCCCTCCTTCGAGCTTTAGAAAATTTTTGGGAAAATTTTCCAAGTTTTCCCCACCTCCCCGCCGAACCCGCAGCCAATCATAGGGCTGCCACGTGGCATCACGAGGCACTGTCCTCAGGAGGCACGGTGAATTTATCCTTTTTTCCTTCGGGGCACAAAACCTTATTTCTCCCTACCGCTCTATTTTACCCGCGTTGGCTTAGAAGGTGCCACATGTCCCTAGCATTGAATCACGGGGGCAAGGGGCAGTTAGTTTTTCACCCCCATGCAGAAAATTTCCAAAAGTCTCCCCACGGCCTCGCCGACCCGCCCTTGGGGAAAATTTTCACCCTAGGCCTCGCAAGCCCGCTCTTGGGGAAAATTTTCACCCCAAGGCCCGCCGCCCATAACTTGGAAAATATGAGGAGTTAGGAGGACTTATTTATATCAATGGAAAGGTGAGGAAATTTCCTATCCAATGGGAATAATTTAGGAAATTTTTGAATGCATTAAGTTTGAAAAAAATCAAGTTGAACCTTTAAGCCTGTTAGAGAGTGGGTATGGTGAGGAATTACCCTCTGAACCTTATCAATCTTCTAACCCTAAATTTTGGACCTTATGACCTCTAATAATTGTTAATAAATGAAAGGTATGTTCTAGTGAATTAGAATTGTTCTAGAACTCTAGTGATAGTTGTTTCCTCAGAAACTTGAGACATGAACCTTAAACCTAACACACTTATAAATCTAGAAAATAACTTAGTTAGAAATTACATATTTTAGTAAACATGGAAAATAAGTAAAACCTAGAATAAGGAGCTAACTCGCGTCTTGCTCTATGCAGAGGTGCAAACAAGATGATGAGCCTTTTCACATAGACCTAGGCATACCACCACTAGATCATGCTGTAGTATCCATCCTATCCCATATTTTGTAGAATCTTCAAAATTTTAAAGCCACTCTACGTAGAGGATCAGTAGGAGGACATGCAGCTAGACATGATAGAGTCACTTCCATTGAGGCTCATGTATCACCTCGACCCAATGAGGAACATGGAGGAGAGAATTCCCATGTAGAGTCAACCAGAGTAGATTGACCACGGAGGGGACATGGTGATCGAGTTTCGGGCATAGAGAGAGGTCTTGGAGCCCTAGGCTTAGGGATGAGCATACAGAGAGAACTAGAGGTCGCCGAATGAAGAAAAACTTCAGAAGGCCATAAATTTTGATAGAAAGCTTGGTTTTGGGAAAACAAGGACTTTCCAAATCTCTCGACATCTTTTTGTACATGATTAATTAATTTTTAATTTTGATAGAGTTTAAGGGGTCAATTTCATGAAAATTATCTGTAGGCTTTTATAGTGCAAACTGGTAAATTTTAACTTATGAGATTTGTTCAATTTGATCTTCTTCCTCTCTCAACATGTCAAATAGACATGGAGAATTGTTCTTAGATGGATTTAGGAAAGATTTCAAGATTCAATTTGTCTGATTGATTTGCAATTTGAACATTTACATTTCTTGACAACAAAACGACTGTGAAAGCTTTGAACTCGGTTTTACCAGTTTTGAAAGATTTCCTTTAAGTGTTTTTGTCTAATTGAACTCATTTATATCTTAGCATGTTCAATTTTAATGTTTCATTATTATTTCTTGATTGCAGGTTCGGTCTGTTCATTTATGGTAAAAGTTACAGAGTTTAACATGAAGCAAAAATGGAAACAACAAAATTAACTCAATGGTTCTTATTTTACTTGCCTTACAAATGAATTCATTTCATGCTAGTTTTAAATTTTTTCATTCCTTCAATCAAATGATAAAGACAAGAATGTAACTTTTATTCTTTTCAAATCATGCACTTCACAAAATAGAGTATTACATTTCCTTCATACGCATTTCTTTCTTTCAATTAGAGATTTCAATTACATTTAAAAGATCAGATTCAATACCACAGTGTAATTTGAGAAAGGTAATACATCATTTATTGATTCCAAAAGACAACTTTGTAACATCCTTCTTTTATTCTTCGAATGCAATTTCTTTCACATTCTTTCAAAACAAAAAACAGAGTTTATCTCTTTTACATTTCACCTTACAACTTTCATAATCAACACAACATCTTTCCATTACAAAACATTTACAAGTTCATCCACTTCAAGTGGGAAAGGTTACAATAAAATTTATCTCAACAAGGGACTGTCCAACTATCTTTTTCCTTGCTCTAAAACAACAACATGCATATTTCTCATTCTTCCAATTTGTGATCACAACAAGAGTAGGGGAAAGGAAACACTCTCCACCCAACCAAGACATCCAATGAAGAGGAGAAGTCATCCTTCTTCATTGGCCCCCGAGCCCTAACCATAATGCAATAAAAGATGTGATCCAACTCATGGCAACAACAGGCTTCCACAAACACACAAACAACATTTTCACAATAAAAACATAGTCTAAAATAGAATGTAGTTTACAACTACATTAAAGCATGACAAAAATTACTGAGGCTTCATCAACAAGTCAAAGGAGCAAGAAACTATGGGGGATGCTTCTTATGCCTCCCAAAAGGGGAAATGGGTATCACCACCTAAATTACAAACCACAAAAATATAGTATATCAAAACCCTGACATTCCTTATGCCTCCCCAAATACCCCTTATTCCTCACATTTCCTTATGCCTCCCCAACCTCTTATGACACCCCATAACGAGTAAAGAAATGCAAGCTATTTCTTTGTAAGGTGGAACCCAAATCCCAACTCCTCCTCCCTTATACCTCCCGAAAACACACTTGTGCCTCCCACAAAATAAACCCCATAATCTTCTCCTATACCATTCCTAAGCCATCTACCCAACATCCCACAAACATGCCAAAACATTCACACATTAACATTTTCATTAAAAAAAAAAATTATTTCAAGAGCCAAGCTCCTACCTCTCCATGATGGAGTTGTTCCAAGTTCCAAAACAACAAGCTTTATCCCAATGCTAGAAATCCAAATCATCCAAGCACAAGCATGCAACAATCTTCCAAAAAATTCTTCAAAGCAAGAGCTCTAAAACAACAAAATAATTTGCCCAAGAATGAAGTCTTCAAAGTGAAGCAACCCAAAACAAGGCAAGGAATTCAAATTTTATAGAAGAGGGAAGGGAAGAGGATGAGGTGGATCCATGTAGGATGCCACATCACACATCCTCAACCCCAACCCCAAAAGTCAACTTCATTCTTCAATGCATAATAATTAGGTGGGAGAATAAAATGACAATTTACTTACACACTCAAATCTAACCCACAATCCTAAGGACTGAAATTAAACCATGTAAGAAAAGTGCAATTAAAACTTATAATTTTCCTTCTCAAAAAGTATTATAAAAGTTAAACTTCAACTCTCCAACCATAGGTATGGTTGGTAAATGAATTTAAGAGGTATGGGACAAGTTTAACTTGTCCCACAAGCCTCCAAAATCAGCCTTCAAGGACAAATTCGAATTTCCAAGAAGATGAAGTGTTTCACACTCAAAAGTTAACTTACACATCTCTTACAACACTTTAAATCAAGGCCAACAACTCTATTAATTACTTTCTTATGACCTCTTTTATTTAATTAATATTAACAACATGCTTACCCACAATATTAATACAACATTTAATAAATAAAGAAAGGGGAAAATGCATCACAAAATAAACACATGCAACATTAAACAAAAGGGCCGAAATAAATAAATAACATAACCCCTTGGTCACATTTAACCCCCCATGGGAACCCCTAACAAAACAACCACACACAAACAATACAAGTTGCCATGGTGACCTTGTTGAATTCATCTAGAATTTCGATGTGGTTGGTCTCCAATCCCCGATGTTTGTTGTAATATTTTAACCTATAAAACACAATACCTTTTTTGGCCTTGTGGCCATATCGTAACATCCAAAATAATATAAATATAATTCCCAAAATCATCTAGATATATGAATCACAACAACATCAAAGCAATCTAACAATATCATTTGCAATTTTACTCAACAACTATATCATCATCAAATAATTTCTATTTCTAGGTCTACTCACAATATCTAAATATCACATGTCCGAACAACATCCATAATATAACCATGTTAAATAGTATATCAACATCAATATTCAAAATGTCTCTAATAATCATCATGCATCATAACTGAATCAAGTCAACAATAATCCATGATCTAACATCTAACATCATACTATAATAAAGTCCATAATCATGTCCATAATATAATCAAAAGTATCATGATTAGTATCAAAAGGGTGTCAAAGGGAAGTGGGCACTACACATTGTGTTAGTAAAAGATCATTATGAACAGCTTATAACATGAGATTGATGTTTGAGAGATGTAGACAGTTTTAGCATCTCTCTCAATATCAAGAAGTGAATCTTTGCCACCCCTTTTGGTACTTTACTTGGGCACATCATTTGTACCGAAGGACTGTTGGTAGACCCTGCTAAGATTGTGGTCATTTTAGGTCTGGAAGAACCTACCAACTAGAGTGAAGTGCGTGGTTTCTTGGGGCACATTGGTTACTATCAAAATTTCATCAAGCTTTATGCAAAGATTTCCGTGCCCCTAGAAGGATTTCTCAAGGCCAAAGGAAATTTTTATGGGGGTGCGTAATGGCGGGCGTTTGAGACCTTGAAGAAGAAGCTTACCATGAAACCCGTATTACACTTCCTTTCATATAACAAGCCTTTCATGTCTATGTAGATGCCTCCGGAATGGCTATTTATGTAGTCTTAACACAACTAGGAGAGGAAAATATGGATCATTGCATATGCTTTGCAAGTCGAAATTGACACTCGCAAAACAAAACTATACAATAATGGAGCACGCGGTGTTATCCATGATCTACATGCTTCAAAAGTTTTGACAATAATTACTGGCCACACCATTCATATTTTATATAGATCATATGGAATTGAAGCACCTGGTCAAAAACCTGTTTTACAAGAGCACATATGTCGGTGGATACTTCTTTTCTAGGAATTTGACTTCACATTCACAGTAAAGCCAAGTAAGAGAAACCCGGGACCTGATCACTTGTCAAGGATAAATTCTAGAGAGGATGTACTGAACATAGAGGATACTATAACCAATGCACAATTGTTTATATTGAACTGCATGCCAACTGATCTAGAAGACATAGAAATATTTTTACACATTGGGCTTGTGCCAAAAGGAGGAAGACCTTGAAAAGAAACAACTTTCTATTCCCGCTACACCATATCAAATCATTGGAGGAAACCTATATAAAATGGGCATAGATGGAGTCTTTCCTAGATGTGTTATGGAACATGAGCATGACACAATCATGGAGGGATCTCGTGGAGGAATAGTAGGAGGAAACTATGCAGGAGATGCCATTGATCACAAGATCCTTCTAGCAGATATATGGTGGGAGACATTATACAAGGACACTAAGGATTTTGTCAAAGCATATGGTCACTTTCAAAGAGTTGGAAAGCCTAAGAATAGAGATGAGATTGCATTAAGGCCCATAGCGAGTGCAGATCCTTTTAAAAATGGGCAATTGATTTTATAGGACCTATTAGCAGCACCCACACACCGGACAAGTGTGAAAATCATCACATGTACTGACTACTTGACACAGTGAGAAGAGGTGGATCCTAAAAAATATTGCACTACAATGACAACCGCAAGGTTCCTTTGGGAAAACATCATTAGCATGTATGGGTGTCTATTGAGCCTTATGAGTGATAGGGGAACTCATTTCTTGAATGAGACTATTAGAATTTTGATGGCATAGTTTATGATGACACACCATAAGACTACCCCTTATCACCCCCATGTTAATCGAATCGATGAATCTTTCAACAAAATCTTGGGTCAAACACTAACAAAAAAATGTGATGTTTGCATAAAATACTAGGATGATAAGGTATCAGTTGTACTTTGGGCAAACATGGCAATCTATAAATGATTGAATAAGGCCACACAATTTCAGTTGGTGTTTGTCATAGAGGTTTTTAACCTATGGAATTTATGTTGCACTCCCTACATATTACGCACGCAGGAGGATTGGATGATAAGTAGAGAGTTGATGAGCATAGTGATAAATTAATGCAATTGGATGAGCAACACGCCACTGCGCAATAGAGTCAAAAGATAGAGAAGTCACGACATAAGCCTTGACATGACAGGGACATAAATAATAAGTCCTTTGTTGTTAGAAAGATGTTACTTCTGTATGACTCCAATTTTGTGTGCCATCCTGAAAATTTGAAGGTTAATTGGTTGGGACCTTTTGTAGTGACCAAGATACTAGAATCAGGTGCATTTCAATCACAAACATTGGAGGCAACATGTTTCCCGCTTACTTCAATGGGATTAGGTTAAATACCTACTTTAAATTAGCTTCCTTTGTGTTTGTAATAATTAAGTATTACCACTTAGATTAGATTTCCATTTTATGTTTGTTTTCGGTTTGTTTTGTTGTAATAAGCGCATTCGTGCACAGGAGCTGATTAATATCTATTAAGTTGATGCGTAGAGGACCACACATACTTTTAGTGTGGGGTGAAACAGTGTACGAGTGCATGAAAAAGAGACTATGGGATGTTGGTACATCTATTGGAGTTGGTACATGGGTGCACGCAATGTTGTAAGAGAAGGGTGTTTGATGGATATGAACTGGGGAGGCACGAAAGAAAAATGAAGTGTCACAGATGTTTTAGGATGATGGTATGTGAAAGTAATTTCTCAGATATTGGAAAACCAGGCAAAGGGCCACACAGTGTAACATGAGGGATGTAACAATAGGGTATACTACTTGGTTTGTGGCACAGTGGAAGATGGGTTATGGCGCAGGAAGGTGCGCGCAAGGAAGACTGCATCTTTGGAAGTAGTGGTGTGCCATAAGGTTACGATTGTCACGCATGGAAGAAAGCAGGAAAAAGCATGGGAAAAAGTAGAAAGTGCATTTAATGATTTGGGGCAGTGGTAGGTGAGGAGTAATAAATGTGATAAAATTTTGGAAAACTATAAAAAGGGTACGGAAAGTTCATTCTCACCTTATCTTGTGAATAGTTTGAGCGATTAAAGAGCGGTAAAGTGTGAAATTACGTATAAGTGTGAAGAGCTAGGGTCGAACAAGAGAATTTAGACAAACCAAGAGCATGATTAAGTGTGAGAACTCCATTGATGGAAGGAGGAGCATGGAGGACAGGTGTTTGACAAGGATATTTAAAAGCAAAGATTCAAAACTAAGGTTGGCGTAAGTATAAGTTCATAGAATTCAAATTAGGGCACGACAATAAATATAGGGCACAAAATCGAGTGAAAAGAAAGGTTTGAAGCAAGTGAAACGTGGGGTTGAAGAGTTGAATGGTCGGCGCAGATAAAAACATTTGAGTAGGATCATTCATCACCTAGGGCACAAATACTTTACAATGTTTGGAATTTTGAAATTGGTGAAGGTGAAGTTGAAGTGGTTGACTACAAATTTGAAAACTTGCAATGTCACCGAAGAAAGCAACTTCGCTTAAGTAGTCACCTAAGGTAAAGAAGCTCATTATCAAGGACGTGCTGGAGGAGTGGTTTTCTGAAATGTAATGCCCTCTTAAGGTACTAGTAGTGCAATCGTGGGTATCTTAGCTCACAAAGTGCAAGATCAACAATTATAACCATTAATCTGAGGCCCACGAAGGAGAAATCAATAAGGATGTGATGATATAGATGACCTAGATGATAGAAACATGGAAACTTGTGTATGATAACATGGTGAAGAAATATTTGGTGAGTGTTTGAGTCCTCTCACTTTATGAATTGCCTTTTTTCAGCAAGCTAGGCAGACTCTACCAGTGGCTTATATTGCGCATCCTTAAGGAATTCTTATACTTTACAGGGAGAAGAATGTGCATTACCGTGTAACTTATTGGAAGGCTGACATGGTAATGTAATTACAGAGTGGATATTGGGAAGGAACTAGGGGATGATGACGTAGTGGAGGCCACTTGCCAAAAATTTTAACTACTAATGACGAATCATGCAATGGATGTTACAAGCATCACCGATCCAGGCACAAGAGTTGCAGCATGCCTCTTCAGTTGCAAGTTGGGCATATGAGAGAGGTGGTCATAGGTGAATAAGAAGTGGCTACATATAGCGCATAAGATGATGCAGAAGACCATGTAGAACATCTTGTTATACATTGCGAGAGGGCTCATGGATGAAGCAAGGATCCAAGTGGAAAAAGGTGAAAAGATAACTTGGGGCGCGATCATGTTATTAATCATTTTTTGGGATATAGGGGTGCCGGATGGTCCGAAGGAGAAAATGTGGATCTACCAAGTGGATGAAAATTCACCTATGAAGAAGTTTGCAGATTACACATGCAACAGAGACATAACAAACACATACAAGCTTCGGGTGGAGAAATGGTACAAGAGAATGCACGAGGCATTCGAAAATGAATGGTGTATACCTAGGGAATTTCCCTCAATGCTTGAAGGAAAGGAAGAATTTGTGGTGCACCAACACTTTAGCCTAGGAAGGTTCAAGCTTACAAATGGAGAATATAGCCCATGGTGTAAGTCACCCTTTTTCTTTACAAAAATTACTTCCAAAGTGCGGTCAATATAATCAAGGAAGCACGCAAGATGAGATTTGACATAGATAGTGTGGATTCTGATTATCATACTTTGCACACAACTTTTGTCTATCCATTACAAATCACCTATGAGGAAACCATATAATTTTAAAACATGGACATGAGTCCCACAACCATTATAGTGCGAAAAAATCCTTCAAAGTATTTATCTATCTCAAGAGCAAGATGAAGGACAAGAGGTATATTAGTGAGTGCGATCTTCATCTCCAAGTGTTGTCACAAATAAATAAAACTCCGTGGGAATAAAAAGGAGGCGCGAGGAGATCCCTCCTCATGAGGAAGAAGAAGAAGGGGAGGAAGAGGAAGAGGAGGCTACGCTAGATCAAGGTTCGAGGAAGAAGAAGTAGTAGGAGCACGAGAGATAAGAAAAGGCGAAAGCACTTCTAAAGTTCCCAAAAAGTTGCCAACAAACCCAACCCAAAAAAGAAGACTATTCTAAAGAAGAAGAAGCCAAGGGTGGTGGTCAAAGAATGAAGACATAGAGGAATTGGAGAAGTTAGTTGGTGAGGAGGAGGAAGCAGACAAGAAGGATCCCCCATTCATCCATAACTTGGATGATGATGAAGAAGAAGAGTGCAATATGTGTAATGAAGAAGAACCGGGGAAGGATGGCGAATAAGCGTAAGACCATGGTGGGTCTACTAAGGGGTATGTTGGAGGAGATGGTGGTGAGTGTGAGATTGAGCGTGAGGAAGAAGAAAAGAAAGATAGTGACACAAGTGGTAGGGAGAATATAGGCTCAAGAGAAGCTAGTAGCACGGGGCACACTATGGCGTAGGTGGTATCTCAAAAATAGTGAGGGAAAGGGATAAGACAAAGGCAAACACAACAAGGATCCCATATGCAGTATATTGATGACTCCACAAAGGTGTTGTGGGCTAGGTATCAAAGTTTAGTACCCACAAAAGACTTATCTTGTTGGGTAATTTTTGATAAAAGTGAATCCCTCCCATGCACTAGAAAGATGTTCTCATGGAACTATCAGGCGCACATGGAAGATCTGAAGTTTGAAATAAATAGGGAGTCACTATCTGAAACATAGATGAAATCCATGCCGGAGAAGCCTTTCCCATCATAGACTCCCAAATGCTCACATGAGAAAAAGCATGCAATATGTTGAATAAGATGGTCATGGAGGTCAAGTTAAGGATTTTTAATAAGGATGCCGCCATTAAGAGAATGCACGAGGATGAGGAGAGAAAAGATACGAAGATTCAACACCTTGACCAAAGTGTAAAAGAAGAAAGAGACCGAACATATGCAACATATAAGAAGGCATAAGATATAGTGAATGCCATCACAATCTCACGACCACCCTTGTGGATATCGCCCAAGATGAGTACCCGTCAAAATTGCATTATCTAGAGGACTTTGTGTGAATGTTGTTGCACGAGAAGAAGGATGGTCCAAGGCCGATGACCGAAGAGGTAGTTATGCAAAAGGAGAATAATAAGGAGTAGGTGGAAATACACCTTGCACAAGTGAAGCACTAACAAAGAGAGGTTAAGGAAGCTGCACGGAGGGTAGAATTTGTTTTTGATCACCGCCAATATTTTGAACTAGGTTTGAGCACGCACAACACTAATGAGATGGCTAAGTTGAAGGTAGTACAAGCCAACATGAATAATAACAAGGCCGAGCACAAAAAACTAATGGTTGAGGTGGAGCAAAAAGAGATTTAATTAAAACCATGAAGGACACACGTACAGAAAGACTTAAGGAGCTCTTCCCTTTGTTCATGCGCATGATGGATGCGCTAGAAGATGTGGCCTCAAACCTTGGTGTGATGATCAAGGATCTCAGAGGGAAGATCGATGAGTTAACCCCTGTGGAAGTTCCTGCTATTGTAGATGTCGTGCCAGTAAAAGCAACGAAGGAGCTAGAAGGATGAAAGGAGTTAGAATTTTTTTAGATAGGTAATTCCCATAACTCTTTCCGCCCTAAAAGGCCTTAGTATGGATGCGTGCGCAGATATAACAAATTCAAATTATTTTGTTGGATTCTTTATTCATTCATTAAAGAAAATTCTCTTAAACAAGTATTTCCGAGGATGGACAATAACCCTAGTGTGGGGTAATGTTGGTCACATAAATGACCAAATATTAGTCATGCACAAAGATGAGCGTGTAGGGTAAACAGGGGCATACAAGTCCAAAGCACCGTGCAGGCATGCACACATAAGGAGGAAAGTAGAACAGGTCAACGCATGGGGAAGTAGTGAAACGAGTTAGCACGCAAGGCCTATGCATACATGTAGAGTATTCAAGATTTAGCCATTTTGGGACAAAGGCTAAAAATAGATGAAAACAAGATGACTTGGCATACAAGCAAGGCCTTTTAATAGACAAAGCACATCCAAAAAGGAAAAAGACAACGCATGGAGAAGACTAATAATATGATTAAAGCATGTAAGGTTTGAGCTAAATATAGCTTAATCTATTGTTAACACCAGTTGTAAAAAGTATGCGGGCTAAAAATGACACACTTATATTTAGGAAAGAAAGCATGTAAGAGGTGAAGGGCAATTCCTCATTGTATATATATGTATGGGTGATGCCTCTTTGTTTTAGAGAGTTAGAGTTTTAGTTCTGGAGATAGATAATTCGTGAGGGTTCTAAGTGCTAGTATGGAGTCTGTATGAAATATGAGAGCGTGCATGGTCCAACAAATGGATGTATTGGGTAATATTGTAATCATCGTATCTCTATGGAATGAATTGTGGTTGTCATGGATAATTGGTTATGGATTACTAAGATTATTGTACCTAAGTATATGGTTTAATGGGAGTTCAAATATTGTTGGTGAATTTTCATACTATGACGTATCTTCTAGTATGAATGGTTGTTATGATGATGGACATGCATGCTAACATCTTGTTAAGTAAACAAAGGGGGGTCTTGGTGGTCACACGTGCTTCGGGTGAGCTTCCAGACTTATTTAGATGAAGTGCCAATGCACATAGCTATATGTTGATAACTTTAAGAGCTATGTGTTGAGCTCAAGATAAAATTTAAGATTACAAATTTGTACCTTCCATATATCTACAAAATTCAAGAGTTGATGCCAGATGTCATGCTCCATAAACTGAGGCTTAAGCCTTCAGATGCATGGTGGCACAATTGGCGATGGAATCATGATATTGCCTTTCTTTACAATGCCAACACCATATACCAACTATTGAGTCCCATCTCGCCTATCATTGCCAAGCTCAACGCCCACTGGGGTCTGCAATCTGCCCAGTCTATATGGCTTTGTAGGTTTTCCCATGCTTGGAACTCCTTGCTTGAGCCTAAAGTTAACCATTTTCTTTGGTGCCTTATCTATCAGGGCCTTCTTGTTGGCGAGCGTCTTAGTCACATCAGAATTCCCAATCCCAAATGCCCTTCTGCTCTCGACCTAAATCTTTTAAACATTTGTTTTGGTCTTGTTCTCATGCTCAAGTTGTTTGGTCATGGATTCATACATTATTTCAACCCTACCACCCTGAATTCTTTCATTGGCGTCTGGCTTTATTTGGAGATTTTAGTCCTTGGCCTAATTATATTGATACTTTGTGGCATTTATTTAGAGCTTGTATTCTCTTTCATATTTGGAAAGCTCAAATACTATGATATTCCATAATGATCAATTTGTTCCCCACTAATGATAAAGTGGTTATTTTGTCTACTGTGTGCATACAGATTCAAGCTCAAGTGAAAAAGTTGCTTTGGAATTTGCTCATTTGCAGGAATTGCTCACACATTGGGGGAGTGCTCCTTACATGATGAGTCGGGTCCCTCTCAACCCTTTGTTGCCGCCACCTTGGCCATCTCGCCTCCCGACACTTCCGCAAGGACTGTGTCATAGAAGCCGCTCTCGCGGCCACCGCTTCGCATCTCCCCTGGGTCGCCCTTCAACTCCGTCCTTTCGGGCCGGGAGTCCTCTAAGGGGGAAGGTTGTGGCGGGATCTCCGCGCAGGTCTCTCCTCCACATGGAGTTCAAACGTTTGTTGGCTCTCCACCCCCTGGTTGGGGAATTATGGTGCCTTTGCAAATGCAGATGCCAAATCAAGATGGCTGGCAAGTTGATCCTCTTTTGGCTGAGCCGTCGAGTGGAGCTTTCATCCCTCCTCGGGATGATCCTCCTCCTCCCCATGGAGTGGCGGCTTGTGCTTAGTGCTCTCTGGAATTTTCTAATTCTCATGTTTGCCCTTGTGGTGTTCTCTATTTGCCTTTTGGGCATTTTGTGGTACCTACGTAAAATTTTTGTGGAACTATGGTTGCCCACGCTCTTGTAACTCTCATATATTTTTAGTTAATATAATGGGCAATTCCAATAGTAAAAAAAGTCAAAAATATCGTTGTACTTTGTGAGGTATGCACGGCGCACGCCTTTGGTGATAATAATTGTACGCAATTGGTCAATGGACAGAGACGGCGCGTACAGTCGAAAGCTCGTACGACGTAGTTGATAATGCAAATTGCAGAGGGACGAAATGTTTTTTAAGTTTTTCCTTATTGCGTCCCACATCACCGCTACTCCGGATGGCTTTAATACATTAGTCATACTATTCTTCCACAACAAAGAAAAATGTCGAAATATTACATTATTTTAAACAATGGGGAATTTTGTTGTTCCATGGCGGAGATGGTTTCTGCAATTCACCTATTCAGTCTGAAGCAGATCATGGCATGTTATCAAGGACTGTCTCATTACCATCGTTGGATGAGTTTTGTTGGGTG
Organism: Taxus wallichiana var. yunnanensis; assembly: GCA_018340775.1. Lineage (NCBI taxonomy): Eukaryota > Viridiplantae > Streptophyta > Pinopsida > Cupressales > Taxaceae > Taxus > Taxus wallichiana. The sequence continues at coordinate 407,575,338 of CM031242.1, forward strand.
TCACCCGGTACTAAACCGCCTTTGTTTGGTGAGAATTTATCAATGGCGGATAGAGATAGTGAGGAACTTGATGCTCTGCTAAATCTAGATGAGGATGCGTTTTCCAGCACAGCGGAATTTCCGAACCAGACAAGGATTGGAGAAAGTTTAAAGAAGTTGAAAGAGATGGTTGGTGCAACTGCAGGAGGAGGAGGAGATGCAGTGGAGGTGATTCAACAAACAATTGAGTGTGTTAAGAAACTGCAGATGGAGCTGCTCACCAAATTACAGAAGTTGTGAACATCTACTTCGAATTCCTTTAAATTTCATGTGAACTTTGGATCGTATTAATTGTTGGTGACTCTTTTGTTCTTGCATGTCAAGTTTCAGTTGTACCACTTTTTTTTTTTTTTTTGCGTTTTGTTTCGATAATTCTCTTGATTACAGTTAAATTTAGCATTTTTGTTTCCATGGCGCCAGGGTCTTGGCTCTCTTTCTGGATCAGTCATACGCGGTAATGGATTGTGAGGTTTCAGGTGCGATTCCATTACCAGTCTCGACGACCATGAGTAAAATTCCAAAATGTTGGGGAGGAGTATCCAGGATTCAACTATTACATATTACAATTCTCAAGGACATTAACCCCAGGCTCTAATATGTTTATATATGTGTATGTTTTTGTTTATAGGAGAATTCAATTACTGAATTGGATTTATTTATTTTTGGAATAGGTAATAATAAAATATAAATCTGGACTTTAATCATGGGTGAGACGAGATGGGAGAAGTATTATACAATTGAGTGGAGCCTATCTCTCACACACCTTTGCAGAGAGATACGCGGATTTGAACTTGCGACCTGCAAAATATATAAGGTTATAAAGTAAGAGGGATGTCATTGTTCTATTCAATAAAACAAGTTTGATATATTATAATTTCTAGAATATGTTGTGATGTTTGATATATTACAATTTCTAGAATATGTTGTGGTGTTTTGTTAAATAATTCATATATTTTCTATTTGTTTTACATTTTACATTTACGTGTATAAATATACTTCTAGTTATATTAAACAAAAATAATTTTTGATAACTTTTCAAATCATGGTTTGAAAACTATATTTTAGTACAAATCACATGATTGTAAGAAAAGTTACACGGCTTATATACCTCTACCAAATGCATTCCCCAATAACTCTCGTAGTCATCAAATCTTTAATTATAAGCATATCTTTCCTAAACCTTACATATTAAATGCCTAAACCATAAACCCAAAAAATCCTAAACCAATTTGTATACTTAACACTTTAACACAACATAAAAATGTGTATGATGTTTTTGGAAAGAGGGTACAACAATGATCATAGATTTTAAAACTCCACATATTAAGAGGATTAGTTTTCAAAACAAATGTGTGAGCAATTTTTATTGACATTTTGAATCACCTACTATGATCCATCATCAAGGAAAACATGTATGTTTTTCCTAATGATGGATCGCACGACGCATGGATTGTATTTGACAACCATCTACGACCATCAAATAAATTTTTGTGATAGAAATTGTTCAAGTGTTTCTCAAATTATGCATGGAAATACTATTGTATAAAAACTATTTTATAAATGTAAAGGAAGATTAGATGTGATGAGCCCATCATCAACACTAAACATAACCCACCCCCTATCCGTGGAAACAACAACGTGTCTTTGGGAGTGTTAGAATATGTTGTAGATTGTATACCCAAGAGTAATGTACACCTCTACCACAAGTGTTAGTAGAATATTTTTTTGGGATACCTATTTTATTGATAGTATAAATATGTGATTTTTATCTATATGTGTGTTAGGGTTAAACCATAAACTAGTGTTGTACAGATCTATAATCAATTAAAGCATACCAATAATAAACACATAATTTAACTAGAAGACAAAATAAACAAGAGAAAGATAACACTAGATATAACGTGGTTCACCCAAAGGTGGGCTACATCCACCAAGAAATGATAAATCTTATTATTCAGTGCTTTATAGAGGAAATACAAATGAAGATCTGCTTTCCCCTCACCAGACCTACTCTTTCTTGCTCTCCAAGGAAACTTACATTCAACAAATGTAATTCACCACTTTCTAACCCTAATTCTCATGCCTTTATACATATAAAAACTTAGGGCACCTTAGCTATGCGTTTACAACCATTAGATCAACTTTACAACAAAGATTAGATCTTGATGCATCGAATTAAGCAGGAACTTAACAAGGTCATAATTTGAGCTTTGGGTGTCTGTTTGAGTCCATTTTTTTAAACCACATGTTTCGATGAGATGAACGTAGCAGGAATCAGCCCCACCAATTTGGGCAAGTTTTTGACACATTTTCGGGACCTAAATCCACCATCTTAAGGTCGAAAATTAGGATTTAAGTTATAGTTCGTTTTTTCCTATTTTTGGGCATTAGTTAATTTTAGTCTATTAGTTGCATTATGAGTTAGAAAGTTGGCAATTCCTCTAATTTAGGGATGTAGAAGATGCATGGCAATTTTTGTGCCCGTACGAATAAGCATGCGAACTTACTAAGAATAGCAAGTTCTAGTAAACTGCTAAAAATAGTAATTTCCGCCACCTAGAGTAGATTTAGTCGAGTTAGTTAGAGTTTGCTTGGCAACTCGAGTTGGGAGTTGTTTTCCTATTTAGGAAACATTGTAATTCATTATTCAATAACAAAGAAGGAGATCTATTTTCTTTTGGAGTTCATATTATTTGTAGTATATCAGGTTTGTTAATAATTTGGCTACATTAGATCTAATTCCCGTGAGTTAAATATAAACATTCATGCAAGGTATCTGACGTTGGTTACCCTTAACTGATGCCAAATCCTCCTTACCTTGACCAGTACCGATCCCCGGGTGACCGACACCAGTTAGCGTGTATTCCAACAAGTTAGTAAAACATGCTAATGTGAAGCAATTAAGCTCCACAACTCAACAATCTCCCACTTGGAGATAAATTGTTGCACTATACGTACAACTCCATCCTTGAATCCTTTTCCTTGGCCTGTTTCTCCCTCTTCAAGTCTCAAACTTGAAGACCAACAGAAGTGGAGTGAATATCCAATTTCTCCTTTTCCAACGGCTTCGTTAGCATATCCATAGGGTTCTTATTTGTATGAATTTTCTCCAACTTCAACTTCTCATCCTCCAACACCTGTCATATGAACTAATATCTCAACTAAATGTGTTTCGTTCTTGAATGAAACATTGAATTCTTTTCCGATGAAGCACACTTTGAATATCACCAGTACAACCTAAAATCCTGTTGCTTCTTTCCTAACTCTTCTATGAACTTACTCATCCATATAATCTCTTTCCTATCCTATGTAGCTGCAACATACTCAACCTTTGTAGTAGACAAGATCACAACCTTCTACAATCTATAAATCTAGCTAACTGTCATCCCACCTACTATGAATACATATCTAGTAGTGCTTCTCCTACCATCCAAATCTCCACCATATCTGAATCAATATAGCCACATAAAGAAGTATCTGACCATCCATAACATAATTGCATGTTGGAAGTCCCTCTCAAATACCTGAGAATCCATTGGACTGCTTTCCAATTCTCTTTACCTGGATTGGCCATAAATCTACTCACAACTCCCACTTCTTGTGTAATGTCTGGTCTAATACAAACCATAACATACATAAGACTTCTAACTGCTGAAGCATATGGAACTTGTTCCATGTAATCGACCTCCTCATCTGATGTAGGGCACTAATCTTTGCTCAATTTGAAGTGTCCATCCATAGGTGTACTTACAGGTTTTGCATCCTGTATTTTAAATCTTTTCAACACCTTATTGATATAATCCTTCTGAGACAAATAAAACTTCATGTTCTTCTTGTCTCTATGAATTTACATGCCAAGGATTTTCTTTGCAGCTCTCAAATCCTTCATTATAAATGTGTGAGCTAACTTTTCCTTAAGCTCACCAATGTCTTGCATACTAGATCCTGTAATAAGCATATCATCCACATATAGTAACAAAATAATATAACTCCCATTTTCAAGCTTCTTGAAATAAACACAATGGTCAAATTCACATCTCATATAACCATACTCATGCATGAAACTATCAAACCTCATATACCATTTCCTTGGAGCTTTCTTGAGCCCATACAAGCTCTTTTTCAACCTACACACAAGTTTCTCCTTACCCTTGACTTCATAACCAAGCAGCTTGATTCATATAGATCTCTTCCTCCAAATCACCATGAAGGAAAACCATCTTAACATCAAGCTATTCTAAATGAAAATCTTCTGATTGTAACCAAACTAAGAATAGTACAGATGGAAGTCATTTTAACAACAAGAGAAAATATTTCACCAAAGTTAATACTTGCTTTCTGTGCAAATCCTTTTACCACAAGCCTTGCTTTGTATCTCTTCTTTCCACCCTCTTCCTCCTTGATCTTGTAAACCCACTTGTTCTACAATGTCCTCTTACATGCTGACAACTTGACTAAATCCCATGTCTAATTATTTTCCAAGGATTCCATCTCCTCATCCATGCCATGATCCCACTACATGTGGGTATTTTGTTGCATTACTTCTTCAAAACACTCAGGTTCACCATTATTAGTCAATAATAAATAAGATAATGAAGAAGTAAATCTTTCTAGAGGTCTACTTACCATTTTTGACCTTCTCACAGATATTTGGGGTGCATGGGGCTCATTCTGTGCTTGTTGCACATTTGTGTGAATCTTTGATAGTGACCGGCCAAGCCGCCTTTCAGTAACGACACCGATTCCTCTATAACCGATGCTTTGGTTCACCAAAATGATGTCGGTCTGTGTAGCCGACGCGTCTTCACCCAACTGACGTCAGTCCTTCTTTGACCAACACCAGTCACACTAATCGATGCTAGTGTCTATGGATTTTGATTTTAAATTCGAGAATGCATCTTTCGTAACAACCTCTTCACCCGGTTCATTCTTGGGTACCAAAATATGATCCTTGTACATTCTCTTTTTATGTTGATCAATGTTACATCTCCTAACAATCTTAGTATCTTCTAAATCCCAAAACCGGAATCCAAAATCACCAAAACCATAACCAATAAAAGTGTATATTTTGGATTTAACATCCAATTTCTTCTTATTTTCCTTATCAACATGCAAAATACTCTAAGAAAAGTAAGATATTATTTTGGTATTCCACCATCCAGTGCACTTGAAGGCCCACAATTAATTAAATATACTGATCTATTTACTAATTCGCCTAAAAATTTAAATGAAAACCATCATGTATTCTCACTTCTACTTCTAAGACGTTCATTGATTGTTCTGTTCATTCTTTCAATAACTCCATTCTCCTGTGGAGTTCTAGGAACCATTATTTCTTTGCGTATTCCATTCATTGAACAATAATCATTGAAAGCCTTGTTGCAATACTCACCACCATTGTCAGATCTAAGGAACTTTAACTTTAAATTTGTTTCATTTTCCACAAGGGCTTTCCATCTTTTAAAAGTCTCAAAAACATCAGATTTCTGATTAATACAATAAACTCATACCTTTCTTGTGGCATCATCAATGAAAGTCACATAATATTGGGATCCTCCAAGAGAAGCAACCTGAGTTGGTCCCCATACATCTGAATGAACAAAATCCAATTTATAATCCTTCTTTTTTTTCCCCAACCTTAATAAATCTCACTTTCTTCTACTTTCCAAATATACAATGCTCACAGAAATCAAGATCTACATGTTTCAAATATGATAACTTACCCTTTGCCTTTAAGATCTGCATTCCTTTTTCACTCATATGGCCTAGCCGATAATGCCACATGCTTGCATCTGAATCTAAAGTAGATAGCACAGAAAATGAATCAATAACACAAGTAGACAAATACAATGTTCCTACCTTCTTGCCTCTTGCTACAACAAGGGATCCCTTGGAAACTTTCCAAGAATCGGCTGTGAATGTAACCATGCATCCAAATTCTCCTAATTGCCCTGCAGAAATTAGATTTCTCTTGAGGCTTGACACATGCCTCACATCTTTCAATACCCATGTATTTCCATTCTACAATTTAAGATGAACATCACCTTTACTAGTAATCATGCATGGTTCATCATCTCCTAAATAAACATGTCCAAAATTACCCTAAACATAATTTTTGAAATAACCCTTATTAGGGGTAGCATGGAAAGAAGCTCCAGAATTTAAAACCCATGATTCTAATTTATTATCTAAGGAGATAATAAGAGCATCTTGCATTACCTCACTTACAATGTTTTCCTCTTTACCTTTTTCTTTATCTTTTCTGGTATATTATCTTTGTTTTCCTTGAACCAACACTCATTCTTTGCATGTCCTCTCTTTCCAAAATCTAGTAGATTATATCTCTGATTTTGGATTTAGATCTGCCATTATTTGTTCTACCATTATTCTTTCTCTTGGATCTCTCTTTATATCTTTCCTGCTTTCCACATTCAAAGCATTCCTAGATGAATATTCTCATGTTCTTTTCCTGCGTATTTATTCATTCAGGATTATACTAACCACATCATCAAACTTTATAATATTAGAAGCAAATGTTGTATTACTAACAACCATTACCAAATTATCCCAACTATTTGGAAAAGAGCATAAGAATAAAAGTGATTTTATTTCATCATCAAACGAAATATTAACTAATTTCAATTGATTAATAATAGAATGGAAATCATTCAAATGATTAGACACAGGTCCACCTTCTTACATTTTAGAATTAAATAATTTCTTCATTAAATAAGCTTTATTCGATGCACTTGGATTTTCATATAAGTTTTCTAAAGCTTTCATTAAATCTATCCTGGTTTCTACTTCTATTATATTTAAAGCTACAAGATGATGCAAGGCTCAATCTTATAGATCCCAGAGCCTTTCTATCAATAATATTCCATTCTTCGTCAGTCATCTTTACAGGCCTTGCCTTCTCATCCAATGGTAAATATAAATCTCTCTGATACAGATAATTCTCCACCCACACCTTCGTAATTGATAATTACGGTCTTCAAATTTCTCTACTCTATGTTTGTTGTCTTTTTTCATTGTTGTGCTCCCACTTAATCAAAAAACTCTCTGAGAGTAAATCATGTCAACACACAAAACCTCCAAACAAAGCTCTAATATCGCTTTTTGGGGTCAAACTATAAACCGCTTTTTAAAAATCTATAATCAATTAAAGCATACCAACAATAAACATAGAATTTAACCAGAAATAAAAATAAGCAAGAGAAAGATAACACCAAATATAACGGTGTTCACCCAGTGTGGGCTACATCCACCAAGAAATGACCAATATTATTATTCAGTGCTTTACAAAGGAAATACAAATGAAGATATGCTTTCTCCTCACCAACTACTCTTTCTTGCTCTCTAAGGAAACTTACATTCAACAAATGCAATTCACCACTTTCTAACCCTAATTCTCATGCCTTTATACATATACAAACTTAGGGCACCTTAGCTATGTGTTTACAACCATTAGATCAACTTTACAACAAAGATTAGATCTAATTCCCGTGAGTTAAATATAAACATTCATGCATAGTAACTGACATCGGTTACCCTTAACCGATGTCATCTCCTCCTTGCCTTGACCGATACCGGTCCCCAGGTGACTAACACCGGTAAGCCGAATGACACCGGTTACTTTGTATTCCAGCAAGTTAGTAAAACATGTTAATGTGAAGCAATTAAGCTCCACAACTCAACAATATGTATATGGGATATGTCAAAACCCATTACTTATGGGGAACCATTATGGGTTGTTTTGTTAACCCATGGTTTTGTTACCCATTATATTGTAAAGCCGCTTTGAAATTTTCCTATTGATGTGCTTATATTGTTGGGCATGCAGTAGGGTAAAGAAGAACATGGAAGTACATTATTGTATTGAAAACAATTAAGTTCATGCAATAAGAGATAGAAATTACTGTGCTAGGTTTTTTCCGTAAAGGGTTTCCCGGATAAATCTTATGTATTCCAATTATGTCCTCTGTTTATCTTGAATATTATATTAAGTATAGATTCTAGTTTATTTTTTCATCATATCAAATTGTTCATTTGGTATCAGAGCTAGGTTTTAGATTTTATGTGAAGAGTTACGATTTCTAAAACCTACAAGAAACATGTTTTGAGTGGGATCTCTATGAGTGAAAATTTTAAGTAGAAGAAAATGGCGAGAAGCACAAAGATCAAGATCAAAAATTTTAATGGCCAACATTTGATTTATGGAAGCTCAAGATGGAAGATCTTATTTTGGATAGAGATTAGTGGATTGTTGTGTCTAGAGTCATGTCTATGGGTATGAAGGTAGAGGAATGAGAAAATATTGAAAGGATGGTAAGGAGTTCAATCAAATTATGTTTGTCAAATTCAATTTTTTTGAATGTGTCTAATGAGAAGTAAAGAAGTTGAGAATGAATGACAATGACCTTTTTGTAGAACATCCGAACATCTTTAGTAATGAGGTAAGTTGGTTGATTTCTATTAATATTAATATGGAAGAGGAGGATAAATGTATTACTATGTTGTGTTATTTACCCGAATCTTGCGATAATCTATTTATGGCTATTACTAGTACTACGACAAAATTATTAGTTGAATATGTAGTTACGAACTTAGTATCGGAAGAAATGAGGAAGAAATCTATTTAGGATTATCAATCCAAGGATTCCTTGTATGTGAGAGGTCATACCCAAGAGAAAAGTAAGAAGAGGCAAGGATAGTCAAAGTCTAGAAATAAATCAAAGAATATGAAAAAAGATAAGAGGAAATGTTGGAATTTTGGTAAAATGACGCATTTCAAGAAATGTTGTAGATCTAAGAAGGTAGGAAAGGGTAAGTCATTTGATGATGTTTAATCTTTAGATACGATGTTTCGTGTTGATTGATTATTCGGTGCCTTTTTTCATATGACTCCACATAGGGAGTGGTTTTTTTTAATATGAAAAGTACAATGGAGGTGATGTATTTCTGGGAGATAACTCGAACTACAAGATCATAGGTCACGGGAGAGTCAAGCTGAGGTTTAAGGATGGAAGGATTAAATCTCTCCCAAGTCTTTGCACATTCTAGGTTTGACCAGAAACCTAATACCTATAATTAAGATGAATGCTATAGGTGTGCATGTAGCATTTAGTAAAGATAGTTTTAAGATGGTTCAGGGTGCAATGGTATTGGAAAAAGGCATTCGTACGGGAACACTATTCAATCTTGAGGCAAACATTTCTACATATGAGTGCAATAACTATGCAGTTTTGAGGATAAGACAACTTCATATCCAACTCCTACATCTGTTGTAATGAAGACGATGTTGTGGTATCATAGAATGGGACACATCAAAGACAAAGGAATTCATACTTTAAAATCAAAAGATATGGTTACAGGAATTTATGAGTGTCCTTTAGATTTTGTTTTCAGATCATTGTGTGTTTGGAAAGAAAACTAGAGTAAAGATTCCTACTAATTCTGCAAGATCATAATCAATTCTACATTTGATACATAGTGATGTGTTTGGATCTGTAAAAAGTTTCATCACTAGGAAAATCCATGATTTATGTTAGTTTTATAGATGATTTCTCAAGAAAGACCTAGGTATATTTTATCTAGAATAAGTCTAAGGTTTTCAATAAATTTAAAGAGTTTAAGGCTCTTGTAGAAATCAAACATAAAGGAAAATAAAGGTTTTAAGAAGTGACAATGGTGGGGAATATTACTCAAATGCCTTTGAGAAATTCTGTAAAGAGTGTGGAATAAAAAGGTAGGAGAAAAATCCATATACACTATATCAAAATTTAATTGTAGAAAGGATGAACACAATGATGATGGATAAATGTAGCAAGATGCTCATTGGTGTCGGTTTGACATAAAAATTTGGGTAGAAGTAGTGGAAATTGCATGTTATTTGATCAATAGATCACCGACATTTGTACTTGAAGAAAAACTCCATAGGAAGCATAGACTAGTAAGAGACCCTTTGTTCGAAATTTACATGTATTTGGTTGTATTGCTGATATGTATATTCGAAAAGAGAACAAAATCAAGTTGGATAATAGATATGCTAAGTGCATATTTATTGGATACTCTAATAATGTAAAAGGATACAAGCTATGGAATCTATAAATACAGAAGGCCATTTTTAGACATAATGTAACATTTAGAGAACTTAAGGAGATTCCAGAGAAATAAGTAAAACCAAATGGAGATCATGTTAAAATTGAGGAAGGTGAATTTGTGTTTGAATTTTATGTGACTTCATAAAACGAACCACGAGAGAGAGTTGCGATAGGAAGATTAAGACAAAATAGATGAGGAACCAAAATATGTTGAACCAAAAAATCCTATCTTAAGAAGATCAGATCGGCTGAGAAGGGTACCTAAGAGGTATAGTCCTCTTGATTTCTATTATACTTCTGTTTTATCAATTTTTTCGTTACTGATGATGAACCCATGACTATGAGGGAGAATTTTGGATAAAATTTAAGTAAGTTTTGGAAAAATTCTATGGAGGAAGAAATGGAATCCTTATACAAGAATAATACATGGGACTTGGTGAAGTTATGTCCTAAAAGAAAATAGGCTGGTTGTAAATGGGTGTTTAAGAAGAAGTACACTACAGATGGAAAATGGAGAAGTATAAAGCTCGTCTTGTGGGAAAGGGATTCTCTCAGGTGGAGGGACTCGATTTTTGTGATTTTTGTATCTTGTTGCTAATTTATGGTGTATTAGATTTCTTCTAGATATTATTATTGCTTTAAATGTGGAAATAGAGTAGATGGATGTTAAGATAACATTTTAGCATGTTGAGCTTGAGGAGGAAATCTACATGATGCATACATGTTGGTGAATTGATTTGTTGTAGGTCAAATTATTGGTTTTCACCAATAGTCACATGGCTAATCCCCTCCTTCTTGGGTATGGGGAGGCTCCCATTTATTGAATGCAAACCAAATAGAAATGTGGGGTGGTCGTTAGGCTGGGGATCACACAGGAATACTCCATTAAACTTGTGGTAAAATGCTTCTACAAAGGTGTACAAGGGAGGAATTTACTTTAAAGAGAGGTAAAGAAGAGATGGGGAAATAAAAGAGGAGGTTAATGTTGTGAGTATACTTACATATTTCACACACATTAGACAAATTAGGTCCATAGTCAATAAAAAGAAATAAACTATGTAAGCAATAACAAGACTAATAAATTAGAGATACAAAGTTATATGAATTCATCAATCAAATACAAAAAGTTCCTTATTGGTTGTACAATTTTACAATGCTTGCAAAGTTAGAAAGTAGAAAGGATGGAGGAACATAGACAAAGAGATAGAATAATGCAACTTTATTACTTGAAGTAGCAATGAAAGACAATAACTTACAAAAATCAACAATTTCCAACCATTTGGAATGGAGAATCCTTTCCAATTTATAACTTAAAATTTTTCTCTTCCTCTCCCCCATTTGAATTTTCATCTTTCCACCACTTGAGAACTTTCACATTCTCTAGGAATGAAATTAAGTCCTTTTCTTAATCACTAGTCTCCAAAAATGGAGTTGTCAAACTGTTATCCAAAATAACCCCAGGGCTATTTTGATAACATACATCCCATCTTGGACTTAGGCAGGTTTAACTTAATTTGTGGGAGTAAGAAAAGGCCAATAAACACAAATTTTATGGCACAAAATGTTTACAACATTCAAAAATTCCATGAAACAAGAGCTTAATAATATCGTACCAAACTTGGGTGAACTTTCCAAATCTAAAGACTTTGCCAATTGTCAAAGAAGCCACTAAATCCTTTGAAAACACCACGATGAATGAGGAGTGACCAAGTGTCACCCATTCTAGGCACTTGAGCAAAAGGGGATGTAAAAGGATCCCCAACTCTCGAATTACATGAGAGGCTAACACATGGCATAAGATTAATGACGAAAAGTTTGGGAAAAACGTAAAAATTCCACAGGCCTCTCAACCAAAAGAATTATATGGACCTCAAGTCTGTGGAATTCACAAAATCAATAATGTTTTGGGTCCGAAGTGAAGGCAAAAGGTAGACGCATTTGCGGTCAAAGGTGGAGGAGAAAGACACGTAGGATGCACAAGTAGATAAAGTCAATCCCCACAACAAACCAAGAGGTTGCCACATGTCATAATGCTAAAAATCACAAGGTACCATTTGTCATAGAAAACACTGTTTGGTTCTCTTGCATTCCAAATATTCAAATGGTCATATCTTTCTCTCCTAAGCTCCAAATTTAACAAAATTGGTCTCATTGGAAAGATCAAGTCCCGTACTTCATGTTGAAATTAAGATATTTAGGATTTGAGGGAGTTTGGTGAGATAAAAAGGTAAAAAATTCCCAAAATTGGAAATATAATTCTAGGTGGCTCAACCACTAGAATTTAATGGTGCCTCTCTATACAGTCTGGTGGTATATGATAGGATCAAGGTGCCCATACCTTCTTGTAAAACATAAATGGTGATTAGTCCTTGGTGGTTGAACCCATCACTATGGCATCTCTCTCTCTCTCCTTCTCTCTTCTTTCTCTATAAAGCTTGAACTCATCCATTGTAAAAGGACTCTCTTGGTTATAACGATACCATGCAAAAATGGTGTCTGACTTCCCATGAGTTTCATACCTCTAATTTTTTACATGTAATGTATTTGTGCCTTCTTCCATAAATGTAATGGTCTCACATTCTTGCAAGCATTAAAACTAGGATTTTTGGCTATTCTCTTTCCCTCTCTCTTATTTTATGTGTTTTTGTCTCTTTATTTCCTTAGTTGGTATGTTGTGCATGCTTACTACTTGTAGTTTCCATTTTTCTATGTTGTTAGCAATTGGGAAGAGTGAATATTCATGGTTCTAGTCTTTGCACATTTGTCTTCCATTTCCTTCCATGTTTTCTCCTTTCCTCCCCTTTTTGAGAGTGATCAACCCTTATTTATGGTGTTATCACCCCTCTTATATTAGGATTTTTCCCTTCTTGCATCTCTCTAACCCTGGTCCCTTTTAATGTGCTAGATTAGGAGTAGATAGATGTTTTTTCTACATTAGGAGTAGTTTAGCATTAGAAATAGGTAGAGGAACTAGCCTTCTCCGGAGGTCTATCTCACAGTGCATGTCCCACAACTTGGAGATAGTCCTATGTTTCCTCAAAATCATGGATTTTTCATAATTCAAAGAAGGGTTCAATTTTTAGCTCTAATAGTTTCTAGATACGCCTTTTATTAATTATTCTCACAAAAAGCCATGATTTGTTGTCTCCCAAGCTTTCAATGGAGGATAAACTCAAATTTCATTTGTCTCTTTATTCTTGTGCTTGGTGTTGACAACACAAATTCTCTACTATATGGTCTACCATTGTGGAGCCCAAGCTTGCTCGCATTGCATGGTGTATTATTTATTGGGATCACTCATTTTCATAGGCTCGTTCACTTAGGTGTTTCTAATCTATGTTTCTCTTTTTATGGGTGAAGTGAAACCCTTATGCACCTTTTCTAGGTTTTCTCAAAAATCTCAATCCATATGTGCTTGGATTCATGACATCTTTTAGTGATATCGGTCATAACCCATTTTTGAAACATATTTTATTAAGGGATTGGCGCAAGTTTTCCCATGGCCTTCACCCACATCTGGCATGATTTTAGAGTGAATATCTTTTTCTTCATCTAGAAAGAGTGGAATGTTATTCTTTGTGCACATTCAATTGTAGATTACTATCTTTATTGTTTTAATAAAATAATGATTGTGTCTAATGTTAATTTTTATATTCAAGTCCAACCTTGAAAAGTAGTTGTTATGTATCTTGGGATATGATAAATTATAGTGTAAATGGGTTGATGGAAATGTTATCATGTGGCACACATTCCCCTTAGTTAGTTATATGTTTATAATATATGGGGTCACATAAGAACTAGTTATATGGGGTGATGAGTTGGCCTACATTGAGATTACATATTACCCATCCATTAAGAGTAATATATTCCTATATAAAGGATACATGTATCATAATGCGATAGTAGGTGAGGTATGTGTGGATTATTCTACTTGGTACGTGTGAATAATCCTTAAGGAGCATTGTATGGTGTTTCCCTACCTTAAGGGTATTTTTCTACATATATTGAATATTTTGGCATCTTAGCCCACCGATATCTCTTGTATGGCCTAGATACTAATTATATGCTACATATTTTGAATTATTATATATAAATATCTTATCGGTATCATTATAAGTGGTCCACCATAGAATCTTGTAGGTAACTAGAATATGCCCCTTACATTGTTGCTTGAGTTTTTCCACCCTCTACTAGTCAAGTTCCCTCTCCAAGGGGTTGTAACCATCAAAATAGTCATTCTTGTTGTCTCTCACGCAACCTTTGTAGGTGGGCCTCACCTCCTTACCGCCAATCTCCTCCTCCGACTCAATAGGGAGGGTGGGTCTCTCCACCTCCTCGCATCACAACTCACTACCGCCATTAAATACTATGTAATGTCTCTTTTAGGGACTCATAGGGAACTATGCAAAGATGAAGATAATTTTTTTTTAGATATTTAGTAGGTTGTTAATGACTGATATAAATATATAAAAACCCTAAACTACTACCAGTAAACACCCTTCTAGGGAAGCGACCCTTTTTGGGGTTTCAAACCCACTTTTGTGCCCTCAAAACCCTTGAAATAAGCTACCCTTGAGTCTCTAAAACTATTATATATTACTAGAGATCATATCATGCAAAATAAATTATTTTTATATGCTTGGAAGTGAGAGATCTAGTTTTTATGATAAAACCCTCAATTGTAGAAATTAATTTATTATTCTAGAACTATAAATAACTCCGAGAGAGATTGGAAAAATAGCAGAACACTTCCAAAATTAATAAAACTTAATATATTTATCTCTAAAAATATGAAGAACACGATTCGATCTCAAATCCATGAAAATTTTGCAAGAACACACCAAAATATTCCTCGAAGATGGTCACCCTACATGCAATACATATGCCAAATTACACCATAAAGTTAGTCGTCTAAACTCTAAACCAAACTTGCATAGAAATAATTATAAGAATAATTAATTTTACACACACAAATATATTTCTTCTCTATATTTCTCAATATTCACCATTACAAATATATAGAAATATGCAACTCCTATAAACTAGGAAGTTGCTCTAACAATAATCCTATTTAGTTGTGATTGTTACTCACGTAACAATACACAACTCAAATCATACGAGTTGTTAAAACAACTCCAATAATATATTATTGTTTATATAACAATAATATAACTACTAACATTTATACTTATTGAATACACAAGTATAATGTAAACATTAATATCCTAACATTCCCCCTCTTAATGTTTACATGGTAATAAAAGAACTTTCGCACTTCCTCTGCAGCCTGCCACCTCTCGTGCACTCATGATCTTGGCACACACTCGAACTGAAGGTAGAATAAGGAACACATAAAATTATTATCAACCATGCACCGTCAGAACACATATGACCGACGAGGATGGGACCACACTCAGAATCATCTCGCTTATCAACCGGTCACTCTAGGGAACACATCTCGACCTAGTAGTGTGGTAACTCAAGCAGAACACATCTCGAGCAGCCTTGAATGGTTTTCAAGAGGCAAACCAAAAACCTAGGTAAGAATAGGAACACATTTGACTGCTCTACCTCAAAAAGACTAATGATGTTACATTTCACCGTTCTAGCACATATATCACTTTGAGGGGGAACATGATTAACGTGATCCAATGTTCCATTTCCAGCTTTTCAGTTGTTTATTAAAACAACTCCAACAAAATATTATTGTTTATATAACAATAATATAACTACTAACATTTACACTTATTGAATAGTCAAGTATAATGTAAACATTAATATCCTAACAAGTCACTCCACTCTAGGAAGGCCAAATATGCATTAACAATTATAAGAAGTGCAAAGATATTCAATTAATGACCAATTGAGTTCCTTAGGAAAATTTGCCTATGGATGGAAATGAAGACTATATAATTAAAGAGATCCCTCAAGGGAGTGGAGAATCTTGTGTTAAAGTATTTTTGGTCTTGCAAAGGGTTTCATCCTAACACAAGGCTCTCTAAGGATTTTCGTCCTTAGGAGAGGGAGAGAAATTCTTCACAAGTAATCTTTCTGAAATTATATGATTCATATATCCCATCAAATGGCCAAACAACCTCGTTTTATAACCATAAGGGGTGTTACGTTTCAAATGATGGCCAACCCAAATTAAAAGTACTTTTTAATTATTTAATTTTTATTTGGAGAATACATGCTCAAAATAATTTATTTTCTAATAAAATAATTTCTTTTATTGGAGCGCTAGGATTCCCAATAAGAACACATGATGATAATAACAATATATTCTTAGATAATGAATTTTTTTAATCCAAGTCTTCCCTTGCTTCCTTCCTTGGGTAGAAAATGGGTTAAGGTCTTCAAATTCACTAGTCTCCAAAAAGGGACATGATTTTTGTTAGAGTGGGTATTTACCTTAGCTCATGTTCACCTAGGTATTTTATTTACCTCATGAATTTTATCCTCCACCACTTATGTGTGTCGATATTTATTTTTTCTTATTTAAAGATATTAGGAAGAAATTATCTAGTTATGACTAATTGTTTCTAAATCTATGGTCTTGACTAGATCTTTGATGACTAGTTTTTCCTTGATTTATGACTTGATCTACGACATTGTGTGGTTCTTAGATTGATATTCCTTGCGTATATAAGCAAGGATCATTCTCATTGTATTTCATAGAGTTTCATAATAATATATGATATTACTTTGCTCATTTTTGCAAAGGTTTTTGTAAATTTCTTTTGGCAAATTACTTTAATCTTATTGAGAGTGATGTTTAATTAGCATATGAGTTCTTTATTGCTTGGTATGATTTGTTTATCATTCCTTTTATGGTATCAGAGCTAAAGATTTTCATTGACATCCGTATGTAAGTTTAATTTTGCAAACAAGGTTTTTTGGTATATTCATATATATATAAATTATAGTTAAATAAATATGGAGCAATGTTTATAAATTTTATAAGTAATGTATAAATATAATTATTTTGTATTTTTGACCGGTAGAATAAAACATTTACCATCACCTAAAAAAGGTTTAACAAACATAGGTGGTTGTCAAATTTAACCCCTGACTCCAATCCCCTTTGATTTTATTTATGTGGTGAAGGCAAGAACATTTTATTTTGTTTTAGTGGCAACTAAAATAAATAGTAGAGCATAAAATTGAAAAACTTGTATCTTTTGATCGGTAACTCAGATTTGAGTGCCATTTTTGCAAAAGTGCTTGTTTTTTTGTGCTTGTTCCATTGTAACTATTTATTTTAAGAAATACACTATAATTATAAAGTGTCATATTGTAACACACACTCAATTATAAAGTGCCAAAATATGGGGGTCTTGTTGCATTGCTTGGTTCTTGCATTTTTGGTGATTTTTGAGAATGACATCTTTATCTACTTCTACATTAGATCATGTTGAGCCATTAAAAACACATAATTACCACACATGGAAACCAAGAATGGAAACAATAATTAAACAGAAAGGATTATGGGCTTTAACTTCTTCAAAATAACCAGTGTTCACTAGAGAATATGAGAAATTTCAGTAATAGTGCAAATTTGATGAGTGTATGGGTTTGATAAGAACTTATACAAGTGATAGTATTTTTCTTTATTTGGAAAAATGTGACTCTTATTTCAAAAATGGGAGAAATTGGAGGATTTATTTGGTGAGGTGGATCACATGAGAGCCATGTAACTTGAAATTGAGATCACCTCTCTTAATCCTAAATATTTTCCATCAATTATAGACTATCTTACCAAGTTCAAGCTTTTGTTGACAAAATTGAAGGAGAATGGAAGAGATAAGAAAGATGAAGAGTGTGTTTACTTACTTCTATCCAAGTTGAGAGGACCATTCCAAATCTTTGCTTCTACCTTTTTCTTTAGCATGGCTGCTTTAGGTGACACATTCCAAATGTCTGACTTAGAAATTTTTGTGAAATACTTACTAGGGAAGAATCCAAATTTTCTAACCTTGAGTCTTCCACCTCTCAAAAGGAATTAGTTGCATCTAATCCTAAGGGCAAGGGAAAACCAAAAAGTAAAACGAAATCCACCCCTCTCCATCTCAAAGTGCCTCTAAACCCAAGGAGTCTTCTAAATCTAAGAATAAGTCTAGCCTTTCATGCTCTTCTTTGTGGGAGTATTGGTCACGAAGAACATAGGTGTTATAAGCGAATGCAATTCTTAGAGGAGGCAGTCAAGAAATAAAAAACTTCTATCTCCACTCCACCTCCTTATAATCAACATGGAAAAACACTTAATGTTTATTGGGAGATCTCAATCACCACTTTTAGATAGTTTGGTTATAGATTATGGTGCTTCTCATCACATGAATTCTTCCAAGGATTATTTTGTATCTCTAGGTTTGAGTTCTACTTCAGAAATCGAGGTTGGAGATCCTTCCTTTCTTTATATTAAAGGAAAAGGTGACATACACCTTGATGGTGGTAATATCCAAGATACACTATATGTTCCTAACATCACTACAAATTTTCTTTCTGTATATCAAGTTTGTCATTTTGGTCAAGGAAAAACCGTGAATTTTACACCACATGGGGCATAAGTATGAACTTTGTTGGAGTGTCATTCAACTTTTTCTCAAGGTATTGTTGATCATGGTTCTAGACTATATCACTTTTAGGGTTTTGATGATATTTCCTCTATAGGGATAGGATTGGTTTCTCATGCAGATTCGAGAGTAAGCTTTGGTATGATATATTTAGAGATCTCAATAATAGATATTTGAAGGAGCTGAGAACTCATTGTATGGTTGATGGTCTTCTTAATTTTTCTTGTCTTGAGGGAGTTTTCTCTGGTTGTGCATTATGGAAATGCCACCAAGATACATTTCCTAATAATTTGTCTAAGAGAGCTTCTTCACCACTTGAGCTTGTACATAGTGATTTGATGTTTTTCCTACCCCCTCTTTCAATGGAGCTAAGTATACACTTACCTTTATTGATAATTTATCGAGGTGTACTTGGGTTTATTTTCTCAAGTACAAAAGTAATTTTTTTCACACTTCAAAGTCTTAAAGGCTTTGGTCGAGAAACAATCTTCTAGTTTCATAAACAACCTTTGCACTAATAATGGGGGAGTACTTCAACAATGAGTTTTCTGAATTTTTGGCAACTTATGGCATTATTCACCAGCATTTTGTTCCTCATACTCCACAACAGAATGGCTTAGCATAATGGAAGAATCAACCTTTGAAGGAAATGGATAACTACATGATGCATTCTAGATATTTACCCCCTTTATATTGAGAAAAAGTAGTTAATTGTGCTAACCACATTCAGAATCACACACCACATAGATAATTTGAGCATTTGACTCTAGAAGAAGCTTGGTCCAACACTAAGCCATATGTATCTTTTTTTTAGTCTTTTGGAGCCATGCTTGGACCTTTGTTCCTAAGAAGAAAAGGAAAGCCTTGGACAAGAAGAGAAAACCATTGATCTTTATAGGGTATTGTGAGGACTTGAGAGCTTATCGACTTTTAGATCCTGATACTCATGAGGTTATTTTTCGAACACATGTTCAATTTGATGAGTGCTTCAAACCTCATGATTCTTCATCTTCTTCCATGCCTAATTATTCTTCTTTATATCATCTTGAGGATCCTTTCTTTGAGGGGGTTGATGAGGAAGTTATCGATGTCGAAAAGGATCCTATTCCCACTGATGTTGTCACTATGCCTAAGTGGGCTTGTACTAAAGTTTCTAAGGAAACACTTTTCATACAGGATATTCCACCCACAAGACATCATCACACACATTCTACAAGTTTTGGAATTTTGTTTCAGGTAGTTTATGAGGATCCATAGTCTTTTTCATAGGGTCATGGGATACAGGAGTGGGATGATGTGATAAGTTGAGTATTCTTCTTTGATGAAGAATCATACTTGGGATTTGGTATCTCTTCTTAAAGTAATAAAGATGGTTAGGTGTAAGTGGGTATACTAAACCAAATATGCAGCTGATGGGTCCATTGATAAGTATAAGGCTCGTCTTGTCACAAAGGGTTTTTCATGAGTTAAAGGTATTGATTACTTAAAGACTTTTTCACCCGTTGCCAAGATGGATTTTGTACGCCTTGTACTTGTTATTGTTGTATCACAGGGATGGCCCGTATACTAGATGGATGTGAAGAGTTCATTCTTACATGGATATTTACAAGAGGAAATATACATGGAGTAACCTGTTGGATTTGTTCAGGACTATTCTCTTGTTTTTAAACTCCGGTATATCTACGATCTCGCATAAGCCCCTCGGGCTTGGTATAAAAATATGGATTTTTTTCTTCTATCTACTAGTTTTGTTCGCGCCACTCGATCCTATAGTATATATCGAGTAGGTTGGCAAGGATATTTTGATACTTATCTTGTATGTTGATGATATGTTACTTACTTGTAAGAAGATATTCTTAACACAATCGTAGTATTCGTAGGGATGCTTCTACGCAGTTTGACATGACATATCTTGGGTTATTGCTTTATTTATTTGGATTGAATATTTTTCAGATAGAATCAGGGATTCATTTGAGTAAGGAAAAGTACACCCATGATCTTCTTCAATGCTTTGATATGGCTGATTGCAAGCCAAGTCAATCTCCTTTTCAGTCTGGCATTACTCTTACTTCCACATGTACCACTCCAATTTGTGATCCTATATTGTATAGGCGGTTGGCTGGAAGTATCATGGACTTGACCCATACTCACCCGGATATTTAATTTGTAATAGGGCTTGTATCTCGTTTTGAACATTCTCCTTGTAGTAGTCACTGGTAGGCTACTAAAAGGATTTTTCGCTATTTGTAGGGAAATTCATATTTTGGACTACATTATACTAGGGGTTCTACTCAGTTGGTTGGATATACAGATTCAGATTGCGCAGTTCTCTGCGATTGCAAGCGCCCACTTATGGCAATATTTTTTGTCTTGGTTCTTCTCTAGTTGTTTGGGTGTGTAAAAAGTAATAGGCTATTGCAATTTCATCTTCAGAGGAAGAGTACATGGCAATATTTATAGTGAGTTAGTAGATTCTTTGGCTTCGAAAATGATCGACAGAGTTTTGATTCCCACATGAGTCATCGAATGTACTTTGGTGTGACAACTAAATTTAAATTTACATTTCTCGCAACCTTGTTGAGAACTAGTGGACCAGGCATATTGAGATACACATACAATTCATTCGTCAACACATTCAGGATAGATTTCTTTTCTTGGAGTACATTCTGATTCAGGAGTAGGTTACAGACATCTTTAATAATCCTTTTGCATAACCTAACTACCTTGAGTTACGTGGCATGTTTGGTGTTTTGAAATTTTTCTTGGGAAGTGTTCATGAGAACATATTCCTTCTTCTTCTTCTTCTTTCTCTTTCCTTCTAGTAGGATTCTTTCCTACTTTTGGTTCAAGATTTTTTCATGGATATATTATACATGAGTATCTGATCAAGCCCAGTTTCTGGGACTCATACTATGGATATGCCACTTTTATTTTGGGCTCTTAACTTCACTTGAGGGGGGTGTTAGAGTATGTATTTACCTTATCTCATGTTCACCTAGGTAATTTATTTTCCTCATGTATTTTATCCTCACCCACTTATGTGTGTGGATGTTTATTTTTTCTTATTTAGATATTAGGAATATATTACCTAGTTATTATGAAGTTAGTTCTTTCCTTTATTTATGACTTGATCTACGACCTTGATTGGTTCTTAGATTGATCTTCCTTGCCTATATAAGCAAAGCCCATTCTCATTGTATTTCATAGAGTTCCATGATAATATATAATGGGTAAGTGCACCAACCTGGGGAGCAAAAAAATAGACACAAATGTGAAAATAAGAAAATCACGTACGTGTTTT
The DNA here is from genome assembly GCA_018340775.1 of Taxus wallichiana var. yunnanensis. Taxonomy (NCBI): domain Eukaryota; kingdom Viridiplantae; phylum Streptophyta; class Pinopsida; order Cupressales; family Taxaceae; genus Taxus; species Taxus wallichiana. Next base: position 407,597,354 of record CM031242.1, read on the forward strand.
GTCATAACACGTACATGTTATGTTTTTTGGTTTGGTAATTCATGAAGCTAAAAAGCATATGCGTTTTGTAAAACTATAAACAAAAACAACTGATTCCCTCCTTAATTTCATTTCCCTCAAACAGGAATTTGAGATAAAAACCCTATAGTCACGGTTCGTATTCAACAACTAGCTCCCAAGATCATCTGCAAATCACTACGAAGATTGGAATCAAAAATGGCACCATGGAGAAGAGTGAGAAGAGGTAAGGAAATTTTTTTTCTCTGAATTGCATTGAAATTTGGTAATTATATTGTAGATTTTAATTAAATACATGGTTTTTTATTGTTACAGTTCCACAACCACAACAAAACCCTACAAATCTTGTGAACCCTCCTAGCCCTCCTATAATTGTTGAACATCCCCGTAGTTAGGAGGATTTAGCAGCCCATATAGTGGAAAATAAAATTGAAATTGAGGAATTAATTAAAACAATGAGGGATCCCCATTCTACAAACCCCCATCGTGCCTCACTTGCAAACACATTGGAGGCATTATTGACTCAGGTTGACATGACAACGAGTCAAATTGATTGTTGGACATCTTATAGAGAGTGTTGTAGGGAATACTATGCCAAAAAATTATCATATGTAGATGTAAAGAATTTTTTTGCAAAAGACCGCATATGTGCATTATTCACTTACCCCATAACTAATTTACCTATTCTCATTATCATGCAAACAGTTTCCAATCCACTAGTGCAATAATGATATGATAAAGAATAATTTTTGGGACTGATGGTGGATGGTGTTTGATATTCCACCTTGCAATAACAACAAGGTTCCACAATACTTTTTGAGGAAAATCTATTAAGAGTTTATCCTCAATGAGATCCCAAACTATTTTGATTTCTGAGTTTCAAGGCCAAGAAAAAGGCATCTGTATAGGATAGACTAGGTGCACAACATGCACCTATTCAACATGGTAGAGTCCCCACACAAAATCCCCCTCATCCTGAGACTGTCCCTACAGCAGTGAAGGAGACAATAGAGATTGATACATTGCATGCACTTTAGGGGCTCTCTGATACCCTTGTCTGACATACAAGGGAGATTTTTGATACAAATGTTCATGGAGGTAGACAAAGTATTCCTCCATGTAGTAGTAGCATGAGGCCACATCTTTGCACGTCATGTGGTAGCATATGCTTGGGACCCGATGAGGATGATACTTTCATGCATACTGGTGTTGGTGGAGTTTCCGCTGGTGGTACACATGATAATGTGGCTATGTCTGACACCTTTTGAGTGATACATTTGGATTCTAGACATCGACGACACCTTCACAAGTATTTGTTATTTTTATTATGTATGTTACAAAAATATCTGAGTACTTGATTTACTTATATATGTTAAAATTTTAAAATAATTGTATTTGAACTTGGTCAAATTTATTAACTTACACATACATATGTACATGTATGCATTAATATTATAGTGCGTGGGAGGGACGTCATCATCCCAACCACTAACCGCAAGCACCATGCCTATGCATACATTCACAGAGGTAATTTAGAATGTTAATTGTGTAAAATTTTCACGTATGAAAATATATATAACTTTTGAACTCAAATATATGTCTATATATGTATGTTCTTGTATATATATTATATATTCTCAACTAACTTGATGTGATATATTTTTGATAAATTTGATGACCTCACTAGACACACCACCATCTCTATGAGGAGTAGAGAAAGGTGTTTCATTGTGATTTCATCTGCATAGAAACTCACTGAGGTATTCAAACTATGTATTTTCATTAAATAGCTCATGTAATTCATATTATGTTAAATTATTTTAATAATTTCCTTCATTGTAGCATCATGTAGATAATCAACGTGACTACATTGTGTATACACAAGAGTTACCTATGACAGAAGCAACCCTGTTCATATGATTCACAGATGTGGCGCGGTAAAAAATAGTTGTATATTGATAAAATTAGTTAAAATATTATCATTACACATACATGTACTTAGTTGGCATAAATGTTTAGATCTGCATTCAAAAAATTTATTGTTAATATAGTTCTATAAGCTAATTTTTATGTTTGATTTTGTAATCTTATGTGTATGTAGGGTTCAAATCCTTCCATTTTTACTTCAAGTGAAAAAACTCCTCAAGCTTATCATTTTGATACCCCCGTTCATAATCCAAGTAGCTCCCGATGACTCATCTGAGCGTGAGATGTAGATTCAACATGAACAAGATATTGCGGTAAGTGTGTGTAAATGTAAATAGTTTCATTAGCATGGTTTTATAAATGTTGAAAACTTATATATTAAGTTTTGACCAAAAAATGTTTGCATTTATAGGTTCAACTACAGTGAATTAAGAGTAGAAGAGGAATCGCAGTCAGGCCATGGGGATCCCAAGTCATCTCACAGATCTCCATCTATGTCTAAGGGAGGGCCTTCTTCGAGCAAGGCCAAGAGAGGGATATATTTTGATGAATAGGATATATATATATATGTCTTATGACATTTATTTTGTATGCCTATGTGCATGGCATTGTATACACATTTGACATTGTATGTATGCCTATATGACATTCACTTGATATTATATGACCTATATTCACATTTTTATATTTATTTTGCACGTTAATACTATTTGGAACTCAATATTTTTGTATGAGACCTTACATTTCTGAGATTATTTTTGTATGAAACTAATATGATGTGCACTTGACAATATAAGACATTATGGATTTTTTTTTCATTTATTGGTGTTGTATACTAGAGTTTTCGATGTATAATATGCATGAAAATTTGGAAATCAATATTTATATAACATGTATAAATATTTATCTAATTTGAGTAATTATTCATTCAATTTATCAATGTGTATATGTTTAGAGAACCTTTTTCTAAACCTAGGTTCAAAGTTTCAATTCAAATTAAATAAGATATATTATTGAATATTTATAAATTGTTTTTGGTTTCATTAGAGTCGTTTCATAATAATAATGACTAAACTTATCCATATTCATTATTTATGTGATTGTGATTTTCATACAACACTTACTCTTGTATTTACCTTACTTGCGCTTCTTCTTGCTCTTGGTCTCTTTGTACTAGTTCTTGTCTTATCATGCACCTACTACCTTCTTCAATGCTTCTTAGTCTTCTCCCTATTTTAACACCTCATAAAATCATTAGGACCATCACTAACTTGATTCATAAGGCTCCAAACACCACTCTATTAGAATGTGTCGTATATTTTATATATTGTATACCTGGATTACTCGTACACCTCTTCCATGAGTAAATGTCAAGCAAGTGTTACGATATCCACCATAGAGGTTGAGTACATGGCAGCTACTCATGCAAGTAAAGAAGCAGTTTGGCTTTGGTGACTGATCTCCACTATTGGGTTCACTCAAAATGTTGTAAGGATTGATTGTGACAGTCAAAGTGCAATTTTTATAGAAAATAACCTTGAGTATCATTCAAGAACGAAACACATTGATGTTCAATACCATTTTGTAAGAGAAATGGTGGAGGAGGAGAAGATACTACTAAGTAAGGTGGACACAAAGGATAATGTTGTTGACTCTTTGACTAAGGTTAATGTTGTTGACTCTTTAACTAAGGTTGTGAGTGTTGAGAAATTTTCTTGGTGTAGAAAATTGATGGGCTTGAATGCCTTGAGCTACTGACTATATGGAAATGTAGCCCCCTTTTGCAAAGTATACAACAAGTGGGAGAATGTTAGAATCTGTTGTATATTTTGTATACCAAGGAGTACTGTACACCTCTTCCACGAGCGTTAGCGGGAGAAATTATTTTGGAATCCCTATTTTTCCGGGAGTATAGATATGCTATTTTTATATATATGTATGTATGGGTGGTGTCATAATCCATGAATTATGGGGAACCATTATGGGTGTTTATTAGCCCATGGTTTTGGTACCCATTGTATTGTAAAACCGCTTTGATGGTTTCTTACTGTTTTTCTTACAAATAGCTGGAGATGTAGTAGGGTAAAGTAGAACTTGGAAGTACATTATTGTATTATAAACAGTTAAGTTAATGCAATAAGGAGAGAAGTTACTATGCTAGGTTTTTTTCTCGAAAGGGTTTCCCAGGTTAAATCTTGTGTTTTTTCATTTGTTTTCTTTGATTATCTTGAATATTCTATTCAATATAGCTTCTTGTTTATTAGTTTATCGGATTGATTCTCTTCACACTCTTGTTCATCTTACCAAAACTATCAACTATGCCCCTTAAGACAATGTATTTTGCAACAAGCATGGATAGAAGGATCTAAGGATACCTAAAAAGTCTTACAAGATTCATTAGTTCACTTTTTCCATCCCTAAGGTTCTCCCAAAATCTCAGACTCCAACTCCTTCTACAACTCCTTAGAGCTCACCTTTTCACTTTTTGCTCTTGAAGCACTAACTAGCCTTGTCCCATTGTATTGTGTAGCATATATCCACTTGTATGAGGTTCCCAAGGAAAAATAAATCATATTCAATCACCCATTAAGCCTATTATACTTCCCTATAAGTTTCAATGCTTAGCTCAATATATAAAGCTTGGGTTCTTTGTAAAATGGCTTCTCATAACCACTTGGTAAGAAGGTAGGGGTAGATGGGTGGATGCAAAAATGTGTATTCTCAAACATTGGAGTAATGCATCTTGGAAAATAAAATTGAACCTCGTAAATCATTTCAAATTACCAGCTTACACAAGCACAAGACATATCAAGCTTTGTTCTTCAAATGAAACCTTCATTCCCGACAACTTGCAACTGAAAGAATTATTCAAAAGAGCATAAAAATGATCAAATTTACTTGGCATCGTAATCATGTCAGACCCAAAAATACAATTGGCCTTTTTTATTCTCAATTTACAACACTCTTGGAGATGGAAATATTTCATAAATTATAGAAAAAAGGAGATAGCTATATTAGGTAACATTTCTTTGTGTAAGCTTCCCGCAGGGAAGGGGTTACTTAGAAAGGGTTACACTAAATTGTTCTTGGATATTTAGCATTTACCTCCTGCATTGTATCAATTAATTTCACTCTAATGCAATAATATTCAAATTAAACACAGAACAAGTCTATTCATGTTCCATTGCACGCTAAAATAGAGAACAAATTAGCTTACACACAGAGTCTATTTTTCTCTTTCAATCAAAATTAATACAGAGATATTTAGGAAAAGTAAAAATTTATCACCAAGAGTGAGAGAGAAAGTAAGAGAAAGAGAGATAGAGAGAGAGATAGATAAAAGAGAGGGAGAGAAAGAGAAAAAAGTGAGAGAAAAAGTGATGAGAATCAAAGTAAACATTAGCTTTTACTCAAACTCTAATGCAAGGTTATTGATGTAATATTTTGCAAACAAAATATCGTGGCACCAAACGGATTGTATACACACATTGGGGTAGATTGGTAAATTCTCGTGGATGCTTCGTTTTGGTTCCCAACTCTCCCCATGCTTTTGGGCTACTTTGGTCGGGCATAGTCCCTTAAGATCCCTGAGAGAAAAAAAAGGCTATAAGTTCCCTGGGTGATTTCTCGGTCTTCGTGGCACCTTGAAAGGTCTCCTTAGATACTACACATTCGAATTAGTACCCTATACGAAATCATGGTTCGGTTTTCTCCATCTCAATTTGGTCCTCTCATAGGCCTTTTGTCTACAAATGTGCTGAATAGCTCAATTTGAGTCGAGTGTAAGGTTATCTGATGCTATATTTTGAAAACAGAGGCTTGTGTAACCAAAACGAATGTGTACATAAGTTAGGATGGCCTGGTAAATGCTTAGGGATGTGTCATTTTGGATCCTAATGATCTCGGTGCTTTCGGGCTACTTCATCCGGTGTAATTCCTTAAGAGCCTTGAGAACAAAAAATTATATAAGTTTTTCGGGTGATTTCTTGGTCACCGTGACACCTTGAAAGGTTTTGTGAGATCCTACACCTTTGTGTTGGTACCCTCTATGAAATCCTCAGTATCGCTTTCTCCATGTCAATTCGGTCTTCTCATGGTCCTATTGTTTATAACTACACCGAATAGTGTAGTTTGAGTCAATGTAAGTAAGGTTTTGATGCTATATTTTACAAACAGAATCTCATGGCACCAAATGGACTGTGTAAACACGTCAAAGTGTCCTCAGTAAACACTTAAGGAGGCTTTGTTTTGGTGCCCAATACACCTAGGGCTTCTAGGCTACTTCGGTCGTGTGTAGTCCCTTAAGAGACCTGAGAGAAAAAAAGGTTATAAGTTCTATAGGTGATATATTGGTCTCTATGGTACCTTAAAAGGTCTCATTAGATCCTAAACCTCCGCATTGGTACCCTCTATGAAATACTGTCTTAGTTTTCTCCATCTCAATTTGGTCCTCTCATGGTCCTATTATTTGCAAATGCATCAAATAGTTCAATTTGAGTCAGTGTAAGGCTATTCGATGCTATATTTTGCAAACGAAATCTTGTGGCACCGAACCGAATGCATACACATGTAAGGATGTCCTGGTAAATTCTTAGGGAGGCATCATTTTGGTGTGCAATGATCTATGTGCTTCTAGGCTACTTCGTCTGGGCATAGTCCTTAGAAGCCTTGAGAACAAAAAATGGTATAAGTTCGTTGAGTGATTTCTCGGTCACCATGGCACCTTGAAAGGTCTCATCATATCCTACACTCCATATTGGTACCCTCTACAAAATCATATCTCAGGTTTATTCATTCCAATTCGATCTTCTCGTGGTCCTATTGTTTATAATCAATGCCGAATGGTGTAGTTTGAGTCAAAGTAAGGTTGTTTGATGCTCTATTTTGTAAATGAAAGCTTGTGGCACCAAACGGACTACACACATACGTTGGGATGGCCTAGTAAATTATTGGTAAAGCTTATTTTGGTTCCCTATGGTCTCGGTGCTTCTGGGCTACTTCATCTAGGAGTAGTCCCTTAAGATCCCTAAGAGCAAAAATGGTACAAGTTCACCGGTGATTTCTCGGCCGTGGTACCTTGAAAGGTCTTGTAAAATACTACACCTCCACATTGGTACCTTCTACAAAATAATATCTCACTTTATACATCTCAATTCAGTCTTCTCATGGTATTATTGTTTATAATTGCGTCAAATAATGCATTTTGAATCATTATAAGGATTTTCAATACTATATTTTGCAATCACAAGCTCGTGGCATCAAATAGACTCTGCACATGCATAGATATGGCCTTGTAAATGCTTGATAAGGCTTAATTTTGGCTCCCTATGGTCCCGGTGCTTCCAGGATACTTCATCTGGGTGTAGTCCCTTAAGATCCTTGAGAGATAAAATTGTATAAGTTTACCAGTGATTTCTTAGTAATCGTGGCACCTTGAAAGGTATCATTTGATCCTATACCTCTGTGTTAGAACCCTCTACGAAATCCTATCTCTTTTTTCTCCATCTCAATTTAGTCTTCTCTTGGTCCTATTATTTGTAACTGTGCCAAATAGTGCAATTTGAGTCAATGTAAGGTTGTTCAATGCTATATTTTATAAACATGAATTTTTGTGGCACCGAATGAACTATGCACATACGTCAAGATGGCCTAGTAAATTTTTAGGAATGATTCATTTTGGTTCCCTATGGTCTCGGTGCTTCCAAGCTACTTCATCTAGGTGTAGTACCTTAAGAGCCATGAGAGTAAAAATGGTATAAGTTCGCCAGTTGATTTCTTAGTCACCGTGGCACCTTCAAATGTCTCATCGATCCCACACCTCCACATTGCTACCCTCTCCAAAATGGTATCTCAGTTTTCTCCATCTCAATTCGGTCTTCTCGTGGTCCTATTGTTTATAACTACGTCGAATAGTGTAGTTTGAGTTGGTGTAAGGATTTTTGATGCTATATTTTATAAACAAAATCTTGTGGCACCAAATGGATGTGAACATATATCGGGATGGCCTAGTAAAAACTTGGTAATGGTTCTTTTTGGTTCCCTATGGTCCCAGTGCTTCCGGGCTACTTCATCCGGGCGTAGTCCCTTAGGAGACATGAGGGGAAAATGGTATAAGTTCGTCGGTGATTTCTCATCAACATGAAACCTTGAAAGGTATCATTGTATCCTATACCTCCATGTTGGAACCATCTACGAAATCATATATCTTTTTTTGTATCTCAATTCGGTCTTCTCTTGGTCCTATTGTTTGTAACTACATCGAATAGTGCAGTTTGAGTCAATGTAAGGTTGTTCGATGCTATATTTTGTAAATGTAAATCTCGTTACACCAAATGAACTATGCACACACATTGGGGCGTACTAGTAAACGCTTGGGAAGGATTCATTTTGGTTCCCTATGGTCGCAGATAATACCAAGCTACTTCATCCGGCGTAGTCCCTTAAGATCCTTGAGAGAAAAAAATGGTATAAGTTCACCGAGTGATTTCTTGGTCACCATGGCACCTTGAAAGGTCTCATTAGATCCTACACCTCCACATTGGTACCCTCTATGAAATTCTATATCAAATTTCTCCATCTCAATTCGGTCTTCTCATGGTCCTATTGTTTATTACTTGTGTCGAATAGAGTAGTTTGAGTCAATGTAAGGTTGTTCGATGTTATATTTTGTAAACGAAGCTCGTGGCATCGAAAAGACTTCGCACATGCATCAAGATGGCATGGTAACAACTTGGGAAGGATTTTTTGGTTCCCTATGGTCCGGTGCTTCCGGATACTTCGCCTGAGGCGTAGTCCCTTAAGATCCCAGTGAGGAAAAAATGGTATAAGTTCACCGGTGATTTCTCGGTCACCGTGGTACTGTTATGGTGAAATCACAACACCCCTAATTTCTCACAAGTGAATGGTTGAGGCATTCAGTGTGATTTGTCAAACATGGAGTTATCCCAAAGTGTGGGACTTTGAAATCGGGATAACCCTCCGGAGAAGGCCGACTTCCTATCCTATCCTAGTGCCAACTACTCCAAAGTGCAGAGAGTTGCAGATCTAACCCTAATCTAATATTTCCAAGGAGACAAAGATAGAGAAAATGCATGAAAATTAAAACCTAATCTAAGGGAAGGTGATGCACTAAGGAGTGTTAGATAACCTACACAATAAACACAACATAACTAGAATATTGTAATGAAAACACGATAGTGCACAAATGAATTTGTATGTGATAAAGGACCAAAAGAGCTAAAAAAACACAAAAGGGTGTTTAGAACATCCACGAATCTGTTTATATTTCTCCCAAAATTGATACAATACACCACACTCAAGCTCAAAGGCACATATTTTGCATTACAATGTCCAGTAGGAGGTTTGGAATCTCCACAAAATATCTTACAAAAAAGAAGAATAAGGGGGTATATACAAGGTGTCCAACCTTTTGAAATGAGCCCCTCCTTATAATATATAGGAAGAATGAGAGAAAGGGAGAGAGAAGGAATTTGAAATCTTGCTTCAACCACCCTAAAATGCATTAAAATCACCTGCAATAATGATGGGTGCCACTACAAAACCCATACCTCCATGTACCTTTCCTTTTTGGTGATGGGTGTCGATGTGCCTTCATTTAATGAACACTTAGTCAATGTCATATTCAAACCATGGGTGTGTCTAAAGCTATATGTAACAAGAAGAATCCTAGTGATCTAGTAATTGACTGTAGGTATTTGTTATTTTATTTTCTGGGGATTTTCGTAGTGTTCGTAGTATTCCAAGGCCAAAGCCTTATTATATCTATCCTATAAGAAATTTCTAAAATAAACACTCATTGCTGGAATAAATTGTTGGAAATAAACACGCATTGAAAAATGAAATAAATTGCTGGAAATAAACACATGTTACAGAAATAAACACACTTTCTTGGAAATAAACACACGTTTGAAAATGTTATGAAAATTCTTGCAAGGAAATGTGATTTTAGTCTCTAACACCTACAATGACAAGTATATAATAGAATTCAACTAAATAATCAAAAGCATTTATAGAATTAACGATCTACATGATTTGCTTAGAAATATAAATACCAATAAAACAAGGATCCTAGTTCTTGGAGGAGTGGGCCCTTGCTCCACCTTGAATCAGGATTTGACAAAGTATGATTCTCTCAAAACGAAGTGGCTATTTTATTACTAAAATGTTCTGTCTTACAAAACTTCACTATATTTCTATCACATATATCTATCTTTCTGTCTATCTCTCTCTCTATATATTAAATCTATCTATAGGTATTTATGTATATTTCATCATCCAAAGATGCATTTACAATCATAGTTGTTCTACCGATTCAAATGGAACCGAATAGTGCCAAAAAATATGTGGAATTCGAAACCTTCTTGACGCATAGATGTTTGATAAGTTATCTCTAGATCTAGAGTATGAAGAATTGGCAATTTGTTGATCTGCTCTAGATTGGAAGGCCCATTGATTGCTCGAAGATCAGATTTTGTCAAAAATAAATAGATCCCCATTGATTCTAGAACTTTGGAGAAGTTTTGGAACCAAAGGGAACTATTCTAGAACTACCTGTGAAAGTTTTGGAGCTATGTGCAATAGTTTCAAACTAAGTGCTAGAGTTCTGGAACTAAGTGATAGAGCTCCTTAGTTGTGTGATGGAGTTCCAGAACTAAGTCTGGAGGTTCTGGAACTAAGCCGTATTGAAGCCAATGCTCCCAAAAACATGTTGATTACTTCATACTTCGTTCTCTTGACTGATTGTGACCTGTTTTATTACAAAAACTGAATTTCCACACACTTTGTTAGGAATTATAGAGTTTTTAGACGTTAGAACTAAATCCAACAAAAGATGGACAATTACATCCTAACTTATACTATATCAAACAAGATTCACAAAATGCAATCAAGATTGATAAAAAGGAGAGTAAAATAAGATCATTTATTGCACATTAACGAGACATATTTTGGCCTTATCATCTCCCCATACTTACTTATTTGTAAGTCCCCTTAAAAAATTTACTCTTGAAATATTGGGTTGTGGATTCTACATTCCAATTGACTACTCAGGTCAAATGGTTGAAACTAAATATCCCAGTGCTTTAGTTCAGAAGTACTATACCCTGATCCTGCTTCTATCTTCCTCTGTCACTCCTCAAAGTGAGTGGGATATTGAGGCTCTCTATTTTTCCATGGAGACATGGGGGTGAGAAGGAGGGGAGGCCTTGTTCTCATTCCCATCCATATGCCCCTATGTTTTTCATTAACTTTGATGGATTAGTTTACACAAGGATTTAGCTCTTTCCAAACTCCATATTAAGTTTGTGGGAGATATCACTTCTCTTCTTCTCAATGAAACTATGAGAAACTCCCATATTTTCAAACATCCATCATAAATTTCTTCAAAGTTTTCCTCCTCATAAGAGGTGAAGGCATCAATAATTTTCTATAAACTGGCAAGATAATGTGCCTTGAACCGACTATCAAAGGCATGGGATCTGAAATGTATAACAAAGGCAGATGGTTTACCATAGTGAGCCCTCATGCAGATGCCAAATGAACTAGATTTTAATAGATGTTCAAAATCCCTCTCTTTCCATGAAATCTGATTTTGAAGTACAAAAACAAATGCATTTAGCTGGCTTTCCCCTACATACAAATTGATCATGAAGCTTGTATTCTTTTCCAGCATAAAATTGTAGAGATAGAATTCACAGAGAAGATTTTTTTGTTCTCGCACTAGCTAAGGAATATGTTGTCATGAACTCAAATTCATCTTTTATTTCATGTGGAAGGCCACATGCAATTCTTGATATCTGTCAGCAAATAAATTGTTCTTCCAGAAAGACGTTATATGCAGGAGAAGGTCTCCTGCATGTGAGTAATTTCTCACTCACTATGCAAACCATTTGTATATTTACTAGAAATTTAAATTTATCTTCTTCCTCTTTTTAAAATTTATCTTCCCATTCATTCCTTTCTTTCTTATCCTCTTCCATATTGCTTCTTAGTTCCTCATTTGATGTTTTAAATGCATTAAGTTCCCTGCAGGTATCATCCCACAACTACTTAAGTGGCCAGTAAGTCACTTCAGTCTGTAAAACTTGATTCTTTGAAGATATCTTTGACATAGCACTTTGTTTATTGTCTAATTAACATTCTTCTTCTTTTTCCATCATATGCTATTTGACCATGTTCATTTCTTCATCCTATCTCGTGAACTAAGTTGTTAGTTGCTTAATGAGCATTTCCCTCTATTCCAATTTGAGTTTGAGGATATTTAATTCCTCATCTTTCTCCCTAATGATAAGTTTTGCTCTAGACAATAACAGAGTCTATTTTAAGTGTTTTTTTTCCTCATTTTTTGAAAGTTCCTTAGGAAATGAGCATTCCACTTCTACCAAAGGGGATTTCCCTTTTTGTTTCCAAGATGCCCATTCCTCTTCTTCATGTGACTGCACTGTTGATTCACTTATCTCTTGGAAATCCTATTCTTCAAATCTCTCCTCTTATTTTTCCACCTCAGTTTGACTTGTTTGAGGAGGATTCATTGCCATGTTGCCCAAAATATTAGCAACCTATTTCTCCAAACCATCTTGTTCTTCAATTTCTTTTAGAGTTTCTCTAGACCTCTTATGAACTCTTCTTCTTTGAGGAGCTTCAAAATGTCCTAAAGTGGGTTTCCTCCTAGAGCTTCTTCTGATTTTCACTTCATGATCCATCTTCTCGTGAATTGTCACCGCGATATATATATATATATATTAGTTCTTATATTATTGCTTCAGAGGAAGGGTTTTCATTTGAAGGCACAATAGGTTTTGCAGTTTTAATCATTCTTTCAGATCTCCTCCTCTTTGGTACATTAACCCCTCATATTTCCTTCTTTTTCTCTTCGGGGGATCAATCTCCAAATTAATTTTAGGGGAGAAAGGGGTTGGTATTCCCCTCTTGATAATATCAGGGCTTTGTTTGAATTTGTTAAGGAACTTTTCCCATGTTTCTTCTCCATTTTTCTTTGAAAGAAAATGGTGCTAATAGACCAAATGGACTAATCCATGATGTCTAATTGTTCCAACTCCCCAAGAATACCTTTGAGCCATTGTCTGGATGGAGTCAAAAAGGAACCCTAGAAGGTTTACTATATATTCTAGTTTTGCATCCCCATACCTAAGATATATTAACATCTTAAGGACTTCTCTTCCCACAGTCCCAAATTGGCCATCACAGTTAGGTACTTAACTACCCAAAATTCTACCCTGTCAAAGGGTTTGGGCAAGTTGGCTCTTCTAACCCCCTTTATGATTTTATTAGTGTTATAAATGTATTGGGGTTTAGATTCCCCTATTGTATCAAGGTTTCCACTAGTTCTTCAAGGGTCCCCTTTACAATATTAGGAACATTTACAATCGGTACTTCGATACATTGTTCATTGTATTGATAGTAAAATGAATTACAATGATTTTAACTTTAGTTCTATATTATTCTAAATTTACAACAAATTCCCTTACCAATTCGTCATTGTACCTCGAGAAATTTTTAGGAACACCACCACCCCGCTCGTCCAAAAATGGCTACCATGTCTCCATCCGCAAAGAAGTTGCGTATCATCCTCTGGTTCTGATTTTTTTAATACCTATGGTCAAAGAGGAAGATTCAAATTCTTGTTTATTCAAATTCAAATTAGCTACGTAACTACTTTGGATTTAACTGTGTAACTATTGTGTTTAGCTATGGAACTCTTTGTGTTTGGATGTAAAGCTGATGGGTTTAGCTACAAAATTCAAATAAAATTCTTCTTCTTCTTCCTTAAAGTTCTTCTGCAACTTCGTTTATTCCACCCAAATAACAAATAATTACAAATACACCGCCACTTTCTTTTTCCATCGACATCACCTTCATGATTACTTTCTTTTAATCATAATGTACAATAAATGAATCATCATACTAACTTATTAAATCAAGTCTAATCACACATGCAAACTTTTAATTTAAACTTTAATACGTCCTTGCTGATGTAATCCCTCCGTCTTGATGACTCATCATTCCTAAAAGTGAAAAAGGAAAAATGGTTAGAAAAGACAACTGGAATTCCAAAGAAATTTCTTTTATTTTACATTAGCCATTTATTGAAGAGACCAACCGCCATTTCTAGTTTTCAATTGGTCTTTTGAGATATTTTATTTTTATTTTTGGGGAAGAGAACACCATTTACTAGTTTTCATTCCTTCCCTTTTTATTTCTTCTTCTTTTTTTTGGGAAGAGAACGCCATTTTTTGGTTTTCATTCTCTTCCCTTTATTTTGGATTCATGCACCTAATTATTTGATCATTTTGGAAGAACTAGGTTCTTCCATATGATCAAATTCTTTGCTTCAATCTGCTTCAAGAATTCATCCCTAGTAGGAGGCTTCCTATAAAGTTTTAACATGTGTCCATTGACCAAAAGTGTTCTTTTGCTGCCATCAATGGGAAGTAGCTGAATAGAGCCATTGTCAAATATCTACTCAATCTAATAGGGTCCTAACCATTTGGTTCTCAACTTGCCTTTGAATTGCTGGTACTTGGAATCAAACAATAATGCCCAATCTCCTATCTTAAATTTCCTTTCCTTGATATGTGTATCATGTCACTGCTTCCTTTGGTCTTAGATTATCTCTATTTGATGAAATGCTTCCAATATCAACTCATCCAATTCATTGAGTTGCAAAATTATTTCCTTTTGTGCTGCATCCAATTCAATACCCAGTTTAGTTGTTTTTCTCAATGTTTGTAGTTCAAATTCAATAGGTAACAAGGGTTTTTCCCCATAGACTAACTTATATGGTGAGAACTCATGTTGTATTCTTCCAATTTGTATTATAATCCCGAAAACCTCGGGTAGTCTCTTTACCCAATCTCTTCTCCTGCTTCAACTATTTTGGTAAGTATGTTTTCCAATTCTCTATTTGTTACTTGTTCTTTTCCATTTGATTGTGGGTGATAGGGAAATGACTTCCTATGATTGATATGATGATAGTACTTTATGAAGTCATGGAACATATTAGACATGAACTATGGCCCTTGATTTGAAACTATACTCCTTGTTGCACCAAAATTCATCATAATTATGTGCCAAAGGAAATCAACAACTGCTTCTTCAGTGGCATTTGTTAAAGCCTGCACCTCTACCCACTTTTTCACATAATCAGTACACACAAGAATGTGCTCCTTTCCTTGTGAAGGAGGACTAAAGGGACCAAAAAATCCAGCCCCCACCATTCAAATGGTTTAATCACTACTTGAGGTTGCAGAGGCATTTCACTGGTAAAGGTTGGTTCTCCCATCCTTTGACAAGGATCACACCGCTTGATGTATTTCTTCACATCTTATACATAGATGACCAATAATAGCCATCTGCAAAGTATTTTGTGAGCTATTATTTTCACTAAAAATTGTCCTCCACTTGGTTCATCATGACATGCCCTGAGTATGTCAAAGATTTCATCTTCTCTCACACACCTACATAAAACCAAATCAGGACCACATTTAAATAACATTCCATTTAACCATTTAAATTGGGCATTGGTTTTGACTAACTTCTTCATTTGTTTCTTAGTAAAAGAAGGATGAAAATTCCACTGTTGCAAGATAATTTGTCATATCGAAAACCATGGTATATCAACCGAAATAGTAAATAATTGTTCATTGGGAAAGTTGTCCTTAACTAGATCTTGCTCCAGTAGTGGTTAATCTTGATAAGAAATCAGCTACCACATTAGATTTTCCTAGATTATCCACAATGGTAATATCAAATTCTTGTAAAAGTAATAACCATCTAATTATCCTACCTCCAACCATTGGTTTGTTCATTAAGTATCTAATTGCTGAGTGATATGTATGTAAAAATATTTTTGTACCCTGTAATATAATGTTTGAACTAATTAATTGCATAAATCACAGTAAGAAATTCTTTTTCAGTGGTGGTGTAATTTATTTTAGTGGAAGTAATATTTTTGCTAAGGTAGTAAATAGCATACATTTTCCCTTCATCTTTCTGTCCCAAAACTGCACCAATTGAGCTATTTGAGTCATCTGTTTGGATGTGAAAAGATTTCTCCCATTAGGTCCTCTCAATATTGGGGCAGTGATTAATTTTTCTTTAATTTCTTCAAAAGCATGTTGACACTTTTCATCCCAACAAAATTCACAATCCTTGGTAAGTAAACTAAACATGGGGGCAGAAATTTTACTAAAATCCTTGATAAAATGCCTATAGTATCCAACATGCCCTAAGAATGACTTGATATCTATGGGGGTTTGAGGAACAGGTAAGTCTGAAATAATCTTGATTTTGTTTTGGTCAACTTGAATTCCTCTTTTTGAAATGTGGTGTCCTAATACAATCCCCTCATCAACCATCATCAAACATTTCTCATGACTAAGAGACAAATGGTGTTGCTCACATCTTGTTAGTACTCTATCCAAATTCTTCAAAGCATCATCAAATGTGTCTCCATGCACAATAAATTCATCCATGTATACCTCTACACAATCATTCGTTAGGTCTACAAAAATTGCTAATACATCTCTTTGGAAGGTTACTAGAGCATTACATAGTCCAAATGGAAATACCATATAGGAAAAGTTACCCCATGGACAAGTAAAGGTAGTTTTTTCCTGATCCTCAACATTAACTCTAATTTGATTATATCCACTAAAGCCATCCAGGAAGGAAAACTATTTTTTACCTGCAAGGTTGTCTAAAACTTGATCTATGAATGGTAAGGGAAAAAAATATCTCAGTGTGGCTTTGTTCAACTCCCTATAATCAACACAAATTCTCCATTTTCCATTCTTTTTAGGCACAATTACAAGAGGAGACACCCACTGACTATCTGAGATAGGGTAGATAAAACCTACTTGTAATAGTTTTTCAATTTCTTGCTTGATTATGTCCCTTAAGGACGGATTAATCCTTCTTATAGGTTTTCTAACTAGTTTAATGTTATCGTATAGATGTGATGGTTGTAAATACATGGATGGATTCCTTTCATGTCTTTATAGTCTCAAGTGAAATCTCTAGTATGATCTTTCAGAACATCAAACAATTTAGCTTCTTCATCATTCTTCAACCAACTATTAATGTTCAAAATTTTACCGTTGAATCTCAACATGTTTGGTTCCAATGTATGATGAACTAATTTGTTGAAAGGGTTCCATTAAGGTGTTTAGTGGACATGAATGTGGTAATAACATATGATATGTAGCAATATCTCCAAAATTACCTTAAGAAAGAATACTAGAAAAAGGACAATAGGCAGAGTTATGATACTTATCTCGTTGTTGGTCAAACTCCTCGTCACTGCTACTTTCCAAAAATTCCTCACCATTTCCTAATATATTTAAGACTGAAGCTACTGATTCCATAGCTATTTATACCCCTCCCTAAGATAAATATCGTTCCTCCGGAAAGAAAATATTTGCATTCCGGGAATTGATGTTGGTGTGGTTCCGAGACAAGCATGAATGTTCCATAACTAAATCGATGGTTCCTAACTAAGTCTGTAGGTTCCTGAACTAATTCCATAGGTTCCGGAACTATCCCATATTTCTCCAAGGACAATTGGTGTTCATTCAATGGTTGATTAATCATATCTTCCACCTCCCGTATGTGATCCTGCAACATTATCATAGCCAAAGAAGACAGGTTTTTCTTATTAGTATCAGGATCATCTACCCATAATTGTTCTTGATTATCAATAAAAGGTCATGCAAAAGGATATAAGGAAATTTGCTTAGAATTCTTACCATTTGAGATAGTCATATCACCTAATCTGTAATCAATTAAGGCAACAATTGTAGCTAACCATGGTCTACCCAAAATAATGGGATAACCAAGTGTTTTACCTTTTGGTCGTAATATAAGGAAGTCCACTGGATATTCCCATGACTCCACCATAACTACCACATCTTCAATAAATCCTTCTGTTTTGCTACAGACTGATCTTGCCATCTACAATATGGTGCTAGTAGGTTGTATACCTATTAATGGTAATGTTTTCAAAGTGTCCATTGTCATCACATTTATAGTTTCTCCCAAATCAACCAAAACATTATGTATATATTTATTCCCTATAGAGGCGTAAATAACAGGGGCTTCCAAGATCTCCGTATTTGGGAAGTAAGATTTTTCCTACTAATAAATCAGCAAGTTTCCCATCTACCTTAATAGTCCTAGGGTATTGCTTCTTTCTTCCATGTCTTTTTAAACATAACATTTTGATTAACTTGTTTAACTCGGGAATGTCCTTGATTTCTTACAACAATGGTATTTAAATATTTAATTTCCTCAATTCTGCACCAACTCAGATTCCTTGGTTTCTATGACCTCTTTAAATCTCTCTAGAAATGGAGTTTTAGTAGAGTTACTATCTGGCTCCTTATATTTTTCTTTTTCATCCTTCTTAGGAACAACCAAACTAGGGGTTTCAGTTTCTTCTGTCATTTCAGTAATTATAATAGGTGGACTACTAATTATTTTGCCAGATCTGGTTTGAATATCCTTACAATCCATGGCATTACGATCAACTGTTTTTTCTTGTTTTGTTTCATAGACAAGAGTCGTTTTTTGTTTCTAGGATTGGCCTTGGTTGTGCTAGTATTTGTGTTTGAACTACATTTTCAGTCTGTGAATTTTGTCTTGGGAACCCATTATGGCTTTTTTCTTCGATTGGGATATGTCTTCCTTGAGCATAGCTATTAGGGCTACACCTAGGTTGTGACCAAGCATGGGGGTTACCTTGACTGGCAGACCGTGGTTATTGGTTTCCTTGAGCATACCAAGCTTGTCCTGCACAATCCTAGGGATTCCACGCTAGTTGATGGGCTCCAAGTGGTTGTCCCCAACTTTGTGGTACTATCTAACCTACTCATGGCATCCTCCAAGGATTAGGAACCGACCTTGGCATGAACCGCCCTCGGTTAGGTTGTCTCTGGACAAAGTTTACTTCTTCTAATGTGGATGGAGTGCTAGTTTGCTTAAGCTGATTTTTTATGAATGGAATAAGAGAACAAGAATTACTCTCACGGTCCCTAGATTCACAGATAAGACACATTTCTATTTTATCCAGAGGATAATCTCTTATTGCATTTTTTCCCGCATCTAGGACAATACATAGCTAATGGTTCAGTTTTAGCATTTGCTTTAGCTTGTAATCCATCCATGGTGGAGGTTAATTGAACTAAAATGTCTGTTTTAAAGTTTTCTAGTTCATCCATCAGTTTGATCATATCTAGATTCAAACTTTTCACTATTTTTCCTTTCCTAGGTCCACCCCTTGTTCTTGAATAGCTTCTACAAATGTCTTTAATATAATTCATTCTTAATTGATCAATGTTTCCACCTCCCATTAAATTAAGGGCTTCCCTAGATTCATCATCCAGACCTTTAAGAAAAATAGTTTTTCTTAACTCTTCTTGAAGTATAAATCCACATCTTTTACTTACAAGAGGAATCTGTCCAAATAATCTTCCATATTCTCATCCTCTTCTTGCTTGATTTTGAAAAATTCTTCCTTCATGTTTCTCCCTCTACAATAGTCTTGATATTTGTCTAGGAAGGAAGTTTCCATTTGTGCCCAAGTGGTAATAGAATTGGATGTTAATCCCATAAACCACCTCATTGTTGCATCCTTTAGAGTAGATGGAAATAACTGGAACTTCGATTATCTATTTTGTAATCATAAGTCGACATAGTACTTTAAATTCAAACAGAAATTGGTCAGGATATTCAGATGGCATCCCTCTAAATGTGGGTAAATGTGTAGGTGAAATATTATTCATAGGTGTATCATCATCATCCAACTGAATTGGATAAGTAAAGGTCCTATCGGTTCTCTTTCATCTTCTCATGCCATTTCTACAGTATTTTCTAGAATTTTCTCCCAATCAATGTGGTATGTGATATGCTTTGGTGAAGGTGAGAAGTCAGGAGTAGGAGGTTGACTACTCAATTGTGAATCAAAAATTTCTCTAAATAGGTCTTGGGAGATAATCCTTCTTCTAAAGGTTCCACTTCCTTCTGGTGACTGATCCAAGAATTCCAAAGGTGGCAATTCTGCTTCTTGTCTAATAGGGGACAATGGTGCTTCTAATTCTTGGTCAACTTCCTTATTTGAACTAGAGGATGCTGATAATTCTTGTTGAGATATTTTTGGGAGAAATCTACCCTTTGAGTCTCTTAGTCTACTCATAAATTTTATGATAACGTAGGGAATATTTTTCAATTACTAGATGTATGATTGTTGCTCTTGTTGACACCTAGTTAGACAATTCTAACTAGTGGTTCCTGACAACGGTGCCAAAAATGGAGGGGAATAATTAGTCCCTTCATTTAATCAACTCTTAGTTGATGTCATATTCAAACTAGGGGTGTGTCTGAATCTACATGCAACAAAAAGAATCCAAGGCCAAAGCCTTATTATATATATGCTACAAGAAATTTGCTAAAATAAACACTCATTGCTAGAATAAATTATTGGAAATAAACACACATTGCAAAATGAAATAAATTGCTGGAAATAAACACACATTACAAAAATAAACACACTTTCTTGGAAATAAACACATGTTTGAAAATCTTTGTGAAAATTCTTGCAAGGAAATGGGAGTTTAGTCTCTAACACCTACAGTGACAAGTACATAACAGAATTCAACTAAATAATCAAAAGCATTTATAGAATTAACAGATCTACATGATTTTCTTAGAAATATAAATACCAATAAAACAAGGATCTTAGTTCTTGGAGGAGTGGGCCCTTGCTCCACCTTGAATCGAATTTGACAAAGTATGATTCTCTCAAAACGAAGTGGCTATTTTATTACTAAAATGTTCTGTCTTACAAAACTTCACTGTATTTCTATCCCTATATATATATAATCTATCTACATGTCTTTATGTATATTTCATCATCTAAAGATGCATGTACAATAATAGTTATTCCATCGATTCAAATGGAAGTGAATATTTCCCAATATAGATGTGGAATTTAGAAACCTTGTTGGATGTACAACTGTTTGATAATTTATCTCTGGATCTGGAGTATGAAGAATCAAATTTTTTTGATCTTCTCTGGATTAGAGGCCCATTGATTTCTCTAAGATCAGATTTTGTCAAAAATAATACGATCCCCATTGATTCCGGAACTTTGGAGAAGTTTCAGAACCAAAGAGAACTATTTCAGAACTACCTGTGAAAGTTCCGGAGCTATGCGGAATAGTTTATGAACTAAGTGCTAGAGTTTCAAACTAATTCCGGTTCCGAACTAAGCAATAGATCTCCTTAATCTGTGTGATGGAGTTCTAGAACTAAGTATGGAGGTACCGGAACTAATCCGTATTGAATCCAATTCTCCCAAAAACATGTTGATTGCTTCATACTTCGTTCTCTTGACTGATTGTGACATGTTATATTACAAAAAATGAATTTCCACACACTTTGTTAGGAATTACAAATTTTTAGACATTAGAACTAAATCCAACAAAAGATGGACAATTACATCCTAACTTATACTAGATCAAATAAAAGTCACAAAATGCAGTCAACCTTGATAAAAACTAGAGTAAAATAAGATCATTTATTACACATTAACGAGACATATTTTTGCCTTATCGGTTGGGTAAGAAAGGAAGCCCATACCTTCATCATTTTGGTAGGTGAGAAAACTAGAAACATCCTCTAAAATGGCAGATTGTATTTCTTCGTTTTGAAATACTTGATCTTACTAAAATCAAGAAAACTAGTTGCTTTGTTGTGTAGAGGACACTGAGATCTTTCCAAAAGTCCTATTTTGTGCAAATCTGAGCTCCCAATCAAACATTATGGCCATATGAAGATGAGGGTGTAATTTTGCAATAAATGCCAGTGGTTAATCTTCCTTTTTCAGACTTTGACCATGCATCGCACCCTCCGAAATCTAAAATTTTAGACTTTCGAGATTCGAAGCTTCGGGCATTTTGACTTCGAGGTCATTTTCACTATTCACCTTTCTGAGCTCATGAAACCTCCGAAATGCCGAAACCCCAAAGTTTAAAATTTGGACTTCGGGTTTCAACTTCAAGTCATGATTTATGTGCACTGGGGCTTCAACATTCCGAAATGCCAAAAACCTGAAATTCAAAATTCAAGCTTTGGGTTTTGGACCTTTGTCTTTTCGGGGGTTTGGGTTTTGGGGTTCACTCCTCCATCCAGTTGTCTCACATCTTCGAAATCCCAAAATACCGAAGTCCAAATTTTGGACATTAGGTTTCAGGCCTTTTTCCTCCCCGCATGGCACTATTCATCTGGCGATCTAGAAACCTCCGAAATGCCAAAACCCCGAAGTCCAAAATTTAGACTTCGAGTTTCAGGATTCAAGATCCTTTTTTTGCGCTTCTTTCCGCCGAGTCCCCAAATTCACCTCGGCCTACCTCCAAATGACCCCACCTCTGATGTTCGAACTCTAGACTTCTAAGCTCCTTCATTCCCTAAACCAACTTGAATTCCTGAACTCTTTTGCAATGCACTCGGCTTGCTTCAACTTACTCAGCTCGAGCCTAATGTGTGAACTCCCATGGATGAATCGATCCTCCTATTTTCTATGTACAAGGTCATTTTTATCCAATTTCACCCGAGGAAAAAATGGATAACTACACATTAAAAGGTATCGTCTATTCCTATACCTCAATGTTGGAACCCTCTACGAAAGCCTATCTCTTTTTTCTCCATCTCAATTTGGTCTTCACGTAGTCATATTGTTTGTAACTATGTTGAATAGTGTAGTTTTAGTCAATGTAAGATTGTTTGATGATATATTTTGTAAACATAATCTCTTAGCACCAAACAAAGTGTGAAAATGCACTAGGATGGCACAGTAAAATTTTGGGAAGGATTCGTTTTGGTTCCCTATGTTCTGGTGCTTTCGAGCTACTTCGTCAGTGTAGTCCCTTAAGAGCACCGATAGAAAAAAATTGTATAAGTTCACCGGGTGATTTCTCGGTCACTATTGTACCTTGAAAGGTCTCTTCTAATCCTGCACCTCCGTGTTGGAACAATAGTACAATTTGAGTTAGTGTAAGGCTCTTCAATGTTATATTTTGTAAACAGAATCTTGTGGCACAAAAATGACTGTGCACACACGTTAGAATGGCCTGTAATTATTTGGGGAGGTGTCGTTTCACTTCCTAATGCTCGCAGATGTGCTTCCAGTGCTACTTCATCTAGGTGTAGTCCCTTAAGATCCCTAAGAGAAAAAATGATATAAGTTCATCGGGTTATTTATCGGTCATCGTTACACCTTAAAAAGTCTTGTTTAATCCTACACCTCCACATTGAAACCATATACGAAAGTTTGTCTTGGTTTTCTTCATCTCAATTCGATCTTCTCATGGTCTTATTGTTTGTAACTATGTCGAATAGTGTAGTTTGAGTCAATGTAGGGCTGTCAATTGCTATATTTTGCAAACACAAGATCATGGCACCAAATTGATTATACACACACATTAGAATGGCTTAGTAAATTCTTGGGAGGTGTCATTTTACCATCCAATGCTCTTGGTGCTTTTGGGATACTTCGTCCGAGTGTAGTCCCTTAAGAGCAATTTCTTGGTCACCGTGGCACCTAGAAAGGTCTCTTCTAATCCTACACCTCCATGTTATCACCCTCTACAAAATATTTCTCATTTTATCCATCTCAATTTGGTCTTCTCGTGGTCCTATTGTTTGTAACTGCATCAAATAGTGTAGTTTGAGTCAATGTAAGGTTTTCCATTGCTATATTTTTCAAACAAAAGCTTGTGACACCAAAATGATCAGTGCACACGCATCGAGATGGCACTGTAAACTCTTAAGGAGGTGTGTTTATATGTCATATGGTGCCAAGTGATTCCAGGATGCTTCGTCAGGGAGTAGTCCCTTAAGAGCCCTAAGAGAAAAAATGATATAAGTTCACCGGTGATTTATCGATCTCCATGACACCTTAAAAGGTCTCTTTTGATCCTACACCTCTGCATTAGTACCCTCTATAAAATCTTGTCTCGGTTTTCTCCATCTCAATTTGGTCCTCTCGCTGTCCTATTGTTTGTAAAAGTGCCAAATAGTCCAATTTGAGTCAGTGTAAGGATGTCCATTGCTATATTTTGCAAACAGAATCTCATGGCACCAAACCGACTATGCACACATGTTGGGATGACCTATTAAATGTTTGGGGAGGCATTGTTTTGTTGCCATATGGTCTTGGTGCTTCCGCACTACTTCTTCCGGGCATAGTCCCTTAAGAGCCTTGAGAATAAATAATGATATAAGTTCACCAGGTGATTTCTTGGCCTTTGTGGCACCTTGAAAGGTCTCTTCTGATCCTACACCTCCACATTGGTACCTTATGTGAAATTCTATATCAATTTTCTCCATCTCAATTCGGTCCTCTTGTTGTCATATTGTTTGCAAAAATGCCAAATAGTCTAGTTTGAGTCAGTGTAAGGCTGCTCATTGCTATATTTTGCAAACAGAAGCTCGTGGCACCGAACCGACTACGCATACATGATGGGATGGCCTGTAAATGCTTGGGGAGGCATCGTTTTGGTGCCCAAAATCCTTCAATGTGAAACAAGTACTAGGAAACATGTTAAGAAGAGATGGTTCATACAATATAGGTGGTGAAATGAGAATTTTAAGAAGATATTTTTCATACAATATAGGTGGTGAAATGAGAATAATAAATTCCTTTAGCTTCTCTTAGCTTCAAGAATAATAAATTCTCTACTAACATTTCCAACCACGTGAAGGTGGAAGATTTTTGGCACCACTAACCTACATAAACATGTTAGTAAGAAATTAATTAAAATTTTAAAACCTACAAATTTAAACAAAATCATTAAAGTAAATATTCAAATTAAATTCATGTAGATGTATATCAAATCTTAAGTGAACATACCTTTGGAAATTCAATCCAATGAACCATAAGGATCAACTCTACTCTTGACAGTAGTAAGAATTGCTTCATGATCTGATTCACGAACCTTCCATAGATTCTTGTTTTATGGCCTACCTCGATATTTGATCAATTAATTATATGTTGCAAGAACCAAATGTAAGTATTGAAGTATATTTCTATGTACTTCATAGTATTAAAACAACCAAGAATTTGATTTTTTCATAGGATATCGTCGAAGCCAAGTTCCAGTGACTACCACTGACCCAGTGGGATACTCAAGGTCTTCACCATCAATGACTTTGGAAGTCAAATTGTTTTCCCCTCTACACAATGAGACAATAAGTAGTATGTTCCCTCTTCGTTAAATTTTGTCACAATAACTGCAAAAATGTGCCCTACATCACAAAGTAAAACTCAAGTCAAATTTAAAATACATTAAGAGTTGATCATTTAATAATTTGTAAATTTATAATATGGCATACATATGTACCTTGTTGCACTAAATCAAAGACTTGGTCAAAGTCAGATGATGTTGTCATATGATCTGAAGACACTTGTAAGTTGTAATGCTCATGGAACTTGATATGTGTCGAGTGGAATTAGAGGTATACAATTCCATTCATCCACCCAATGTTGTGACTCACATTCATTCCACACAAAATCAATGCATGATATATAAAAATATGTCATGCACCTAGTATAAATAGTCCAAGAACTTGCATTTGAACTACAAAATGAGTGCATATCACTTGATCTTGAATCGTTATACAATCTTCATAGCTTGCCAAATTTTGTTCCTCTATCAACCAGAAATATCTGCGAACCATTAAGCTCTCTTGAGATTCATGGTCCATGTTCTTGACACACCAATTAACAATTCTTTCGTACATGTAAATTTAGCACCATCATTAAACTTTAACTATTCTCTTACAAGGTCTCTTTTCACACATGCTCTTGCACCATCATGCTCTCCTTTCCCATGTCCTGCCTCAGTAAAAATCCAAATATGATATACACGTTTCTATGTGCATCCTTCTTATCCAATAAAACATATGTGCATTATTGAATTATGATGTGCAATTGTCTGACCAAATGTAATGTTGATTGAAAATAATGTTCCTCTCATTCAAGTTCACATAAAACAACTGGAAACACCCTTGCACATATTCTGTAGAATGTGTCTGATCATCACTGATGTAGAAATGATACTCTCTTAATATTTTTTGATCTTTCTCAGTCTTTATCTGGAGAGTGCATGAATGTTATATGCACGAAAAATAACAACTTGTACTGAGTTATAGTATTGAGACTAAACCTCCATTTGTGGTCTGCAATGTGTAATTATCTGCAAATTCAACTACTGAAACAATAATACCAAGTGGGAATGTGTCTTTTGTTAACTTGAATTTTTATCCAACCATCGATCTCTATGTGCATGCCTTGCATACTCATAAAAAAATCCTTTTGAGTTTGACCATATATTATGATATAGGTAATTGTTCTATAACAAACTCACAACTCTTAGATTATTTTCCATCTTTTAATTGATATGCCACCAATTTATATTCTCTTAACCAACTAATTCATTTCCTACTAAATGTGTACTCTCCTCATGGATACAACTTTTCAATTTTGGCAAGCCATCACATACGTTGCATGTTCCATCCAAACATGTTTTGTTATAAAAAATTAACCAATTGATCTTTCACAAAATATCGTAGGAATAAATTCCCTTGTAAATGTTGGTGGGACATTTAATCCACACTCCTGCAACATGATGTCAATATGCAAAACACAACGTACTTGATAAAAAAATCATAATGAATTGAAAATTCAACATGATGAAGTGGTATGTGAGTAATTGATTTTCACATAAAAGGGTTTGTTCATTTCAAAAAATCTTTGGCTAATGTTAATTTATGGATTTTCATTCTTAAACTTAGAGAACAATTGTGTTTGAGTCATATCTAAGAAATGTTTTGCACATGATTCACGATTATGAGAACCTATTCTTATTTTTATTGTATCTCTTCTATTCGGTGACACCCTTGTGTTCTCATTCCAAAACTTTACAAGTAATTCTTTTAGAATATCAGATGTATCCTTGTCTTTCCATGGGAGTCTACTAGAGAATGCCCAATAGTCAGTGTTATTGGCTGACTCAAGACTTTTGCATCTCCATATTACTTTCATTAGTGTTTTCATGTTTAGCTTCAAAGCTCTACTTGTTTTCTAATCAATCATTTATTAACTTTTTTATCACTTACTATACAATTAGTAAGTGCACGCCATGTAGCATTATTATCTTTGGTGCGTCTGTTGACACCTACAGATATGGTATGCTTTATGTATATTTTCAATAATTGATGCATTTCGATCATCAACATTAGATGTTCTTAACCCGAGGGTCTTCATTTTAGGTCTCATCTTAATTAATTTCATCAACATAACAAATAATTGACATCTTTTTGTATCATTTATATTCTCAAAGTAATTTTCTCAAATTCCATTAGCTTTTCTTCTCGCATTTCTTTTATAATTTTTTCATCAATTGAAATTAAGTGAATGGGTTTTCTATGCAAAATGGAAGGAGGTGTTCTTAGAGGTAAAGATTCATTAGCAATGTTATTTTCTTCATTCAGTGTTTCCATCCAAATTTGAGGATTAATATTTGAATTCTCAGGTAAAGGTTAAACATTTAGATTCTCAAGTAAAGGTTCAAAATTTGGGTTCATATCCATTTCTTCATCCATACAACCATTATCATTCCATTCATTATTAATATTTATTACAAAATCATCATTCTTTACATTTTCGGTTGTATTTCATCCTCATTTTCTAAAACATTAGGTACATTTGATATAGTAGAAGTACCTTGCCCATCACAAAGTTTTTGCATTCGCATCACTTTCTTTATTCTCATCTCTTCCAATTACTCGGTGTTTTGTTATTCAATTTCTTCTTGTCCTTACGTCATCTTTTATCGCCCATGATTACAAAAATCTAAATAGTGGGGTAGGGGACAAACTCAACTACTCAAAATTCACGAAAGAATATTCAAGAATGTGCAGAGTAGATAGAAAGGGGACAAAAATCTCGTGAAAGAGATGAAAAGGACATTGGATGGGTATCAACTATATATAATACAAAATGTGTGCGCGTTATAACGCGTACACGTTATGTGTTTTTACTTTTTCAAGGCATGCCTCTAGGCTTGGATCCGGTTTGGATCCCCAAGCTTGAGGCATGGACTGCAAAAAACACAACAAACAATGTGTTTTTGTAGAAAAATGGTAAAAATACCTATTCCGCCACAATAAATCAAATTAAAACAATCAACCAATTTAATAAAAATATGACTACAAGGTTGAGTAAACTTTCTTCTTTCTAAAAATATGATTTTTCAAATTTTTTGACTAATATAAGGTTTCCATACTAATTATTTTCTAACTATGCATTTTTGTAGCTATTTTTTAGAGTTTATACACGTCTATCTTTCTTTGTTTATCTTTTTTTTGAATCATCAAAATTGAATAAAAAAAATTAGGTCCAAATTAGGATTAATTCTATATATATTAAAAAAACTAATTTTCGATACTTTTGAGGTTGTTAGTGGGGTACGGTCGGAGCTCCATTATTTTTTAAAATTAAAAATTTATGTACTCGAAAAATCATTTAAAAAATACTCGCTAAAAATATAAATAACATCCTAGCCCAAACTAGATGCTCCTATATATCTTTCTACTAAAGGTTTTTCAAAAATACTAAATAGTGCTAAAAATGGTGGGGGCATGAAAGATTGTCTACTATGTTTTTAACAAAAATAGGAGCACTTGTTGGTATTTTAGTTATTTGACCCACTTAAACTTAACCATTTAAAAAAAAATAGTATCTTAGAAACTAGACTCAAAATGCTACGATTCATGTTCTTATAACATCTTCCAATTTTGAGTGTAACTATTTCAAATAACTTGTAAAAGTTGAAGATTTTTATTTTTAGAAAAATGTGTCCACTTAAGACCCCCTTTTGGCCCCCAACTTAGTGTAATTACTCTGATATTTCTACTCATTTGTTTGCAAAGGTTTTGGTAAAGTTATTTTGGCAAATTAATTTCATCTTATTGAGTGTGGTGTTTAATTAGCATATGAGTTCTTTGTGGCTTGGTATGATTTGTTTATCATTCTTTTTAACAAATCCCCCTTCCCAAGATTGTTTTTCCCAAGAAATTAGAAGTACCTGGATCCCAACTAAACCTCATATGTTCCTTCTTTGATGTACCTACACATGAAGAAGACATATTAAATAAAAATGTGTCCCCTTCTTCATCCACTCTTTCATTATGGATATGATGACTAGCTCTTCTTATTTTCTTGCCAAGGCCTCATAATTACCATCCAAACATCGGTTGTTCCCAATTTCCCTCATGTTGTCCCAAACACCAATGTAAACTTTCCTTTCTCCTCCAAAAATCAAAATGAAGGTGGTTAGAGTTCCACTTTTACTTGCACAAAATAGTACATGTATGCTAGTGTGTAGTGAATAAAACTCCCAACTATTAGGATGCCTCTTTATGATCCAAATCCTTGAGAATAATAAACTTAAAATGCACCAAACAATAAGGTTCCTCTATTGGAAAGTCCTCCAATTGACCCTTGGGTCAAGGTATTTGTCATCCCTCATTCCCTTTGGTTCTTTCATGGAACCATAGATTGGAAAATCAGAATTACAATCCTTACCTTGATGACCCAAACACATCAATTGCATGGCATAAAAATGATGCAAACAATCTCCCATATGAAGATGATCATATTGCTTGTGTTCCCCATAAGATTCATTTGATCTTTCCTTCATCCCAACACTCATAATGATAAAATCATCAATAGTGCTGATCTTGAAATCAAAAGTTTCTCCTTTTACAAGCCTCACAAAAACACCCATATCCCACATATAGAAACAAACTTGAAATTGAATCAAAGATGTGCTTCTTACCTCATCATTCTTTGTAGTATGATATGCATGATGATACCCATAAAAAGTTATATAGGAATTGAAAATGATCCTATATTTATTGTCAATGATCTTATGAACTAAAAACAACACTTCCCATGGGTGAATCTACGTGTATGCTTACAAATATGTCATTGTGCAAGCTAGAAGTGCATATGACAACATTGTTATGATCAACAACCAAATGATTTTTTCCATGCTTACCATCTTCATGTGTAAAACACTTTGTTTCCCTTGTGACAATGATGAATGAGGTGAGAAGAGACCAATCTCTAATGGCTGAAAATGCTTTGGGAATTTGGAAACTATCTCCTCTCATGGCTGTCCTCTTATTGATGACAATAAACATATTGTAGGGAAAACTAAAATAATTGATAAAAACATGTTTAAAATCCCAAAAATAATTTTTACAACCTTTAAAGTCATACCTTCTATTAGGATAAGTAGTTGTAATATCTTATTTGTATATAGTGCATTCTTCAAGAAACATGGACCATCAATTTCCCCTATGTCTGAAATATGTACAATTGCAATCCCATCATGATTGCTCCTCTTTTCCACTTTTTGTCCAATCATCCCATGAAACCATGAGTTTGTAATCTATGGAAAGGATAATCAGAATATCCTTGATGCCCAAAACATACCATGATAGAATTGTTCCCCATACTGATTTTGAAATCAACAATCCATCTTTTTGTAGGGTTCAACACAACACTTATGTGAAAAAAATCTTGAGATTGAATCCAAACATCCATACGCTCTTTGCCACAAGAGGTACTTCTTACCTTGCCATCCCTTGACATATGATGCCTTGGGTTTCTTACAACAATCTTGTCACTTAGAGATTCCAAGTTAGGTGCAACACTCTTGTAGGGAACATCTTTGGGCTCCTCTCCCAAGCTAAAAATGTCATTAATTTGCTTGTTATTAACCATTATTAGGAATAGTCCAACAAGTTGAATGTTATTAATTTCACCTCCCAATTTTTGTAAACCAAGCTCTTTCTCTTCCCACTTGGTACCCTTCATCTTCACAAAGTGGTTAGAGTATCCTTTATGATGACCAAAACATTGCAAAGACATAACATGAAGGTGATGTAGCAAATCCTTGCTAAGAAGATGATGAAATTGCTTACCAAATATTCTTGGCATGTTTTAGTTTATTTCAAATCTATATTTTTACATATTCTATTTTAGTTTATTGCTTGCATGTTTTCACAAAATCCCATCATATTCTTTAACAACTATAGATAACCACATATTAATACAATGTCATGAAAACAATAAAATCCAAATTGAATTGAAAAAAGGAATAACAATTAATAATGAAATACCTCTAACAAAGAGGAATGCATTCAACCAACTCTTCATAGATCACCACCCGTAAGAAACGCCTATCATCAACCAACATAGCTATAAGGAAGAATGATCGATGAGGTGAGGGTACTAGTAATCAAATCAATTAACTATGTCTCTAAACATTTTATCGTTTGAATACAATTATTGCTATTACTTTACTATTATGCCTTGATATAGGGGATTTACAATTGTACACGACACTCATAACATGCATGTTCTCTAGTAAGGAGTTGTTGTGGAATTGATATTAACTTCCTTCATTATATAATATTTTTGTAGATGTTTGGGTAATGTGTTATTGTTTTGTATCAACATCAATTATATTATTTGTTGTGTAACTCTCTCCTCTCTGCAGTTGTTCCACAACTTTGCATTATGGATTTTGTAATGCATTTTCTTCCCCTTTTTCTTAGTATTTTATCAAATGCATATAAAGTTGTACACCATGTGAAACAAACTCCATATTCATGCTCGAGTTTGGTGACTCCACCTTAGTAAAACCCCGGTTGTGATGATGTTTGAGGATGACCTTAGGGAAATAATCTCAATTGTGGTGGTTTCGACTCGATTGATGAAATGGCCAAGGACATGGGTGTAAATTAGTTGTTATGGCGTTCTTAATTGACTTGGTTCTATTCTTTGTTAGTGTTTGTTTTTTTGCTTGGGTACACACTTACTACTTATCTTATTTGATCATCGTAATTTATCAATTCACTACTTTTTTCAATAATCAAGGAATCGAGAGCCCAACAAATTGGAGTAATGATGTGCAATCAAGGTTATGTTCCACACTCGGTCTAAACTTTTGGGCGAGCTCCTATAACTTTGGGGTGAGCTAGGAGAACCTAATCCCACTCGCCAATTTAAATCAAGAATCAAATCCTTGAGACGCAGCAAAGAGAACTCAATCTCATTCACCAATTTAAATCGAGAATCAAACAAAAGACCTATAGAACCCAAATCATTTACACCATCATTTCGGCCCAACTATGAGGTCATCAATTCATTACTTTTATTACATATATATCTTTTATCCTTTTCCACTTTATCAATTATTGTTTTTTTTTCAAATAACAATCACTTTAAATTTTCCGTCCCCCTTATTATATAACTCTCTTTATTTCATTTTAATATAAAGGACAGTTCCAATGGTAAAGGACAATCACTTTTGGACTACTATACGGAAAGAAGGTTCCAATTTTATTGTAATTGTCAACCACGAGGAGACACGGCATCATATCTTAGCAAGTGGTTTTCCAAGGCAATACCAATTGTTTACAGATATTCCTTTCCAACCAGGAATGTATATATTAGTGATTTTAAAGGGATAAATTGACGGCACAAAAAAATCAATTGTAAGCTTGTTTGCAAAGTATGGACAAGTATGATATTTATGGCATCTACTTGTTTGCTTGCTGACTGTACTGGGTCCTTATGACACTCGACCCCTACGACGTTTATGGTAAACGACAACCCCCTCTCTTTCGTAGCAATTTTTTCAGTTTTTAAATTAATTTCCACAAAGTTTTCTTGTTTATTCACTCATACGCTAAAACTAATTATTATAATTGTTTATTCAATCATAAGCTGGCCGGTTACATGTATTTACAAGCTGATTTGTTTTAAGGGCATTTAGCTTTGAATATTATCTTTCTTCCTTATTTTGCCATAATTCTTTCTATCAGAGTTAGGATGAAAATGTTCATGGTGTAAGGTAGGTGGAAGTTGCTTGGTTAACAAAGAGTTTATAGGAATTAATTCTTATTGAGAACAAAAATTGGAAAGAATAAGGTAGGTATCCCCTCCAATCGAATTTGGTGGAATGGATATCCCTCATGATGCAAAATCTAATTAGATAATTATGTACACCTAATTCATACAATTGTTATTCAAAGGATTAGAATATTTATCCTTCAATCAAAATTTTAATTAGATGGAAAGTTTAAATGAATATGAGCCTCCTCACACCCTCGTTGCCACCATCCCCTTGTATACCCAAAGCAAATTTCATGTATTCAATATGAGAAAAACATTGATACACAATCTCTATAAATATCTCTACACAACAGAGATTTTTGTTTTCTTAGACAACGAAAAACTAGAAAAAGGAAAAATATTTTATTTTGCCCTAGAAATAGCCATTGAAAGATGTAATATCCTTATACCCATATTTTCCACAGGATATGTAGAATCGAGTTGGTGTCTAATGGAGGTTGCCTAAATGTGTAGATGTGAGAATTCTGAATCATTCCTTTATTTTACGTGCAATCATGCGATGTTTGACGCTTGGATAGGGAGAGAAGTTTATATAGGAGAATAAGGGGTCACAGGTAATCTTGTATCAACAAAAAATAGTTGAACAATTTGAGTCAATGTGTGATTACATTTTGTTGTGTGTTTTGTGTTATTGGCAAGCCCCACATTGAAGAAGAATGTTGTTGGTGGGCTACATATAAGATAAGTACGTTATTGGTGGGCCACAATGTATAGTGTTGCATTATGTGGAGTGTGCAAGTCCATTTCACAATGTGTGTTGAGTGAGCAATTCTTCTACGCAATTCCCGCTATATTGTGTAATTTTTTCCAATGTGCACTATTGTCTACACAATCTTGTTTGATCTACACTAAATTTGGATAATTGAATGTTTGAAGCCACAATTTTAGGAAAAGGTGACTAATTGTACTTTGGGTACGTTGTTTGGTGCTTTAGGACTTTTCATTTGAATTTTGGAATTCTAGGAGTATTAGTTGTGGTGTTGGAATTCTATATAAATAAAGGCCAATTTGCTTAAGAAATAATTTAAAGTTTGGGAACTCAATTTAAGAGTTCAAGTTGAGAGCTCGGAGTTTCTTTGAGAGCATAATGTAGATTTGAGCTAAAAGCTCGAAGAAATGTATATTTATAATAATTGATCCAACATAATACGATTATTGTGATACATTACATGT
Organism: Taxus wallichiana var. yunnanensis; assembly: GCA_018340775.1. Classification (NCBI taxonomy): domain Eukaryota; kingdom Viridiplantae; phylum Streptophyta; class Pinopsida; order Cupressales; family Taxaceae; genus Taxus; species Taxus wallichiana. The sequence continues at coordinate 407,631,558 of CM031242.1, forward strand.
ACAATTTTCTATACTAAATGATATGTCATACAAAGAAATTTTGATGCATGACTTAATCGTCGATGATCGGTTTAATTGTGCTATTTATCTAATTATATGAATAAAAGTCATGTTTCTGCTGAAGTGTTAAAAAAAATTGTTCATTAGATTTTTCTTCTAATGCATTTTTTTTTTTGTTTGGTTGTTATTTCATGCATATTTTGAGGGTTTTGAGGTGTAAGGATATTATTCATTAAAGAACCCAAACTTCATTTACATCATTTGGTATTAAAGAGAGGATTACTTTCCTTATGAGTAGACACACACAAAAAGCTTTTCGTTTTCCACATTTGCAAGTGTTAGTATAAAATTGTTAGGGACATCTTCCAAAGGGCAACTTTTGGGTAGTATAGACACTCAAATTTGGAAATTTACTCTTTGACACTATTGGTTTTTACAATGCACTCTTGTTAAGATAAACACAACCTTTCTATACTTGTTTAGTACATCCCGAGGTGTCTTGTCTAACTTGTTTAGTCTTATACAACGGTATGTCGACAACTTCTAAGAATTAAAAGTATAAAATCCATAGAAAAACTCAACTTAACAAGATGCAACCTCATTTCGATGTTTCTCATCCTGTGTAAAACCGCACGGTTTTTTTGGCTTATGATATCCAGTCTTTGCTAACTTCTATGGTTTTGAACCAACATGTCCTCCATCAAATCTTTCAATTCAATATTCTTCTTTGGGTCATTTACTCTCTTTGGGTTGAGCTTTGCATAACATTTTACCTTCGGTTGCTTGTATAAGAAAATTAACACTACCTCATTTGAGAACCTGGAAATCATATGGCACTCCATTGACATAATCTCTTCAATAAATCCCTTTGAAAAATTCCTCAAAGAAACACACTTGAAAAATCTAGAAAGGTCACTTTCTTCAATAAATTTGACCCTAAAAATGACACTATTTACACTTTGTGTAGTAGTGATACAAATATATGTTTTCCAATTTGAAATATTTTTTCGGTGAATTTTTATCAATCATGATGTTCTCATTTGTAGGTATACAAGTGCATATTCAAGTCCATTGCAAGAACCACATTATACAATGATTGGACCATATAGTATTAAAGAGGACGGGCATCAATTTTTTTAAAAAAAAACTTTTGGCTTTAAACAATGTTTTTCCTTAACTAGGGGTAAACAATGTTGTTTTATATAGGGTTTGCATTAACAATCTTGTGGCATTGAAAAAAATTTAGGATGATCGAGGGTATAACAAATTGTTTTGTATAAGAAAAGACAAGAAATGTTGTCAAATTGTTGAATAATTATCCATGTATAGTTGAAGTGTCATGACTTCCTATTCTTCCTATTCTTTTGTAAAACAATAGTTCATCTTCATAGTAAATAAGATTGATATCATGAAACAATATTGAATACAAAATCCATTAAATAAGTCTTTTAAATATAATGCAAATAATTTTTCTTTTGTGTTAAATACTAAATACAAATTGATATATTCAACAATTTATATAATCACAAAATACAAAATGTATCACTCAACAAACCATTTTGACCTATATCCATGTTATCTTTCTTTTAATTTTTTTCCTTAAAAATCATTGCCTAATTTTTACTTTTACATATCATAAAGCACATCATGCTCCTCTGACCATATTACACTTGTGTAATTTCAAAAGGCAACGAAGATTTGGAGTGGTAAATATATCTTATCAAAAGACAATAACAACATGACGACACAAATTCTCTTCCCCACAAGGAGTATCATATATTTATGATTTTTCAGGATAATCATGACGTTTAGATAATGATATATTTGTATTCGAATGGTTGTCAATTTCATTGGTTTTAACAATTATGCTTATCTCGTGATTTTTTGGACAGCCATGACGTTTATGGCATCGAATTGCTGAGTTTATATGGCTTTTAAAGTTAGTAAACGACTATCGCGACAATTTCCACAAAGTTTTCTTGGTGTACGATCCTGGCGTCTTCATGGTAGCAATTATTCTAACAGAGTTATTTCCATGATAGTACCCTATTTTTCCAAAAATAAATATAATAGTTTCCACAAATTTTCCATGATGTTTATGGTAAACGACGATCCCCTCTCTCGTGGCAATTTTTCCACCACCACCAATAATAATAATAATAATAGTTTCATTATTTCCTTGAATATTCTTCCTTTCTTATTTTGCCATTATTTCCTTAATGAAACATGGCTATTTTGGAAAGGAGAAAGGAGATGAGTTCATTACAGGGGTATCCATTAATTCTCACTTGGTGTGGTGGTCACCCATCATTACCTTCTAAAATATGTCTCTTGCACGGTTTTTTGGTTCGGACTCTCGATATTTTTAGGCGAGCAATTCACACATTACAAAATATCTTTAGCCAACCATGTTGACAACTTCGATCTAGCTAAAGGCTAAGGTTAAATTCTCATTGTCTACTATCTAGTCTACTATTCTCGAGCCCAAGTTTCCTCACTTTACATGGTGTATTATTTATCGGGTATCATTCATTGGTGCGAGGCTCATCACGGGGGGTTCATTAGCAAGGCAATATCCTAACACGTTCATTCATATTGATGTAATTAAAATTGATAAAACAAAGTCAATGTACCAGTAGACATTATGGTGGAAGGGTTTAATTTAATAATATTTTGAATTAGGTGTTGGGTGTAGGTTAGAGAGGTGGGATAGAGAAAAAGTGGGGTTAATTCACGGGGGATTCACTTAGTAAAAGTATGGTATAGCACCTGCGTTCGAAGGGTATTAAAGAATACCCTTAATTCTAGTTTCTACCTCTAATTATTCAATTGATAATACCCCCTCCTGTTATATTATTAGAATGAAAATACCCCCTATTTTTTCCATGTACCTTACTTACCCATTTTTCAATTACAATTTTATTTACCCCTTTTTATTTCTACCCCAATATATTAGACAAAAATATATTATATTTCTCACTCAATTTTTTTTAATATGCATTTCCTTTCGAAAGATAGTTCGAAGCCATTGAATACATATTACAAGTCACCTTATATATGTTAAGTTTGTATGCATTTATCAATAGTTCTTCAAATAATTAAGATGGTGAAATAATATCACTTGTGTTGAAAAGCATAATCAATTCTAGTTTTCTACCATCTTATTATTTCTTGGTTAAGAATCTAGATTTATTTATTAAAAAGATATTATAATTTAATTTATGACCACACTCCTTTTGCAATTTTAAGGTATTTACGTTTAAAAACTAGGGTTCAAACGTTTTAGTTTTATATTAAAAGTAAACCTCTATTTCGTTTGGCCCATCTCTCTAACCTACCCCCAATACCTGATTCAAAACATTAATAAATTAAACCCTTTCACCCCCTCATGTCTACCGGTATATTGAGTTTCATTTTATTAATTTTAATTACCTCAATATGAACCCACGTGCTAGGATATTGCCTAGCTAATGAACCCCGTGGGTTAATTTAATATAAAACTAAAACATTTCATCCCTAGATTTTAAAGCTAAATACCTTAAAATTGCAAAAGGTTCATAGTCATAAAATTATATTATAATATCTTTTTGAAAAAGAAAATCTGAATTAAGAGATTCTTAAGAAAGAAATAAGAAGATGGTAGAGAACTAGGATTGAGTATGCTTTCCAACACAAATGATATTATTTCACCAATTTGAAAAAACATTGATAAATGGTTAAATCTTAACATTAAAGTAACTTGTAATAGGTGTTAAACGGCTTCAAACTATTTTTCTAGAGAAAAGACATTAAGAAAATAATAATTGAGTGGGAAACATGATATATTTTCTATTTGATATATCAAGGTATAAATAAAAGGGGTAAATAAAATTGTAATGGAAAAATGGGTAAGGTACATGGAAAAAATAAGGGGTATTTTCATTCTAATAATATAACAGAGAGGGGTATTATCAATTGAATAATTAGAGGTAAAAACTAACATTAAGGGTATTCTTTAATACCCTTTGAATGAATGTGTTATACCATACTTTTACTAAGTGAACCCCTGTGAGGCTCATCCAACTAGGTGTCCCCAATGCACGTTTCTATTTTTGTGGGAAAATTGAAACCCTTATACGTCTCTTTGGTTTTCTCAAAAAGCTCAAACCATATGTGCTTGGTTTTATGAATTATTTTAACATCCATTTTGATAGAAATCTTTCTTCTTGCACCAAAATGTATTAAGGCATTGGTTGGGTTTTCCCATGGCCGTCAACCACATATGGCATGTTTTCAGAGTGGAAATATTTTTCTTCATCTAGAAAGAATGATTTTTTTTTCTAATTCAGTTGTAGATTACAATATTTTGGCTTTTAACAAAGTAATTATTGTGTCTAGTGTTAATTTACATAATCAGGTTCAAGCTCATAAGATGGAACTAGAAGTGGCCCACCTCCATACTTTTTTAGATCATTAGGAAATGCCCTTGCATTGTTTCTTGAGTTCCGCCACCCTCTTCTAGTCGGGTTCCCTCTCCAAGGGGCCGTGACCATCGGTACTCATTCTCGTCACTTTGCTCACATAGTCATTCTATGTGGGGCTTTCCTCCTCGCTGCCACTCTCCTCCTTCGGCTTAATAGGAAGGGTGTGGCTCACCGCTTCCTTGCATCAAAACTTCATACTGCCACTGAATACTATCAAGTTACCTTAGTTGGCATTGGTCATTTCACCGTTATAGGTGTAGGAAAATGACCTTAAAAATAATAGGAGGGCACTGCTTCATTACCATTGGCTAGGAGCCCATTCCCAACAGAAATGCCTTCCTAACAACATGTGGGGAAATCCTAATGACAAATAACCTCCAAATTTGTCTCTTTTTGCGGTTATGTCCTAATGTTATGATTTTATAGTTTACTTTTTTGCCTAAGGGCTCCAATATTTGTTGTTTTTGTTTCGATGACTTTGGGAAAGTTTAAATTTGAGGTGTGCTTCCATACCACCTTTTCATTTTGTGAATAGTTATATTATCTTATTAGTTGGTAGTATAAGAACAATTTCATTAAAAATGCAAATATATTAACTAGTGGAAATAGTAAATGTCTAGGGTAATATGATTATTCAATTGAGTAAAAGTATTATGAATAACACATATCTTATTATGTTGGTAAAATTTAAATAATATTATAATTGTTTAAGTATTTTATTAATTTGAAAACATAAATATTTGCAATATTCAAATAATTTGAAGCTTATTAAAAAACTAAGCTATCAACACAACTTGTTGCAATTACTACCTATGGTTGAGGATGTGGAGGTAGGACATGTGCATGAGGGGAATTTCATTTGAGGCGAGATTCTTATTTTTCTAGTATTTAGTGAGATCAACTACATGTGGTGCCCCCAATTTACATACATCTCTTAGCATTTGTTGAATCATTTAATCAAACTTATATTTTGAATGAGATGGTTCATATTTGATCTTACTAGTTTTGATTAGTTGTTACTACTATTTACCTTTATATGACATATGACATTGCTATTCGATAGGGCACCATTGAGACTCTACTTGATACTTATGATTATGGACTTTTCATGTTGATTTAGTAATGATGATATTGTTATGTTATTATGTGATGGATTATGTTTAGATATGGAGTTGATGTTGTTGTTGTTGTTCATGTTTTAGATATTTATTTATTAATTATGTTGTATGCATCATTGATAGATAGATATGTTGTGATCTGATTCAATTGATATAGTATAGTTGTTTCATCATGATTTTATATGGATATTTATTATGTCAAGAAAATTTGAGGTTTTCCTTGAGTGTGCAATTTTGTAGGTGGCACCACTTGGCGAATGTGGGACTCGGTGTTAGCACTACTGAAGATGCCAAGTTGTCTTGTCCAAGCCATTTTTGCACTTTGGTGCATTTTGGGTCATTTATTGAAATTTGAGGTTTTGAATTAGTGTTACATTTATTTAATTTCTATCGCTTTTACCTTGGGCACCATGGTGAGATTAGTTTTACCTAATCTCTCACCTAATCTGGTTTTATTTGTATTAACATGGCCATTTGGGATGAGTTGGGTTAAGGGGTGTTTTATTTATGTTAATCTATTTTTAGGAATGTGTTGGGAATGGTTAATAAGTTGGTGGGGACCACTTAACACTTTGAAATCTCTTGTTCAAACATCAAACCCGAATTTACCCTTTTGGAGCATTTTTAAGGTTGTTTGGAAAGGTAAGGGTCTTCCTTACCTCAAATTTGGTCCATGGGACCTAACCTATGGGTGGGGGAAGCTTTTTGTGAACCCAAAAGTCCCTTCCCCACTCCACCCTCTCTCTAGTCACTTTCTTAATCTTCTTTCCATGTTTCACATGTGTGGTTTTGGATTTGTGTGTGTACTTTAAAGGCTAAGTCATATTTTCTTCCCTAGCTCACTTATTATTTTGGGGAGTGTGGAAAAAGACTTTGATGACATGGATGGTGTGATTAGTTAGAAGGGTGAAAAATGTCACACTCACATGGGTTGTGAGTTTGGGGGATTTTTCCTTTATCTTCTTTAATTTTGGAGAAGGGGGCTTTTTGCTTGGGTTGTTTTGGGGAGCTTGGAGTGGAGTCTTAGGATTTTTATTGAGGAGCTTTATAGAACAAGAGCTTGGAGCTTGGACTTGTGCTTAGTTTAGGTAGATCCTCACTTCCTTTGTTGGTTAGTTTACTAAATGTTGGATATATGTTGATCTTGTGTGTGTTTGAATTTGGTGGAATGTTTGAGTTTGTGAGGGGTTTTGGGTTAATTTTCCTTCTATTGTTTTGGTTTTTCTTTGTGGTTTGGGAATGGGAGGGGATCCTACCTTCTATGGATTCTTGGGGAAGTCATGGATGTTATTATTGTTACTCCCTTCCTTGGGGGAAGTAGGAGGAACTTATATTTGGTTTGGAGGTCTCATCATATCCTTGCCAAGGAAGATATTAAGGATTGAAAAGCCTTGGTAAGGAGGATATGTGGAGAAATAAGGTAAATGATGTAGTTGGATTCTTGGTGATGGATCTTGGAATTGATTTTAACTATTCATTGCATTTCTTTAGAATACTTAGGAGGTCCCTCTCCCCTCTTCCCAAATCCACATTTTTTTGGTTTTCTTGGATATTTTTGTTTAGTGATTGAAAGAGTTTTCACTTCCTTGGTTCTTTCTTGTTTTGTAGTCCTCTTGTTTTATTGTTGTTATTGGCATCTTGGGTAGCATGCTAGCCCTCTTTTCCATTGGTGTGGGGAGGCTAGAATGCATTCTCTTAGGAGAGATAGCATGAAATGATGGATGTAGTTTGGGTGGTAAAATAAGCCCTTGTTTTGGTGGGGTTCTTGATTTTTTTTTGTATAGGGTAAAATTGGGGATTTTGAAAGGACCCTCATCCTTTTACCAAAATTCCTTCATGTGAGATACAACAGTTAAGCTTAAAATGAAAAATTTAAAAGACATATAAAAAATAGATGATAACAAAAGTGAACAAAATTACATAACATATGTATTAGTAGGATATTCATAGATTTTTAGCAAAGCAACCGAATCATTTCTATCCACTAGAGTGTCAATAATATTGAGAAGCTCAATGCAACCCTTATTGATGTTGTCCCATATTTTATCAGTGTAATTATTCCAGGATTTGATGACCAATAAATCCCTCTTATGTATCCTAAGAATGATCTCCAAAATTTTATTTCCATCCACTTTAGTAGAGGCATTTTCCAGATGTTGTTCCTCCACATTAGCCTTGTTTACATCTTTTGTAGCCACCTTTTTGGAATCCTCAACATCATGGTTTGGATATTCTAGATAAATAGAGGATAGAACTAGGAGAACCTATGAAATGTCTTTCTCAAAAATGATATCCATAGGATTATCATCTTGGGAAGTAACATAATTGAGAGTAGAATCAAGGGACATAGAGGAAATCCCGAGAGAGGAAATGGGAGAGCCATGAGGTGACATAAAGTGGCAACATCCGGGGGTGGAGAAGGAGAAGTAGAAAAAGAAGTGGAATGGCCATTGATCAACACATCGATTCAAAGTCATAGGGAATTTAGGTGTGGTAGCGGGGCAAGGCGAGGGTGGAGGAGGAGGAGGGAAGAGAAGGAAGAGGTTAGGGTGGAAAAGAATCATCACGATGAGTTTTACCCACTTTGGGAGGAAAACCAAAAGCTCCATCGGGAGGCCTCGGTTTTGAAAATAATGTCACGAGAAGGTCATGATGAAGAAGGGGACCTTCTCCCTCCCTGGCCAAATTAAGAGACAATTCAAGAGATTGGAAGAGAAAGGAAGCCAAATTTACCTTTTTATCATGGCACAAATGAGAGAGCAGGAAGAGTTGTGGACCATAGACCAATTTATAGTGGCCATCCAGTGAAATAGCGCATGAGAAGCTCTGCAACTCTATCCCAGAGTAGAGGAAGGGAGGCATGTTATTATCCCAACTGGTATTTCCTTAATTTTTCCCCATGGTAGAGAAAGTATGCCATTTGCACTCTGAGTGAGTGCTTGAAGTAGATGTCACCAACAACTGGTAGGCCAATGTTGCAATGGATTTCATCGAGATTGTCAATTTGGTCTTCCTAACCTTTACTTTTCCTTTTCACCAAGAATCCAAAACACTACTGAGACTCTAATCGAGTGCCTCGAGAGTCTTTCCATAAAAGTCATGATTCCTACCTCCTGTAATATATTCCAGGACCTCTTGATCATTCCTACCTTTGCCACAGACACGGGATCCATACTCCTAATAGCCTCCCCATTTTGCAAATAGCAACAAGTAATGAAATTTTTCAATGTGGACATTAATTAAATAGTAACTTTGAATGCTTTGATAATCCAATATCTGACACGTGCCAACCAAAAAACTAATTGAGTACTATTTGTAAATAAAAATTTGCCCCAATTGATCATAATTAAATAAATATTTTTGCACACGAGCGCAAGCACTCAGAGTCATAAATACCATTAATATCCCTTAGAGGATAATTATTACTTTTGCCACCACAAAAGGAGGGGGATGATCCTTAATCCAACTATGATTGATAAAATCCTTCTCAGTGAAGATGAAGCTATAAAGTAGCCTCAGATAAATACTAATTCTTTGGAAGATAGTCATTAGTTACAATGGTAAGGAGGTTACTTGAGAAATTTTCCAATCCAAGTCTTTTTCTCATCGAAAGAACCCCCATGTTTTCCAGAGAGTCAACAACCTTGTTGCCTTCTCTATATATGTGTTGAAATTTGATCTCCGAAAATTTGATTGAAGGACTCTAATATCATCAATAATATTTTAGATAGTCCATTGTATAGGATCCTTAGAATTCATAATTCTAATAAGATTTAAGGAATCACTCTCACTATAAGTTTTGCTCACCAATAATAAGAGATAGCTACATAACTTTGATGGTAGCGGAGCTTCAACTATGTGATTGGTGCCCATTCCAAAGTTAGCTACAATTGCGAGCCAAAGGGAGACCGAACTAATCTCTCAAGATGTCTCCACCCCCAAAATACCTCGTTTTCCCTTTACAGCTCCATCGGTATTTTGTTTCAACCAGCAAGGTGGAGGAGGAGACCAAGTAACATTAGCTCTTGCAGTAGAAGAAGCATGAGGAATGATAAGTAGGGCTAGCTTCTTGGTCACCATCTGCTCCACTATAAATAACTTTATGTATGTGCTTCCTCTAGATGTAGCGAGTTTAAGTTTTCTTGGAGGTTGGTCACTATCCCATTGAAAACTTGTTCTGAGGCCTCTAGATTTCTCCTTGAAAATACGTCTATTTCTTTCTTTTTAGATTCCCCAAAGGACATTAGGGAGAAGAAGTTTCCAAGCTAGGGATAAGATGGGGTGATTGAAAGGAGGGACCCATTGAGAGAAGGCCTCAACTAGAGAGGAGGAAAAACCCGGAAACCTCAAAATGATTTAAAAAGATGCCCCAAAGAGAGTGTGAACATGGAAAATGAAACGAGAAGATGGTCCGGATTTTCCAAAGCAAACTAGAAAAGGATGCAAAGGATGGGAAGATAAAATCTCCTTCTTTTAGTATTTTCTCTAGAAAGAATAACATATCTGAAGGAGATCCAAGAGAAGAAACCAATCTTAGGGGTAGCCAAAGGAGACCAAACTTGTCTCAGCAAAGGGCCACAATGAATGTGAGATTTGGAAAAATAGGTCAGTTTGACATAGAACCCACTAGAGGAAGAAAGTGGTTAAATGAGATCATATTAGGGATATGAAAATGGAATATAACGAGAAGAGAGAGAATTTCTAAGACTTTTGATATGCTGCAACCGGATCTTTGTTATAACCTATCCAAGAAGGAATATGCCAGCAAGGTTTGTTATTAAAATTGCTAATATAACCATTAACGTTGCTTCCACAAATTGAGGAGAGTTTTGTTTTGATCAAATCTCGGAATGAGTCATGATCAAGTGGTTTGTCCCCAAATCACCAATCGTTCCAAAAATCAATGAGCATATCATTACCTAGATGCCATTTGGTTCTAGATTTCAATAGTAGCAAAGAGCTAACTATAGAGTTCCAAATTGTAGAACCCATCGGTTTCTCTATGCATAGGAAATATCCTGATGTATAGAGATATTTTGATATAAGGAGTTGAACCCAAGGGGCTTGATCCTTAGACATAATAGCCTAGCCCATCTTGGCCAAAATTTCCTCATTCATATCTGCCAATCTTTGAAGCCCCAGATCACCAATGTGAATAGGTTTACAAACAATATTCTAAGAAACTAAATTAACCCTTTTCCGTTCTTTAGAACCATACTAAAGAAAATGTTTTTGTATTTGTTCAATGCAAGTAACAACCGAAGAGGGAATTTTAAGAAAGGACATAAAATAAATAGGAAGGCTCTAAAGATTAGTTTTCACCACTTGCATCTTACCTGCTTGACTAAGAAGAGAGCCCTTTCATCCCTCCAACTTATTTTGATAACGTTCAATAACCGATAACCATATGTCTTCCTTTGAAATGTGGGAGACTTAAATAAGTGGACGGGAGGTCCACAATGCTGAAACCAAATATATCCACTATCTTCCTATGTTTGTTGTCTAGATTTTTAAGAAAAGTAACACAAAATTTAATGAAATTGATAAGCTCTTACGAAAGCGATTGCTAGCAATCAAGAATATTATTCAAATCCCGACTTCCATAGCTAAAGCAAAACCCAAGAGAAAAATATCATCAAAAATTAGCTATTTGTAGCTAAAGGAGTTGTAGTCATGATCTTTATACCTAAAATAACAAAAGTTTGATTAGTAACATCTAGAGCACGACTTAAAGTATCAGTCATTAGAATGAAAAGGAAAGGAGAAAGAGGATCACCTTGCCTAATACCTTGACTTATATTAAAGAATCATAGATGAATACCATTGACCAGAATTGAGAAATGTGGGAAAAATTACAACTAAAAATCCAATTTCACCATTTGTCGCAAAACCCAATTTTTTAAGTACTTTGAGAAGGAAAGGCTAGTTAACACGGTAGAAATATTTTTGCATGTGCAATTTGAGAATCATCCGTGCAGATTTAGAGTTATGGACTAAATGGATAGCTTCATGAATAGTTATGAATCCTTTTATCAATTGGCCTCCAATAAAACCATTTTTTTGTTCGAAATAAGCTTATTCATAAAGGGTTTTAGTCTAGAAGCCAACATTTTGGTGATTACTTTGTAGGAAGTGTTACATAGACTGATAGGCCTAAAATTGGAGACAGATTTGGAGCCCAAAGATTTAGGGGCCAAAGCTATGAATGTATTATTCCATTCTTTCAGAAGGGAATCATTCCTTTGAAATTCATTAACAACCTCTAATAGATCTTCCTTAATGATTTCCCAATAAATTTGAAAGAAAGCAAGCAGGGAAACCATCAAGACTAGGAGATTTATCTCCTTTCATAGTGAAAATTGCTTTATGGATTTCCTCAATGGAGAAAGGCTGCGTGATCTTTTCATTTATTTCAACTAAGATCAACTTGGGAATGTGTTGCAGCATTTCTGACATTGCAGTCTCAATAGGGGGTCCCTCTTCTTGGAGAAGGTTGGAGTAGAAATTAATCAGCTCCTTAGAAATATCATCTTCAAAATTCAAGTGCTTACCATCCATAGATAACAGCTCCTTAATTTTTCCCTTCTTTTGTGTTTGGAAGCTGTAGCATGGAAAAACTTTGTATTCTGATCCCTTTTTGAAGCCAAAGATCCCTAGATATTTGTCTCCAATATACATCTTCTATGAACCAGATTATTATGGTAGTCGCTTAGCAAAGAGGATTCTTGTTGATGGAGAGCAACAATTCTACCAAATTTCTCAATATCAGTAGCAACTTCTAAAATCCTCTAGGAGAGTTACTATTTTCTATCACGAATATCCCCAAAGGTTTTGAATTTCCATGCTTTTAGCTCCTTCTTGATAGAACTAAGTTTCTTTGCAAATATATACATGGTAGTTCTTTGTATATCCACCTTCCACTAGCTCTCAATGAGATTATCAAGGTTATGATTATGGAGCCATGTCATCTCGAACTGAAAGGAGGATTGTTAGATTTTGAGAAGTTGTTGCCTTTGAATAATAAAGGGAAATGATCGAAAACAACTTTGGTAAGAGAACTGAGATAGAAATATGAGAAGCGTAGAATCTAGTCCATAGAACCAAGGACTCTATCCATCCTACTTTGAATGTGATTATGACCTAGTCTACGGTTCAACCATGTAAAAGATGCTCCATGCATATCAAAATAAAAAATCACCTAATTTGATGAAGTTAGCTAAAGAGTCCATACTGCTGAGGTTAGCTGGAGAACCTCCCTACTTTTTTTAGGGATAGAGGGTGGTATTGAAATCACCCACTATAAGCCAGGGTAAATGCTTACAACTATTTATGAATTCCAGAATGTCTCTCCAAATGATTTCCCTTTGTGCTTCAAGATTTGGCGCATAGAGATTGATAGCAATCCAACCAATATCAACTCCTATCTCTTGGAAGAACATGCCCATGAAATGGGGAGTTTTGATAATGCAGTCACCATAAAGGACCTGTAGATTCCACGAATGAAAAGGCCTCCAAAATTTCCAAAAGATTCCTGAGAGGTGAAAGAGGCAGAAGGCCATAGCCTAGAGAGGATGAAATCCTCCTTTAGTTTAGTTTCTTGAAGCATGATGATGTCCGGGGAGTATTTTAACCTAATATACTTGAGGACTCTTTTCTTTTGGGAGCGTTGATTCCCCTAATATTCCAAGAAATGATCTTCATTTTTTAGGTTTGGATTTCCCCCACCTTCCATAGTGAGGGTACCCTGAATGCCTTGTGTAATATTTTGGGCTGACTTCTGTTGAAGCTTTCTTTGAGTAGTGGGTCTTCCTTTATGTTTATTGACTCCAACATCAATATTTTTCTTACAAATGCTTCTAGTGATTCTAGGCTTATTGCATTCCTCTGAAGCCAATGAAGAAGGTGAGGGAAGGGAAGACTTCTCCTCCAAACAAAGGATAGGGGAAGGAGAAGAGGGAAAATGAGCGATAGCTTTGACGGAAGGAAAGGAGGGATAAAGGGAGAGCATAAGCTCCAGATGGGAGATAGAAGAGGGGAAGTAGAAGAAGGTGAGTCAAGGGGTTGCTATTTGGAAAATGGCTCAGAAGAGGGGATCTCACCATCTTCAAGGACTGTAAAGGGATTGGAGGTGCCAACTTTAGGAGTGACTTTAGGAAAGAATTTTCCTTTCTTCTTTGGGGAGTAGACAAGTTTTTTTTCTTAGGGGTTGGTTTGGATGGATAGGCCGGGGCCCTATGTCCAATGCTCTTACAGATAGAGAAATCTTGAGGAATATATTCATATTCAATAGGTTGAGTCCATACACCAAAATCCGACAGGAGGTCTATGGATTTGGGTAGAGGGCCACTAACATCAACATTCACACAAAAGCATGCATGAATGAGTCTAGATTTAGCCTTTGTATACCGATCAATGGAAATGAGAGTACCTAGGGAAAGAGAAATACCTTCTATAATAGCGAGATCCCAAAATTCTAGAGAGAGACCAGGAAGGAAAACACAGATTAGAGATTGGGTCAAAATTTCGATGATGAGGATTGAAACCCAGAGTCCATTTTCAAAGATAGAAACCTCTTCTTCCAAAGAACCACAATCCCTAACGAGAGCACGAGAAAAATCCTCTTTAATGATAAAGGTGAACAAGATGAATCCGTTTGGCATAACCACAATCTCAAGGGAGTCACAGGGGGTCCATGTCATGTGTGTCCATTTTTTATGTCCTCCGAGGGGTCAGGTCCCATAAGTTTTCTAGTCGGGAAAAATCTCTCAAAACCAGAGAAGAATCGGTGATATGAGAGGGAATCTATAGAGACAAGTTCTCATCCATGAGCATTGGTGAAGCCAAATAGAATGGGACTCCGTGGGGCCCCGGTGACCATAGTCTTCCTAGCCTTAGGAGGAGGACGTGGTGACAATCCACCTGAAGGGTCATGATGAGACCCTATAATTACCATTTTAACTATCTCATATGTTGTATTTTGTATACCCTCATACTTGTTATCTCTGTTATTCTATTAGACATTCTCACTTGAACTTAAGTTTATGGAACTTATATATTAATTATTATAATTATTACTAAGTTACTTTATTTTATGGATTTTGAATGTGCATGTTAAACTCTTTGATGCAATGAATGATTATTAGTGATTTATCTGAATGTCATACTTGTTTGCAAGAATTTGTTATATGTTATCTCTAACATGCAGCCAAATAAACTCTATCAAAATACAAGGGGACTCATCCGTAGCAATTTTCATGCACCAACCGGGAATCATCCACAACAAGGCACCTGTAGTAAAAGAAGAACACACATATAAAAAACCATGATTATGGGAAACTTGATCAACAAGGATGCTTCACCTAAGTTCGCACCTACTAGTAAATAAGTAGTTATGACAACAAGAGCGGATCTCATGCCAATGCCTAATTATTCTCTGTAACTACAACTTGGAACTAGTTGATTTAATTTTACAACTGGTTGTTTGAATGAACAGTTATGTTGATGTATTAGAACACTTCTCTTTAGTTCTGATTGCATGCATAAGAATCTACAGATTTCTTGGGAGTGATCTAGTACTTAATCAAAATGTAACTACTAGTTGAAGGAGTCTCTTCATGTCTTTGCTAAATATAAAGAGAATGATAAGACTATAGTAGATATTGATCCATAGAAAATAAATTGATGTAAGTTATATTCTGTAATCTTCATGTTGGTGAATAAAAATCTGGGTTCTATCATCTTGTTATAGACACAAGCCTTAGGAAGGGATAACACCCAAGGCAAGGCCCACTTGTGGTTTGCTAAACCCCTTTCCTTTTTCTTTGTTGTTTTAAGTTCTGTGCATGAGTAGATTAGAGTTGCAACAAATCATTTCTTTACTTATGAGTTGTTTTTACTTATTTTATTCATTAGTTGTAGTATCTATTTTTATCTGCAACCTAGTTTAGTTCTAACATTATATTTCCAGTTATTGTGACAAAAATCCTTTAGTTATATCTCTTGAACACTTGTAACTATGTATACAACACTAGCAAAGTGTTAAAAGTATATGTCCCTAGGTTTGATGAATAAATGATTGTGGATTAGTGAACAACATACTAATTTCTGCAAGTTAATTTACACCACCATTTTTGGCACCATTTTGGGGACCCTGCCAAGTTATAAGTTCGTTGAAGAGGGTTTTTCATTCTTTAGAAGCATTCTAGGTTTAAGGAATTTACCTCAATTTAAAACCCCCAACTAATTACTATTGAATGAGTTGAGTAGTTGATTCATACACCATCCAAGGGATGCCTATATTAGTTTTTAACCTAATCCACAAGTATCACAAATATCTTCATTTACCTTTGAATATTCTTAAGAAGAAACCTCTGCACTCGGTTTACTTTTGAAGACAATCCTCCAAGTGACAGATTCTATAGTTAATCCTGAACAACTAGGAATGACAGAAGAAGTAGATCAAAATGCTCGAAATGGGGAAACCACTTTCAAGTTCCCCATCACTGACAATAATGTAGTTGTTGGGATGAAGAATATTTCTCCATCAACCTTGCCAAATTTCCATGGAGCTATGTTAGAAGATCCAGACACCTTTCTCTTTGAGTTTGATGTTTTGTGCAGAAGCTATGATTATACTACTGATGCACATAAGTTGAAATTTTTCTACAATACTCAAATATGTTGCTTTAAGGTGGTTCATGGGATTGGGAAGGAATTTTGTTACTACATGGGCACAAATGAAGGATAAATTCCTTAATAAGTATCAAGACTATTACAGACCAAACATCGAGAGGAGGAGATGAAATCTACAAAATGCAACAAAAAGAGGATGAACCATCAGTGGATTATTTGGAATGGTTCTGTTATGTGATCGATAGTCAAAACATACCACTGATATACCTCCTGACTCCCTCAAATTTCTCTTTTTAAAGGGGCTCAATGATGAAGACATGGATGCTTTGGACCTAATAGGAGTAGGAGACATTTCAAAGGCTAGTTTTGAAGATATCTATGACACTGTAAGAACTATTCAAGAGCTACCATGAAGAGAGTAAGGAATGTAAGATCAAGAGGTGGAGTATATACTAAAACAATGGGGGACATCTCTAAGTTTGAGATTGTTAGCATGTTCAAAAATATGAAGCAAGAGATTGTCAATGACATGGCTAATCAATTGGATGCTCTACATGCCAAAAAGAAGAAAGAAGATGCAGAAGAAACACTCACAGAGTACTACCATGCATGTAGAAGGAAGAAATCAGATCAGATGCAGAGAATTAGCCAACATTGCTCAAGAAAGAGATGCTTCACCTAATTTCAAAATGTTGGAGATAGAATATGGAAAAGATTTCTATGTTGCTCAAAGGAAACCATGGCCACCAAGGCAAGGAGGTATGACACAAAAACCTATGCATTCATTTCAAAATTGGTCTAATAATTCATATATGCATCCCCCACCTTGGGATAACCCTCCAAAGGTACCAACAACAATGACAACCTCCATACCAAGGCCAACCACAACAACAATGGAAACAACCTCCCCAATCATGGCAACAACCATGGAGGGGATAATAGTGGAATAACCCACCTCCTAATTACCAAAAAAATGATCAACATCCTCCTTATCAATAGTAGCAAGCAAGCTTTAATGCCTAATCCCCAATCATGCTCTCAACCAAAAGCTACACAACTACCTACTCAACCAACACCTAATCCTAACAATAAAGCTACTCAACCAACCTATTCCACTGAACCAGCTCAATACCCTACTTATTCTGTTGATATCAACAATATCCATCTTCACTCAGGAAGAGCACTTCACCAACTGGACCAACCATTACTAAAATTGCAGAGGAACCACAATTGCTGAATGATTACCCACAAGGACAGAAAGACACTACAGGATGATCCATAAAAACCTATGAAGAACTATAGAAAGCGTAAAACTCGGATAATGAGCTGGACCATTTATTGAAAGATTACAAGAAAATAAGACTGACCTTAGATAAAAATTTGATTATGAATTTTTCAATCATCTTAAAGACATTTGTGTCAAGATACCATTAATATAAGTTATCAAGGATGTGCCTATCTACAATAAGCTAGTTAAGGACCTATGTATTAAAAAGTCAAGAAATAGAAGGAAAGACCCATCTACTATACAGGTCATTAGGAAATTAACTGATATTATGCTTGGGAACTCAGTTCTACCCAAGTATATTGATCCAGAAGCCCTCTAGTAAATGTCACAATCAATGACACAGTGATAAAAACAAACTGATTGATCTGGAGCAACAATAAATGTAATGACAAAAAAATCATGGATGATTTGAAATTGGAAGGATTAAGACCAACAACCACAGTCTTACATCTTGCAGATAGATCCACAATAAAGCTTAAAGGAGTTTTGGAGGATGTGGTAGTAGTGATAGACTTATGGGAACACCCTGCTGACTTCATTATTCTACAACCAAAAGCAAGCTTAGGAGGATATCCTATTATCCTAGGAAGACCGTGGTTAGCAATTGTTGATGCATTCATTAGATGTAGATCTAGTAATATGATCATCTCCAATGGAAGTGGTACCAAAAAGCTTATGATCTACCCCCTGCATAACCATTTAATGAAGAATACCAAACTATTTGGGTGGAGGAACCAGAAGAAGACCGAGTATAGTTTAGAAACTCGTGATGATGAAGAATTCATGCATAATATAAGGACAAGAGGAGGATGTTGTTATTTCAAACGTTATACATAATAAATATGGTAAGAGTAAAGAAGAAGATGACAAGCTGCAATGCATAAGCTTTCTGAAAATCAAATCTTACCTCAACAAAGTACTAAGAATGTTCTAGGTAAGAATTGCATCCTACACCAGCTTCTTCCACATGATTGTATCTTAAACTTTGTAAGTAGTAACATATGCTCCATGACTAATATTTCAAAGCAAGTGGATATTACACCTAACAAGCCACTCAATGTGAATAAAACATTAAGCATGCAACATGAGCAATTGTTAGTTGCACTTCTCAAAAGCACAAGACAAAATTTGCATGGGATTATGGAGACATGCATGGAATCCATCCTAAACTTTGTACTCATAAGATATACATCAAGGAAAACTGCAAGCCAATAAGACAACCACAAAGGAGAATGAACCCAACAATGAAGAGACATAATGAAGGATGAATTAAAGAAATTATTGGATGCTGGATTCATATATCCAATTTCAAACAGTCAATGGGTTCCACCCCTCATTATTGTACCCAAAAATAATACAAAATGGAGTACTTTTGTGGATTATAGGAGCTAAACACCGCAACAAAAAAGGATCATTTCCCACTTCCTTTTATTGATCAGGTACTTGACACTCTTTGGAAAAAGTATTTTTCTTTCCTGAATGGCTATAGTGGCTACAATCAAATACGATTGCTCCAGAGGATCAAGACAAAACCACATTCACATGTCCATGGGGAACGTTTTCTTACTTTGTTCTTCCATTCAAATTGTGCAACACACCTACAACGTTTCAAAGGGAAGTTCTAATTATTTTCTCAGATCTCACCAATGATTGCATGGAGGTATACATGGATGACTTCACAGTCCATGATAATAATTATGATGAAGCAATGAAGAACTTAGAAAAGGTTATCAAAAGATGCAAGGAGCATAATCTATCCTTAAGAAATGAAAAATGTTATATGATGATGTTTAAAGGGATAGTGTTAGGTCATTATATGTCATCTACTGGGATCCAGGTAGATCCAACAAAAATATCAGTAATTATAAATTTTCCAACACCCAAAAAGTAGAAGGATGTAAGGAGCTTCTTGGGCCATGTTGGGTATTACCGAAGATTCATCCAAGATTTTAGAAAAATTGCAGCACCATTGTTTGGTTTATTAGGGAAGGATGTTGCATTTGTATGGACAGAAAAAAATGTGAAGCTACATTCCAAGCATTGAAACAAATGCTAACCTCTACACCAGCTTTAGAGAGGGCTAGACTGGAGTTTGTCATTTCATATACATACAGATGCTTCTGATCACGCAATTGGTGTTGTTTTAGGACAGAAAGATGTGATACTCAACTATGTAATCTATTATGTGATTAATAACCTACAACATGTTGAGATTAACTACATGGTCACTGAGAAGAAATTTTTATCCGTTGTATATGCGATCAACAAGTTCAGGCACTATATCACGAATATCTAGTTTTTATCCATACAGATCATGATGCCATTAAATATTTGATCAAAAACCAATTGTAAGTAGCAGGATAATTAGATGGTTGCTACTCTTACAAGAGTTTGATGTAACAATTATTGATAAGCCTAGGAAAGACAATGTTGTAGCAGATTTTCTCTCAAGAATGGAAAACAATAATGAGGAAGCAATAGTGGATGATTCTTTCCCAGATGAACACTTGTTTTCCATTTCCACCAAGACACCCTGGTATGCTGATATAGCCAACTATTTGGTTTCAGGTAAGACACCTCCACACTATCTATATTATGAAAAGAAATATATTGTAGAGAAAAGTGTGAATTTCTCTTGGATAGTTGGTTTCCTATTCCACACAGGGAAGGATAATGTTATGAGAAGATGTATTGATGATGAGGAAATTTATGATGTCCTCAAATCCTACCATAGTGAACCATGTGGAGGAAACTTCGCTACAAAAAGAACAACACAAAAGGTATTAACAACAGGTATTATTGGCCTACATTGCACAAGGATGCAACATTGTATGCAAGAAGATGTGATAAGTGCCAAAGAATGGGAAGGCCTACCAAATCAAATGAAATTCCATTGCAGCCTCAGATAGTATTGCAACCATTTGATAAATGGGGATTGGAATTTATTGGTCCCATTGATCCTAAGTCTCAACAAAATAATGCATTCTGGTTTGCTCAGAATACCTCACTAAATGGACTGAAGCGAAGGAATTACCAAATCAAAAGAGTGAAAGAGTTACAAAATTCCTATATGACCATATCTTTACAAGATATGGAGTGCCAAGAGATATTTTCACAGATCAAGGTACCCACTTCACTAGCTAAATTTATTGTTGATTTAGCTACAAAATATGAAATCAGCACATGAATTCCACACCTTATCATCCACAATCCAATGGCCAAGCTGAAGTAACAAATAGAGAAATTGAGGCCATCTTGACAAATACTATTGCACTGCATAGAAAGGATTGGTCGAGAGACTTCCAGAGGTAGTTTGGGAATTCAATACCACATGGAAGACAACAACTGGATTCACACCTTTTGAGCTATTGTATGGTAAGACTGTTTTCCTCCCTATTGAATTTGAGCATAAGACATTAAGAACTGCATTGGAATTAGGCATAGATTTTTCTAAAGCATAGAGGAAAAGGGTTCTTCAACTCAATGAGTTAGATGAAATGAGGAGGAAAGTTGTTCATAATACAAAGGTGGTACAAAAGCAAAGGATCAAGTGGCATGACAGGTTCATTAAAACAAGAAAATTTCAAGAAGGTGATTGGGCTCTTCTCTTTGATTCCAAATACAAGGACCACATGGGAAAACTCAGACAAGGTGGCTAGGTCCATATGAAATTGAGAAGATATTTTCCAATGGAGCTGTGAAACTCACCACCATTGATCCTATGAGATTTAAACTATTGGTAAATGGTCATAGATTGAGGTTGTACAAAAATTAAACTGATAGAACACCTTCATCCAACAATTCAGAGGAGGCCAAAATAGGATGGACATGAGAACACTGCAGAATTAAGGATAAAATTTGAACCTATTGGTTCATCTTCTAATATTTTTGAGGAATGATATCTTCCGCAGCTTGGTTTGTTTAGATTATTGGATACCCCAGGGAGGAATACAAGTGATGTGATCAACACCACTCACTAACATGTTTTATTTTATTATCATTTCTGTTTTGTAGGATTTGGTGTATTTGAGACAAGGAGTGCATAATCTTTGATGAAAGGAGATAGTGCAAAGACTAAAATGTCCACTTGTAGCAACATGTAGCCAAAGCCTTGTTTTGCTTTATTTTTGATAGAACCTGATTATATGAAGATTCAAGAATCCAACTGTATGAACACTAAATATATGAAGATAATCAACACCGAATAATTCAATCTTCCCTCTCGAGAATTAATTGGATTAATTATGGAGCTCATTCTATACAACATCACATGTAGCAACACTACTTGCAGCCACGCAATACCTCACCATGACAGGACCTCATACATATATCCAAGGGCATCAACTTCAAACATAGAACATGTCACAATCATTTGGCATACATATCGAGTTAAGTGCACTCAATTTCCTTTAATTGAGTATCACTAGAATAATTATATTTAATTAATATATGTGCCAGTTATCAAATAAAATTTATTACCTATAATGTTTCACCACCTTTTTCTACGTGACCTGTCTCCCACATCATCCCATAACCATCACTTCACACGAATATCCTTCAATTCAAATTAATGCTACCTTTTAAGCTACGTGCAAAGGTTGGTCACAAATTTTGAAAAGATGAACATTAAATTTCTTCTGTTCATTCCAATTTTGCATAATCTGCTCGAAGAGAAAGACCTCTTGTCTCTCAGAATTTTTAGAAGTTACGAAACAAACAATGGGTGGATATTTGATAAGGAATGAGCCAAAGACCATTCACAATTGTGGAATCAGCCACAAATTCTTCAGTATTTTCACAATAATGGTTGGATAGTTTATATCAATAAGTTCCAAAGGATAAATGAGTCAATTATCATAGAGTTTTCCAACACCTTCAGGGATGAATAGGAAACGGTCATGGGTTTGCAAGTTAAGGTTGATGACGAAATACTGGTTGCAATCATTGGTTTGCCAGTAGAAGGTGAAATGTATCCTGCGAAAGACAATCCTGAAGAAGCTCAAGCAAAATTTGTAGACGAAGATGAAAAATTCATGGTGGATAGACAAGGTACACTACATACTTATTTAAAACCTTTCTAGGTAGATGTTTCCAATTATATCATAAAATATTTCACTTGTGAGGGTAGATATTCCCGATTGAAAATTGTCCATTTTAAACTGTTAAATCATTTGAAGAAAGGTAGAAATTTGAATTAACAAAATTTCTTTCATGAGGGGTTAAATAAGATGAGTAGAGAGTCACAAAGGGGATGATCTTTCATGTCTCACCATTGTCATGTCACTCTAGTTGGAGATTTCACAAGAGAAAATCATATTAATGATCTATTGGGGAAGGGTAAGAACAAGAGAAAAATATCAGCTAGTTCCTCTATGCCTCCACTTGAACCCTTAGTTTCATAAAACCCTACTCCTACGAAACCCCAATTCCTACTGAAGCTTCCATACCTTCTGAAACACCTATCAATGAAGAAACACCATTTCCAGAGCAAGGTCGTAGACCTATATCTTGAAATATGGTCTTGGTTGTTGAGGAATTTTTAAATATCTCAACCCTAGAATGCTCCTCCTCTAAAGGAAAGAGGAAGTATTCCCATAAAAATGTTGAGCCACCAAGGAGATCACATAGACTCAACACTAAAAATCCAAAAACTCCAAAGTCTAGGTGAAATATTCAAATCCCCCTAGATAGTGATGAGGAGGGGACAAAGAATATTGAGGAAGCCGTTTGAATGGAAGTTGAGTAGGAAGTTCCCATAGTCACATATGTAGACATAATCATGGAGGAACATACCAATGAAGTTGAAAAGAAAAAGGAGGAAGAATTGGGTGAACAACCTAATAATGAGTTCCCTACTAGAACCAATTGAGGTTCAAACAGAGGCCATTCATGCTAGGGAAACCCATACACAACATGAAGAAGAGGTGACAATGAAGAAATTGAAGTTTTAACTAATGATCATAGAAGCCCTAAGGAAACAAAATTGTTCATGCACAACATGAAGAGGATTTAGTAACTAAGGGAAGTGAGGAGGCAACAACTGCAACTGCACATGATGAAGAACAACATGAGAATTTTCATTAGAAAAATACATGCAACTCAAACTAGTGCCATGGAGACTGAAGAAAGTTTTTGTATAGAAGATATAATTGACAACATTATCTAGAACATTGAGGCGAAATTGTTCAAGAATCTAGTCAACCAATGTAAATAGATAATCCCTAAATTGATCCTATATCCTCATAACATGTGTCTCAACCTTCCAACCTGCAACCATAGGTTGTCATATAAGAAGTCTTCAGAGAGACCTCCTAGGCCAACGTGTAACAATATGGCCACATAAACTAGTTCATAATATTGGGTGCAAAAGTTTGAGAACTATTGTAATAAACTACAAAGAAGATGGGAAATAGAAAAGGAATAATTACTCTTCCAACACCAACAAGATTTGGAAGAAAAGGATAAGTAGCTAAAAAAGACAATGAGATTGCATGGTTGAAAAATAAATAAGCAGATACAATACAGGTAACAAATGAAATTTTCAAGTGTATACCACCATCAAATATTTATTTTGTATTTCTAAAGGAACAAATGTTGCAATTAAAATACACTTGTATCAACAATGATATACCCTTTGATATCAGTGGAGCTAGGTCATTTTTCAGAATATATCTAAAAATTCCCATGAAATACAATTACTTCTTTGTGAACTGTATATGTTCAATTATGCTTTGGAATATGACAGGACTGGATCCCTATTCTTTACATTAGAGATGTGCAAATTCAGGAACTATGCTCTTATTTCAATAATGAGCTATACAAAGAAAAATAAATGGTGGAATATAGGCAAGTTGTGAAAAGATCAGCCACTAATGATTAGGGTAGAGGAAAACAATACAAAGGCTATGATTGAAGAGTATGACAAGTTCATGAAAGAAAAAAAGATCAAACAAAGAGTATACAAGATGAGAGAAGAAGTATATGATGAGGCCAAAAATTACATTAAGTACAATGGAGCAGAGATAGTACAGGCATGTAGAAAGAGATGGGAGGAGATGTCACCAGAGCTAAAGAGGAAAGAAATGCATTCCTATCCAAACATTATCCCAACTCTCCAGCAAATCAATCCATATATTGAGGTAGCAAAGGGATGTGGAAAAACTTGGTTCCCTATTGGATATTATCCACCTATTTTCCACTATCCAATACCTCATTGGTCAGGGATAGAGAACTCAACGAGGAAGTGAAAGAAAGGATAATGGAATGCTACAAGAGGAATGCAGGGTATTTATTTACTGAACCAAAGGGAACATCCATACTAACTAATTTCAGAAATTGTGCATTTTAATCAAAGGACCCCAAGAAAGCAAAGGATAAAAAAAAATATTGAATGAGGACATTCAAGAGGTTAAGTCTGGGGGTGTGATGAGACCCTCTAATTACCATTTTAATTATCTCATATGTTGTATTTTGTATACCCTCGTACTTGTTATCTCTGTTATCCTGTCAGACATTCTCACCTGAACTTAAGTTTATGGAACTTATATATTAATTATTATAACTATTACTAAGTTACTTTATTTCATGGATTTTGAATGTGCATGTTAATCTCTTTGATGCAATGAATGATTATTAGTGCTTTATCTGAATGTCATACTTGTTTGCAAGAAGTTGTTATATGTTATCTCTAACATGCAACCAAAGAAACTCTATCACAATACAAGGGGACTCATCCGCAGCAACTGACATGCAACAACTGAGACTCATCCACAACAAGGCACCTGCAGTCAAAGAAGAACACACATATACAAAACCATGATTACGGGAAACTTGAACAACAAAGGATGCTTCACCCGAGCTCGCACTGCTTTCTTTAGTAAAGAAGTAGTTGTGACAACAAGACCAGATCTCATGCCAATGCCTAATTATTCTCTACAACTACAACTTGGAACTAGTTGATTTAATTATACAATGGGTTGTTTAAATGAACAGTTAGTTATTTTGATGTATTAGAACACTTGTCTTCTCGGATTCGATTGGATGCATAAGAATCTACAAATTTCTTGGGAATTATCTGGTACTTAATCAAAATGTAACTACTAGTTGAAGGATTCTCTTCATGTCTCTACTGAATATAAAGAGAATGATAAAATTGTATTAGATATCGATCTATAGAAAAGAAATTATTGTTGTAAGTTATATTATGTAATCTTTATGTTGGTTAATAAAAGTCTAGGTTCTATCATCTTGTTGTAGACACAATCCTTAAGAAGGCATAACACCTAAGGCAAGTCCCACTTGTGGTTCGCTAAACCCCTTTCCTTTTTCTTTGTTGTTTGAAGTTCAATGCATGAGTAGATTAGAGTTGTAGCAAATCATTTCTTTACTTATGAGTTGTTTTAACCTGTTTTTGAAAGTCTACGTCCCTAGGTTTGATGAATAAATGACTATGGATTAGTGAACAACATACTAATTGCTGCAAGTTAATTTTCACCACCAGTCGACGGAGGGTTAGAGGCTAGACCACAAGGGTCCAACATAGTCTCGGTGAGAACATACCATAAAATTCAAAAATATTCCAATGGGAAATTTGTAGAGCTTTTTCTAGGCGTTCTTATCAATAAGATATAACTCTTATTGATCGGGAATTCTATTGACAATTAAAGTGAAAACGTGGTGTTCTTGAAGATTGGGCAAAGTGGAGGTTTGAAGATTATTTAGAGGACCTTGTTTTTGAGTTTTCTTTCACTTGGAGGAATGCTTAAATTTTGTCATGTTGTTCTCCATTTTGGGGAAGCTTATTCACTTGTATTTTAAAGTGTTGTCTTGTAATGATCATGGATATATTTGTATGTTATTTTACCTCTTAAGAGAAAGATTTTTAATCTTGTAAACTAAAGGTTTGGAGCCTTATTTTCTCCTTTATATTATATGGTAAATATTAAGTTATTTGCCTCCATTTTATTAAAGTCTTTTAAAAAAATGTTCCATCTTTTGTCTCATGGAATAAAATGCAAAGGTACATTTATCTTGAAGTATATTTAAATCATTATTCTTATGTATAAAAGTTGCATTTTTGTGTTAAAAATTAGTGAAAATAACTTCATTTAACCTCTTTCTCTTAGGGAACATTATATTAATTATATTGTAGGATTTGTAAAATAGAAGAAGGAAAGAAAATATTATTAATTGTAGTCTTTTGGTTTTATTTATCAATCTAAAAATGAACTAAGAAAATTTCAGTTTAGTAATAATTTCTTGTTTTTAAAAAAGAGAAGATTGGTAGAACAATGAGATTTAAAACTTTGTTCTTTTTATAATAGACATATACATGTAGACACGTGTGCACATGCACACACACACATTATATCTTCAAAACTTCATAAAATAAAAGACATTTATGTAAAAGATTTCAAATTCAATTTTACACTTTGTAGAGACAATATATATAAAAACTTTCTTTGTGTTGTTTTTAAAGATAAAAATCCATATATTAACTATGGAAGAGGGTCGCGATCTGCCCCGCACCCTCCCCCATATCCAGTTTCCTAGGCAAGTTGGGTCGAACCCATGCCACTTACACACACACAGAGATATATTTATATATATAATTTTAAAACTCCTATTTATCTGAAAGCGGCCTGCTCTATGTGTCCTAGAATTTTTTTTTACCAAAATAATGGCTTTTAAATCAGTAAAAATAAAAAGAGAAGCAGTCATCCATGGCCACCCTATCATTAAAAGGAAAACCCTGCAACAATGGAAGTATTATATAAGAAAATCAACTAGGCTTTGTCCTTGCCACCCT
Source organism: Taxus wallichiana var. yunnanensis (assembly GCA_018340775.1). Taxonomy (NCBI): domain Eukaryota; kingdom Viridiplantae; phylum Streptophyta; class Pinopsida; order Cupressales; family Taxaceae; genus Taxus; species Taxus wallichiana. Next base: position 407,658,867 of record CM031242.1, read on the forward strand.
AGCTATCAAACCCTCTCGTATATGCATTACCTCTCTCGAAGAAAACCTATAAAAATCTTAAAGGCACCTCCCTCTCCCTGGACACCCTTGTCTATTAAAAATATATACATATACTATCCACCAAAACTAGAACTCCTTGTTACTTTTACACTCTGTTTCCTTCTCCCATGTGGTTGACCTAGTAGGAGAAGGAAAATAATGTTCCAAAATAAATTTAAAAGAAAATAAAAATTGCACATGATGGTTAGGGTTTTTTAAGGGTTACCTCTCATCCTATGGCCAAGATCTGTTTGATCCTAGGACCAATAATTTAACCTCCTACTTTAGCTTTTGATTATAAAAGGATTAAGTTAAGTGAAGGTAATTAAATTTAATTTGAAACCCATGAACATTATAAAAGAAAAGAAAATAATTGTTAGGGCTATGGTTGTTATTGTGGAGGTGGGGGTTTGTATAGGAGAAATATTTTGGTACATTACCTAGACTCATCTCTAGGTGTATAAAAAAAGACTTTTATCGATAATGTTGTCTACTTTCCCTCCCATGGGACTTTGATACTCTTGTAAAAATATAGTACATTGAGTAATATAATCTAGCAATATGGGGAATGAAATCGATAACTCGACCCTCTTACTTTAGGATTGTGGGTGGGAAAGTAAACAAAATATAGATAAATAAAAGTGATTAGAACTATCCCATGGAATTAGTAACCAATAAAACTTCCGGTGTTATTTCAGTTTGAAATTGGGAGAGCATGGGGTTCATTGTTTTGGGGGCCAAATAGAATCACATGACCCCTTCTTTCCCCGAGTATCTAATAATAATAATAATGAGCTTAAATACACTAAAACAAGATGTGAATTTATGAATAAAATAAATAAAATATAATGAATTTTATTATTATAGCTAAGTCTTCCCTATCGAGGGACACCCGTCGTCATCGAAATATAGTGATTTAAATGTTTGATCTCTCGCAACAATATTCGTATCAACGACCCTTGGGTTAGGGTCATCTATCACCTTTTAACTTTCGGATATCGATGACTTATACAATGAAAGCACAATGTGGATGAAGTATTAATGAATTTAATTAAGCTACAACACATGAGATTTTAACTCAAACAAAATAAAATCACAAATTTTAGACTCCCATCTATTATTTTAGTTGTGATTTTTATGGAGTTAAATATGGGGCATTACAATTAGTGTCAAAGTGAGCTTTTTTAATGTCGATGCTCAAGGATTTGTAAAATTAAATTAATTATGGTAAAATTAATAAAATTTACCCATTTGATAGTTTCTGATACCACATGCAAGGTTATAAACTATCCCCTTTCCTTTTGCTCGCAGGATTCCTAGACATAGTATGAGGCGTCGATCCTTCTGGACCCTAGGACTTAGGTCACCTACACCAGAGCCGTGTGCTACATAATTGGGACTGTAGATATTAGATACATTTCAGTAGATGATGGGAGTTTCACAACAACATCTTCTTGCACAACGTGAGCCGGTAGAGGGAGGTTACTTAGCTAGGAGAGGATACACTACCGGCTGATGGAGCACACTCAGTGAAACCTCAGTAGGAATTGTAGAAATGGGAAAGGTCTCATAGTCCATTAGTTGATTTTTAGAGAGTGACCTCTCTTTTTCTATGCTGCTCTCTCAACATCACATTGCGGGATTGTTAGATGCAGGATGATCACATTCACCAGACAGAGAGATGGTTGAGCATCATTGTCATGATCAAAACACGAGATAGTGTTATCAGATACCTTATCTGATTACAACCACCCACTTACAGAGGGACTACTGATGGATTTTGTGCTGAATCATGGATCCTAAGCCTTGATAGTTGTTTCGGTCTTCAATCGTATGAAAGTAACATCAAGGCTAGGTTTATTATTGATCTCTTCTGTGACGTAATAAGTGTATGGTGGAGGAATTAGAGAAGAAGAACCATTTGACTAGATATTTAGTGACATGGGAGATATTTGAGGAGTGTTTCAAATCCTGGTACATTTACGAACACTTTATACAAAATAGGATGGACAAGTTTCATGACCTTCATCGTGGCTCGAGCACAATGGCACAATATGAGTCACCCTTTTTGGATCTTCAGAGTATCATTGATACCTTCAGGATGAGAAACTATAGGTGAATAGGTTCATTAGCATCATGAATGCATCTCTAACAAGTGTAGTTAGGATGTTTTCTCCTCTAACTTTAGAAAAGTAGTAGAGAAAGTCTACTTGGGAGAAGAGAATAGGGGAAAGGCCCAAGAGTACCGAGATAGGATTAGGAGTAGGATTCAAGAGTGGGTACAATATTTCTAAGAGAAGAGGACTAAGGTAAAACCCCACCACCTAGAGGATAATTCATGCCTCCACATCCAATTCGATACCTCCACCACTAACTTAGCAGATTTGCAATACCATGCACATCATCAATTGAGGGCTAGAAAATACAGGGTATGCAAAGAGGAAGAGTCCGTGAAGGATTTGGATTTGATAGAGATAGGAAATATGGTAGTCAATAGGTATATACATCCCATACACAACAAGTATGCCGAGTCGGGCTAGTCGGGTTGGTACACCAAAGAAAAGGTGGGAACCTCACATAGAGAGGGCCACCGGATTGTTATATTTTGGGGCCCCTAACCACTGCGCTTGCCTCTCTATCCACATAAACCCACCATCACCGATAGACATCAAGCCCCTATTTTAGATCGGATAGTCATATATGTGGGATTCACTCAACATGTTTATGCATCAACAAATAACGGCTAGGACGAGCATCATGCCATAGTTATCGAGACTACAAGTACTATCAAGGGTATTTCTGTCTTAGTACTATTTGACTCAGGAACATCAGATTCCTTTATATCACCATCTATAATGGACCAATATGGGCTAGTGGTGGTTAGGAAACAAGATAGTTGGTAGGTTGAGTGTGCCTCTGGGTCCAATCTCATAGTGGAAACCTATGTGGAGAGTTATATACTAGATTTATGGTTATTTTCCACTATTTTGGACCTCCAAGTGTTACCTTTAGGATCCTATGAGGTTATTCTAGGCATGGATTGGTTTGAGTCTCATCAGGCCAAAGTGGACTCTAGAAGTAAGATCATTGAGTGCCAGGATGACATTGGAAATTTAGTTGAGATTACTAGGATGCAAAGACCTATTTCCTTGCCTTTGATCTTGACTAAGAACCTTAGGAAAAACATGTGCAAAGGTTATCAGATGTTTGCGATGACGATCAGCGATTGATCGTAGGGTACCCCAGATCATTCACCTCTAGATTATAATATTGTACTAAGAGAATTTTCAGATGTGTTTCCAAGAAATCTTCCTGGATTACCACCTTATAGAGAGGTGTATTTCACTATATACCTAGTACTGTGGGGTAGCACTAGGTTATCAAGAACCTTATCAAATAATGACTCCAAATCTCCATGAGCTCAAGATTCAACTAGAGGAGTTGTTAAAGAAGGGTCTTGTCCACCCTAATGTGTCTCCTTGGGTGCACGAATGATTTTTGTGAAGAATAAATACGGTTCTCTTTGAATTTGTGTTAATTGTAGACAACTTAATAAGGTCACAATGAAGAATTGTTATCCACTTTTGAGGATTGATGAAATTTTTTATTAGATGAGGGGTTCTAGAGTGTTCTCCAAGATTGACCTCAAGTCAGGATACCACCATTTGTACATTGCAAATGCGGATATCCACAAAATAGCTTTCAACACTTGGAATGGACATTATAAATTCACCGTAGTATCTTTTGTTAAGTTGGACCAATTCTCTAGCAGTCTTCGTGAGCCTCATGAATGGGGTCTTCAGACCTTCTTAGACCACTTTGTCTTAGTGTTTCAAAATTACATATTGATTTACTCTCATTCCGAGGAGGAACATGAGGAACAATTGAGATAAGTGCTATAGGTTTTGAGAGATCATAAACTTTTTGGGAACCTAGAGAAGTGAAGTTTCTTTTAGTCTGAGATTTAATACATTGGGCACATAATTTCTAGTGAGGATATCTCAGTATATCCCTCAAAGATACGAGCCATTTTCAGTTGGCCAATGCCTACTTTAGTGACATAGGTGAAGAGTTTCATGGGATTAGCGGGATATTACCGTAGATTCGTACATGAGTTTTCTAGGATTGATCAACCTATTAATTCTCTTCAGCATAAAGGGAACTAATCTATGTGGTCAAATAAATGTGAACAGGATTTTTAGTTACTCAAGAAGAAACTCGACCACAAAACCTATTGTAGTAGTCCCCGATCCGACTAGAGAGTTCTTAGTTTGTACCGATGCTTCCTTAGAGGGACTTGGAGTAGTACTCATTTAGGAGTGATGTGTCATTATAGTTGATTCATGTAATCTCAAAGACTATAAGCTTAACTACCATGTCCATGACCTTGATCTTGAAACAAAGGGGTTCACACTCTAGTTTGTTGGAGGTATTTTCTTTTGGGTAGGCCTTTTGTCTTGAGGACCAATCATCGATCTTACAACACATCTTTTCACAAACTAAACCTCAATGCCCGTCAGAGAGTTAGATGGAGTTATTGTGTGTGTATGATATATACATTTAATATATTAAGGTAAAATATAATGGTGTCACATATGACTTGATTAGATGATGACATATAGTCACATATATGACACTATAATCAAATCTGCGGGTTGGACACTTCAACACCTTTCAAAGGATAGATTTTATGAGGGTGGAAAACACATGTTTGAGTCTCAAGGTTCTTTAGACGGGATATATGAAGGATGTATCTTAGAGATAGATGGTCCTATACTTTTTCGAGGTGTATCTATGTGCATAAGACATGATATCTTCACATTTTTATTCTTTCATAGGCTCATTGAGCCCCATATGCAACACATCGAGTGAAGAATATTCACACCGCTCTTAGAGAGTTATACTAATGGCCATGAATACAATGAGACATAACGTACTTTATAGCTTGTTTCCTTGAGTGCCAAATGGTCAAGTCCAAAATTATCATCCCATAGGACCTTTCTACCCCCATAATATTCCCGAGTGGAAATGGGATGTCATTTTTATGGATTTCATTACTAGTATTCCCATGTCATCATATCATCATGACACTATCATGATCATAGTAGGAAAGTTGACCGAGGTTGCTCATTTCTCACCAGCCAAAGTCATTTATAATACACTCACCATTCCCAGAGTATTTCTTGAGGGTATTGTTAGGTTGTATTGTATTTTGAAGACTATCATTAATGACCGAGATAACATCTATACTTCATATTTTGGAATTCTTTTTAGAATGCTCTGGGGACTTAGATTAATTTCAGTTATGCTTACAACCCAAAGACAAATGGTCAGACAGAGAGAGTTAATCAAGTGCTAGAGGACATGTTATGGATGTATTTTATGGGTAAACAAAAGAATTCATAGGATTACTTGTATCTCGTTTAATTTTCCTATAAAAATAGTTACAAAAGTTCCATTAGTATGGATTCCTACTAGGCCTTGTATGGGTGACCTTACAGGACACCATTGAGTTGGAATAGATTAGATGATAAGGTTGTTATTTGGCCACATTTCCTTCAAGATATGGAGTTGCATGTCATTCGATAAGACAACATCTTGAGCAAGCACGATCACACCAAAAGGCGTATGCAGACACTAAGAGAACTGAACATCACTTTATAGTTGGTGACAAGGTATTCTTGAGAGTACAGCCACACAAGAGCCCAATATGTTATGGAAATGGTTCTAATCTTTCACCTCACTTTGTGGGGCCATTTGATATCTTGGAGGTCATTGTTCATGTATCCTAACGTTTATCCTTTCTTCCACACCTATCTCGAGCTCACAATGTATTTCATATTTCATTTTTGTGTAGAAATGTACGAGATGTTTCTTGAGCAAACATGATCACACCGTAAGGCATATGCATACACTAAGATAATTGAACGTCACTTTGTAGTTGGTGACAAGGTATTCTTGAGAGTAAAACCACACAAGAGCCCAATACGTTTTGGAAATGGTTTTAATATTTCACCTCACTTTATGGGGTCATTTGATATCTTAGAGGTCATTGGTCATGTTGCCTAACATTTAGCCTTTCCACCACGCCTAGCCCGAGCCCACGATGTATTTCATGTTTCATTTTTGTGTAGATATGTACCAGATATTTCTCATGTATTGGATTAGTCGGAATTATAGGTGGAGGATGAAGGAAAGTGGATACTGGAGCCCGTGCATATCCTGGAGCACATGAGATTGTCCCTTCGGGGGTGAGAGCTGGACCAAAATAGAGTACAATAAGTACTGATATGATGAGACATCATCTACTTGGGAGGATGTGACTCCATTACGATCTAGATATCCCTACCTATATTTCGGGGACATCTAAGAGGAAGTATAATTCTAGGGGAGGGAGACATATTGTCCCTATTTTACATACCTCTTTTAGCATTTGTTGACTCATTTGATCAGAATTATATTTTGTATGAGATGGTTCATATTTGATCTTGCTAGTTTTGATTAGTTGTTGCTACTATTTACCTTCATATGACATATGACATTGTTATTCGACAAAGCACCATTAAGACTCTCTGGATACTTATGATTATGTATTTTACATGTTGATTAAGTAATGATGATATTATGATGTTATTATGTGATGGATTATGTTTAGATATGGAGTTGTTGATGATGTTTTTCATGTTTTAGATATTAATTTATTAAACCATGTTGTTATGCATCGTTGATAGATAGATATATTGTGATCTGATTCATCTAATTTATTATAGTTGTTTCATTATGATTTATATGGATATTTATTATGTAGAGCAGATTATAGGTTTTCCTTGAGTGTGCGGAGTTTGTAAGTAGCACCATTTAGTGAATGTGGGACTCAATGTTAGCATCACCAAAGATGCCAAGTTGTCTTGTCCAAGCCATTTTCACACTTGGTGCATTTTGGGTCATTTATTGAAATTTAGGGTTTTGAATTAGTCTTGCATTTATTTAATTTGCTATCCTTTTTACCTTGGGCACCATGGTGAGATTAGTTTTACCTAATCACTCACCTAATCTAGTTTTATTTGTACTAACATGGTCTTTTGAGATGAGTTAGGTTAAGGAGTGTTTTATTTATGTTAATATTGTTTTAGGAATGTGTTGGGAATGGTTAAATAAGTTAGTGGGGACCACTTATCACATTTAAATCTCCCATTCAAACACTAAACCCGAATTTACCCTTTTGTAGCATTTTTAAGGCTAATTTGGAAAGGTAAGGGTCTTCCTTACCTAAAATTTGGTCCATAGGACGTAAAATATGGGTGGGGGAAGATTTATTGGAACCCAAAAAACCTCTTCCCTACTCCACCCTCTCTCTAGTCACTTTCTTAATCTTCTTTCCATGTTTCATATGTGTGGTTTTGGATTTGTGTGTGTACTTTGGAGGCTGAGTAGGATTGTGTTCCCTTTCTCATTTATTTTTTTTGGGGAGTGTGGAAAAAATAATTTGATGACATGGATGGTGTGCTTAGTTGGAAGGGTGAAAAATGTCACCCTCCCATGGGTTGTGAGTTGGGGTAATTTTCCTTTATCTTCTCTAATTTTGGAGAGAAGATGGATTTTTTCTTGGGCTTGTTTTGAGGAGCTTGGAGTGGAGACTGGGTATTTTACTTGAGGAGATCTAGAGAACAAGATCTTGGAGCTTGGATTGACGCTTAGTTGAGGTAGTTATTAACTTCCTTTATTGGTTGGTTTACTAAATGTTGTATATATGTTGATCTTGTGTGTGTTTGAATTTGGTGGAATGTTTGAGTTTGCGAGGGTTTTGGGTTATTTTTCCATCTATTGTTTTTTTCTTTGTGGTTTAGGAATGGGAGGGGATCTTACCTTTCATGGCTCCTTGGGGAAGCCATGTATGTTATTATTTTTTTCCCCTTCCTTGGGGGAAATAGGAGGAACTTCAATTTAGTTTGAAAGTTTCCTCCTATCCTTACCAAGGAAGCTATCAAGGCTTGAAAATCCTTGGTAAGGATGACATACAAAGAGATAAGGTAAAGAATGTAGTTGGCTTCTTAATGATGGATCTTGGAGGTGATTTTGACTATTCATTGCATTTATTTTGGCATACTTTGATTTCCCTCTCCCATCTTCCCAAACCCAACTTTTCTTAGTGTTCAATGGAAAAATTTGTGCCTAAGTATTAGATGCACATAAGGATGGGGTGCATAGAAATGGAGCACGTAGGTGTATGCGTAAGTTTGGAAATAAAGGGCGCGCCCTAGAAATTCGAGTTCAGGAATTATCCATTTTTCATGTTACGGGCTAAGAATAGGAATTAGTGTAGAGCATGCATTGGATAAGAACAAGAAGACTTGTAGACGTACCAATGGATATTTTTGGAGCAATTGGAAGACAAGTGTCATGCGAAGTTAGAGCTAATAATAGTATTGGATCTAGAGTTAATTATAAGTAATCTATTGTTAGGCGAAGTTTGCATGCTTCTTGATTACCTTTATAAATGGTGCATGGTTATTTTGAGAATTCAACCTATTTTGAGAGTGCATATATGGTGAAGAGAAATTTCCCACCCCTATATATGTATTGATTTGCATGGGTTTAAACATCAAACGGAGAAATAGAGTTATGTTGTTGGTATGCTTTTACAAGCATGCCTTTGTATTGTTACTTTATGGTGTATTCAACTACTATGTTTTATGGTGGACTAATATAATGGATCATTATGGATGGTTACTAATTATTGATGTCTCTCATCGGGTATTTTATGGTAAATCTGATTTTAATCGTTATTTGATTCATTATGGACTTTGGATGCGATTTGATTCTTGGTATGCTTTACTTGTAATTACTTGTTATGGATAAGGACTATATGAATGATCATGCTAACATATTGACAAAGATGGTATAAAAAGAAGGACCTGGTACACTTTTGTTCTTTGGTTGAGTGCTCATATTTGTATGGGTGATGTGCCATCAGGCCTAGGGTTTTGAGTAAGAAATAGAGACTACATTTTGGTTTTATTTTCTAGACCTCTTTTCAAGTTGTTACAAAGATTTTTCATGATGAAGACGTATCGGTTGACTTTAGACAACATTGAGAGTTGGGTTGTGGATCTAGAAGACCAGTTTGCTCACATATATAATACTGGACTTGATTTAATGCATCAAAGTGACATTGGAGGTATAGAACAATTGTTTGGACACAAGAAGATTACTAGAATCTGTATGATACTGATGTGACTTGGACATGCATTGTAGATCATTGGTGGAGTGGTGTTTTGCATTGTTACATGTTGGAGTATGTTGTTTCTTCTTATTCATGTCTATAGGTTTCCAAGTTTTAGTTTTTGCGAAAACCTAGAGGATATTATTTACATGCTATACCTTTAGCAATTAAGATCTTGTTGGTGACTCTGGATTTGGAAGAACGACCCATAGCTAGCTAAACCTCAGCCACACGTGGGGGAAAGAGTAGGTGTGGTGAAAGATGTGTGAAAGATGGAGGAATTTATGATATAAAAGTAAAGAGAGGAAATATGACTTGAGTGTAATGAATCGCGGGAGAGGGAATTAGCAAAGATGCATGACATTAAAGAGTCTATGGAGTTTTGGAGACAAGTGATGTGTGAAGGATTCAATGTTCATGCAGAGGACATGAAGCCTAAGCAATGATACTCCCCATCAAGGAAGTGCGGAAGAGAATCCCCTTCAGCTTCGATGAGAGTGTGTCAAAAGAGGAAAGAATAAGGACCATAGGTGTGCATCTGATCCCACCTGGTGACCTTTCCCTTGAGCTTGGTGTTCCAGTTCCTAAAACAATTATTGAGAAACATGCTAGTGGCTATGATAGAGTAGCGACAGGTAGATTTAATTTTCTGTTGAGTACAAAAGTTCATCAGATAAAAATTCATCTATGGCTACGTAGACATATTCTTTTTTTGGTGGTTTGATTGGTGGTATATTTTCTGGCGCATCATCAGGATAGAGTGTGGGTGCATAAAACATTGGTAATACATTTGGAAGTAACATAACTTCACAGACCATGGGAGTTCAATTTAGTACAACAATTGGAACATAGAGTAGCTCATCCTCTAGTCCAGTTTCACTATAGGATGTGGATCAAGAGGATCTAGAGGCTCAGGATCTAGTGGATCTAATGGCTTTAGAGGTGGAGGAAATATTGGGGGTAATACAGGTTCTGGGTCTGGTGGGCATGGTCTACACCAACCACATCAATTTTATTACGAGATGTCTCTTTTCCTCCCAGAGTACAAGGTCATTAAGGATGCAATGGATCATGTGCATATGTGTGAGATATTATGGTGCACTAAGGAAATCATAGCTCCTGAGCATAGGGAAAACTAGTTTGCTACTAATTTACAAGGGCGCATGCATAGTTGGTATAGGAAGTATGACCCAAACTAGACTGTTGTAGATTACAACACACTACGTGATTATTTCTTGGTTGAGTTTCATATACTTGAGTTTGAATAGAAAAGCATTAATGTGTTTACATAGATTAAGAAGGGAATGACTGTGAGTGTAAGGGATTATGATGTATGCTTTAAAACTTTACTATCAAAGTTTTCTTATGATATTCACCCTAGCCAACATGCATAGTGGTTTTTTGGTGGTTTGATAACACCTTTCAGAAGGGTGCTCTCTCATAAGACATTTACAGATCCATATGAGGATTTGGAGGTAACTCTATGCGCTGATCCAGTTGGAAGCTAGGACACTAGAGTTATCCCATTCTTGGAGGCACAAATTGCATCTATGGTGAAAAATTTGGAGAAACTATCGGCCAATTTGACACATGAGATGCACATGTGGAATATGGTGTAAAATTATGAGGTTAAAGGACACACTAAGGATAGCTAACCTCGTAAATCAATGTGCTCCATGTTACTAGATTGTGAGACCTTTCACTATGATCATGATTCGAATATGTTCCCAAGTGTTTCCATGTGTGATTAAGAAGAATGTATCCTCTGTATTAAGATTTTAAAATCCCACACTCATGATAGAAAAAGATATAGATTGATTGATCGATTCACGAGGCCATTGAGAATAATGTACATTAGACCGGTGTTCCAAATAATTCTAAAGATCAAGAAGGAAAACATCATGAAGGCCGCTTTGATGGAGGTGGTAGCGAGAGGTTTCCGAGGTAAATATAGAGGTTGTAGTCACAATGGAGGCAGAGGTGATTTCCCTGAGGAACCTCCTACAAATGTGGATCCCCTGATCATTATAGGTTTGAGTGCCCTCGGAATATAGTCATCTCATAGTGCTAAGCAACATAAGTTTGAATAATGTCCTAAGTTATATGATCACATGAGTAAGAACTATAAGAAGAATGATAAGGGCATGGGGATGATTAAAGTGTAGCGCGCCATAGAAGAATAGTGGATGCCTAATATTGCACCTAATCCTGAGATGCTACCTATGTTAGTGACTACACATGCTGAGGCTACGCGCACTCATGAGATCTTGAAGCAGAAACCTGTTATTATAAAGTAGGAGGTGATAAATGTGAAATATCTGGATCCTATCCACTAGAAAGAGGTATACAAAGATACTATAGAAGTTATTAGAAAATTGCGGGGTGAGATACAAAGGTGCTCGAAGGAGCAGATCATGGAAGATGGAGCAAGCGGAGACACTTGAGCTTCCTCGAAATATGTTGATGATTTAAAGCGAGTTTGTAAGATGTTGTGCCAGGAGAGTATGATTTCATTGTTAGGGGAATGGCTGAGGAGAAGATACCTTACGTTGGATCTGAGTGTGAAAGATAGATATTACATGCGAACTTACCCCCTCACAATATTGAGTATGATAAAGAGATCACTTTGAATGCATTTGTTGATGGGTGGTTGTTGAGTAACATATTGATTGATACAGAGTGAAAAAGTAAATGTACTCACAGTGGATACATGGAATCAGATGGGGAGACCATTGTTACATCCCTCTTTGAATGTGTTGTATATGGAAAATAGGACTAGAGCCATGCCCATTGGAGTATTAAAGGATGCCACTATTACTATACAAGGGGCCAAGTTTACTTGGGGACTTTGAGGTATTGGTGCTTACAAAAGAAGATGGTTTTCCAACATTGTTTGGGTGCCCTTGGTGTTATGCGAATAATGTTGATCTACACTTTAATCTGGTTATATCATTTTTGAGAATAAAGAGGAGCATGTACTTATTCCTTTGACATATGGGAAACCTATGCAATATGTTTGGACGAGAGATCAATAACACGGTTACTATCGTAATAAGGTTGTTCATGGTTAGGCATTTGGTTCATAACCGGGTACCTCGGTATATTAATGAAGGAAATTATGATGTATTTGTATGTGTCATGGAAATACAATGGAAGGATAAGGGTGACAAAATAAATATGCTGATTTATACCCTACGCGAGGACATTAGCACGGTGGTGGAATACACGAGATATTTTCTATTAGAATTGTGAGAAGTGAGAATCACATTTTCCACTAGGTTTCTAAGGAATAATGTACCTTCTCAGATATGTGAATTCCATGGGAAGGATTATGCTTTGCACCATGTTCAAAAGTGTGAGATACTTTGGAAGGAGGGGAAGGAGGCCTTGTCACCATCACTCTAGGTACATAAATTCTACGCCACCCTAAGCGGTTGCACACACATGGTATGTTCATGTAGAGTTAACAAGAGAAACAATTAATTGGTAGGAGATGACCTCAGGTATGATTCATACCTTTGACTATTTTTCTACTAAACCTCTAGTGAATGAAGCATTATAGATTGTGAAGTGCCTTATGATGGGGGATAGTGAAAAGGCTAAGGAAATCCTGTTAGATATGTTTGGAGAATTAGATTTGGAGGCGTGCTTTAATGAAGAAGAGACATATGAGGAGAATCTTTGGTATGCCTAGCTGGAAAAAGAGAAGGGTAAGATGGTTTACATGATTGATGATGAGGAAGTAGAGAATCTGGATGTTGATCACACTATAGGTATGCACGAGGTCTTAGATAGTGTTGATGAGAAGGTGCGCGTGTATCATGAGCCTATGAAAACAAATAATGTCAACATTAGGATAGAAGCATAGTCAAAAGAGGCCATTATTGGTGACTATTTGTCTGAACAAGATGTGGAAAATGTTATTGAGCTTCTGTGTGACTTCCAGGACTTATTTCTGCAAGGATATCATGCGTTAAAAGGAGTGCCTCACTCTTTGGGAGAGATGAGGATAAAATTAAAGGAAGGTGCATGCTCGGTTAGGAAGAGGCCTTATAGAATGAATCCTAATCTGAACTTCAAGGTAAAGGAAGAGATTGACAAGATGTAGAAATATAGAATCATTGAGCCCATTGAGGAGTCTGAGTGGGTTAGCCCTATGGTGATAAACATCAAGAAAGATGGTAGGATGAGGATCTGTGTGGACTACAGAGGAATTTTATTTGTGTCATAGACCATTTTCCCACACCTTTTACTAAGGAGATCTTAGAGGGCATTGTAGGGTGTGAGATTTACTCTTTCACTGATGGATTCTCTAGTTATCATCAGGTGCAGATTGCTAAAGAAGACCAAGAAAAGACAACTTTCACCACTGAGTGGGGAAGTTTTGCATATACAGATTATTCCCTTTGGATTGAATAATGTGCCTACAGTATTTTCATGCATTGTTGTACAAGTATTTGAGGACTTTATACACAAGTTTTTACAGGTTTACTTGGATGATTGGACTATATATGGGTTGGTAAAATATCACTGTGACAACTTGAGACTTATGTTTGAGAGGTTTCAGAAGTTGAGCATCTCTCTCAACATTAAGAAGTGTATCTTTGTGACACCCTTTGGAACTTTGTTGGGACATATTATATGCAAAGAAGGTTTTTTGGTAGATCCTGCTAAGGTTGCAATTATCTTGGGCTTAGAGGAGCCTACCAATCAGTGGGGTGCATGGGTTTTAGGACATACAAGTTACTACAAGAAGTTCATTAAGGGATATGCTAATATTTTCGCGCCCTTGGAAGAATTGTTGAAAAGTAAAGGAAAGTTCCATTGGGATGAGGTGCAACAACTAGCATTTGAGACATTGAAGGAAAGACTTACTTTTACACCCATTTTGTGCTTTCCTTCTTGGGATAAACCATTTCATGTACATGTTGATGCCTCTAGCATGGCCATTGGCATAGTGTTAGCACAACCTGGTGATGGGATTGTTGATCATCCTATATGTTTCACAATAAGGAATTTGACACCAGTTGAGTATAATTATACAACTACAGAGCATGAAGCATTGTCCATGATTTATGTGCTACACAAGTTTAGACAATACTTATTGGAAACTCCCTTTATATTTTATATAGATCACATGACACTTAAGTACTTGGTTAATAAGCTCATTTTGTAGGGGTGCATATGTCGCTGGATCCTCTTGTTTCAGGAATTTGACTTTATAGTGGTGGTAAAGTTGGGAAAGAGCAATTTTGGACCAAATCGCTTATCAAGAATTAACTCAGGAGAGGACACACAGAGCATTGAAAACACAATGTCAAACACCTAACTATTTAGATTGAACCACACATCCTTTGACTTAGAAGATATTACTATGTTTTTTTGTACTGGTGTGGCACCTGAAGGGATGAAGAGCTTAGGGCAGAAACAACTTTCCATATGTGGCGTGCCTTACATATTAAAAAATGGATATTTATACAAGTTAGTTCATGATGAAATTTTATACCGGTGTGTACTTTAACATGAGCGCAAAGCTATAAGGTAAGAAGCCCATAGTGGAATTTTAGGAGGATATTATGCAGGTAATGCTACCGTGCACAAGATTTTTCTGGTTGGCCTTTGGTGGGAAACACTATATAAGGATTGCAAAGAGTATGCTAAGGCATGTGATCATTGTCGGCACCTTCGAAATCCTAGGTATAAGGATGAAATGCCTTTGAGACTGATAGCGAGTGTAGAACCTTTTGAGAAATGGGAAATTGAATTTTTGGGTCCTATTTCCCCACCAATGTGAAATAATAGATCACGCTATATTATTACATGTAGAACTTATCTGACCATATAGGTAGAAGAAGTTCCTACAAAGGATTTCATGATAACTAAAACAACAAGGCTCTTATGGGGAAACATTATCAACGGTATGGATGTCCATTTGAGCTTGACAAGTGATAGGGGCACACACTTTTGAATGAGACTATCTAGAATATTATTGGTTGAGTTTATGGTGGCACATCATAAGATAACACCCTATCACCCATAGGACAATGGGACTACTAAGGCTTTCAACAAGATATTGGGACATACATTGACAAATATCTATGATGTTGGAAGGAAATATTGGGATGATAAAGTATTTGTTTTACTTTAGGCATACAAGAAAACTTACAAAGATTAAACAAAGCAACACCCTTTAGTTGGTGTTTAGCACAGAGGTTGTTTTACCGGTGGAATTTATGTTACCCTCCCTGCGTATTGTGTGCGTAGGAGGACTAGATGATGAACAAGAACTTGAAGAGAATATAGATAAACTGATGAAATTTGGATGAAAGGTGAGCCATCGACGTTGGAGCCGAGAGACGAGAAGGCATGGCACAATAGGAATATTAAGAATAAACAGTTTGAGGTTGGACATATGGTTCTTCTTTATGACTCCAAGTTTGCACACCACCTTGGGAAATTAAAGGTGTATTGGTTGGGACCGTATGTGGTGACATATATACTTGATTTATGTGCTTTTTAGTTACATGCGATGGATGGAACTTGGTTTCCCGATTACTTCAATGGGAGTAGGCTGAAGCCCTACTATAAATAAGTCTTCTTGGTGTTTGTAATAAGGTAGTGGTGCCACTTAGATTAGGTTTCCCTTTAATGCATTTTATTTATATGTGTTTCCTTTCATTGTTGTTATGTTTTGTCAATTTATTTCAGTGTTTTATTGTAATAAGCATGCTTGCATGCCATAAGCTAATTAATATATATTGAATTCATGCACAGAGGACCGTACATACTTTTAGTGTGGGGTGGAGCATATACAAGTGTTTTACATGTATTGAAATATGACTTTCTTCTAAAATATCGGTGCACATACAAAAAGGTTACGGGTTCTGGATTGAAGGTGTTAAGGAAATATTACTCATACATGAAGACCACGCGTAGATGGATGGACACATAGTGTAACATGAGGGAGGTAGAAACATGGGAACTACTGGGTATTAGGCACAAAGGTTTGTACTTCAGCACATGGAGGCACACAAGAGTAGGTATGTGTCCAGAAGTAGTGGGCACACCATAATTTTATGGTCAGGGCATGGAAAACTCAACACAAAAATAGTAAAGAAATGTCATTTAATGTCGAGTATGGTGGTAGATGGAGAGTAATAAATGCATGGAAATTTGTAAAAGTTATAAAAGGTAGGTTTGTGATATCATATTTACCTTACATTGTGAAGTGTTTGAACGAGTTGAAGAGCGAGCCAAAGAGTGATTTAAGTGTGAAAGTGTGTGGAGAGCTATTACAGACATCGAACTAGAAAGAGTTTTGCACAATGTTGGTTAGAGCTCCATCGGAGATGGTGTTTGAGAAAAGATAAGGCATGCGGGGACCAAATCGTGAGCTAGCATTCAAGGTGAAGCTAGGGCATGCGAGTTTTAAGCTGTGGAGGTCAAATATAGTGTAAGAACACATTTTAATCATTGTAATGGCACCAAAACTATCACCTAGAGAAACCACAAGGGGAAGGAAATAAAAATAAGTGGAGGCGGAGATGGAGGATCCCCACTGAAAGCATATTTTTAGAAATGCAACTTCTCAAGTGACAGGATGATCAAGTTGTTGATGCAACTTCTGTAGAGTTGTCCTATGCAAAAGCCACATGCACAATGGACATAGAAAAACTAGAAAAATTTGTGGTTAAGGTAGTTGCACACCTTTGAAAAAACTAAACAATCAAGAGCACTAGACACAAGTAAACAGGCGATGGATGCACATCACGAAGAAAATATCATGAGTGGTATACAATGTTGTTGCCTTCATTATTGAGGTGATTATTGAGGAAGAAAAACAAGGTGATAAAATCAGTTTTGGCACCATTCTTCTTTCTTTTATTTTTGTTGAGATTGGAGTGCTCGATGGGCCAAACAACAAGATATGGTAGTTTCCGGAGAGAAAAAAGTCTCTAGAAGACCGTTTCTCAAAATACACATATGAGGGTCCACTATGTGAGGGGTCCACTATTGAAGTTATGGTATAATAACCTAAGGGAGGAATTTGAACATGAATGGAGAATACCCAAGGACCTTCCTTCGGTATTGGATAAACAAGCACAATTTGCAGTCTTCCAACACTTATGTATTGGAAGATTCAGGATGAATTTTGGGACACAAAGCCCCTAGTGAAAACTACCTTATGTATTCTCAACGCACTACTTCCAGGTGTTTGTGAACATATTTTTAAATGTGTAAAAGTGGAAGTTTGATGCAAATAAAGTGGATTACGAGTACCATACATTGTGGAAAAGGTATGTGTACTTGGGAAAGTCTGCCTACATTGAGTGTATGATTTCGATCTTATTAATATCATTTCTTCCATATTAGAAGTTGGGGATATTGGCATGGCTAAGGTATACATATACCTTAAGCCTAAACTTATCAATGGAAAGTATATTGAAAATGAGTTCAAGGTTCCTGAACTACCGAAGGGGAAACACACAATGGGCACGTTGCAAGATGAGGAGTCATAAGTGTTAGATGAGGAAGAAGAGTTCAAGGAAGATATCACCGTATTATACCATGGCTCGTAGAGGAAGCCTACAATTGTAGTAAAGAGAACATGTGAGGAAAATCCTCTTGCGTAGAAAAAGAAGAAGTAGGAGAGGAGACAAACATTGAGGAGATCGAGACGGATGTTGGGGGCACTTTGTTGAGAAACAATTCAGAAGGATACTAAGGAGAAAAAATCCACAAGGTGCAAGTGCAAGTGCACACCGTTCACAGCCCAAGAAGCGTAAGACCTCTCCCACTAATACTTTGTATAAGAGAAAATAAATGAAAGAAGTATATACCGAGAAAGGGTGAGGAGGAGGAGGAGTTAAATGAAAGCGTGTGCACGAAACATAAACACCTATTATTGAGTTGGATACAGAAGAGCCTCGGGAGGAAGAGGTGAAATATGATCAAAAATATTCAATGAGCGTAAAGATATGAGTGGAAACGAGGAGAAAGAAATAAAAAGATAAGTGTGAACCTTCCGGTTAGCATACGAAGGAATAAGCGAGCCTTTGCGGGAGGCCTTAATTTGGATGAAGGGGTACACGTTCCTAAAGGTAGGCACTCAGAGAGAGATAAGGAGGAGATGTATAAAAATCCTATAGCTGGGTATATTAATGATCCCATAAAGATCATTAACACCAGGTTTGAAAGAACTTTAGAGCTTAAGGAGCTTTATGGATGAGAGCTAATGGACCCTGAAGTGGCCAACTTGCACACCTAAAAAGAGTTATCTTATAGCATGCAAACTCATATGGATGAGCATTAATTAGACATTAAGGAGGGTGTATGCATCAAGAAGAAGGATCTAGCCACATAATGGATAGTTAAGCCAACAGAGTTTACAGATGAACAAGAAAGTAATGCCTTGAAAAATATGGCGATTATAGTTGCGTGGAGGAATGTAGAAAAGGTCGCTACACTCAGGGCGCTGATGGAGGAAAATAATAGCTTGAAAGAACAAGTGGAACAACTAGATGAGGGGCGGAGGAAGGAAAAGGAGAAGAGGTGACAAATTCTAGATTTTGTGGCAGAGTTGGGAAATGAGGTTATTGACACACATCCAGACATAGATGAAAAAATAGAGCAGACATATCAGTCATCTTTGCACTTCTTGTAGGATTGTGTCCATCTATTGATCAAAAAGTAGGTGGGAACACCACGAAATATGACAGAGACAACTACACAAGATGAGAAAGAGGTTTCAGCAGAGAAGGAAAAGATAAAGGAGTACATCGCATGGAAGATAATTGAATATGATGGCCTACTGAAAACCATTAAGAAATAATTATCAAAGGAAAATTAAGCACTAAAAATGTGTGCACTCAAAGCCAATCATTAAGACAAGGACTTTAGTTGAGGAGAATGAATTCATTACTACAAATAAGAATGAAACTCTTAGATAAGAGGAGAGGTGACATTATTAGCGAGAGAATCCGATGCACTCACAACATCTCGAGATCCTCACAAAGAGAAAATAAAGGAACTTGGAAAGATCATAGCATGAAGAATGGATGTAATAGATGGTATGATTTCATCCCTTGCAAATGTTCTTAGAGTTTTAAATAATAAGGGAGAAGACATGACATTTGCTGAAATGCACGTGGTGCTTGGAGAGATACTGAAAATGCAAATAAGGGACTCGGTGACTAGAGTGAGTTGGAAGGACATTAAGAATGAGTACCCCAAGATTTGTTTTCCTATAGAAGAATAGTGCGTTGACAAGTAAATTGTTATACATTCTTTCGAGTTATTGTTTAAAGTCATTTTTACTTCTTTATTATTTATTCTTTGGAGATACAAGACATGATTACCCATTATCGGCAAACAAAAAAGCTAGTGTGGGGTAATGTTGACTGGAATTTTTTTTGCCTAAGTATTAGAGGCACATAAGGATGGGGCGCACCCGGGAAAGTCAAATTTTGGGACTTAGCCTTTTTGCATGTTATGGGCTAAGAATAGGATTGAGTCTGAGCATGCATTGGATAAGAACAAGAAGACTCATAGACATAGAAATGGATATTTTGGATCAATTTAAAGATCAAGTGTCATGCGAAGTTAGAGCCAATAATTGTATTGGATCTAGAGTTAATTATAGGTAATCTATTGTTAGGCAAAGTTTGCATGCTTCTTGATTACCTTTGTAAGTGGCGCATGGCTATTTTGAGCATGCAACCTATTTTGAGAGTGCATAGGTAGTGAAGGGAAAGTTCCCACCCCTATATATATGTATTTATTTGCATGGGTTTAAACATCATATGGATAAATAGAGTTATGTTGCTGGTATGATTTTACACGCATGACTTTGTATTGTTACTTTTGGGTGTATTCAACTACTATGTTTTATGGTGGATTAATATAATGGATCATTGTGGATGGTTACTAATTATTGATGTCTCTATTCTTGGTTATTGTATGGTAAATTTGATCTTGATCCTTGTTTGATTCATTATGCACTATGGTTGTGAGTGATTCTTGTTATGCTTTGCCTTTTATTACTTGTTATGAATATGGACTATATGAATGATCATGCTAACATCTTGATAAATATGGTATAAAAGGAGGAACATGGAACCCTTTCATGCTTCGGGTGAATGCTTAGATTTTTCTCGGGTGATGTGCTAGCATGCCTAGAGTTTTGAGCAAGAAATAGAGACTACACTTGGTTTTTTTGGAGATTTTTGTTTAGTGATTGAAATAGTTTTCACTTCCTTTATTATTTCTTGTTTTGTAGTCATATGTTTTTCTTTTTTTCCTTGGCATATTGGGTACCATGCTATCCCTATTTCCCATGATCTTGGGGAGGATAGCATACAATATCTTAGTAGATAAGGCATGCAATGATGCCTACGGTTTGGGTGGTAAAACAGTGTCTTTGTTTCGGTGGTGTTCATGAATATTGGCCAAAGTGGAAGTTCAAAGATTATTTGGAGGATTTTGTTTTTGAGTTTTATTTCACTTGGAGGAATGCTTAAATTTTATCATGTTGCTTACCATTTTGGGAGACTTGTTCATTTGTATTTTAAAGTGTTTCCTTGTAATAGAAATCTTTGTATGTTATTTTCCCTCTTAAGAGGAAGATTTGAAATATTGTAAACTATAGGTTTGGAGATTTACTTTCTCCTTTGCATTATATGGTAAAACTTAAGTTACTTGCCTTTGTTTTATTATAGTATTGTTAAAAAATGTTCCATCTTTTAATCCATGGAAGAAAATGTAAAGATAAGTTTATCTTGAAGTATATTTAAATCATTATTGTTAATTATGAAAGTTGTATTTTGTGTTCAAAATCAGTGAAAAAAACTTCATTTAACCTCCTTCTCTTAGGGAAAATAATATTAATTATATAATGGTATTTTTAAAATAGAATAAGGAAAGAAATTATTATTACTTGTAGTCTTTTGGTTTTATTTATCAATCTGAAAATGAATTAAGACAATTTTAGTTTAGTAATAGTTTCTTGTTTTAAAAAATGAGAAGATTAGTAGAGCAATGAGATTTAAAACCTCTTTCTTTTTTATAACATACCTATATATGTAAATGTGTGTGTGTGTGTGTGTGTGTGTGTGTGTGTGTGTGTGTGTGTGTGTGTGTGTAATTTTCTTACCAAAAGGATCACTTTGATAATTTGTATTTTTTTTCATATCCTGCTCTATGTCAATTGTCTTCACATTTTGAAAATCATCTATATATACGAGATATATATATATAGAGAGAGAGAGAGAGAGAGAGAGAGAGAGAGAGAGAGAGAATCAACAAAAAATCCTATTTATCTCGAAAAGAAACTCCTATTTATTTTAAATCAAATAGAAAAAAAAACTAGTCATCCATGGCTGTCTAACCATTAAAAGGAAAACTATGCAGCAATGGAAGTATTAGATAAGAAAATAAACTTGGCTTCATCCTTAGCCACCACCACTATCAAAACCCTCTGTCATGCATTTCCTCTCTCGAATAAAACCTGCAACAAATCTTAAAGGCTCATCCCTCTCATAGCTGCCCATGTCTATTAAAAAAATATACACTTACTATCCACCAAAAACCAAAACTCTCTTGTTACTTTTACAGTCTTCTTCCTTCTCTATGGGGTCGATAGGAGAAGGAAAATAATGTTCCAAAATAAATTTGAAATAAAATAAAACTTGCACATCATGATTAGGGTTCTTTTTTAGTTGCCTCTCATCTTATGGCCAAGATCAATTTCATCCTAGGGCCAAGAATTTAACCTCCTAAATTAGAATTTGATGGGAAAAGGATTAAGTTAAGTGAAGGTAATTAAATCGAATTTAAAACCCATGAACATTATAAAAGAAAATGACTTTTTTTTTTTAGGGCTATGGTTATTATTACATAGGGATGGGGGAGAGATGGGGGCGGGGGTTTGTATAGTAGAAATATTTTGGTACTTTCCCTAGACTCATATCTAGGAGTATAAGAAAAAGAATTTTATCGATAATGTTATTCACTTTTCCCTCACATGGGACTTTGATACTCTTGTAAAAGGTAGTACATTGAGTAATATAATCTAGCAAGATGGGGAACAAAATCGATAACTTGACCCTCTTAATTTAGGATTGTGGGTGGGAAAGTAAATGAAAGATAAACAAATAAAAGTGATTAGAACTCTCCCATGGAATTAGTAACAAATAACACCTGTTGTCACTTGCCCATAAAATGCATACGATTTTCAATTTTTCTTGAATTTTTGGTCAAGTGATCCCTTTCTGGATTGTTTGTTTTTGTGAAGTCCTTAAGAGTAAAAATCTCATAACAATTATTCATTTTTTGGGATATGTGGTCAAAATGTGTGTATTACGGTGATTTCGGGTTTTGGAGGAGCATGGGAACAAGTTCCTTAGGGAATTCCATTCCCGAATCCCCGCTTTCCCGCATTCAATGTATTACAAATCTTCATGTTCCCTAGGAAATGTTCCATCTGGTCCCTATTCCCTGCATCCACTCATTCTCTACATGGCACTTGAACCCGCAAACTATTTTGTTTGTAGTTTTGTGGAAACCTTTGTGTCATATGGAATTGTTCCTCATTACTCATTGTTCCCCACAACCTCATAGCATCCGCATTCCATTAAAAACCTTCACATTGAGTACATTCATGGTAATCGTGACCCTTTTACCTTCCGGGCCTTTGTTCTTTACAACTCCTTGTTCCCCACACTTTCTTCCCATCTACAAGCCTAGCCTTCCTTTCATGAGGGTATATTTTATAGTGTAGGTATCACAGATGTTTGCAGTACTCCTGACCTAGTTCCTACCAAACCTTTGTTCCCCGCAAGCTCCTTACTTCCACACCCTTTTGAGTATCCTTTTATTGTGGATTTTGGACATTGTGGAACACATGGTACTTGTTCCCTCGGGCCTCCGGTTCCCGAAAACCTAACATATCTGTAATTTTGATAAAAATTAGATTTTAATGAGTTCCGGACATTTCCCACCACTCACATTGCATGAGTGTGCTCAAATTAACCTATTACCTTGGGCTTTGCTGTTATAAAAGGGATATTTTAATTCATTTTACCATTCCAAATCGTGAATTGTGATTTGTAATCCTTTTTTTTAGACTCTCATGCCCTATCTAACGTATACAATCATACCTTGTCTGTTTCTCATCCATTTTTGAAAATTCAAAGTGTGTTGGAGTAGTGGAAAAGTATTTATTCTTCCCATGGTATAGGTGAGTCATTTCATACTTCCCATCATGTTTGATAACAAATTACGTTTTGTGTCATCATATCCAGTCTTTCCTAAAATCATCTTTAAATCCTCATTTTCCTAAGTTTATCTCCTCATCTTGCCAACATAAAATTATAATACGGGGTATGAACATATATCTTCCTTGGAGACCTTTGTGCCTAACATTGGGGATAGTGATATTAGACATATCAACTTAGATGATTTTTGGTCCCATATCTCTAAAGCCATCCCTACTTCCATGGACCAATTTATTAAGGACATTGGAATTGTTTATGTTGTTGAATTCCCTCTCTCTATTTAATGTGCTGATATTGTCTTAGCTTATGCCTCTTGTTTTGATCTTGTGTCCAAGAGATTAGAGATCCCCGGGGTTAGGTTATTTCCAAACTTGATGTCAATTGCATAAACACAACCCTAATAATCCATGTTGTTGAAGACTCTAACACTCTAAATAAATCCCAGGCTCTAACATTTTTGAGCAAGAAAAAGATAGATATAAGGAAATGATAGCTAAATCATGGCTTAAGTCTCAAAAGAGAGGAGCTTCCAAACTTCTAAAATTCCCGTATAGGTCGATTACAAGGAATAATTATCCGACATGATCACCATGCTAGCTAGATTAATGGGTCTACCTTCCACCAATGAATTCAAATTCTAGATATGTGTTTACATCAACATCATCTGTGAGGGAAAACAAAGATTGAATTGGGGAGAAATAATTTGTGAAAATATCAGTGAAAACTAGGTAATGTGTAACAAAGTAAGACATTCTACATGAATTCCTACCTTATGTACACAATTGCAACCTATAGGGTATGGGTAGGAATGTCATATAAGGAGGATAAGAAAAATGAACCAGTCCATGAGTATTATCCACGACTCATTTTTTAGAATAGTAAGTTCCATTTCAGAAGGGTGAATGATGTTTTTACTATGTATATAGTAAGGCTACTGTAAGGAAATACAACTGAGAAAGTGTCTACTGAAGCAAAACAAATGATTTCAACATATGGTAGCCTATTCATTCAATTCAGAAGATTTTCTTACATTAGGTTAGTTGGCTTTGAGGGTTCACCCAATAAGCTACCTATGTATTGTAATGATAAATTGGTTTTAGTGGAAGTCTACAGACAATTGGACATGTTACATAGAACATGTAGAGATAAGAATATTACAACATCAAATTTCCTATCTCCATGGGGAATTATACATGTAACTGCCTTGGATGCTCAAAATGTTGAAAGAATAATTACTTGAATTCAAATTCAACTCATATCACAAAATATCTTCTTTTGATATAAATGTTTCATCTCTAAACATTTTATAATGTCTTATTATCATGTGCTTTCTCTTGATGATTATTGGGAAAATTGCTCAAATGAATATGAGGTAAGAAGAAGGTATTTTGGTAGACTCTCTTTGCAACATGTCAAGGATTTCAAGGTGTATAAAGTCCCATAAGATTTTCAATATGAAAATGAGGATATGTATTCTATTGATATATCAAAACCATCCAACACATGCCCCTTCTTACCATTGATTGGTCTCAAAAGGAGAGGGATGATCTCTCTAAATAATCAATCCATTTTTGTGAGAAAAAAGTTTAGTTTAATAAGAAGATAAGGGCATATAATCTAAATGTGACACAATCCTCCTCCCAAGAGGCTTCTTCATCACATAAAGGGGTTTTCATTCTCTCCTCCATAGTTTCAAGATGAAATAAATCCTTCCTCCTCACCTCTAGATTCTGCAACCAAGGTATATGCAAATAAATACAAGACTAAGGAGACGGAGGAAATTTAAAAAATCTTGAGAAAAAGTTAGAAGAAGAAATATTTTAGAATTTAACAGAAGAAGTTTCCACTACTCCTGAACAAGTGTCACAACCACTTTTGGAGAATAAATGAAAACAAATGAAAAGGAAAGGATGATCGAGAAAAGGCTAGTCAAAGCAACAAAAGAATGATCAAGAGAAAAGTGGTGATGAGGAAGAAATTGAAGAGGGTGAAGAATAATAGGATGATGTGAAGATCATAGAGCCTTAACACTATGAAACTCCAATCCTAAATCACCAATCAAAGAAGTATCTTCTTCTATTGAGGTACTTACTCTAGAAAATCCATCTACTCAAGCTCTTGGTTTTCCTAGTGTTTTGGCATTGGAACCACCTCCTCCTCTATCTTCAAGTGACTCTTTCACATGGGTTAAACCCATGATTGATAGTAAGAAAAAAAAATTACTCCCAAGATAGTTGCTCTTGGTTTTGATGTTTAGTTGTTTTCTTGGCACAACCCCAACTCCTCCACCAAAAGATCCAAGATAACCTCAAGGTTGGTTTCTTATTCAAAGGGACAAAATTATTGGAGATTTAAAAACCAAGGGGAAAAAAGATGAAAAGGATATCACTCTTGCAGACCTAGAACTAACTAGAATTCCACTTGGTGAATCTACTCCTAAAGGAGAGGTTCAAAATTTGAAGGAGATTATTTCCAAAGTGATTGAGAGAGTTGAGAAGGATAAAAAACACATGAAAGAAACTGGCGAAGACATTTTCAAGTTATCTCCATTTTTATTAAGTATTTTCTCTCAAGTGATAAAGTTCTTGATCCAAATCCTCTCTCCTTAATTCCTCCTCCCACTATTTTTTTCTAAAGAATATGTCAAAGACATCAAGGAAATTCATAGACATGCTTAATATGGTAGATCTACTAAATCATTGGTGGAAGGAATGTTGATTTCTTGTTTAAATTCATTGAGGAAGCTTACAAGGTATGTGATAATATTTCTCTATAGCTCAAAATCAATTTGATATAACTATCATAGGATCAGAGAAATAACTTAAGCTATGGTTGGAGTGCATTCAAGACTTAAGGATCATGAACACCACTAATGATGCAAAAATCCTCTTTCCCATAAAATATTTGATGACTTTAAGATTAATATTTCTAGGAAGTGGGTATTCAATGTTGAATGGAAAATCAAGGTACTTGAAGAGGCAGTCACAGAACTCAAGAGCATGGTACAAAAAGGAGAAGCCTTCAAATATGAGATATTGGCTGATTTTTAAGCTCTTAGATGTCAAGTCTATGAGGAAAATTCTATGGAAAGATTTAAGTAGATGAAGTCAAAGAAAAATTTAGTGCACTTGTCAAGGAAGATTTGTTTAAGGTTGAATCTATCAACAAAGAGAAGATGGAAGAAATCACAGAGCTACACAATGTTGTTATAGAGACCACCAAAATCTTGTTGCAAAATGGAGGCATTGCTAAAGAAATGGAATATTCTCTTGGTAGTTGGTTGAATGCCACAAAAAACATGACTATTCCAAAGATCATGGAGATTACTAGTGCTTTGGCAAAATTTAGGTTCATGTCTCAAAATCAAAGATCCCATCCGTTATCCCACTTACTTAATGTCCCTTCTTCTAGTTCTTAGTCATTTCTTTCTAATTGTTATATTTTGAAGTTAGCTTTATCATTTTGAAAATAAAAATTGTAAATAAAGCTAACTATGTAATTGACTAATTAAGTGTTAGAACTTAATTAAATTAGAATTAGATGGTTAGTTTCAATTGTGCCCCTCAACCTATATAAGGATTCTTTTTCATTGTAAAGGGGTTGGATTTTAGTGTTTTTGAATGTAATGATATAGAGCATTTGAAATCAATACAAAAGAAGAATTTCTCTCCCTCTTGTCTATGTTCTTTATGTTTCTTTTTCCTATAATTGTGAATGTGAATCTAGTATATTTGAATATAGAAACTTGTGTGTTCAATCCATTTTCTATAGTGTGAATAACTTTGTGTCTGTTGCATCTATATTTAGTGGATTTTATGATATACTAATTCATGTGTTCTTGAAGCCCCATGAATTCATAATTAATATATTATTATGCAATCTCTATATCTAAACGTGTTTCCTTCTTCACTTCTTTCTTTACAATAGTGAGTAATCTTGCATAACCAAGAGAATACTTGTATTCTTGACTGGTGGATTAGTTTCAACTTTGTGTCCCTAGTTCACTCCTCTTACTCATATAAGCTATTGTTTCCTCCTCTAAACCTTCTCCTTTTCATATTTTGTATTGAGAATATAAGAATATGAAGACATTCTTTACACCAAAATCCTCATTTAATGATTGTTAGTTTGTATATTTCTAAATAAGTAGATTTCCATATTTTTGGTGAATAAGGGAACCTCCCCACAAAGAGGAGGGATTTTTGTCACTGAATGTTTCTTGTGTCTAAAGAAAAAATTTCAAACCAATTTTTTTGGCACCCACCATTGGTCACATGTACTATTTTTCCCACTTGTATAATCTTCAAAGTAAACCAACAATCACAACACACTTGGTGGAAATAAGATACACACGAGGACAAAGAGCCCAAGGTTTTGAGGATCCTTGATTTTCGAGTTGTTTGGAGAACTAAAGGTTTTCAATTTTCTCTAGAAAGAAGAGGTAGAAATAAAAGGTCTTTGAGAACTCCTCCTACAAAAGAAATAGCTAGTCCATCATCTCAATTAGATGGTGACACCCAACCACAAGTAATTCCTACATTCAAGATTTAGATTTAGAGTGTTGTAATTCCTTTACAAGTTTTTTTCCTACAATGGTTATAACCTTTGCCTTGGGGCCAATGAGTTGGACCTTTAT
Organism: Taxus wallichiana var. yunnanensis; assembly: GCA_018340775.1. Taxonomy (NCBI): domain Eukaryota; kingdom Viridiplantae; phylum Streptophyta; class Pinopsida; order Cupressales; family Taxaceae; genus Taxus; species Taxus wallichiana. The sequence continues at coordinate 407,687,038 of CM031242.1, forward strand.
CCCTTCCATAACCTTTGCATGACCTACCTAAAGGGAATAGAAATAATTTCCCTAAGTTCAGAGGTGATGGTAAAGTGCACCCAGATGAACACATTATAGCCTTTATTTTTGTGTGGGTTCATCATGAGGATGTTTCAATCAAACTTTTTGTCAAGAATTTGCAAGATAATGTTGCGGATTGGTTCTACCATCTCCCAGATAGTACTATTACTAGCTGGAATACCATGAAAACTCAATTCAGAATAGGTTCAAGCATGTTAAAGGTGTTCATGCTTTCCTAGCACAACTTTCCTAGATAAAGAAGGAACCTTATGAACCTATGCGGGAATTTGTTTCCAAATTCAACAAATTTGTTAGTAAAATTCTAGCTATTACTACTCACCTCTATTGATCAAATATTCTAAATTGTTTCTTCCTTAACACCCGGTTTTCAAGAGTGAGTTATGCACTAAGGAGAATTCAGTCTTACTACTTTGGATGAAAATCAATGGTTAGCCATAAGCGTAGAGGATGACCTGATAATGTCAAGAAAGTTGAGAAAGGAACCTCCCAAGGCTAAAGCTTCTACTTCATGTGCATCAAGCTTGAAATAGTTAGTTAAAAAGTTGGCCAATGATTTGATTGTAATCAAGAAGCAACTTTCTTATAATGTACCCTACAAGGACATTCCACGAAGGAATTTTAATCCAAGAAATCATCTTCCTCCTACTCAACCAAAGTGGAAATTGAAGCTCCTCTTGTTAAAGTCCCAATGAATGTAGCTTGTGAAGTTCAAGAGCTTGATGATGAGATAGAAGTAAAAGAGATGGAAGATGCCTGAAGGAAGAACCAAAAGAAGTTCAAGAAGAGGTGGATGATTCTCAAATCAATTACCTCACTACCAAGGGAGTTGATGATGATGATGATGATGATTATGATGAAGTAGTTGCAGACATGAACAATGAGTCTTATGTTATCATGACTAGAGAATAATTGAATAATAAGAAGGAAGTGGTGTAACCTACAAAGAAAGAGAAGTCCAAGAATCTCTAACCACCATTCTAGTATTCATGAGGAGAGGAGCACCCATTCCTACTACTACTTGCTAAGAAAGTAAGTACTACTTCTCCCTCTAATGCTCCTTCCACTTCCTCTTATGCCTAAAACAACTATAGTTTTACTCCCATGTCTAAAGAACTCTCAACCTCAAAATATGATAAACCCAAAACCTCTACTATGTCAAATCAAGAAGCCCCATCTACTCAGGGTCTTTTGATATCATCGATCATATCAAAAAGACCAAAATTCATATTTCTAAAGTTGAATTTTACCAGACTCACCTAGAAGCCTTTGCTCAAGTTGTCAAATTTGTCAAATCCAAGCCTAGTCAGTCATCCAAAACTTCTAAAGGACTTTTTCCTACCCCCATCTCTCCTTCCCCATAGAATTTTATGGCCTCTACACCTTCCACTTGATAAGAAAATTGAGTCCCTTTTATGTCACATTACTTAATAACTTGCCATATAATTCAGTAATTGTGTCATTGACTTAGGATCATCAAACAATGTAATTCCCACTAAATTTTCTCCATGCCCTTGGCCTCACCTTGACTTGAACCTTTGGTTCATGTTACTCAATGGAGACTAAAGAGGTGCCCCTAGTTGGGAGAATAAAATATGCTCAAGTAGATTTTGTTGCATTACCAGAGAAAAGAGTTAAGGCCACAATCTTGGTGTTGTAGATATATTCCTTTCTCACATGGTATGTTGTTAAGTAGAAAATTTATATAGGGAAGTTAGAGGAGAAATATATATGGAATGGTCCCATGTTTTTATCCCAGTTAATGGAAAAATGAATAATTTACTTCTAGAGAGATGGGATGAATACATTGTCTAAAAGATGGATGACCCTAATGCTCAAATTCTTTATGAAGATATTGGTCATGGAAATTATATGGTGATGTATAAAAATGAGGATAAGACTCCCAAGGTGGTTCAAGATGATCCTAATGGAATTTGGATTCTTGAGTTTGATGGAATTGTTCCACAACTAGTTCTAGAGTAGGAATTGTTTTGGTCTCACCTGATGGTAAGCTCCACCCTTTCTCCTATAAGCTCAATTTTCTAACACTAATAATAATGTTGAGTATGAGGCACCTTCTTTTACCTAGCGGTAGAGAGAGAAATGGGAATAAATAACCTTTGTACACGAGGAGATGCAAAACTCATATTCAAACAAGTTTGAGGATTTTATGGTAAAGAATCAAAGGTTGAAACACTATAGGAATTTAGTATGGGATTTATGTTGAGTTGGATGAATTTTCAATTAATGTTGTTCCAAGAGAAAGTAACACTAGAGAAGATGCTCTAGTAGTTTCCAGGTCCTTTCTCATCCCACATCCGGATTTTGTCCAAGATAAATTTTCAGTAGAGATGATATTCAGACCTAGTGTCCCAGATAATGTATATAATTGACAGGTGTTCAATGATGACCAACACCTGATTTCCTTTCTTGAATTAAAATATAAATTTATCCAATTGTATTTTTAGGGAAGTAAAGCCGGTTATCATGAATCCACTTCATCTTCTGTGTTTGAAGGAGTTGAGGAAGAATCTCACTAAGATGGTTGTATTAAGCTAAAAGGAAATAAGATACCTAAGGGCCTTGTGAGTTTGGAGGATTTATTTGAAAAACATGATAGGTACATCAAAAAAAGGTATCACAAGAATTTCTCTAATCAGCTAAATTTGAAAAGGTTAATATAAGAAGTGATGAGGAGCCCAAATTTTTCAATATTGGAAAATGTTGTTCTAGTGAAGAGAGAAAGAAAATGGTTGAATTGTTGAAGAATTACATAGACATTCTGGCTTACTCATATGATGATTTAAAAACTTTTAAACCAAGGGAGATGCAGCATTACATTCCCTTAAAGCTAGGTATTCAACCATTTTCACTAAAAGGCAGGCAATACAATCCAAAATCACAGGCACGATTCACCAAGAAATACAAAATTATTGAATGCCAAGATAATTTTCCCTATTCATCATTCAACTTGGGTTGCCAATATTGTGCCAGTGAGAAATAAGAATGGAGAAATATGGATTTGTGTTGATTTTCAAAATCTAAATCAAAATTCTCTCAAGGATAACTACCCACTTCCTATGATGGACTGATACTACAGATTGTCATTGAATTAGAGATGTTATCCATGCTCGATGGATTTTCGGGTTACAACCAAATTGAAGTGGATGTATAGACCAACATAAAATTTATTTTACAACTCCCTGAGGTACATTTTCCTACATAAGAATTTCATTTAGTCTCATTAACAAAAGTGTAAATTTCCAGAGGGAAATGGACTTGGAATTTGGTGATCTAAAGAAAAATGCATAGTGATCTATCTTGATGATCTACTATTTTCTCAAAGAAAAGAGAATATCACTTTCAACACCTGAAATTTGTACTTCAAAGGTGTAGGGACCATGGAATTTCATTGAATCCAAAGAAGTCTATCTTCGGTGTAACAGAGGGAAAGTTTCTCAAGCATATTGTATCTAAGGATGGAATCAAGATTGATCTAGAATGTGTCCAAGCAATCCAAAATATACCTCTTCCGACAAGTAAGAAAGGTGTGCATTCCTTCTTTGAAAGATTAATTTCCTTAGAAGATTTATTCCTAATTTTGCAGAGTTGACTAGGAATATAGCCCATATGATGAAAGAGAAACAATATTTTTGTTAGACTACTAAGGGAAGAATGCCTTTGAAAATATCAAGAGAGATATTGCCAATACTCCTATTCTTACTTGTCTGGATTTTGACAAGAATTTTATAATCTACTGTTATGCCTCTAAGCACACCTAGCATTAATTCTAGTGCAAAATAATTTTCATGGATGTGAAGTACCTATTGCATTCATGAGTTATGTCTTGAAGGCTCACGAGATGAATTACTCTCAAATAGAGAACATAACTTTGTTATGGTGAAAGCATTGAAGCATTTTCATTTTTTACATCCTGAATCCTCATTCCACTATGTTCGTGCCACATACAACAGTGAATTCCATCTTCATGCAACAAGAATTTGGATCAAAATGAGGCAATTGGGTATAAAAATTCCAAGAGTACGATCTTGATATCAAGCCAACCAAGATTGTTTGAGGTAAAGGTCTTTATGATTTGCTTGAAAAATGGTCCAAAGAGTGAGCTAATTGAAAAGGAAATTTCCAGTGTTCCAACTGTACTCTTTCTTAGTTCTACTTATGAGTGGTACGCAGACATTGCTCATTTTCTCACTTATGGAGGATGTCCGATACATTTGAGTGCCAAAGAAAAAAGTGTTGTTAAGCTTTAATCTACACAATATATGTACTCTGGAAAATTCATTGTTCAAGAGAGGAATTGATGGTTGATTCCTTAGGTGTGTTGATAAGAGAAACAAAAAATATTACTAAGGGCTTTCCATGATTAGGCCTGTGGAGGTCACTTTTCTTCCTCAGTGACAGCTCATAAAATTCTCTGTGTAGGGTATTATTGGCCAACACTTTTCAAAGATGCAACAAAGTGGGTTTCAAAGTGTGAAGCATGTCAAAATTTTGTGGGAAGACCCAAGTTGGCCACCTTGCCTCTTAAACCAATGGTTATTGAAGATCCCTTCCAATAATGGGGGATAGATTTTATAGGAACTCTTAATCCAACCTCAAGTGCAGGACACACACATGTTTTAATAACCACTGACTATTTCACAAAGTGGGTTGAAGCAATCCCAGTCAAGAGAACCACTTCTGAGGTAGTCATGTGATTTCATCAAGGAAAATATATTGGTCAAGTTCAAATTCAAAACAAGATTGTCACAGATAATTCCCCCAATTTTTCTTCCCATTATATTATTGATTTATTCTATGGATATGTTATTTCTCTTACACACTCATCTTATTACTATCCATAAGGGAATGGGAAGGCAAAATTGACCAACAAAAACTTGGTAACAATTATTAGAAAGCTTATAGATGAATCAAAGAGGAACTAGCATAAAAGTTGTATGATGCTCTTTGGGAAAATATGATCACACCAAAGAGAGCCATCGGGATGTCTCCATTTCATTTTGTGTATGGGATGGAAGCTCGATTTCTAGTAACAAAGTGGAGTTGCCTACACTTCACCTTGCAAAAGCTATTGAAGATGAAGATTTCTCAAGTATCATGGAGAAAAGAGTATTGTACCTACAGAAGTTGGATGAAGAAAGATTGCAGGTTGTTGATGGAATCATACATGCACACCAAGAAAATTCAAGCAATTATTTGACAAGAAATCCAAGTCCCAGGGACTTCCATGTTGGATATATTTTCTTACTTTAGGAAAAAAGGCACAAACCACGAGGAAGCCATGGTAAGTTTGATTCACTTTGGCTTGATCATTTCAAGATTAGACATTTTACAAGTTAAAACTATTAGTATCTAAGCTATATGGATGGAACTTCACTTCTATTACCATATAGTGGTCAATATTTTAAGATTTTCAAGTCTTGAAGTGAGCAGCAATATTTTGTATATAGTTTTTAAATAGCCTTGTACAACCTTTGTTTTTGGTTTGTGTTGTGTCTTTGTATTTCTGTGTTATTTTGTATGGTCTTGTTCTGTATAAATTTTCCCAATGGATAAATCACTAACATTGTAACCAGAGATTATGGGGTCCTTTTCTCTATCTTGTTTTCACTGTGTGTCAAGTAAGTCCAATCCCTAAAAGAGCCAGTTGTTGTCATTTCCTAAAAAATGAATGCAATTTTTTTAAAAATGAATTTTTGGCCAAGTGATCCCTTTGCCAAGATTGTTTGACTTTGTGAAGTCATTGAAGAAAGTAAGAAATATCATAACATTTAGTCATTTTTTGACTCTATGGTCAAAATGTGTGTATTGCGGTGAATGTGGGTTTTGGAGGAATATGGGGAACAAGTTCCTCTAGGAATTCCATTCCCTAATCCCCACTTTATCCGCATTCAATGTATTTTGGATATTCATGTTCCAGGTGAACTGTTCCATCCGGATCACTATTTCCCACACCCACTCATTATCTACATGGCACTTGAACCCATAAAGCCTTTGTGTTGTGGTTATGTGGAAACCTTTGTGTTAGACAAAATTGTTCCTCACTTGCTCATTTTCCCAGTAACCTCATATCATCTGCATTCCATTAAATCCCTTTACATTGCGTACATTGTGGGAATTCATGGTACTCATAACCCTTGTACCTTTGAGGGGTCGTTGTTCTCCACTACTCCTTGTTCCCCAACTTTCTTATCATCTGCAAGCCTTTCCTTCCTTTCACGAGGGTATATTTTGTAGTGCGGGTATCATAGATGTTTGTGGTACTCCTGACCATGTTCTTCCCAAGCCTTCATTCCATGCAAGATCCTTCCTTCCGCACCCTTTTGAGTATCCTTTGTATTGTGGAATTTTTAGACATTTGTGGAACACAAGGTACTTGTTCCTCGGGCCTCCAGTTCCTCAAAACCCGACATATCTGCAAATTTGAGAAAAATGGATTTTAATGAGTTCCAAGACATTTCCCACCACCCGCATTACACTAGTTTGCTTAAATTAACCTATTCCCTCGGGTTTTCTTTTATAAAAGGGATATTGTAATTCATTTTTACCATTCCAAATCGTGAATTGTGATTGTGCACTATTGTTTTCCACTCTCGTGCCCTAGCTAATGTATCTAGTCATACCTTACTCATTTCTCATCTAATTTTGAAAATTCAAAGTGCGTTGGATTCGTGGAAAAGTCCTCATTCTTCCAATGGTATAGGTGAGCCAATTCATACTTCTTGATCCTGTTTGATAAAAAGTTCAGTTTCGTGTCACCCTATTTAGTATTTCCTAAAACCATTGTTAAATCCTCATTTTTCTAAGTTTCTCTCCTCATCTCGCCACCATGAAATTCCAATATGGGGGTACGAACATATCTCTTCCTTGGAGACCTTTGTGCCTAACATTGGAGATAGTGATATTAGACATATCAACTTAGATGATTTTTGGGCCCATATCTCTAAAGCCAACCCTAATCCCATGGCCCAATGTATTAAGGACAATGGAATTGCTTATATTGTTGGCTTCCCTCTCTCTGTTCAATGTATTGATATTGTCTTAGCTTGTGCCTCTTGTTTTGATCATGTTTCCAAAGAGATCAGAGATCCCTAGGGCCAGGTTATTGCCAAACTTGATGTCAATTACATAAATGCAGCCCTAAGAATCCTTGTCATTGAAGACTCCAACACTCTAACTAAATCCCAGGCTCATAACCTTTTTGAGCAAGATAAATATAGATACAAGGAAATGATAGCCAAATCATGGCTTGAGTCCCAAAATAGAAGAGCTTCCAAACTACCAAAAGTCTTGTATAGGTCAGACTTCAAGGAAGAGTTATCTGACATGATCACCTTGTTGGCTAGATTAATGGGCCTACCTTCCACCAATGAGTTCCAATTATGGATGTGTGTCTACATCAACATCATTTGTGAGGGAAAATAAAGCCTGAATTAGGGAGAAATAATTTGTGAAAATCTCATGAGCAATGGTTTATGCACAACAAAAAGTAAACCATTCTATATGACTTCCTACCTCATGTACACAATTGCAACCTACAAAGTATGGGTAGGATTGTTTTTTCTTAGGAGCATAAGAAAAATGATGAACTAGTCAATGAATATTACCCATAGCTCATTTTTTAGAATAGTAAGTTCCATTTCAGAAGGGTGAATCATTTTTTTACTGTGTATATAGTAGGGATACTAGAAGGAAATATAGTTGAGAGAGTGTCTACTGAAGCAAAACAATTGATTTCAACATATGGTAGCCTATTCATTCAATTCAAAAGATTTTCTTACATTAGGTTAGTTGGATTTGAGGGTTCACCCAATAAGCTACCTATGTACTGTAATGACAAATTAGTTTTAGTGGAATTTTGCAGACAATTGGACATGTTACATAGAACATGTAGAGATAATAATATTATAGGTATCTAGTTTCCTATCTCCCTAGGGAATTATACCTACAGAACTACCTTGGATACTCAAAATGTTGAAAGAACAATTGTTGAATTCAAATTCCACTCATATCACAAAATATCTTCTTTTGATATAAAATTTTTCATCTCTAATCATTTGATAATGTCTTATTATCATGTGCCTACTCTTGAGGATTATTGGGAAGATTGTTCAGATTAATATGAGGTAAGAAGAAGGTATTTTGGCAAACTCTCTTTACAACAAGCCGGAATTTTGAGGTGTATAAAGTCCCCGAATATTTGCAAGATAACAATGAGGATCTATATTATGTTGAGTATATCAAAACCATTCAAGCACATGTCCATTCTTACTATTGATTGATCTCAAAAGGAAAGGGGTGATATCTCCAAATAATCAATCTAGTCTTGGTGAGAACAAAAGTTTGGTTTAATAAGAAAATAAGGGCATACAACCCTAATGTGACACAATCCTCCTCCCAATATGCTTCCTCATCACATAAAGGGGTTTACATTTCTCCTCCAGAGTTTTAAGCTCAAACAAATCCTTTCTCCTCACATGTGGATTATTAAACCAAGGTGTAAGCAAAGAAATACAAGACTAAGAAGACAAAGGAAATTAAAGAAAATCCTGGGAAAAAAGTAGAAGAACAAAGAATTCAAAATTTAAGAAAAGAAGTTTCCTACTCTGAAAAAGTGTCACAACCACTAGGAGAATAAATGAAAACAATGAAGAGGGAAAGGATGATATAGAAAAGGAAAATACAGAGAGAAAAAATAATGATCAAGATAAAAGTGGTGATGAGGAAGAAAGTTAAGAGGGTGAAGAAGAAGAGGATGATGTGAAGATAATAGAGCCTAACACTGGGAAAGTAAGTATCTCAAATCCCAAATCACCAATCAAAGAAGTATCTTCCTCTTCTGTTGAGGTACTTACTCTAGAAAATCCATCTACTCAGCCTCTTGGTCCTCCTAGTGTTTTGGCATTGGCACCACCTCCTCCTCCATCTTCAAGTGACTCTTTCACATGGGTTCAACCCATGATTGATAGTAAGAAAAAATAAAGTTTACTCCCAAGATAGTTGCTCCTAGTTTTTATGATGTGGCTGCTTTGCTTGGCACAACCCTAACTCCTCCACCAAAAAGAGCCAAGACAACCTCAAGGTTGGTTTCTGATTCAAAGGGATAACAATTTTTGGAGATTGCAAAACCAAAGGGAGAAAAATATGAAAAGGATATCACTCTTGCAAACTTGGAACTGACTAGAATTCAACTTGATGAATCTACTCCGAAAGGAGATGTTCAAAATTTGAAGGAGATTGTTTCCAGGGTGATTGAGAGATTTGATAAGGAAAAAAAAACACAGAGCAACTGAAAGAATAGGTTCAAGTTCTCTCCAACTTTATTAAGTCTTTTCTCTCAAGTGATAAATTTCTTGATCCAAATCCTCTCTCCTCAATGCCTCCTCCCACTATTTAAACTAAAGAATATGTCAAAGCCATTAAGGAGATTCATAGACATGCTTCATATGGTAGAGTTGTTAAAGCCTTAGTAGAAAGAATGTTGATTTCAGATTGAACTTCATTGAGGAAGCTTACAAGGTATATGTCAACATTTCTACAGCTCAAAATCAATTTGATACAATTATCACAGGATCAAAGAAATAACTTAAGCTATGGTTGGAGTGCATTCAAGACTTGAGGATCATGAGCACCACTAATGAGAAAATCATCTTTTCTAATAAAATATTTGATGACTCTAAGATTAATATTTCTAGGTAGTGGGTGTTTAGTGTTGAATGGAAAATCAAAGTGCTTCAAGAAGCGATCATAGTACTCAACAACATGGTACGAAAGGAGAGGTCTTAAAATTCGAGATATTAGCTAATTTGCAAGCTCTTAGATGTCAAATCTACAAGGAAAATTCTACAAAAGATACTCAGTAGATGAAGTCAAGGAAAAATTTAGTGCACTTGTCAAGGAATATTTTTTTAAGGTTGAATCTATCAACAAAGAAAAGATGGAGGAGATCACAGAGCTACACAACATTGTTATAGAGACCACCAAAATATTGATACAAAATGGAGGCATTTCTAAAGAAATGGAATACTCTCTTGGCAATTGGTTGAATGCCACAACAAACACGACTATTCCAAAGGTCATGGAGATTGCTAGTGCTTTAGCAAAATTCAGGTTGCACGTGCTCAAATTCAAGATCCTAATCGTACCACTTACCAATGTCCCTTCTTCTAGTTCTTAGTCATTTCTTTCTAATTGTTATATTTTGAAGTTAGCTTTATCATTTTGAAAATACAAAATTATAAATAAAGCTAACTATGTAATTGACTAATTAAGTGTTAGCACTTAATTAAATGACAATTAGTTAGAAAGTTGGTTACAACCACCCCTCAGCCTATATAAGGCTTCTTTCTCATTGTAAAGGGGTTGGATTTTGGTGTTTTTGAATGTAATGATATAGATCATTTGAAATCAATACAGAAGAAGAAGTTCTCTCCCTATTGTCCATTTTCAACCTGCTTTTTTAACCACAATTGTGAATGTGAATCTAGTATATTTGAATATAGAAATTGTGTGTTCAATCCATTTGCTATAGTGTGAAGAACTTTGTGTTTATTGCATCTATATTTAGTGGATTTTATGATATACTAATTCATGTGTTCTTGAAGCTCCATGCATGCATAAGTAAGATGTTACTCGTAGTCTCTATATCTAAACGTTCGCCTTCTTCACTCCTTTTCTTACAATAGCAAGTAATCTTGCACAACCAAGGAGAATACTTGTATTCTTGACTGGTGGATTAGATTGAACTTTGTGTCCCTAGTTCACTCCTCTTACTCATACAAGCTATTGTTTCCTCCTCTAAAGCCTTCTCCCTTTTCATCTTTTGTATTGAGGTTTTATGAATATAAATACATTCTTTACACCAAAATCCTCATTTAATGATTGTTTGTTTGTATATTTGTAAATAATCTGATTTCCATATTTTTTGTAAAGAAGGGAATCTCCCCACAAAGAACAGGGATTGTTGTCCCCTGAACTGCTGCTTATGTCTAAAGACAAAATTTCTAACCAATAACACCTATGGTGTTATTTTGGTTTAAACTGGAAGAGCATGGGTTCATTTAGTTGGGGGCCAAATTGAATCTTATGACCCCTTTTTGCCCCGTATTTAATAATAATAATAATCAACTTAAATATGTACTAAAACGAGATGTGGATTTATTCATCAAATAAATAAGCTATTGACCTACAAATCTTCAATCAACAATCAACAATCAACTAATGATTCTCTCCAATTCTATTGACCTTCAATCAACAATCAACTAATGATTCTCAATTGACCTTCTCTATTGACCTTCAATCAACAATCAACTAATGATTCTCTCCAATTCTTTCCTTTTCTTTTTATGGAGAGAACAAACATTCTACCATATTCGTAGTGAAGCTTTAATATAAATTAAGTTTGTGGGTCATGTTCTTATACCTCACGACTAATGGCATGCAATATAACTCTTTTATATCCGGTAAATATATTTTGACATTGGGTACTAGGGATTCCATAACAAAGGTATGCCATATGTAATTATAAATTATTAAAAACTAGCAATCATACTTGAAATGTACAATGGAAATGCCGAAGGGTATGCATGGAAGAAGCAAAATGGAGGGTCTCAAATTAAGAAAGAGGATATGATCACGAGGAGACTTAAGAGACAAGGATATGCTTAATATACCCGAAATCCAAGGGTTTTTATTTTATTGAAATTTATTATGAAGGAATCTCTCTAGCTAAAAGCCTAACAACCAATGTTTACCTCATCAACATTCTAGACAGAAGTTTTCCATCAATAACCATTGACATGAAATGGGATTTTCCTTTTTTACTGCGATCCACATTATCATCTGCATTTCGTTTGCATTTTCCATGAGAGTCCAATTTGTTCTTAAAGGGGTCAAAATTTAAAAAGGGGAAAATCCAATAGGTTTTGGGTTTGGAATTCGTGTATGGATTTGTATTATCACTACTACATGATTTCTCCTACCAAATGCATTATCACTACTACATGATAAAGAAATTTCATAGAAATGTTGCATTCGAATCCTTTTTAGCATTTCTTATACCTCAAGTGCAATTTCTAGTAATATTGCATATTGACTCTATGGTGGCACCAAAGGTGGTGTATTTAATATACAAATATAAAAATGTAATTTTTTAGTAAATGAATGTCATACAAACTATTAAGGAAACTATCTTTATCCTAGTAAAAAAATATGTCAACAACCCATCCCCTTCCTTGCGAAAGTTGATCATTATTTTAGAAAAAGAATATGTAAAAGCAGCTTTTACTAAAAATAATGGCAAGCTGAAATGAAATAATAGGCAAATGAGAGAGACCAAGCAACAAACCATCGGCTAGCCATAAACAATGCAGCGCCACCATAACGTAGACACTCATTGCAAGTGATACCAAGGTTAGGTACACTGCCATATAGACAAAGTTTTGTCCCACACATGTAGATGGTATAAGTTATAAATATTTATCCATTTGATATTTCGTATAAATAGCAATACAAATAAGGCCAATTTCATTGACCGTCCACGACTGACATACTTGCAAATGTTGAACGACGACTGTTGTTATTGTTGTATTTGTGTTCATGTTCTCATCCTTGGCCGATGAAAACATGAAAATAAAATAAAATAATGAAGCGCATGGAGAAACATAAAACATTTCTCTTTTTGTACAAAATTTACAGGTGGCACACTCCTCTCAATAAGCAATTTCATATTCCTTGTTCACCAAGTTAAATCATATTCATTGTCGATAATTGTAGATGTGGAAAGGGAGGAGTGCATATTGTACAAAAATATTTCCAATTTCAATCTTCCCCGCCTCTAGACAAATAAAGTGATTCATAAACATAAAAATACTTATTGCTACGATGCTATTAACATGGATCATTGCTAGCAAGATGTGAAATTTAATGTATTTCTTCACCCACTTTGAGTGCTTCCTAGAGGTTAGAAAATAACATACTACAATCTATGAGTTCCAAATTCAATTAACACGGGTAGCGTGAGACTTATTTACCAAATCTAAAATTGTTGAGAAAAGATATTTGTATACGGTATAGATTTATTTTATATGGTTTAAATTTCAATAACAAAGAATGTGATTCAATTGATTTCTAATTAGTGAGTCGGTGACTGTAAATCAGTAAGATTTTTTGATGCCATCAGATTCATAAACAAGTATTTAATACAACAAACTACCAAATGTTTCCTTTATACACACGTAGCTGGTTAAAATAACACTAATGAAAGTGCATTGTTTTACTTGTGGGAATGAGATTTGAAAGACAGGGTTGCCCATCAATGGAATTTTTCAGGATAGGCAAAGATATTTTACTCCCTATCCTTATGTACTGAAACATATTCTCATTTGTTTTCTTTCCTTATTTGAGTATGATTGTGTTTTTCCCGCATGCCACTAATTTGTATCGATTCTAGAGTAAATCTATTTTCATGAAAAGACAAAGAAATGAAATTACAAGTTGTAATATTTGGAGTTTCATGCTTTGTGTCAATGTCAATCTTGACATCAAATCACTAATTTTTCACACACTTATAGATATGTTGTACACCTATTTCTTTGTGCATCCTGCTTATCCAATAAAACATATGTGCATTTTTGAATTGTGATGTGCAGTTGTCCGGCCAAATGTAATGTTGATTGAAAATAATGTTTCTCTCATTCAAGTTCACATACACTGAAAACCCTTTCACATATTTTGTAGAATGTGTCTGATCATCACTGATGTATAAATGATACTCTTTTAATATTTTTTGATCTTTCTCAATGATTTTTGGAAAGTGCATGAATGTTATATACATGAAAATAACAACTTGCACTGAGTTATAATATTGAGACTAAACCTCCATTTGTGGCTGCAATGTGTAATTCTTTGTGAATTCAACTACTGAAACAATAGTACCAAGTGGGAATGTGTCTTCTCTTAACTTGAATTGATCATCCATTCATTGAGCTTTATGTGTGTGTCTTGCATACTCATAAACAATTTCCTCTCGAATTTGACCATATATTCTGATACGAGTAATTGTTTTGTAACAAGCTCACACCTCTTAGATTCTTTTCCATTTTAAATTGATATGCCACTCATTTATATTTTCTAAAACCAACTAATTATTTTTCTATTGAATTTGTACTCTCCTCATGGATACAACTTTTCAATTTTGGCAAGCCACCACATACATTGCACATTCCATCCAAACATGTTTTGTTATAAAAACATTTTTAGCTGATTTTTCACAAAATTTCATAGGAATAAATTCCCTTACTAATTTTTGTGGGACATTTTATCCAAACTCCTACAACATGATGTTAGTATGCAAAACACAACATATTTGGCAAAAAAGATCGTAATGCATTGAAAATTCAACATGATGCCTATAAGAATAAGTGGTATGTGAAAGAGATAAATCTTGAACTATCATTTTGTTGAAATGAGCCCTAAATGACCCCTTGTAGGAACTACCGAAACCCTAAGCGATTCCCCTCTAGTGCGAATGGAAGAAACAGAGCATCGGGAGGGAGGGATCCACACGAAAATGCAGACTGTGTTTCTTCTAGAGGCGACAGGGTTCTTCAAAAAAATGTCAAACCCAATTCTTGGAGCAGCCATGGATCTGGGAAAATACAAGGAGGCCACGTGTTCACAAACATTTTCCCTAAGATTTCGAGAGGTGACTGCAAGCTTCGAAAAACCTAATCATCCTTCAGCCGTGTGAATGAAGGTGGCTGCAGATTATCTGGAGGGGAAAAGACATTTGGATGTGAATCTCCTGGAACCGCTGACTACGATTCCCCTGGGGTGACCGAGTTTACAAGGAGAACATTGATCCAAATATTATGTGAGGCCATGGATCTGAGCATAAACAAGACACACAAAACCCTAAACAGAGATGGTTCGTAGACCTATTTCTTGAGATTCCATTAGAGGCACCATTTGGAGCTTCGATTCCATTTGGGGGTTCCACTCAGATCCCCACCACTAAGACTTTTTCCCCTGTTGCAATGATAAAAGCTATGGATAAGAGATCATTCAGGGAGGTTTTGCAGAAAAAGCTAGAGTTTGTAAGCATGAAGCCTGCTGAGAGCAACCCATGCATAACCTTTGGAGATGAAGTCCTTGAAATATAAGAATTTTATCAAGCTCATGCCTTGATTTGTCGATTCACTAGGACTCTGGCCTAGCCTACCTATCTTACATGCATGGATCTCCAAACATTGGATCCCGCTCCTAGAAGGAAGGTTAGATCTCTACCCCTGTGCTAAGGGAATTTTTATTATTGCTTTTGAATCCATTATTGATAAGGATATCATTGTTGAGCAACTCCGGGTGCCACAAATGAGAAATACCTTATTTTAAAACCCTAGTTCCCATCATTTAACCCTCTCACTGAATCTTTCTCCCAAAAACTGATCTAGATTCGATTACCCCACCTTCCTCTTCAATTTTGGGATCAAAAGTGTCTGATATCCATAGGCAATGCCTTGGGTAGTATCATTAACATTGACTCCCAAACCTCTGATTTTACACATACAACCTATGCAAGAATTCTTGTTGAGGTTGATACTTCAAAGGATCTTCTAGCTCATATTGAGCTAAAAGTGTAAAATAGAACTTGGACTCAACCTTTGGACTATGAAGGTCTTCCTTTTAGATGCAGAAGATGTTTCTCTTTAGGACATTCGACCATTAATTGCAAGATAGTAAAACAAAAATGAGAAGGCTAACTGGTGGAAAAATGCCCTCCTAAACATCTAGTTTTTGAACCTAAAGACATCCCGATGCGGATGAGGATGTAGCTATTTTTACTGATACTAATGCTGATACTGGCATGGAAGACATGATGGAAAATACCCCTTTGAGTGAAATCACATATCATGCAATGATGGAGTCATCCGAGGATGAAACTAAAAGGACCAGAAACATTGAACCAAACAAGCCTATAGCAGCTAAGGACCCCCTTGGTCAAACAATACATTTCAGCTGATAGTTGATCTTGAAGTTCTTATTCCTATGCAGAAAAATTTGGATGCTTGGATTACGGTTTGGAAAAAGAAAAATATTTTTCCAAGAATACTGCCTTTTCTCCGAGGTAGTTTTCCACTGTTGTTCGACTAATCCGTATTGCTTTTCATTTCTTAGCCGACAACAACTATTTGTTTGTTGTACATCAACTTTTTTACTAATTTGTTGTTGGTTTTGGAACTTCTCTAGGTAGATTGCTTTGTTTTCTACCATTTGAGCCTTAATTTTTAAATCTAGTTTACAGAGCCTCTTTGTACAAGGGTATAGTCCCTTTCAAAAAACTATTTTCCCTTAATAAAAAACAAGTGGTACATGAGTGATTGATTTTCACATAAAATGGTTTGTTCATTTCAAAGAATATTTGGCTAATTTTAATTTGTGTATTTCCATTCTTAAACTTGGAGAACAATTGTGTTTGAGTCATATCCAAGAATTTTTTGCACATGATTCACGATTATGAGAACATATTCTTCTTTTTGTTGTATCTCTTCTATTCGGTGACACCCTTGTGTTCTCATTCTAATACTTTAAAAGTAATTATTTTAGAATACCATAAGTATTTTTGTATTTCCATGGGATTACGCTAGACAATACCTAAAATTCGGTGTTATTAATCGAATCAAGACTTTTGTGTCTCCATACTACTTTCGCTAGTGTTTTTTCTGTTTAGCTTCAAATCTATGCTTACTTTTCTAATCAATCGTTTATTAACTATTAATTAGTAAGTGCACACCGTGTGACATTTCTATCTTTGGTGCGTCTATCGACATCTATAGTTTGGTATGCTTTATGTATATTTTTAAAAATTGACGCATTTTGATCAAAACATTATATGTTCTTAACCCCGATGTCTTCATTTTTGGTCTCATCTTAATTAATTTCATCAATGAAATAAACAATTGAAATCTTTTTGTGTCATTTAAATTCTCAAAGTAATTATCCCAAATTCCACTAGCTTTTCTTCTCACATTTCTTCCGGACATTTTTTTAAGCATAAGTTTTATAATGTTTTCATCAATTTCAATTAAGTGAATTGGTTTTCTTCGCAAAATGGAAGGAGGTGTTCTTAGAGGTGAAGATTTGTTAACACGGTTACTTTTTTCAATCAGTGTTTCCATACAAATTTCAGGATTAACATTTGGAATCTCAGGTTAAGGTTCAACATTTGGATTCTCGGGTAAAGGTTCAACATTTGGATTCATATCAATTTATTCATCCATACCAACATTATCATTCAATTAAATATCAATATCCATTGCAAAATCATTATTCTCTACATTTTCATTATTTATTTCATCCTCATTTTCTAAAACATTTGATATAGCATATGTACCTTGTCATGCACGAAGTTTTTGCATTCTCTTCACTTTCTCATCTCTTCCAATTTCTCGAGTGTCTTGTTCTTAGCTCGAATTTTATCATCCATGATTAAAAAAATTCAACTAGTGGGGTAGGGGACAAGATGAACTACTCAAAAATCATGTAAGAATGTGTAGACCAGAGACGAAAGGAGGAGGCGAAATCACGTGAAAGAGATGAAAGGGACATTGGGGGGCCACAACATATAAACAAATAATAATGCGTACGTGTTATTACTTTTCCCTATTTCCAAGGCATGCCTCTAGGCTTGGATCCAGTTTGGATCCCCAAGCCTGAGGCATGGACTTGCACAAACACAACAAACAACGTGTTTTTGCAAAAATGTAAAAGTACTAATTCCGCCATGATAAATCAACATAAAACGATCGATTCATTTTAAAAAAATTATACCATGACGTAGAGCAGAGTTTCTTCTTTCTAAAAATATAAATTTTCAAATTTTCTAATAAATATAAGGTTTCCATATTATTTATTTTCTAACTATGCCTTTTTATAGCTATTTTTAAAGTTTAAACATGTCTATCTTTTTTCATGTATCTTTTTTTTTGACTCATCGAAATTGAATAAAAAAATTTAGGCACAAACTAGGACTAATTCTATACATTTAAAAAAACTAATTTTTGATATTTTTTGAGGTAGTTAGGGGGCATGGTTGGAGCTCCATTATTTTTCAAAACTTAAAATTTATGTACTAGAAAAATCATTAAAAAAATACTCGCTATAATTTTAAAAAAATTCTAGCACAAACTAGATGCTCCTAGCTATCTTTCTACTAAAGGGTTATTGAAAATACTAAATGGTGCTCAAAAAATGGTGGGGGGCACAAAAGTCATTGTATTATGTTTTTTTAACAAAAATAGGAGTACCTATTGGTATTTTAGTTATTTGACCAACTTAAACTTATCCATTTTCAATAAAATTTAGTAGTTTAGAAACTAGACTCAAAATGCTATAATTCATGTTTATACAACATCTTCCAATTTTGAATGTAACTATTTCAAAAAACCCGTACAAGTTGAAGTTTTTTATTTTTCAGAAAAATGTGTCCACTTGAGACCCCCTTTTGGCCCCACAACTTAGTGCAATTACCCACATAACAGATTGATTTATATCGATCCCGAGTAAATATTTTATTTTTTCACCAAACTAAAAGCATAGATTTTTTTATCGGGGCACGGAGATTGCGATTTGTGATATTTGGAGTTTCATGCTCATCCATTATTATCATTACTTACTATCATGGATCCTATAACTACTAATAATATCTTTTATTTCTTCATAATGAATCATAGAATGTAACTCCAAACGTTAATTTAAAAAATGGTACAATTCTTTTTAAGGAAAATAAAATTATTCTTTTACAAAACTTCTAACCCCTCCATTTAAAAAAATTCTATAAATTCATATATCTATTATTTATGTTTTAGAAGTGTACGGACGGTCAATTAAATTGTGCCTCTGCCTCCATATTTTTCAAGGAATACTTACATGCACAAAATCGCAACATCAAACTATAGTCCAAGTTAGTCAAAATTTCAAAGGGTTTCACCCCATATCTCAAAAAAATTAACAAATGTCATAATTCAACCGACAGATATCACATTGCATACGAATCAAAAAATATAAGTACCCACAACTCATTGCTACCACCTGGTGAAAATTCCACGAGGCAAATCCGGTGATGGGAAAACAACATAATAGGAAAAATAAAACGGCGAATGTCGGCCATGCTCACCATTTGTTATCATAACTTCCCGTCATTGTCATTTGTTTACGACACTTACAAGTTGCAGAGCTGCGTAACTTTGCAGATATTTCTAATCAAATTTAGTACGCCTTGATTGACACGGAGAGATGTTGCGATTCTTTCTCGGAGCTCAAGAGATTCTATCTTTGTTAAGATTTCAACGCATTTGTCCCGTTGGAATATGGTTTGTCTATTTTCTAACTTCAACCAAGGCGATCTCATAGAGAAACACCTTCGACATAATTATAAACTTGTGTCTTTTTTTATCGAACAAATCAAACCAATATTACATCCCCGATAACTAGAGTAAGAATTGATTGTACATAAAAAAATTTATTAGATTTTTGTATACATTTTTCAAAAAAAGTTATGAATTATAAATGCATTTGAGAAGATATCTTTTTAATAACATATTAATCTATGTTTTGTTTAGAGATAATAATATTCAAAGAAACTAAGGATATGAAGTACTTACAGATATGGAGATTGAAGGAGAGATATTCATTGAAAATAACTTTCTTTTCCAAAAACTAATTAGCAACTTAAATTAAAAAAACCTCTACATTCAACATTAGTGTTTATTGTTTATGAATTATGTGAAAGATGGCAGTTTCATAATTATTTATAAAATTAATTTGTAATCAATTTTACATATGTGTAAGCTTCAAAAATAGTTGCATTCAATATTTTTAAAAAGTAATAACTATACAATTATTTTTCATTCATTTATTATTATTTAAAATATATTAAAAATATATCTTTAAAACTCGTTTTTATGAATAAAATAATATTTTCAAATATTTTTATTGTATATTTTAAATAGGTTTATTCCTTTAAATATATATTTTCATTGATAAAAAGTATGTTTATTTTTGCATGAAAAGTACTATTATTTAAAATATAACATAATTATTATAGATGTCTTAAATACATCTATCTAAAATATGCCGAGAGATATCAATCATGAGGCACCTATCTAACTATGCAAGTGTAGTATAAGTATACAAAAAAATGTATCAATTAAAAATAAAAAAGACTCAAACATTACTACATGACCAAGATATTATTCTTTTTTTCTCTAAGAAAAATAAACAAAATTATTTAAATGATAGTCAAATAGACTCAAATTTATGAATTAATTGTCACATGATGGTCAAGTGAATGTCAAATTTAATGTCAAGAACAAAATTGAACAACGCATTCTATTAAAATCCTTCCCGCTTTTGTAGAATGCCTCTCGACATAAATATCCATCTAATAAACTTTGATTTTATGATTTTAATTTATTTTATAATATTTAAATTTTATCATTATGAAAAAAATTAAGGTTTCACACTATTAAAAATTGTATCACTTTTGATAAAAGGAATATTTGTATTAACAATAATATAAATTTTCTCTAATCATTACTTTAGGTAGCTCATTTTGTAGGTTTAATACTTGATTTACTCATAATATGTGGAATGGGCATTTGCATGTTACTCTAGAGGTTGATTGTTAGTGCTTGCCTTGTATTAGAGCATTGTTATTCAAAGCTCCAAGTCATTGGATATTCGTTGATCCGTCCAAATTCCCAAAGTAAACAATAATATAATTTTACAAAATATTATTTATAATTTTTAAAATTATTTGTATAAAATTTTAGGAAATAAGGGATAAAATATATGGAACAATCCCTCACAGAATCGCAACGGTAGAAACTAATATGTAGAAAATATTACAGATCTCAAATAAAAGTGCAGAATAAAAATAACACAACACAAAGAGACAATATTTAATGTGGTTCACCTAATTTGGTCTACATCCACCAAGAATCACTTGCTCAGATTTTATTACAAGTCACTGCTCTCTCAATACAATACCCAAATTTGTTTGGAGCTCAACAAACTCTCTGAGAATTTACACTCGAATTGAGACACATCTACAATGTTACATCAACCCTACCATATGCACAAAATCAAATAAATAGGCAACTGCTTAAGCAGTTTTACAATATCGTGGGTACCAAAACCATGGGCCAAAACCGTCTCATAAACCTATGGATCAAAAATCTTGCCCATATAAGAAGAGCATGTTTCCTAATATATCGAACACGTTTTTAAAGGCCAAAAAAAAAAATGCATGGAGAGTGTACAATACTTTTAGTGTACAGTCTTCAACACTTCCACACATGAAAATAGGCTCCACAACATAACATTAAAGTTAAAAAATTATAGAAATAACTACCCTTTAAAAATGTGGACCCATCTACAACTTTCTTATTAATATGTTATGTCTTAATAATAAAATTGTAGATCCACAACAATATTTAAATTGTGAAATTATCACCATTTTTCCAATAATAGACATGTAACAATATTAGAATTGCTACTTTTTCAAATAATTTTCATTGTAGAATTTTT
The DNA here is from genome assembly GCA_018340775.1 of Taxus wallichiana var. yunnanensis. NCBI lineage: Eukaryota > Viridiplantae > Streptophyta > Pinopsida > Cupressales > Taxaceae > Taxus > Taxus wallichiana. Next base: position 407,708,704 of record CM031242.1, read on the forward strand.
CACATTTCTTATCACATTTGATGTTTTCTAAGATTATTGAGTTCCATAAATTTAGATTTATAATTTCGAATAAGATATCTACAATAAAGTTGTCTAAAATTTGTAAATAGAAGACCCAAGACCCATTTTCTTATAGTGAATTAATGACTGAGACAAGACATGAGGATGACATAGGTTATGAAATTCCTAACAGTAAGCTTGTTTAGTTAGTGAAGCTAAACTTTCGTAATTGTCGATATTAAGTTGGATTATTACGATTATATGTATGGACCAAAATATCTTAAAATGGGAGCCCACATGATATTCACACGTAATTTCAAATGGCAACCAAGATTTGGACTGGAAAAATCCCTTCCCCACAAGAGTGGATATGTTTGTGACTATTCAGGATAATCATGACATTTAGATCATGTTTTTTTCTTCACATTTATCCGAATGAATGTCAATTTCATTGCTGTCAATGATTATGAAACTGGACCCCCTCCCTACCACGTTTATCCCAGGCTCTCTTTCATGGATATTTCCACGAAGTTTTATTTGGCGTTTATGGTAGCAATTGTTATAAGAGAATTTTTTTCCAAATAATTTCCACCAAGTTTCCTTCTTTCATACGCTACCTGATTATATATTTACAAGCTGAGCTGATCCATTTTAACGGCATTCAGCTTTGAATCCTCCTTCCTTGTTTTACCGTATCACAGCTTAGATGAAGCAGATGGAGAGTTTCAATCACCACCACCAAGTTTATGTGGAATTTATGAAACTGGACCTCTATAACCACGTTTATATGGAATTTACAAATTTAGTGGGGCTTGCGCTCTATACCAATCAGTAAATTAATTAAAAATAACATTTTTATATTTTGATATTTTGATTTGTGAGAGTGTAGGGCCTACCAAATTTGTGGATGTTAGTTACAATTAATTGAAATTTAAGATTGATAAAGGACAATCCCCTCTCTTTCAGGGCAATTTCTACAAAATTTTCTTGACTTAAGATCTCCTCTCTAGGGAGAGGACCCCATAATTGTGCAGGTACCAAAATATGTACATTGATTTTCACCATTGGTTGTTGAAAAAATGACTAATAGTTGTTCACTATTTGATTAATGACACTTTTTAAGAGCCAATGACAATGTGACACATAGGGCGCTCGGTCATTGGTACCTCTTTCAAATGCTTTATATTATTTTTTTCATTTTAAATCAATTCAAAAACTACTTTTCCCTCCAAATAAACATGCGAAACAAAAATGTTGATGTGGCATGATGATACACTATACGATGATATAATTTTTTTATGTTGACGAGACCCCTACATATATCTACGTGCCCCTAAAGTTAGGGTGCACGGTTATGGGGTCCTCTCCCCAGAAAGATATTTTCTAATAAACTATTAATCTATGTTTCGTTTACAAATACAAATATTCAAAGTAAGTAATGATTTGAAGTACTTAAGAGATAGAGACCAAGGAGAGATATTTATTGAATGCAATAGTGTAGAAAAATTCTTCTCCAATTTTTTTAACCACCTAAACAAAAAAACTCTAAATTCAACCTTAGATTGGAAAAAGTGTTTATGAATTATGTGGAAGATGGAAGTTTCATAGTTATTTATAAAATTAATTTGTAATTAGTTTTTATGTGTGTAAGCTTCAAAAATTATAACATTCAATATAATTAAGAATTAATATATTTTTATTTATTATGCAAAAAATTAATATATTTAAAACTATTTTTATGAATAAAATAATATTTTTATCCTATATTTTAAATAGATTTAATTTTTATATATTTATTTTTCATTAATAAAAAGTATGTTTATCTTTTCCATGAAAAGTGTCTAATACTTATATCTTATATTTACGTGTAAGGCGTTTCTCATGGATGCCCTCTTGCCGATTTTGACAAATGTCAAAATCGGGTGGTGGAGAGGATTTTGCCAGGATGTGTTGAAATCCTACGGTCTCTAAACACAAGCTATGATTTCAGTGTTGCTTCATAAAAATGACTCGGGAATACTGTCGTTGTCCTCAAGCGGTTTCATTTGTATACGAGATGAATGAAACTACTATTTGTTGTTGTTTTGTTTGTTATATGCGAGAAGAGAAGAAGACGATCTAAGATTAGGAGGCGGGCGTGTAATGTCTAGCTATATTTATTTTGTTGTTTCTACTTTTGTGCAACTATGCTACGTGCACTGTAACCTTTGCAACATCATTCTTTGGATAGACAATGGCTACCACTTTCTTTTCTTGCACTTCATATTTTATTTCGAGTAGTTGTTGTATTGATTAAGACATTCAAAGTGCCCATTCCCATTATTCCACTTATGTCTCTACAAGATTTGTCTCATCACTCTTGCTCTACGTGAAATCATCGGTTTTTCCATTCTCTGTCAACGCGTGTGTTGGAAAGAAAATTTTTGGGGACAAATTTGTGGGTTTCTTGCCAACACTCTAGAAATCTAAGTCCCTCTACTTAAACGGTGCAACTTTTGTATATGCATGCACAAGTAAGGTGAGTTTTATCCAGTTGGCCTTGCGGTTGGGGATCCAATAGTGGCACTCCACTGACCTGCGTCAAAGTTAGCAATCTCTTGCTAGAGAGGACTTTGTCAAGAGAGCAAGAAAGGAAGTGACAATACGAGGTAGTGAAAAACTAATGCTGCAAGTAGGAAATTAGATGCTTACAAACACTAGTTAGAATTTTCATCACATGCATTAAAATTAAGAGGAAACAACTCTGCAAGTAGCAATAAGACCAAATAGAATTTATGATCACAAAGTATCAAGAAATCCCTTAGTCAAAGAAAGATAGAAACTCCTTTTTGTATTGATTGCTCAAAAAAAGTTGTACATAGTGGAGAAATGAAGAAATTTGAAAGGAAAAATGGCTAACTCTTTTCACTCACAAGTAAACAAAAGCTCTCTCATGAACTTACAAGAATACAACTAGCTAGAAGAATTTGATTACAATTTATAGAATTCGATAAGTCTCTTCGCCTATCCCCCATTAACCCTTCATATGCCTTGAAACTTTTCACCTTCTTAGGAAAACATTAATTCCCCTTTATAACTTAAGGGTGACTTATTACATTGAAAATAGAGTCATAAGACATTATGAAAAAGTGCAACCCCCAACACAAAATTATAACATTGAGAAGAGAGAGAGAGAGAGAGAGAGAGAGAGAGAGAGAGAGAGAGAGAGAGAGAGCAAAACGAAGAAGAAGGAAGAATGACGCTGACGACGAAAGACTCTGCCTCTAATAAAGTTCGATGATCCTTCCAGATGACTCGATGGAATGATCCAATGTGATGAACTCTGAATCTCTCGAACTCTTTGCACCCTAAGAAACTCCTTCATCTTGGCTCACAAACACTTGCCAAGTTGAATGAATTATTCCGTTAATGACCGCAACTCTCACCTGCGTATGATATACCTGTGACCCAAACCATGTAGTGAGTGTCGAAAGACACTTTCGGGTTCCTTGGGATGTATCTTGAATAACCTGTGATAATTTCCCATGGATGATCCCAAATGATGATCCCCTTATGCAATGTTGTCATATTCTACGGATATATGTCTTACAGAATGATACATTTTTTCGTACAGGTGCTAAGTACCGATGAACATACTACTGAAACTATGACTGAATCTTCAACACTTGTTATTCTTGAATGGAGAAACTTACTATTTTTAGTAAGTGTGAAAATTCTTCTCCGACCTTCAACTACAACTACCAATTTGAATGTTCAACTCTCGGAATGCCCCTTTTGTGAAATTCACCCTCTAGAATGACTTACTATTTTTAGTGAGTTCCCAAAAGAAACTTACTATTTTTAGTAAGTGTGAAAATTTGACTCTTTCAAACCTTGACTGGATGTGGAAATTTGAATTCTTTCTTCTCCCTGTGTTCCCCTCACCTTCTGACCTAAGTTTCTATTTTTAGCAGGTGCTCGTGAGACCACTTACTATTTTTAGTACATGTCAATTCTAGACATAGACAACCATTTCAATGATTTTATCCTCCAATAACTCTTTTGTGTTCACTGCCTCCTTCATAGGTTCTTCAGTTGGTGACTTTCCTAAAATTGCAGTCCCCTATGCAGAAGACCTATTATTTTTAGAAAGTGAGCTTCCGGTGGTCGGATCACATTGGAACAAAGTTTTCTGATATGTGTTTTTGTCCAATGTCACCCCTCTAAAATTTTAGACTTACCCGATCACCAATTTGGGATATTTAAAAATTCAAATTTTTGACCTAAGGGAGGCTCGGGCGGAAACCATTAACGGAGCTTGAAAGTTGTAGGTCTAGTTTTCTTCTCCGTTTGTAACAAAAATCACATTTTTTTGGTTTTTGTTTCTTTTTCTTCTAGTGAAATTTCTCTTTGAACCGATTATCGGTTTGACAAGAAATCAATTTTTGTCCTCCTTGGGACGAAAGGAAGATTTCTTCGCTGTAAACAATTTCTATAGTGGAAGGGATTTTTGTAAGTGATTTTTGCATGGCCTTCAAGAATGAAGAACACAACATAAAATGGTTCTTTATTTCATGCACCGGTTTGCAAGATATTTCCAAATCTTTGTCTCATAGCAATGGAGGTTTCTAGGTGAATTTCTCCGTTTCTCTCTTCTATTATTCGATCCTTCGAATCTTTTTGTCAATATTTCTAATGAAACCTATATGTTTTCATGGATTTGAGATTTTTTTTACCATGATAGAGAGCCGAGTTCGAGCAACAATGACGAACTATGTGTAGGTAAGAGCAACAATGACGAACTATGTGCGGTAAGAGCAACAATGACGAACTATGTGTAGGGTATGACCTTTGAAAAAGAAGTGGTGGGAAATAAAGCTGAGATTCAGATTTAAAGCATTTAAAAAATAATCATAAGGGGTGGGGTGAATTTTTGTGTCCTTGATGTGCATGACATGCCTCACAACGACACTTGCGGCGATCGATGGTGGACATTAAGCCGACTCAAAGCATTAAGGGTATGAGCTTTGAATAAGAAGCGGTGGGAAATAAAGTGAGAGTCAACTTTAAAGAATTAAATGGAATTTAATTTTCATGAAGTTCCTCATAATGACACTTGGCGTCGATTCGACGGTGGAGTGTTTGGGCCAAAAATCTTGTTGGAAGCACTGAAATGAAAGTTAATCTTATGACAAACCTATGCATGGAAAAAACTAGTTATAAACCTATTGCGCCAAAGTGTTGTGAAAAATATGATTTCCCCATCTTTTTAGAGGTATGAATTTCATTTCCGAATATGTTTTTTTTTCTCCTAACTCCACCCATAGCTTCTGGAATGACTTCCCAAAGTTTAGAAGCTCTTCGGCCTTGTGCGGTGCCTAGGCCTATGAACCCTGTTTTTTATCAAACTACCCCAGCTCCTCCAAATCCTTCCTGAATCTTTCAAAATAAATTTCATGATATTACTAGACCTTCAATTAACCACTTTTTTTGATTTGGATCCTCCCTTCCACTCCAGAGAGTTGCATCGCCTCTTGAGAAGGTCAGTGGTAGCCCTTCCCAACACCGCCCAAAAATAGTAGTTTTCAAGAGCTCCTAAAATCACCTAGGGGGTTGAATTGACTTTCCTAAATCACAGGGGACTGATTTAACATCATTTGGGAGGTCATTAGACTAACTGAGTATTAAGTGGGGTGCCTCGGAAGGGTAGGACATGAAAATTTTGGCACAGGGGTATCATTGTCATGCTTGAAAATTGTCAATTTTCTTGTTACATATTTGCATGACAACATCCGGCTCTATCTTGGGAGTCATGTACAACCGACTAGAGAGAGATAACAATAATAAAACACACACACACACACACACACACACACACACACACACACACACATACCAAAAAAATGACGCTAAGGAAAAATTAAAACACAAAAAGGAAAACACGCCTAAATCACCTATAGTACAAGGTGGGGGACGACCCGCTTTCACTGAAGCACTTTTCATCTTCTCAGAGGTTACCCCTAAGTGGGAAACACTGAGTGATGTTGTTCCGTAAATCCATTGACCGGTTTGAGAAAGTAGCCTCCTCTCCTTAATTGTTTATGAAAGCCAGGTGCTTTCATGATTGTTTGTGTACTTGGTAGGAGTGAGTCTACATGAGCTTCTTGATGCTCAATCCTTTGCTTAGAAATTCCATTGCCTTCATTCCCTTTGAAATCAGTTTCATAGTGCTAGTTGCATTCTGCGTTTATCCACATAGTTGATTCTTCATTGAGTGTCCCATCGCTGCCCCAAGGATGATTTTCATTCCAATTTCTTGAATATTCTAAGTTCTTTTCTTTCCCAGATCTATGCTTATTGACCTCTTTTTCATGAGAAACCTCACACTTATCTTTTATCTCTACTCCACTATGAGGTGCTTGAAGATTGAATGGAGGATAAGAAGTAACCTCATACTTGTCCTATATAGCCATGACATGAGCTAAGAGATCAAGAATTAGCTCAGGTCTTTCGTACTTTCTACCACATCCAAGATTTCTTGCACGAGAGTTATACTTTGTTGCTTCCTGCGGTTCATCTTTGTATGTCCTTGAAGAATATTCATTTTAAAGCTCAAGGAAACTATCTGGATGGATTAATTCATTACCCTGAAACTTATTACATTCCACTACTTCTTTTTCAAGGGGATCTTCACCTTCAATGACTTCAACACCATCTATTTCAGATTTTTCATCATGGAAAGAGTTTTCTTCTTCAAATGGGAAAGAAAATACCTCCATTTCGTCATTGTATCCATCAACTATTGGCTCGGGAGAGACATCGGATTTCTCATCTTGCTTTATTTCAACATGGCCAACCTTCACACTGATTGAGGCTTCCAAATCAGATTTGCGCTTGTCTTGCAGATTCATGGCTTGCATCAAGAGTTCAAGACTGAGTTCAGGGTCTTTTGTCTCTTTAGCAACTCTTAGGATATCTTACACATATTGTTCTTTCGAACCTTTCGTGAGATCATCACAAGCTGGTCTTGTCCCTCCATGGATGGCATGATTGAGATCATCTTCATCTCTAAATGGGAATGAGAACATCTCCTCTTCATGGATAAGTGTACAAACTAGTTTCTCCATTTGTAAACCATCAAGAACCATTTCCTCTTCTTCTGGCTCGCATCATCCAAAAATCAGGTATATCCTCTTGGAACTCAAATTTCCTCAATGCTTCTTCAAGATCCATACTCCTTTGGGAAGGAATGTTTGGTCCTATCAAAATGGGAATATCCTCTTCTTCTTCTTGATCATTATGAAAATATTCATCTTCCTGCTATCTTGGTACAAAATATTGGCTTTCGAATTTCCTACTTTTTACACTTTGTGTATCTCATCTTCTTTTCTAGAAGAAATTTTTCCATGTCTCCCTTAATCGAATGGTTGCAGAAAACCAATTCATATGGATCTTATCCCCAACTACTGACAGAACTCCTATTTAACAACATTCCAAATGAATCCAGAATGTTTTCTACCAAAATCATCATTGAAACATTCTTGTCTTGAAATTTGGTGAGAGCCACTTGTGCATCTTTGAACTTCCCTACAAGTTGGACCTATTTTTACTCCAATGAGAAGGGAGACATAGAAAGGTTCAACCTTATCAGTCTTGGATGCGCTCAAAGAAATCATGTTCTGTGATGGAGGTGTAGGTGGGTTTGGTAGTATTCCTTTAGAACTAGGAGTTACAACATTGGGTGTTAAACTACCATTCCTAATATCTTGAATTGTTTAGGGTGACTCTGTAAATATTCGGTTTCAGTAATATGCACCTTGGCTCTGCTCACATATTCTATGAAGTCAAAGGAAGAAGATGTGGACAATGGGGATGAAGGGACTGATTTTGGATCTAGAATATATTTGGAAGAAGGGGTAAATGTTTAGGGAACAAAGAGCATTTTGAAAGGCACACTAGGAACTTTTGAAGCACTAGATCCTACAGAATAGATTTAGATTTAGAACTAGAAGAAACATTAGAAGACTTACTTGGAATAATGGGTGACCTCGTGCTTGTTACAGGATCAGGTTTCTCTAGTGCGAGACTCCATACAAGGTGGGAGTGGAGATCCTTGACTGATTATTTTGTTTTGTGGAGTCGCCACAGGAGGATCATCAACCTTATTTTTCTTTTCAGCAGTGGAGGGAGGTGCTCCTTTCTCATAATGAGAATGAGTGAATATTGCACATGAGAAACTAGGTGCATCTTCTTCGTCATCTTCATCACCTCTAGAATACTCATAGAATCTAATTTTTGTATCGTTCTCAAGTTCATCAACTTCTAGGAAATTACCACCTTCACTTTCTTGTTCAAGATCTTCTTCATTTTCTTGAATCCTACAACTTGCATTGATGGGGAGGCCTCCAAGGCAAGCCTTCAAGGTTCTCCTAAAATTTGATTTATGTTGTTTCTTTGAGAAGATACTCGTTCAAAAAATTCCCTCTTCAACGATGCCATTTCATTTGCTAATTTTTGCAGCAACAAATTTGTTCTCTCATCTCTAGGATATTGAGCCTTAACCCTTGATGGATTCTTGATTTTTCCAGAGAGGATGAGATCGTCATCAAGTTCAATGGCCATCCTTTGTGCTTATGCAATGTTCCTTGGTTGAACTCTTCGTAGGAAAAATCCTACCTCCAGTGATTGAGCATTTATGAAGAACCTCTTGACGTTGTTTTTCATACAATGAATCTTCTTCTAGTATCTTGTAGAGCAACCAATCAAAATGAGCCACGAAGTCTCTCATAGTTTTGTTCGCTTCCTTCTTCATTTGTGCCAATTGAACAAGGAGATCTTGACAATCCTCAGTAGATTTGAATCTTTCCTCAAACTTGGTTTTAATATCATTCCAATGAGTTATTGATCTAGTGGGTAAGAGATAGAACCATTCTGCTACTTTTTCTTAGAGAGATTCCACAAACAATCTTACTGCAACATCCTCATGTGCAACTCCAAGAATTCCGCAAGATGTGGTGAAGGCGGAAATGTGTTCTTTAGGATGTTGTGTGTCATCGCCTTTGAACTTTGGAAATTTCTTGTGGGAACTTGTTGGTAGATTGTGAAGAGGTGGTTCAAGAGCAAGTGGATGTGTTTCTTCCCCATAGAATAATGGGTTGAGGTCTTTTGCTTCATCATCCATTGTCATTTCTATTTTTGCTTCGAACTTTCTTTTACAAATTCTTCTTCCTCCAGGAACTCAATGTTCAATGGCAGTTGAAAATGGGAGAATTTTAAGGGGGGGTATCAACAGAGTTTGGATGAGATTACCAAGTGAGCTTCTTGAAGACTCGGATGGGGATGAGGCTTGAGAAAAATAATAAGGGTTATCTCTGATTTGATTTGATAGTTTTGGAAAGCTTCGAAAGTGGAATCAACAACACCTCTTAACCTGCTCAACTTGGTATATCTTCTTTCAGCCAACTCTGAGAAAAATTTATGATGGGAATATGAAAGGACATTGTAGAATGTGAAAAGTCACGTGCATAAATCAGCAGTGTGTCTTTTAGCAATGGATTTTCGTCAACTCCAATTTTTAATGTTTTTTGTATTTTGGATTTTTTTGACCTTGCGGCCATATTTTGGGTGCAGATACTGCTAAATCTGCCCTACCGTGGGCCCAAAACTATTGGCATAAAATTTATCGAGGGAAAAATTTGTGGGTTTCTTGTCAATGCTCTGAGAATATAAGTCCCTCTACTTAAACAATGTAACTTCTGTATATGCATGCATGAGTAAGGTGAGTTTTATCTGGGTTTGCCTTGCGGCGGGGATCCAACAAGGGCACTCCATTGACCTTGCGGAAAATCTAGCAATCTCTTGCTAGAGAGGACTTTGTCAAGAGAGCAGGAAAAGGAGTGAGGATATGAGGTAGGGAAAACTAATGTTGTAAGTAGGAAATTAGATGCTTATAAACACTAGTTATAAGTTTCATCACATGCATTCAAATTAAGAGGAAATAAATCTACAAGTAGCAAAACAAGACCAAATAGAATTTATGATCACAAAGTATCAAGAAATCCCTTAGTCAAAGAAAGCTAGAAACTCCTTGTATTGATTGCTCAAACAAAAGTTGTACATAGTGGAGAAATGAAGAAATTTGAAAGGAAAATGGCTAACTCTTTTCACTCACAAGTAAGCAAAAGCTCTCTCATGAACTTACAAGAATACAACCAACTAGAAGAATTTCAGAATTAGAACCCCTTTGAATGAGGATCTCATTACAATTTATAGAATTCTGAAGTCTCTTTGCCTATCCCCCATTGACCCTTCATATGCCTTGAAACTTTTCACATTCCTAGGAAAAATTAAGTCCCCTTTTATAACTTAAGGGTGACTTATTACATTGAAAATAGAGTCATTAAGGCATTATGAAAAGTGCAACCCCAATGAAAAATTAGAACATTGAGAAGAGAGAGAAAGTTGGGGGAAGAGAAAAGAGAGAGGGAGAGAGAGAGAGAGAGAGAGCAGAAAAAAGAAGGAAGAATGATGTTGATGACGAAAGATTATGCCTCCAATAAAGTCTGTTGATCCTTCTAGATGACTTAATGGAATGCTCCAATGTGATGAACTCTGAATCTATGAACTCTTTGCACCCTAAGAAATCCCTTTATCTTAGCTCACGAGACATTTTCCAAGTTGAATGAATTGTTCCACCAATGACCGCAACTCCCACCCTGTGTATGATATACATGACCTAAACCATGTAGTGAGTGTCAAAAGACACTGTCAAGTTCCCTAGGATGGATCTCGAATGCCCTGTGAGAAATTCCCATGGATGATCCCGAATGATCCCCTTATGCAACGTTGTCTTATTCTACTTGACATATGTCTTACGGAATGATACATTTGTCCTTACAGTGATAAGTATCGATGAACATACTTTGGTGAAACTATGACTGGCTCTTCAACACTTGATATTCTTGAATGGAGTAAATTACTATTTTTAGCAAGTGTGAAAATTCTTCGTCGACCTTCAACTAGCAACTTACAATTTGAATCTTCAACACTCATAATGTGCCTTTTATGAAATTCAGCCTCTGAATGACTTGTTATTTTTACTTAGAGTTCCCAAAAGAAGCTTACTATTTTTAGTAAGTGTGAAAATTTGACTCTTTCGAACCTTGACTGGATGTGGAAACTTGAATTCTTTTTTCTCCCTGTTTTCCCCTCACCTTCTAGGCCAGTTTGCTATTTTTAGCAGAAGCTCATGAGACCACTTACTATTTTTAGTAAGTGTTAATTCTAGACCAATACGGCCATTTGGATGAGTTTTTCCTTTGATACCTCTTCGGTGTTCACCACCTCTTTCAAAGGTTCTTTAGTTGGTGACTTTCTTGAAATAACATGTTCCTAAGTAGAAGACCTGTTATTTTTAGAAAGTGAGCTTCCGGTGGTCGGATCACAGTGGGACAAAGTTTTTTTATATTTTTTTTTGCAATATCGCCCCTCTTAAATTTTAAACTTACCTGATCACCAGTTTGGGAGATTGTAAAAATTCAAATTTTTTGACTGAATGACTTTGGACATGGCAACCATTAATGGAGGTTGAAAATTGTAGGTTTGGTTTTCTTCTCCATTCACAAAAAAATCATTTTTGTTTTGGGTTTTTGTTTCTTGTTCTTCCGGTGAAATTTCTCTTCGAACCAAGTGTCGGTTTGACGAAAAATCAAGTTTTTGTTCTCTTTGGGAGGAGAGGAAGATTTCTTTGCTCCAAGAAATTTATGCAGTGGAAGGGAGATTTGTAAGTGATTATTTCATGGCCTTCGAGAATGAAAAATATAGCAAAAACGGTTCTTTTTTGTGCACCGATTTGCAAAGATATGTCTAGATCTTCGTCTCATGGCAATGGAGGTTTATGGGTGAATTTCTTCGTTTCTCTCTTTTGTTCTTCGATCCTTCGGATCTTTTTATCAATATTTATTTTGAGAGCTATATGTTTTCATGGATTTTAACTTTCTATCGCCATGGTAGAGTTCGTTCTAACCAGCAATGGTGAATTGTGTGCGTGTAAGAGAAAAGTAATGGTAGGGTATGAGCTTTGAATAAGAAGCGGTGGGAAATAAAGTTGAGTGTTAGCTTTAAATCATTTAAAAAATAATCAGGAGGGGTGGGGTGAATTTTTATGTCCCTTATGTCCCTTAAGCATTAATGGAAGAAAGGGACATCAATTTGCATGATGTGCCTCATAGTGACACTTGGCAACAATCGATGGTTGAGTGTTTGGGCCAAAAAGCTTCTTGAAAGCACACGGGGCTAAAAGTTGATCCTATGAGGAACCAGGAGGCATTCCTTGGGATGAGAAAAATTTCATGTCCCCTATGTCCCTTAAGCATTAAGGGATATAAGGGCCATCAATTTTCATGGTGTTCCCGATCTTGCCGACACTTGGTGGAGATCCGACGATGTCCATTTGGCTCCACTAGCTCCCGGGGTTGGCATTTTCATCAAGAGGGTCACATGGTGACTCGAGAGCTTATTGGGGTTGGGTGAATTTTTATGTCTCTCAAAACAAAGGGACATGAGGGCCATCAATTTTCATGATGCACCTGGTGTTGACACTTGTCACAATCTGAGTAAGTGCAGGGGATAAGCTTCCACAACATGGTTCATTTTAAGAGACCTCTTGGAAATCGGAGGTGGAAAATCCCTGGTGAATATCCCTAGAACTTGTTTGGCTAGAAAGGCAAATTTTTTGGGATTTGTGTGTAAATTTTTCACTTGAAAGAAGCTTTAATTTTCAAGTCGTGTCATAGAAAGGTTGCGGACATCAACAAGAGATTTTTTGTCGTGCGATAGAAAACTTGTTTTCACGTGACAACAAGCCTCTGATGCGTGATAACAAAGTTTTTGTCGTGCGACAACAAACTTGTTGTCATGTGACAACAATCTTACTATCACACGTCACGTCAGCGGGATGTTTTCCACTCTCTGTTGTGCATCAACAAACTCTCCTTGTCACACATCAACAAACTCTCCTTGTCGTGCATCAACAAACTCTATCACGCACTTGTAGCCGCGCTCTTCTATCACATGTCAACAAACTTACTTGTAGTGCATCGAAAAACTCTCCTTGTCACATGTCAACAAACTCTTTGTCACACATCAGTAGTCTCCACCCTCCTGTCGTGCGTCAACAAACTCTCATTGTCATGCATCAATGGAACTTTCTTGTCATGCGTCTGAGAATAATATTTTTACCCGACTACAAATCTGATGAATATCTATAAAACTACACTTTGTGTACTAGCCTCTGTTGCTTTGCAAGTTTACTATACTTGATAATAGATATGCCCCTAGGTGGTATGAGTGAGCTAGTAGTGTTCTACCTGGTAAATAATCTAGGATTATATAGGGGATATTTTCAAGGGTAGGCAAGCCGACCCTAAAAAAATTAAATTGTAATTTTTAGGCGAATAGGTCACTAACCCACGCCAAAAAATTCACCTTTTCAAAATTTTCAAAAATTGAATATTGGCCATATTACGAATAATTGCCACTAAAAAAACCCTGTTAAAGCACCCGAGGGCTGAACTGGTGATCTAGGAGGTTCCATGTGTGACCAGAGGGCTTATTGGGGCTCAACGCATTTTTATGTCCCTCATGTCCCTTAGCTTAAGGGACGAAAGGGACATGAAATTGTGCTAGGCCCCTGGAGCTAACACGTGTCTTCACTGAAATTTGACTAACTCATGAGAAGCCTTACCTTGAGGGAAACTTGAAACGGTGATATCTTGAGCTCTTGATGGACTTTTTGGTGAAATTTTATATGAAATTGACTTCAAATTTCCTTTAGAAGCTAATGGTGGGGTATCATATCTTTATTCCTCCATTTAGGCCTTGAAAAAGTAGATTTTTGATCTAGTCCCTTACATGTGCATGGAAAAAACTAGTTATAAACCTATTACGCCAAAGTTTTGTGAAAAATATGATTTCACTATCTTTTATATCTCTGAATTTCCTTTCCAAAGATGTTTTTTTGCTTCTAACTCCACCTAGAGCTCCCAGAATCACTTCTCGAAGTTCAACAACTCTTTTAGCCACCGCCAGGCTTTGTGAACCTTGTTTCGATAAAACTATACCAACTCCTCCAAATACTTCCTAAATCTTCCAAAATAAATTTCATGATGTTACTAGACCTTCAATTCACCTCCGTGTTGGATTTGGCTCCTTTGTTCCACTCTAGGGGCTTACATCGATCTTGAGAAGGCCAGTTGTAGCCCTTCCCAACACCGCCCAAAAATAGTAGTTTTCAAGAACTCCTAAAATCACCTAGGGGTTGAATTGAATTTCCTAAGTCACTTAGGGACTGAGTTAACATCATTTGGGAGGTCATTGGACTGACTGAGTAGACTTGGGGTGCTTGGGAAGGGTAAGACTTGAAAATTTTGGCATAGGGGTATCGTTGTCATGCTTGAAAATTGTCAATTTTCATGTTACACATTTTCATGACAACAACATGAAAGGAGGTTTTTCTTTTATCTAAGTTACACATGTTTGGAGTGTTGGGTTGCATCAGGGGACATTTCAAGAATGGTAAGGACATTTTGTTTATCTAAAAAGAGGCTCAGACATTTTGTCTGAGGAACAACATATTTACATGGCATTTTGGACCATAGTGATGTGTGAAAGGAGTAGAGGCAGTGTCCACAACCTTTTCCAGTGTCCCACTTGTCTGCATCTCCATGGAGGCCCATTTTGGGGCAAGTTAAAGGATCCTTAAATCCATTGGAGTTCACAACCTTGTTATGATCGTCGGGGGGCTTAAATCCGACTCCATAACTACAACTCGCATGATTAGGTGGTCTGCTAGAAATTTGTGAGGCCACGAGCTGAGATAATTTTGAAGGAAATTCCTCGTAGGGGATTCGATCTCTTGACTCTTCATTGTTGACGGTTCTTATATATAGGCACGATTTGGATGATTGAGTTGTAAAAGTATGCTATATAAATACAATACTTTTCAACTACTTGGATTTGATTGTTCCTTTTTTATTTAGGGATGAGTTGGATTTTTAAGTTGTAAAGAGATGTTCTTGCTACATGACTTGTTGGCACTTTTTAGCTTGTTATGTTATTTAGTTGCATGCTTTCACAATGCTTTTTAGATGGATAGGATATTTAGTTGCATGACTTATATAGTTTTTCTTATCTGTTATTTAGTTGCATAGGTTTGATGGTTCTTTTTAGCTTTTCACATTTTCTTCAGTGTCATTGCTCTGACTGTGTTTGAGCTTGATATGTTCATTTTAATATTTTCTTAATATTTCAGGTATGTGCAAATGACCATTTTATGCCTGATATTGTTCTTAATTAAAGTGCTAACATTTTGCATATGTTGATTCTTGCATTGTTAAACTCTTAAAATTTGAGTTTTGTCTTTTTTTTGGTAATGTAAACAGAAACACCTACGGTTGAAATTAAATGTGTTTTCCTTTTAGCTTATGGAAATTTGATCATGGATGAAAATAGTTAAATATGCAAATTTATGTTCTTAATTTGAATGTCATTTCATTTTTAGACTATTATGTAACATCTTGATGGTCCCCATTAAAGGTTGCAAGCATTTAGGCTGGAAGGTTTTTGATATGACAACGGATGGGTCGTATCACATTGAAGAGGGCATGAAAATAACAGTCTATCTATAGTTTTTAAAAACTAATGGTCGAATTTAAATCGATGTGGTTGGTAGACTATTAATGTGACTTTAATTTTACTGTGAGTTGTAATGATTTATTGTACAAATTTAAATTTGATGTCATTCTAGCTCTCATGAGGTGATTTCAACCTCAAATTTAGTATTCATTTGACCATCATTTGGAATATTTTTGTAGGTGATTGAGTAAACATAATATTTTTGGCCATATTGGAATATTTTTTCTTGTTTGTAGGTGATCGAATAATCATAATTTGTTGGCCATGTTGTGAGTTAGAAGCTTGGTAGTTTTGTGGTTTTTAATTGAAGCCATGCACTAGATTCGATGGGAAAATTGAGATAAAAGAAACAAAACTATATAGATGCCTAATTGATAGATCTTAGGCCTTCACCCTGATATTGATAGTTTTTTAGCCTTCTTCTGGGATTTATGGTGTTTTATGCATTTTGAATATGATTTTTATACAAAAAAATTAAAGCCAATTCAGGGATATTAGGGTTATCTATCATGTGGAAGTGGGAAATATGAGGGAAAATTAATGCAATTATTTATCAATAGTTGTATGACATACAAGACTAACTGGATTTTTTAGCACCGGATTTTGTTATCACACTTTTTGCATGCAAGGTACTATTTTTAGGAGCAAATAAGACTTTGGGATTATTTTAATTTTCTCTTGATGAAAGTGCTTCATGAATCGCAACTCATGGAATGTAGAGGGTCTCAAAAACACAACTTGCAACCATATAGTGCATGATTTTTCTCTTTGTGTGGGGGTCTTGTAGGCCTAACACACAACTATATAGTTTTTAAATTTTTAATAATGTTTTCCAATAGTGGACATTCTTCCCTTGCAAGAAATTAAGGTGGCATTAGATTTATTTGGCTAGCTAATTGATATTGACGATATAGGGAGGGAAGGAATAGGTACATCTATTTCTCTAAAGACCCTCCAAGTACGTCTTTAGGGTGTTAAAAGCCGAGGTTTGATAATAGCCTCCAAAGGCACAACTCTTGCCATTGTCAGACCAATTCCTTCATCCGTATCAAGCACATTACCATTTTGAACAAACAAGTCAAAGCTCTGCGACAATCTAGGAAGGGTAATATAAACCATAAACATTGCTCAAATTCAGTTCTACTCAGAGCGGTGTTCCTTTTATTCGTTTTATGTATGATGTTATGCATGGCTCTCCATCCAAATTCAAATTTGGCTCCTTTGAAAGATCCCCTTCGGTGTTTCCATCATACATTTCACGTACGATTGCTAGTCTATTATCATTTAATATCATATTGAGTGCATGGAGATATCCAATTTTTTTCCTTGATAAGATCATTTTGAAATATTTATTTTACTCAAAAATAATAAATATTTAAAATGCTAAGAAAGTTATGCTATATTATTTTACAAAATAAATTAAACTATTAAAAAATTATCAAGTATTATTCAAATAAATATTATTTAAAAATACAACATAAATATCCATCTACTAAACTTTGATTTTATGATTTCAATTTATTTTGTAATATTAAAATTTTATCACAATGAAAAATTAAGATTTTACACTATTAAAAATTGTTGCTCTTTTCATAAAATGAACATTTTTATTAATAATAATATAAATTTGTTAGAACATCAACACTACAATTTAAAAAAATTGGGAAATTTTCACAATAATTTCTATTATAGCTTTTTCCTTAATTTTATTACATTTAATATTTTCTAAAACTGGGCATTGGATTCCACAAACTTAAATTCACAATTTCAATTAAATATCTACAATAAAACAATGAAGTTGAAAAGGACCCATTTTCTTATAATAAATTATCCACACAAGACTTGAAGATGACATAGTTTATGAAATTCCTAACGGTAAGATTGTCTAGTCATTCAAGACCCAACTTTTGTAATAGTCGATATTAACACGATTATATGTGGACCAAAGGATCTTAAAATATTCACACGTAATTTCAAATGGCAACCAAGATTTGGATTCCAAAATCCCTTCCCCACAAGAGTCGATATGTTTGTGACTATTCAGGATAATCATGACATTTAGATAATGTTTTTTTCTTCACATTTATCCGAATGAATGTCAACGATTATGAAACTAGACAACCCCCACGATTATATGTGGACCAAAGGATCTTAAAATATTCACATGTAATTTCAAATGGCAACCAAGATTTGGATTCCAAAAATCCCTTCCCCACGAGTCGATATGTTTGTGACTATTCAGGATAATCATGACATTTAGATAATGTTTTTTTCTTCACATTTATCCGAATGAATGTCAACGATTATGAAACTGGACCCCCGCCCCTCCCCCCACGATTATATGTGGACCAAAGGATCTTAAAATATTCACACGTAATTTCAAATGGCAACCAAGATTTGGATTCCAAAATCCCTTCCCCACAAGAGTCGGGATAATCATGACATTTAGATAATGTTTTTTTCTTCACATTTATCCGAATGAATGTCAATTTCAGTGCTGTTAACGATTATGAAACTGGACCCCCCGCCCGCCTTACCACGTTTATCCCAGGCTCTCTTTCATCATTTCAGGGCAATTTCCACAAAGTTTTTTATTGTACTTGTTTGACGTTTATGGTAGCAATTGTTATAAGAATTTTTTTTTCCTAATAATTTCCACCAAGTTTCCTTCTTTCATACGCCAACTCCTTACTGATTCATTTTAACGGCATTCAGCTTTGAATCCTCCTTCCTTATTTTGCCATATCACAGCTTAGATTAAGTAGATAGAAAATTTCAATCACCGCCACCACCACATTTATATGGAATTTATGAAAAACGACAATCCCAGGCTCTCTTTCATGGCAATTTCCGCAAAAGTTTTTATCGACGTACGATCCCCTCTCTATGGTGGCAATTGTTCTAAGAGAATTATTTCTATGATAGTGCTCTATATTTCCAAAAATAAATATAATAGTTTCCACAAATTTTCCATGATGTTTATGGTAAACGACCTTCGTGGCAATTTTTTCAAAAAATAAAAAATAAAACTTAATTTCTACCAAGTTTCCTTCTTAATTCTTTCGTACGCTACCCGGTTATTTAGTTACAAGCTGAGCTGATTCATTTTAACGGCATTCACCTTTAAATCTTCCTTCCTTATTTTGCCGTAAATACTTACCATCACAGTGTAGATGAAATTGTTTATTGTGAAAGTTAAGTGATGGAGAGTTTCAATCAGCATGAGCCTCCCACCACCACCCCCTTGTTCAGCCGCAAGTTTCTTGTGTTTCTTAGTTTTAGAAGAGTAGATGTGAGAAAAAAACTGATAGACAATCTCTATAAATCTCTCTGGACAGCTTAGACGGAATTGTTTATGGTGTGAAGTTACATAGATGGAAAATTTCAATCAGTATGAGCCCACCACCACCCCTTGTTCAGCCAGAACAAGTTCCATGTGTTTCTTAGTTTTAGGGGAGCAGATGTGAGAAAGACATTGATTGACAATCTCTATAAATCTCTCTGCATTGCGGGACTCTGTGTTTTCTTGGACAGTGAAGAACTGGAAAAGGGAAAAACTATTGATACTGCGTTACAGATAGCTATAGAAAGCAGTGATATCCTTATACCTGTATTTTCCAGAGGCTATGCAGACTCAAGTTGGTGTCTGATGGAGGCCGCCAAAATGTGCAGATGCGAGAATGGCATCATCATTCCTCTGTTTTACGATGTGCAGCCATGTGATGTCCGACGCCCCGACAGGGAGGGAAGCCCATATGTGGAGGCATTCCAGAAGCATTTACATAGATATGATAATGACACAGTTGATGAATGGAAGAGAGCTCTTTTCCAAATCTCTTCTCGCTCTGGTTGGTCTCTGCAAGCAGAATCCGGGTAATTAAACTTCAATCCAAAGAGAAAATTATGCATATTTTATTAGATTTTTCTAACATTTAATTTATGTATTTATATTGTTTGCCAGTTTAACTTCCTTGTTTGCTCCATGATTCTATCCATCAGGTAGAGCAGGGCTGAAATATTGACTAGCCACTTGAATATTTAGTATTTTTATTTTTATTTTTATTATTTTTATTTTTATGAGTGCTTTATATTTCAGGTGAGAAACCCTGTTTGCTAGATGATCTAATTCATTTATATTATTCATAATAGATTACACATATGGATCATGGACACCCGGATAAAATATTGAGCAGCATATGAAATATTAAATACTTTGTTACTTTGGCCAGCATATAAAATATGGATCATTTTTACATGCTTTTTAATGGGTATACAACCTGTGTGATAATTTTCATTTTTCAGGTATGAAGGGAAGTTGGTACAAACAATTGTTGGAGACTTGTTGAAGACGCTAAGGAATGTGCCATTGGTGGTTGCTGAATACCCCGTGGGACTTGAAATGGCCAAAGAGGAGCTCATTCAAAAACTGGATCTAAGCTCACGTTGCAGCGTTGTGAGAGTGGGAATCTGTGGTATTGGTGGTGTTGGGAAAACCACTTTGGCCAAGGCAATTTATAACGAGATTCATCACCAGTTTGATGCAGCTTGCTTTGTGTTCAATGTTAGAGAGAGTTCAAGTGCGCTTATGGAGTTGCAGAAAAGAATTATGAGGGATCTAATAAATTACAAGGGGGAAATTCTGAGTGTCGATCATGGAAAATCTATGATGAGAGATCGTCTGAGAGGGGTACGTGGCCTTATCATATTGGATGACATGGATCATAAAAGACAGCTAGATGCTCTTTGTGGGGATTGGTATGCCCTCGGAAGCAGAGTCATCATCATTTCCCGAGATAAGCACATTCTCAATGTTGGTAAAGTGGATTCAATTCAAGAAATGAGTGGATTGGGAGAGGAAGACGCTGTGGAGCTGTTTAGTTGGCATGCTTTCTCCAAGAAATCCCCAGAGATCCATTATCAAGAAATCTCCAGAAGAATTGCAAAGGCCTGCTGCGGGCATCCTCTTTCATTAGAAGTTATTGGAGCCCATTTGTATGACAAGAAGGCTGCAGAGGACATCGAATGTTGGGAAGAAGCTCTTCATGACATTGCTACAAGTACAGACATATTTAGAGTCCTCAGGATTAGCTATGATTCACTTGGCGAAGCAGAGAAAGAAATGTTCTTAGATATTGCTTGTTTCTTTATAGGGGAAAGGAAAAGAGATTGTGTTATGTACTGGGATGCTTTGCACAAGAATAAACCAGAAACAACGGTGAAGAATCTTTCACTGAAATTGCTTATAAAGATTGGTGGACCTGAACATCCTTTTGAGATGCATGACCTTTTACAAGACATGGGGAGAGAAATTGCTAAACAATGTGGTAACCAGAGCAGACTGTGGCTGCCTAGTGATGCACGCATGATACTGAATGGGGATGGAAGAGAGGGGATGAACTGCTCCATGCTTTCTTACACAGGAGAAAAAGGAAGAGAATCCATTAACTTCCCTAGCTTGCCTGGTCTCCATTATCTATTCTTACAAAATATACAACTAGTGGGCGACATTGAAAAGCTGGCTCCAAATTTGATATGGCTTAAGATCCACAACAGTAAACTAGTGAGCAGGGTATCTAGCGTGAGGATACTCTACAAATGGATGATATCGAAAAACAGAATTCAATCCATTGAAAATTGGTCTCAACTTAGAATCTTATCCTTCGAGGATTGTGTAGGACCTGATATACTTCCCCACAACCTTGGTAGTTTGTCACAACTCAAACAGTTACGGTTGCGTGGGTGCACAGGCCTCAGATCATTCCCGAGACAGTGGGTAATTTGGCACACCTCCAAAGATTGGACTTGAGTAACTGTGCAAATTTATGGAGCCTTCCCAACACATTGGAAAATTTGGTGCAGCTCCATTGGTTGTATTTGGATGGGTGTACAAGCCTAAGAATCCTTCCCAATACGATTTATAGTTTGGTCCATCTTCAACAATTGAGCTTGCATGGGTGTGTAGTGCTTGAAAGCCTTCCCGATGCGATGGGTAATTTGGTACAACTTCAATTGTTGGACTTGAGCGGTTGCTCAAGTTTAGAAAAGCTTCCCTATACAATAGGAAACTTGATACAGCTCCAATCATTGGTCTTACATGGGTGTGCTAGACTTAAGATTCTTCCCAATGGAGTGGGAAACCTGACCCTACTCCAACAATTGAACATGAGCGGGTGTGTGTGTGTCAAGAGGCTTCCGAACACGGTAGGAAACATGGTGCAACTCCAACAATTATATATGAGCGGGTGTAAAACCTTGAAGAGGCTTCCATATACAATGGGAAACTTGACACAACTCCAAGGATTAGACTTGAGCAGGTGTGTAAGCTTGGAGGACCTTCCTAACATGGTGGGCAAATTGGGACAATTGGAGGTGTTAGTATTAAGTGGGTGCACAAGTCTCAATAAACTTCCTAATACAATGGGAAACTTGGTGCTCCTCAAACATTTAAATTTGAGTGGGTGTAGAGGTCTGGAGAGCCTCCCGACACATTGGGAAACTTGGTGCAACTCCAGCAATTGTATATGAGTGGATGCATAGGTGTGAGGAGCCTTCCCAATACAATTGGAAACTTGACACAACTCCAGGTGGTTGAATTTAAGTGATTGTGTAAGCCTAGCAACCCTTCCCAACACATTGGGAAACTTGGTACAACTCCAATGGTTGATCTTGTGTAGGTGCACAAGTTTGGGCAGCCTTCCAAATACACTAGAAAAATTGGCACATCTTCGATGGTTGATATTGACAGGTGTACAGTTTTGAAGAGCTTACCTAATGTGGTGGATAATGGAGTCTTTTCAACATGGCGGACAATTTGGTAGCTAACTTAGTACTACACTTAAAAGGTTTTAATTCAGCTGGTGTGCAAGACATATTTTTCTCAACATAATTATTAACTTGGTACAATTTTGTAGCCTAGTTAATACAACTATTAGAAGTTTTATTTGAGCTGGTATAGTTTCCAACTTAATACAACTTTCAAGTTTATAAATGACTATGTATATAGCAGCATCAAGAACCTTATCAACACTATAAACACGGTGACACAACTCTAATGGTTATAGTTGAATAGATGAACCAGGGCAAAGAGCATCTTGCATTACACGTGGGAATGGGAGGCACTGATAATGGAAACTATACTTTGGATTGGTAATATTATTTTACTTAATGAGATGATAGCTGAATTAGTGGTATTATAATAAAAATTACATATCCAACATATGCTCCATGATTTCATTCTATTAATATATACTCATGTTGACAAGAAAAATGGCATTACCAATCTACTAATGTTTTAATTAAAATAGTTTTTTTATTTGATGAGATTAGTAAACTAATCAATGAAATATGATCTTCACAATTTCTCACAATAATATAGAAGCAAGAAGTTTATTTAATTTTAATTTTAATTTTATTGGTAAATTTATTTAATTTGAAATTGATATGTAACTCTTAGATGAATTCTTAAATATTTTGTAACATAATATAAATTTATGCAAACCTTTAAAACTAAATATGATCTATTTCTAGAATTAAACATTACAAAATATGTTCGCATAATAAAAGGATTAAGAAAAATTAATATGCTTTGGAGCATGTGTTAGAGATCAATAAGTTTATAAGCACCACTTAGTTATCAAGCCCTAGGGTAATAAAATATCAAAAACAACACACCAAGTAAATAAAATTATGCTTCGACTAGTAAACCAATGCGATGCAATGTGTTACTACCATGAATTTTAGTGCTACAATGAATGTTCTTTAACTTTCCTAATTTTCCCTGTAGAATGTTTACAAATGCTCAAAAGCTCCATGCACATAATAAAATGGATTGTCTTGATTCTATCGTGTTTAATAAATTACAATGTTAATTTACTTATACATGATATTCTCATTTAAACTAAACATTATGCACATATATTGCTTTCTATGGACAAAAACCTAAAAAGAAGGAAATGAGTAAATACAAGTGCACTTGACTGAAAATGTGATCATACAAGAGATTTTACAAAACACATAAAAAAAAGTGCACTAACAAGTACAAGTAATAAAATATGAATGTGCAATAAAAATAATGCATAAATGAGAAATCCAGAAATTGAATATCAGATTGGATACATGGTCTTAGTATATTTTTAGAAGGAATGATTTCCTAAGGGAGCGAACAATAAAATTAAGTAAGAAGATATAGCCATGCAAAATCATCACAAAGTTTTTGTTAACATAAATATTAGGCTATTACATTGTTTATTGTGTGTAGTTATGCCTTAATGGAATTTTTAGTTCTCTTAACTGCCAGGTCTGTTATCTCCATCTATAACCAATCCTCATTGTATATATACTTGCTGTAATGGATATTAATTTAAGGCAATCTATCAAATTTTTATTCTATCTTTTCCTTCATTGGTATCAAAGGATCTCATATCAGAGCGATGCGTGGAAATTAGAGTCTGGCTTGGCATTTAAGAGCTCTATTGTTGCGTGAAAAGGAAACGTGGCTGGCGTTTAACGTGTGCAGATCTTGGGACGTATGGTAGCTTGCAAATCTGAACATTGGCTATGCAGACCTATTTGGAAAGTGTTAGATTGGCAATTTGTTATCCTTTAGCATTTTCCTGAAAATTGAAACGTCGCAGTTTGTGATCTATTGAAGTCGTGGAGCAGGCACTTCCTGGCGCAACCTGTCTTGAAATCAGAAACTTTCCTGTTCCTGGGAAACGGTATGTCCAAGCGTATGTTTTATTGCAACTGATTGGTAGACAGTTTGGATAAAAATCTTTTTAGAAAGCTCCCCGAGATTGATTAATCTCTACTCGCATTGCATTGGCAAGTTACATTTAGGAAATCAGATCTAAGACCGAGTCCCCTGATCGATCCACTCAATGCTTTTGTTGCAATGCCTTAGATCTGTTGGAAACTTATATAGCCACGAAAAGATTAAGCACAACAAAATATAAAGCGAGTAAATGAAATTAAATAGCCAAAAAAAAACACAAACTATAAACACATATTTACGTGGTAAAACCTTCAAGAGGGAAACATTCACGGAGCAACAGTATCGATTCTCTTATTGTTCAAATCTGGAAATTACAATCAGCACAGCTCTTCCTCTTACAACTCTATTTTTGTACAACCTCAATGGGCATACACGGATTTATAGCATTCACACAAAACTGAATTCATTAATGCGTTCCTATCCATATTCTAACTAAAGTTGTCTTGTTACAACAGCAAGCTGAATAATAGGATCTTGATCCACCAGAAGAGGAATGGTTGTCATCTAATTTCAACAATCTCCACCTTGACAACAATTAACCTGATACCTTGCTCATTGCTCATCACCTTTTTTGCAAGCCAAGAGAAGCCAAGCACCACCGCAGCTTCTCTAATATAACCGGTTTCGTGAACATGTCTGCACAATTCTTTTGAGTGTGGACCTTATCAAGAATCACCTGTCCTTCATCAACAACATGTCTTACATAATGGTATTTAACTGGAATATGTTTCGACTTACTATGGTAAGCTGGATTCTTAGCCAAATAAATTGCACTTTGACTATCACATAAAATTTTTACACTTTCTGAAACCTGTCCTAACTCACCCAATAAACCTTTTAACCATACTGCCTCTTTGCAAGCATGTGAAGCAGATACATACTCTGCCTCAGTAGTGGATAAAGCAACAATGCTTTGAAGCTTTGACATCCAACTAATAGGACCACCTGCAAGAGTAAAGACATAACCTGAAGTAGATCTCCTCTTGTCCAAATCACCTGCAAAATCTGAATCAACATAACCGCAAACCTTATCACTGCAACCAACAAAAGTGATACAATAACTGCTCGTGCCTCTAAGATACCGGAGCACCCATTTCACTTTGCCATGTATCTACTGACAACACCAACTGCATGTGAAATATCCAGGTCTAGTACTAACCATCGCATACATCAAACTTCCTATTGTATTAGCATATGGTACACGAGACATATACTCCTTTTCTTCATCATTACTAGGACATAAACCTGAAGAAAGTTTAAAATGTGAAGCTAAAGGGATATTAACTGGTTTCACCTTATCCATACCGAATTTCTGAAGTATTTTCTCCACATACTTCTCTTGTGATAACCATAGCTTGCCTTTCATCCTGTCTCTGTGTATTTCCATGCCCAAGATCTATCTTGCTACTCCTAGATCCTTCATATCGAATGTCCCAGCCAACTGAGCCTTTAACCTGCTGATATCAACCATGCTCTTGCTTGCAACAAGCATATCATCAACATACAATACCAATATAATGAACATGCCATTATCTAACTTTTCAAAGTAAACGCAATGATCATATTCACTCCTAGTAAAATTCGGCTCACCATGAAGGAATCAAACTTATTGTACCATTGTCTTCAAGATCGCTTCAAGCCATACTGATGATTTCTTGAGTTTGCAAACAAACCTCTTGTTGCGATTTTGAGCGAACCCTTCCGATTGTTCCATGTAAATTTCCTCATCCAAATCTCCATGTAGAAATGCGGTTTTAACATCTAAGCTGCTCTAATTCAAGATTATGCGATGCAACTAGTGCTAACACCATACGAATAGAAACAATTTTTACAACTGGTGAAAAAATCTCATGAAAGTCAATACCTGCTTCTGAGAAAACCCTTTTGCGACCAGCCTCGCCTTTTACTTTGAAATAACATCATCAGTACCTTTCTTCAACTTGTATACCCACTTACAACCAACCGATTTCCTATTCTTAGGAAGTTCCACCAGATCCCATGTTTGTTTTTAATCAAAGCATCAATTTCCTCTTTCATGGCATGTTTCCATTTGTCACTATCTGAAACCTCTATTACTTCTTTATAACAACTTGGTTCTCCTTCATTAGAAATTAAAGCAATAGAAGTGACAAAATCATCATACCTGCTTGGAACTAATTTGATCCATGTAGACCTTCGTAGAGCTTGCTGTGGTATTTCGTCAATTTCTGAGATGTTTCATTCTACTCATCCTCCCGAGTGATTTCCTCATGAATATCCTACTCACAGACTGACTTCATGATTTTCATCCGTGGATGAATGTATATCAAATTGAATTTGCTTATGACTGTGGTACATCAACTTTGTTTCATAACATTCTTTCCATCGATTTCATGAGTGAAATTTCATCAAATATAACATCTCTGTTTATGATGATCTTATAGGCGATAGGATTTCATAATCTATACCGCTTCACACCATCACCATATCCAATAAAGACTAATTTACGTGACTTAGGATCTAACTTGGGACGCCGACTCTTCGAATAAGTGCATAGGCATCACAACCAAAAAAATCTAAGACTAGAATAATTACATGGTTGACCTGTCCATACCTCTTGTGGAATCTTGCAGTCAATTGTTGTCGATGGTGATCAATTAACTAGGTAACAAGATGTAAGCAAAGCTTCTCCCCACAATTCCTACTGCAACTTTGCATTACTGAGCATGCTCCTTGCTCTCTCAAGAAGAGTCATGTTCATGCGTTCAGCAATGTCATTCTGCTGCGAGTGTACACAGTGGTTTTATGCCTGTCGATCCCTTCATTCTTGCAATAATTCTCAAACTCCTTAGAAGTAAATTCCCCTCCATTATCTGTTCTAAGACATTTAATGGATTTACCTATGCTCTTTTCAACCAAAGCTCTAAACTATTTAAAAGTTTTAAATACATCAACTTTCCTCTTTAACAAATAGATCCAAACTTTCCTCGAGTAATCATCTATAAAACTAACAAACTATGATGATCCTCCACATGAGAGTTTCGAGCTGGACCCCATAGGTTTGAATGAATATAGTATAGGATGTACCTTTACTTGTATGTTTTCCAGGTTTAAACTTCTATCTAGCTTGTTTCCCATAAATACAATGCTCACAGAACTTTAAATCTATAGTTTTTAAACTAGGAAGAAGTTTACAATCAGCAAGTACCTTAATTCCTTTCTCGCTGATATGACCCAATCGTTAATGCCATAAGTGAGTGGATTCACCTGCATCCTCTGATGCAACTCCCGCTTGATCAATTTCTGTCCTTCCTTCAAGTTTATACAGGTTCCCGACTCTGTTAGCTTTCATGACTATCAAGATACCTTTTGATATCTTCAAAACTCCACCTTGAACTGAACCCTTATGTCCACTAGAATCCAGAACTCCCAAAGATATCAGATTCTTTCTCAAGTCAGGCACATGTCTCACATCTGTCAGTGTTCTAACAATCCCATCATACATTTTAATTCTGATACTCCCTATCCCAACAGTTTTACATGTAACATCATTACCCATGTAAACTACCCCGTCATCAATAGATTGATATGTAGAATACCAATTCCTATGCAGACACATGTGATGGGATGCCCCAGAATCAATTAACTAGTCATAATGGTACTGTGAGACAATAGACGTAGATAATACCTCATCAACCATACCGAATCCTTCTCGGCTATGTTAGCCTCCTTTATAGAGTCCTCCTCCTTAGATGCCTCTTTACGTTTCCAGCAATCTTTCTTGAGGTGTCCTGATTTGTTATAGAACCAACACTTCAACTTGCTCTTTTTGCCCTTCGACTTGGATCTAGCTGGGCCCTTTGAATGTTGTCCCCTCTCAGTAGTTCTTCCTCTGGCCATCATAACTTCTAATGTCAAATTTTTCGGAGAAGATCTCTTTCGAGTTTCCTCAGATATCATAGCTCCAACAACAACATCAAAGCTAATAACCTCGTTAGAACCAAAACTAATAGAGGTTACGAAATGATCTCAAGATTCAGGCAGAGAACTTAATAATGTTACCATCTTATCCTCATTCGATATTTTGTCACCCGTGCTGTCCCAATTTACAAATAACAGTATTAAAATTATTTAAATGTTCCGAAATTGTCATACCTTCCTTCATACGCAAGGTATATAGCTGACACTTTAGGAGGATTCTATTCGTCAAGGATTTAGTCATGTACAGGCTTTCCATTTTTGTCCATAGTCTTGCTAATGTTGTTTCATACATGATGTTGAATAATGCATCGTCGGCCAAGCATAGGCGAATAGCAGACGAGAGCACGAGTTTCCATCTTGTCCTAGTCATCATCATCCATACTCACGAGTTTCTTCACTTTTCCTGTGAGTGCCTTCACAACTCCCTGCACACACAGTATATCCCGCATCTTGACCTTCCATAACTTGAAGTTATTGCTACCGTCAAATTTCTTGATCTCAAATTTAGCACTCTATGTCTTTGCCATCACACTTCAACGTAGCGAATGAATTTTCCCTTGAAACTCGCCCCTCATGGCTTCCCTCCACCTTGCTCCGATACCACTTGTTGGAAACTTATATAGCCACGAAAAGATTAAGCACAACAAAATATAAATGTGAGTAAACGAAATTAAATGGCCAAAAAGACACAAACCATAAACACAAATTTACGTGGTAAAACCCTCAAGAGGGAAACATCCACGGAGCAACGGTATCGATTCTCTTATTGTTCAAATCAGAAATTACAATCAGCACAATTCTTCCTCTTACAACTCTATTTTTGTATAACCTCAATGGGCATACACGGATTTATAGCATTCACACAAAACTAAATTCATTAATGCGTTCTATCCATATTCTAACTAAATCTGTCTTATTACAACAAAGGTGAATAATAGGATCTTGATCCACCAAAAGAGGAATGGTTGTCATCTAATTTCAACAAGATCATGATCATTTTCATTGTGATACTCCAATCTTGAAATTTGAAGGTTATCAATAACCGTCTGAATAGTTGCTTGCAAAGATATACAGAATTGCACTGCGTGGGAAAAGCAGTGACAGGAGTCCTGCATTGGAATCAAAGCTGACTTCAACCTGTTGCTTGTCCATCAACAAGGTCTCAGTTCAATCCTTCATTATGAGAATCCATACACTGAAGATAGATTGGAGATCAATTTTTCTTGGTGTGAAAAGTATGAAGAAGAGGAAATGAGACCTCCCCACAAACCAGTGACCAGCCATACAAAGAAGCATTCAAAAGATCAAGAGATGTGAAGTAGTGAGCCTCAAAGCTATGTCCCCTAGTTAAGTAGAACATACTCGAGGCTGGATAATACATGAAGGTTGGAGGATGATTGGCATCCTCTCATCAGTCACCTATGATGGGGTCGCATC
Organism: Taxus wallichiana var. yunnanensis; assembly: GCA_018340775.1. Lineage (NCBI taxonomy): Eukaryota > Viridiplantae > Streptophyta > Pinopsida > Cupressales > Taxaceae > Taxus > Taxus wallichiana. Next base: position 407,738,546 of record CM031242.1, read on the forward strand.
ATTCTTTATGGTGATAGTTTTGTGACTTGTCGTTGTTTGTTTTTGTTGTGCATGGTGTTGTTTTTTGTGTTGTGTGTGTTTTTCAATAAAATGTAGAGCATTTTCCAATTTGGTACCTCCTGAATGAAGGACATTGTGAGGAGCAAAATCACTAAAGTAGCACTTGGTTCTTATGTAAAGGGTTTGTGGAAATCCGAGAAACCACCTGAAGTGTACAGTTGAGACATCAAGTCACCTCCAGGTTCGTGGTAAACCTGTAGTTGGAAAACCATATGGGTTCGTGGTAATCCAAGGAAACTAGAAACCACCGAGGTGTTCTCAAGAGATGGATGTACTCAAGTCACTTCCAGGTTTGTGGTAATCCTGTAGGGAAAAACCAAGGTGTCACCAAGACCAAGAAGCCACAAGATGGCATGCCACCTCAAAGGTGAGCAGGCTACATGGAGAGTGTAATAAACTTTTTCCATGTTTGGAATAAGGGGGATCCACTATCTAGAAATATGATGTTTGTAGAAACAATGTATTAAGGGGAGGAATGTTAGCATAAATATTAGGCTAATACATTGTTTATTGTATGTAGTTATGTCTTTGTGGAATTTTTAATTTTCTTAAGCGACAGTTGGTTATCTCCATCTATAACCAACCCCATTGTATATATACCTACTGGTTATGGATATTGAATTAAGGCAATATATCATTTTTTTATTCTATCTCTACCTTCATATTTCTTAGAATGCTTAGGAGATTGAGTTCCCTAAAGGCATTGATATCTTTAATATCTAGAAGATATATGTATCCATACTATGTCATACCAAAAGGAATGATGAACTAAATATGAAGATGATAGAGTGGATTGGAGAGGATATATTCCAAAGAAAGAGTGTGATGAATCAATAGGGGTGATAGACACAAGAATTAGGAAGATGCGTACAAAGGATTATAAAGAGTATTGAGTCAAGTGGAAGGACAAGAAAATCAAAGATGCAACTTGACTAAGTATTTCAAATTCTGCACAACATGGCATTCGATTTGTTGAACATGAGATCAAGTTTTCAAAATTATCCTAGGTGTATGATATAGGAGCATTCAAGTTCACAAGAAATCTTGTATTACCCAAAAAAATTGAACAATTTGAGTCAGTTTGTGTTTACATTTGTTGTGCATTTTTTTGTTATTGGAGGGTTGTGCATTAAATAATTATGTGGTTAACAAGCCATGGATTATAAACTTAGATTTTGTTAAGTGTGTAAATCCATTATGTAATGTGTGTAAAGTGTACAATTCCTTAATAAAAAAACTAATTTGAATCTCTAAAGATCCTTCCTTCCATTAATTCACTAGCTAGTCCAAATCCATTGTATAATGCAATAAAGTGCTTTTATATAGCCATGGGATGCAACTTCATGTTATGTGTCTATTTTTAGAGACTTCTAATTAAATTAAATAAACTAATACTAAAATATAATTAGCTGCACCTAACTAAAGCTTGAAAATATTATAATGAGAACGTGTTCTCATATTTACAAAAAAATCCTAATCATAGGCTTCTTTACTTAAAATTATCCACCAACTCAAATCATTAGAGTTGGGAAGATCCTGTATGTGTAAAGAGGAAAAAATAGATTCTCCAAAAAGAAAAATTGGTTGCATGTGACTTTATTTTCTTCATGCACAAGGAAACCTAACACTTTGAGCTTGTTGGAACAATCTAAAATTGTCCTCTACCACTTGTGTGTTTATGATCAAGGTTTTATATGGCTCTTCACTCTTCTAAACTTCATGTATAAGGTCATGTAATGCCCCATCCAAAAATATCTTTATCCATTTGGCCTTTTCCAGTTAATTTTAATAGCTATGATGAACATAAGCATCCCATCGTTATTTTTGACAATATGGCTCTGCATCTATTGATCAAACAATGATATAAATTACAAGATAAAGCCATTGAATTGTTCCAATGTAAGAACCTTACTAGGTGAATCCAAAATTTGCATCAGACCGACTTCTTTGGAGAGTTATACAATGTTGACATGAAACATATCTAGATGCTTGCAAGTGGTTGTTAATCTGGTTATATGTCTCTTTCAACGCTATTTTATCCTTATTCATCTTATTTTCAATAGTTATCACATCATCAAAAAACTTTAGTGGAAAATTAGGTATTATGACTATAATTTTGGCCTTGACTCCTTAACCTCTTGTTTCAGGTTGTTCAATTTTGATTTCATTATCTTTTCCTTTTCTTTGACATATGAAATAGCTTTGAAGTTGACAAACAAATCCTTTAAGGTGTGATATACACCATTCATTCAAGTTGGAGGCGGTGTTATTTGTGTGCGGGAAGAAATTACATCATGCTTGGCTTCCCTCAAGGATCATGTTTCCATTTGACGTGAGGTTTCCACGACATTGTATGGATCCATGGTTTGTTCTCCTTCTTTGTCTCTTTTCCTAGCAGGACTCATAATAGACCTCTTTGTTCTCAACAAAATATTATGTCCCCTGTCCTTTTATCCTGCTAATCATTATCTTTTAGAGATTTTTTTCTTCTTTTTGTAAACAAAGAACACCTCAAGAGGATTATAAGTAGGGGTTTGAGACTTAGTGGCCAACTATTGTTGTTTCCACTTTGTTGCTTTTCTATTTCAACCTGCTCATTTGTTTTTTCTTCCATATCAATGGCGATTGAAGATATCATAATAGAATAGGTGGAGGGTAGAGACTAGAAGAGTTGGTAAAAATGTAACAACATACCTCTAGATATACCTTTCCTCTATGGGATGAATCATAGAAGGATAAATATGGACTAGCTTCCTTATTGTACCAATGGGATAGCCCTCATTACTTGTATATAAATTTATCCCGCTTACAATCTTAGAGGTGAAAGTTTAGGTACTTGAAAATCTTAAAATTGGAAAATAGGGTCTAAACCGAGTAGTTGGCCTAGGTGAGGGGATGGAAATTGTGGAAATGGTATGGAAACATTTAGGCCTTCAAATGTCATCATCTCTATGAAGGAGAAAATATTTTTTGTGGCCTATTGATCTCATTGTGGGTGTTGAAATTATGGTTGGTGGTGATAAAATGGTAGAAGGGGGATAGTGGAAGAAATTTGGGGAGAAGAGGAAGAAATTAGAGATGTAGCGATAATGGGAAGCAAGTGAAGGTGAAGTGAATGTAATGGAAGGAATGGTATAGATGATATTAAAATAAGAAACCACCATAGATGATGACAAACTAGAATTCACATTAAAATTTGCATTTTTGACTATAAAAGGCATACTAGCACTCACCATTGTTGTGATTATAGGCATGGATGACACAATTAGTTGTATTAGATGAGGAGGAACTGAGCCCACCAAACCTTGAACTATTGATATTATGTCAAATTGTGCAATTTTTCCTTTCCCGTATCTATAATAGCTCATTATTTCCACACTAGCCTACCCCATAGTATGGAGAATTTGATTTGATTACAATGATGCCATTTTGGGTCTAAGACTAGTTGGCCTTATCTATATAGAGGCATAAACCTCTCTTGTTACCTGATTTGATCTTATCACCTTTTGAGAAGGAGTGAAAACTTGTAGAATAGTCCTTTGTAGATCCTTACTTGTTATATTTTGATAATTAGGGTCAATTGGAACTTGTGTGATCAACCTTTCTACTTTAAGCTTGTTTATAACCTCATCCACAGACTTGTGATACATGTGGTATTTTTCTATTTCCATCCATAGATGATTGTAGGGATCAAGGTATTTGTTACACATCTTGTTTATATGGGCTTTCACATGTCCATGAGGATCCAATAACTTGTAAATATCAAGCTAAAGAATGGCATATGGCCAATTTTTCCTTGCAAAATCTTGAAGAGTTGTAATATGGCAACCCTAATTCCACTCCTAAATAGGGAAATAGGTAGATTTAACTTGGATTTTTTTATATTACTCTAGATTTATCAGTTTCTTATGACTTCAATTCATTCATAATATCTTATCCTCCCATTAGTTCCCTCGTTATATCTTGGTTATATAATATGCCTGGCATAGGCATTTTATATATGTTATTAAAAACATTACCAGTAGTAACAATATGTTTACCTATGGTATTGGAGATGATCGTGTCATTTTGAAGGATGCAAGCTATGGAGAAATTTTCAAATAAGTCATCATAAGGGTAAACCTTAGGCTTAACTATTATATCATGAAGGTCAAACTCTTTAATATCTTGTAGATCATCATAATATTCCTCATCATCCTTAGTGAGATATTTTCCTTTGAATTATGCATCACAATTTCTTACTTCTCAAAACATTTGGCTCCACTTTGTGATGTGAGATGGAAGAACCTTGGTAAATATTGTATCTTTAATCTCCTATGCATGTGAACTAGAAGAAGTATAAGCCTTCACGAGGCCTATGCACAAAGATGGGGGCCAAAAAGTGGACACAAATATGATTTTAAGCAAAACGCGAGCACATTCGAATTATTAGGTTTGGTTATTACCAAGCATAAAATGCAAGCACGTTATAGTGCAATTGTGTTCTGTGTGCTATGTGGTATATGTGGTTGAGGCATGATTTTATGTACAAAAATAAATGTTTAAGTATAAGTTTTTACTGTAAGTATAAGTATAAAAATAATAAAATATAAATAATAATAAAGAAAAATTTATATGTTTTATACTTATACTTAAAGAAAAACTTATACTTCAAATTTATTGAGTAAATATAAGATGTTAGGTCACTATGCACCTTATGCAACTAGTCTCGAGAACTCCATCTTACGGTTTAGAAGATAGTTTTTCATATTCTAATCTGTCATTACATAGGTATTTTTCAGGATTTCGACATGCATCCTTCAAGCTTTTAGGGTTTAAATTGTATGACCGATATCTATTTTGTGAAAGAATATATGTGTTTTTTTAGGTTTTGGGGCCTTTTGGATTGGTTATTGACATTTGTAGGAGTGTTTAGGAAGATTTAGGAAAGGTTTACTCATTCAAGGGAAATCTTCTCAACAACGGGTTTTCTAGGTGCAAGGAACAAACACTATAATGGTGAAATTTGACTTCTTCAGATGATTTTGGAGCTCTGTAAGGAGTTAAGAGGAAAATAAATAGGCACTGGAAATATATTTGAATCCTATACATGTTGGTAACATTCATTTTTCTCTAAGATTTGAAGGTTTCATGAAGAATTTCAAGATAGTGTAGCTACCCCTTTCGGTTCTAGAAAAAAATGGCCCTAAATTTGTAAGCATTAAAAATATGATCACCACATGGTGATAGGTTAATATTTATAAATGTTGATAAGTACCTATAGGAATGGGTACTAACATAAATAGACTATAAGATGTTTAAAAGGGTTGAAAATGGATCCTTGGAATGTATAATATATCATGGGTTGGCCATCACCAAAGAGTGTCATGGAGGGGCCCAAAGCTTCCATAAAATTTCAAGGTTACATAGAAATTCCATTAGAGGGTTCAATGAGATTTGCACACCGATCATAGAGGTGATGTAGAGGGATTTAAAAGAAATTATATGGACTATGGATGTAGATTGTAGGGCATGGTTAAATACATGGGTAATTATTTCAATTAAAGAGTTTTCAATATATTTTGTTCTTAAATATGACTTGTGTCATAACAATATTTGAATAATAGGCTTACGAGTAAAGAAAACGGAAAAAAATTTAGAGGTTGTGTGGCATCATGTACACTATGGAGGCGAGGAAAGATATCACATTTACTTTACTTGATTCATGGAAGAATTCAAGGATCAAACACAATTCATTGTCTACTTTAAGAAGATGTGGTGTGGTGTGATAACAATGGGTGTGTCATTGATTTGAACCTCTTAAATATTGTTTATATTAATGGATAGTTGTTATCATGAGATAATTAATGTCATTGATTTCACTTTTTTCATTGTTTGCAGCTATGTGGGAGAATAATTTCAGGAGTTTCATATATGTGAATTGGGAATCAAAATAGTCATAGATTTGTACCATTCTTTTCTAAAGTCAGGATATTTGTGTGACTGATAAATGAAATATACTCAAACAATGAGCCATTTGTATTCTACCCCATAGTATAGGATGGAAACATTTTACAAACACAAGAGGATGTTGCAACATACAGGTTTCTTAACAAATTACAAGAATGAGAGATAACTATTGACCACCAAAGAGAGGGCTAAGTTGATTCTAAATATAAATTTCATTGCACTTTAAGTTGACAAAGGCTCCTTTAGGGTGAGAAGCCATACATCAACTAATATTGGGTATCTAGTTAGAAGGTACATGGTCTCGAATTTCATGTTTGTGAATGTACATAGGCTGTGAGATGACACTTGCATTTTGAAGGTTTTGGAGCTTCCTATGAGAAATGGGTCAGGTACATGTCAACATAATCATTTTTGTTTAAATATGTGACAGATTACAAACATATGTTTTTATGTGCAGTTGACGTTGCATGTTTGGAGATAAAGACAATGATTGATCTAAGCAGGGGAGATGGTTCAGGTACATCTCACCAAGAATTTTTGTTTGATGATAAGAGTGCATTGTTTTTAAGCATGAAAACTGGTTGAAAAAGATAGTATGTTTTTCAAATTGTATCTTTTTGATGTTGACCATGCATTTGCAGTTGATATTGAATGTTTGAGAATAAACAATGTGACTAACTTGAGTAGGGGAGATGGTTTGAGTTCACCTCACTAGGCATTCATATTTGACAGTAAGAGTATGTTGTTTCTAAGTATGAAAAGTGGTTAAAAAAATACAATGTGTTTTTCAAACAAAAGTGTTGTTGCTCTTCCTCATGCCTATTGATGTTGAGAGTACATGTGCAATTGATGTTGCATGTTTAAGAAAAATATTGCAATAAAGACAATGTATTTTTACAAAGATACATTTAAATATGTTATAAAAATATTAACTATGTGCACAATTTTTGGCGTTATGCAAGAAGCCTCGCAATATCAAGAAATGAATCCTCATCGATGATTGTATTTCACTAATTAATGTGACCTAAGAGTGATTTTTGTTGTCCGCGTGGAGTTTTGCCAATATTTTTCAATCACATTAACATGTCTTGTTGAATTGTCTTATATTTTACAGTATTTATTTCTTGTTTTGTAGATGTGAAGGGAATTTGGGGGAAAAAATGTATGTGAAGGCAGTTACTGACATTTCCTACGGAACTCAGGCTATAAGAATCAAAATAATGATGTTAAAAGATATATATCTACTCAGTCATTTTTTTGTATGAAAACAACATTGATTTGTAAATAACAGTTGCAGATACCACCTTGTAAATGATAACAGTAAATTATAGCTACAAAATGAAATACAATGCACTATCTTATCTTCCACGTTGTCAATTCCATGTTTTGAATCCATTTATTGTCATTGGGTATAGAAAAAATCATTGTATTTATGAGAAGAAGGGAATAATACGTACTCACGCATTTTATATGAAAACAACGAAGATTAGGATTCGATGTCAAATAAATCAAGAATAAGACAATTTTGTATTCATGAGAAATGTGAAATAGCACTTTTTGTGAATTAGATTGGTATGTGTTTACCTTTTGTCATCTTTAGAACACAATCTTTGTAGTTTTATATTTAAAATCTTAAAATCATATTCACACTTCACACATTTTTGTCAAAGGAATTTGTGGAAGAAATATGTTACACTCAATCTCGAAAAAGAATTCTATGCTTTTCCATACAGTTGTTGGTCCTTGTAGAATAGAAACACAAGATTTAAACCAATATCTATCATTCTTTGTCATCAGACATTTCCTTATGCCTATATTTTTTCCTTATGATCAAACAAACTTTTATCGAGAGGGTATGAATAGATTCTCATTTTCAATTGTAAAGCCAGTGGGAAATTCATTATAGAATCAAACTCTTTTCTTATAGGAATGATGTTTAAGGAGTTGAATAATTTTTCCCATAGGTGTTTCACATAATCAATTTCATGAATAAGTTATCTTATAAAATGCTTTTCAACTACCTTTACATGGTAATTGTGCTCATATATACCAGTTTTTGGTTCTTTTCATAGACTTATACAAGCTATTGGTGCTCAAGTATAAGAACATTAATGACTTCAAAAATGCACTCGATCACATTGATTGTCAATTACATTGCACAAATTTAAATGTGATTCCACTATAAAGATGCTCAAGAATAACCTTTACTTGCCTAGATCTCACATCCACGTAAATTCTTTATCTCGCCCACAAGTTTAAATTACATGTTTCACCATTAGTAAATCTTGTGAATAAGTAATGGAACTCTTGGCAATATAAAAATTTGGGTAAGATTTCCATTTCTTGATCATAATAAAAGAGGGTGAATATTTCTATATAGTGATGTAGAAGACGCCACATGGAATTCTTACAAGGAAAATTTTGAATAAACATCACGAGTGTAGGTTGTATCAAATAGTCTAACCTTTCAAGAAGCATTGAGAAGGCCTAGGATTCTTTTTAAAGGGTGATCCATATGATTATGTTAAGGAAAGGATTGTTATTGAGAAGAAAAATAAAAAGGTATTGAATTTGAAGATATATATCATGCTTCCATATTATCTACCATGCCTATCATCCTAAAACTATATTTTCCAAATTATTAGAATCCTTGCATGTTATCAAGAGAGGATATAATAAATCAAAATAATATAGGTGCTTCACCAAAAACCATGGTTAACCTATTGAGTTCTCATTTTTATTGACGTTAGATGACCATGCAAACTTAAAAACTAAATAAGAGAGAGTTTACAATAAATATCTTCCAACACCTTGGAAAACTCCGACCTAACATCATTGTAATTACAATTTATGATCCAAGTTCAAACCAACTAGACTTGTAGGCTTGTGTACATAGAAAACACACTAAAATTCTCTATAAATTGGAGGTAAATAATGTATTAATTTCAAAGTAAGGGAGGTTGATTAGATCAAATATTGGAATTTACATTGTGTATGGAAACCAATAATTAATAATATTCTCTAGTTGAAAAATGCACAATGTTTTTCAACGACAAGTATTGTTCATGCTTTTGAAAATAGCAGTCCTATCGTTGCATGTGCATTGCCTATTGTAATCATGTTATTCACATATGCATTGTTTCTTCGATTTGCAATTTTTAATGTCATCCTACAAAATTCAAACCAAAAAAACTTTCACACACAATGGTCATATTCTTCTATTTCTAATATTTTCTTTCATATCTTCTATAGACACTAAAATTCCAAATACCCATGTATGCAAGGAATGAAAAAAATCTTTATTATAGGATGATTCATTAAAACATTGTTTGAAATCAGATCATCCATGTCATTTTAAAAATGTCATAATTTACATAGCATTATGGTACCGCAAAACTTTGTTGAACTACTATGTACAATGTTTATATCCTAAGTAGATGGCATTGCACAAGTTCTTGGACAAATTTTTCATATATATCATTTTTCATACATTATTTTCATTTTCTTTATTTGGGGTGTGGGCGGGGACCGGGGCATTTACACAAGCACTCTCTTCAGGGAAACTCGTGGCCTCTCTATACATGCATTTCCACTTCTCAATGTGACACTCATGAATCTTAATAATGACATTTATGATGGCTAGTTGATTTTGAGTCATCTTCTTCTTAGTCTCATGAATTGTTGACTTATTCTTATTTAGTAGCTTCGGACATAAGATTTGACAACATTTCGACATGAATATGAGAAGTAAACCATGGGGAAGTAGTTTTTTCTTTGTGGGCAGGCCCCTCTTTATCTGCCCCTACCCTCCCACATATTTTATGCATACAAAAGTGTTATTATTGATATTTTCCACATTTTCACCTCGAGTCTTCCACTATCATACTCTTTTGTTTACCTGTAAATTTTAATTGCACCATGATCACAAACGTATGTGTATCTACATCAATTGAAACAAAAATCATCATATCAAACAAAAAGAGACAAAAGATAGATTATTTATTCCACATCATACCTATGATAGATATGTCTACATAGAAGTGACCATACGAACGGACAATTTTAGACCACATTATGAGTGGACAAATAAGAAATGTTGAATCCTATAAGATTCAAAAAAATATATAAAGATAATAATATGTTACTTGAAGTATGAGATGGAAAACCCTTGGATATGGTGGAATCTACTACATCATATGACAAGGAAAATTAATAAATTTCAATCCATTTTCTATGAGATGTTCCCTCACATTTGAAGGGATAACGTCCATGGTGAAATACCTAGAAATTTTCCTAAGAAAGGATTATTAATGAAAGTCTATGACATAGAGAAATGCCTAAAAAGGAAAACAAGAGATACGAAAGACACTAAAGACGAGAAATAAAATTAGTGATCGAAACATAACCTATAGTATGTATACCATACGGATGAAAATTTGTGAGTTGATCTTTGGAAAATTTAAAGTGTCTTAAATGAATCACCTTATCTCGCTTTTTAAAGTGTATTAAAAATAATGTCTTAAGTGCATGAAATAAAATTAAAAGCTACCCACAAAAACATGTGACATCCTAAGTGTTTTCTTTCCCGTAAAACTATATTTGCACATATAATGTGTTAACCTTATAATGACCCAACCTAATCACAAAAAAAAAAAACTAAGCGAATATTTATGTGACTATAGTCACAATCATCTTGTATCTTAACATGTGTAAGTATATGGAATGTTGAACTCGTGGCATTCACATGACAATGCATGAGACAATATCCCATTGCTTCAAGAAAATGAAAAAATTATAAATAAAATTACCCGAATATTTGTATTCTTGTAGCCATAATGAGCTTTGCTATCTTCACCTATGTGAGAATAGGGAATGCAAATTATAAGACAATATATCTTTGGTATCAAACATACATATGGCAAATGATAAGACAAAGATATTTATTATTGTGTAGTGACAATGAGCTTTGGTATCATCACATGTACATAAAAACAATCACATTTACATGACAACGGAAGGAGTGCTTTGAAATAATGACAACTCATGTAGCAAATCACAATATATGGAAACCATAACAATGTCAAAGCATCATAACAACATGAACACATGTAAAGGGAAGGTGGGATGATTTCAAATCAATCAATCATCTTCATCATCATCATGACAAGATGGAATGTAGAAATCATTACATCACATGATAGAGTAAAAATACATTTAAATGAGAACAATGCCAAATTATCATCATCAACAACAATATACATAAATATTATCAACAAAATTATTTATGAATATTTAGTACATCATCACAACAATAGTGCTTGAATACATAATCATCTCATGTGTTTTCTACTTGTAACAAAACAACATATCTTTTCATAAATTTTAGTGTGTTTTTGGCATCCTTGTGAATTGAAAGAACGGTGAGTCCAAGGGTAGGGGATGTTGGATGATTGCGTCTTAGGGTGAAGAAATTATGGTCTCATCACTCCAATGACATGTCTTCGGATCATCCCGAATAAAAACATTGCATTGATGATAAAACAAATTAGTATTCAATAAATTCATAAGATAATTTTTTTGTGTGGAATCCTCTACTTGCTAATGCCATAGGGAATGAACACTTTAGGTTTGAAATGTTCCATATTGAAAAATTTTGAACCACTCACTCAAAATGTCTCAAAACGGACCAGGATAGGGGAGTGGAGAATTTGGCATGAGCACTCGCCAATCCAATCACAAATCGATAGGTCACTTTGAGGCACCTTTGGAATCTGTTCTCAAGTTCCACGAGTTCTTCGCCCACCCATATTCACCGTAAACCAGAAAAATCATATAAGTCGGGTCAAATGGGCATTTGTTGGAATGGTGTCAAAATTCACATGGTTCTTTGATCACCTGCATTGGTTAAGTCAGGGCTTGGTGGCATTCACGAAACAATTCCACTGTTCCAAAGGTTCTCCAATCACTCATTTTATCCTATCCCTTAGCACAAAGACAATACAATGGGTTATATCAATCCTGAGGGATTAACGGTGGGAATGCATTGGATGGAGATGGAACTGAATGTTTTGTATTTGTTTTTTATGGGCATTTTTTAGTTACAAGGTGATGTATGGAAAGGAGCGTGAGATAGGGTAGGGGAGAGAGGTGTTAATGGACCTTTGTTTGTGGAGTTGAAATGTGGGGTTAATGTAATGTCGTGGTTGGTATAGATTTTTTTTCCTATTTTGTGTGTAAATTGAAAGCATATAAAAATCAGCTTTATCAGATCATTTGGAGGCATATCTTGGAGAATATATGCCTCCCATGTATACTAGCATCTAGTTAGAGCATTTTGAGCCCCTAATTCCTATGGGTTTCTTATTGACATGTGTATGGAGAATTTTGTAAATATTATGTAATGTATTTTTATATTGAACATTATGTTCAAAATTCATCCTTTGACATTTATAAGTGGGCCCTTTTTTTGGAAATGAGGCTTTTAGAGTCGTAAAAAATATTCTTGGGATTAGAGAGCATAGATTTAAGATAATCAAGTATGTATTCGTGAGGTAATTTTTTAGGAGGTTGATCTAAAAGGTGTCAACATAAAAAAGTATATGTAATTCATCCTAATGAAATATAGACCATGATTTCTTATTGGAAAATTCAATGTTGTTTATATATTAATTCCACATTTTTAATATTTTTTTATTGATTTATTGCCCAAATCTTAGTTAAAATTCAATTATACATCTACGGAATAATCAAATGAGTGTAACCATTTTCCGTAAACATAAAATTGTACTCTCTAACATATAATACAATCGTTTACACATTTTTCATGTTTTTACATAAAAAGCACTTACAAAATATTGAGATGGTCGTCCTCTACATTGACAGGAATTCTCTATACATAATGCACAAACCACCATCCAAATTACATTTGAATTACATGCATGCCCATCCAAAATCCATTAAAATATAGCTACTCAAAAAAGTGTGCTAACATGACACTGACCGTGGCAAGGACAATTTGGTAGTTGACTTCAATCAAAGTTTGATTTGTTTGATTCACCAGATCAACTCCCAAACACGTCATGGCGTATTGATATGGAATTTAATTTGCCAACTTCCTCAACTGTAACATCCAAAACAAGAAAAAGAATGGTTTCATGGGTAAACAATGCATTGAAGAAAACACACAATTTAATTTTTGTAGTAGAAAATTTATTAAAGAAATAGTCGATCTTTCAAGGAACAAGAGGAACTATTTATGAGTTCCTCATGTTCCATGCATTACCATTTTGGCCACTTTGCAAAGGAATTCATACATATCAGCATTTTAAGGAATCTTCGGAACTGTTCTTGAGTTCCATGACTTCTCTGCCCACCAGCATTCACTGATCCAAGCACAAAGCGGATAATTCAGCTCTGTATAACACCTTCAGAACTATTCTTGAGTTCCACGAGTTCTCTTCCGACCCGCAATCACCACCAACCAATATAAATCATACAAGTTCAGTCAAATGGGAAATTTTGAAACAGTGTCAAAGTTACCATGGTTCTCTAATCACCCGCATCAGTTAAGTCACGGCTTGGTGGCACTCACGGAATAGTTCCATTGTTCCAAATGTTCTCCAATCACTTGTTTTATCCAATCCCTTAGCACGAAGACAATACAATCGGTTATGTTGGGCCTGGAGGGGAACAATGGGAATTCCTCCCTCATTTCGTCATTCCCCTAACCGCCCACATCTCTACCCAAAAGAACATAAAGGTTAAAGTGAAATTTGAGGGAACATGAGGAACATTCCACCATTTGTTTGTGCTCTGGATTTCCAACACGCCCGAAAAAAGCATGCATAGCCCCAAAAAAAGCTCCAGTTAGCATTTTTAGCTATTTTCTTCGCATAAGTTTCTTTTTGTATCATGCAAGGATAAGATTAGCATGTTTTCATGCAATAAAAGCTTACTTATCACTCATACTGTTAAAAATAGCATGAATATGCAACACTCTAGTGTTTTTTTCTATTTTTACTTATTAGACTTGCATGTTTGCACTTTTCCCTTCTTCTCTCCCTCATTCTCTATATAAACTCCATGGAATTCATTATAAAAGATATATCATCACCTTTTATTCATCACTAGGAGTAATTTAGTGTTCTAAGTGGAAGAGAAGGGGTCATGAGTGATTCTTTGTATTGGTTTCACCTCTTGGATCAATAAAGGAGTTGTTTTTACCTTCTTACATCTTATGTATTATGCAATTTCATGTCTTTAAGATGATATTATCTCGTGATATTGTTCATTCCCTGATTTAAAGTTTAATTTTCATGCCCTTATGCACTTATATGTTAATTTGTGTGTCATAGATTGCGTTTAACATCATGTGTGTAGGATCTTGTTGTAGAGCTCACCAAATTTCTCTTTCATTTCCATTTGTTTCCCTTCTTTATTCTATCACAACTTCAAACCCTTCTCTGAAACACTTTTTCATTAACATATCCATTGTAAGTTGTGTATGGTGTGTGTGGTTCATGTGGTCCATTTGTGTGGTTCAAACAAGTTTTAGATCCTCAAACTTTCTAGTGTATTAACATATTTTCAGTTTTCCCCTTATTCCTTCTCCCTTTTCCATGTTGATTTGACAAAGTAGATTAGTTTTAGTCTTAGGTGTTACACTAGGAAACCATCCCTCTCTATAAATTCACTCCAATATACATGTCGCCCATAACCTATGAGTGTTTCAATTTTGTCAGTTAGAAGGGGAGACATCACACCACTCCCTCAAGGGTGCATTCCTACATGATAACACTCACCTATCATATCCTTCATCTTTTGTGGGATTTCCTCTATTTACATGGATTTTCCTTCATCTAGGTTTTATGCAAGCCTCGAGATAAATGAAAAACATCCCTTATACCCTTTTACAATGCTCATAAATTCCATTCCTAAAATTAACAATATTTTTGGACTCCTCTCCACTTATACACTTGATTTTGCAAAGGATTTAGTGTGTACTTCTATTCTTCTTTCACTAACATGTACATATTTGTGTGGATAGTATGAACCACTTGTCTATCTTATCGGCATGAATTCCCTAATAACAAATTTCATACATAAATGGGTATTACATCGCATAGGACTTCATCTTCATATGTACCAATATTGATATGTAATATGCTTTTCACATTCAAAATAAATCGATGCCCACCAACAACCATGATACTTTATGCTAATTGTTTTGTGTAATTTTCTTCAACCAAGATTATCAACCATTTTATTACAAATAATATTATCATTTCTACCATTATCAATGATGATTTTACAATGACATTACTTTTATTGTATTTGGTGGGAGTGGAATGTTATGATAGATTTATTTTTTCCCTACACCGGTGATAATTCCAACCCCCACCACAATTGCATTGGATGAAATATGAACTTCATCCCCAATTACAAAATCATACAACTAAACAATTCAAATATTACATAAACATCTTATGTTTAGTTAAATAAGACATTAAAGACATGAACAATTATTGATATATCCTACCGAATTTGTTTTTTCCACATCCCCCATCTCATATGCAACTATCTTCCCATATACATATGGGGTGGGGGTGGGGTCGCGACCCTCCCCACCCCACAACATAACAAAACTCCAACTATAGTGGTTGTAGCCAATATTACTACTATAGTTTCATTTTAAATGTTTTTCATTTATAAAATTTAGTTTATATAATACATATAAATTATATATATATATATATATATATATATATATATATAACATTATCATATTACTTCAATGACTATATTAGGCAATAGTATGTTTTTATTAATATAATAATATTTATAATATTTATTTTTTTATTATTGGCAAATAGTTTTTTGAAAGGGACTATACCCTTGTTTACAAAAGAAGGCCTAGAAGCCAGAATAAGCAAGAGAACTAGAGAGAAAAGGATCAGAATCCAAATGTTACAATGAAGTTCAAAGTAGCCAAAAATAGCTACCAAGACGAAACAAAATAGCAAAATTACTACAAAAAAGTAGTAAAGGGTCCAAAAAAAAAAACAAGGACAGCAGAAGCATCTACAACTACTTTTTAGTAGCTTTGTCAATGATGGTTTTGATATTCTTCCAGGATTTGAACATACCCAAAGTAGTCATGTGGGCAGCGTCATTATAATCCAGCTGCTCCACGGTTTTCTTACTTTCCTTATCATTACCCCAAAGAGTTGCGAAACTCCGCTTAGGTTGGAGACACTTTTGACGTGTTGCTCAATGAACTCCTCAATCGCCCTAAAGATGGCAATGTTGTAATCATGTCGAGTTTTGGCCTTCCCTAAGCGGGAGTCTAAGGAGTGCAGCTTCTTGTAGATATCTTCAATTTGGCTGCTGTCAACATCCTCCTCCTCCTCCTTCTTCCTCTTTCCTTTCTGTTTTGCCAAGTTTTTAACTTCATCCTTCAACAATTTCATATCAGCCTCTAAGGCTTCCAGCCTTCTTGAAGGGCTTTCCAATTGCACTTCCCGGGGGCTGGCACTGCTGATGTTTAGGAGGTCATGAGCAATTTCAAATTCATGAGAACCCTTCTCCACAGCAAGAGTCTCAAGGTTAAGCTTCCTAGAAGCCCTGGTAACCGGTCTCTGTGAGGAAGAGGCTAAGTGGGGGGTGGGAGCAATAGAAGGGGGAATGGGAGAAGATGCTTGAATGGCCGGCAGGGGGTGACAATGGTGGCGAGGGACAGAGAAAAGAAACAGCAAATGGGGCGGCGTGAGCAGCAGAGCCTTGGGAGGGGGAATCGAGCTAGGGGAGGATGGGAGACCGGGAAACTTGAGGAGACAACATTTGTGTAGCAACAAAATGAGCCCTTGGTGCAAAGGAACCACCCGGGAATGCTTTTGAAACTCGAGAATGGAGCGTTCAAGAGATTTCAGCAAGTAATGGGGGAAACAAACCAAACGATCCCTACGAAAGTGATTAAGAAAAATAAGGTGTTTCGCAGGAACAGTGAAAAACCTTCCCTCTAAGGAGATGAACCGTATCATCATGTGGGTTACTTCATCATAAGGCGGAGGGATCGAGCTAACAAGCAAGCCCGCTGTTATGTAGGTCAGCTTCTCCTCTCCCTCAATAAGTCTCCTCTCTTCAACATCTTTATTGACCCTTTTGTTGAAGAATCGGAAGCCCTCCAAGCCAAGGCCGGTCGCTTCAACAATAAGTTCTTCATTGATTAAGACCTTCTGCCCCCCATATTCCACTGTCCTCTCCTTCCAATCCTTTGCAAAACACACAGAGATGCTCTGATCATGCCCCTGAACCTTATCCATGAAGTTTGTTATGCCACCCTTGCTAAGAATGTTCCACAGCTCAATATTCTCTTTCCAGTCTGGGTCCACACTAGGCTCAATTTGACAAGGAGGACCCCCCATCTTCTCTGCTTTGAACTGATTGCAACAAATTCCTAACTGATCTCTAAAGCCAGTCCACTTTTTGCTATAGTATTCCGCACAATATTGGAAATGAGAGCCGTTGCTTTTCCCACGATCGGTTGCGTGTCTGCTGATCTGAGCCTGCTAAAAACGCATGTGAGAATAGCCCGCTCCCTGTCATCAATCACTTTATCACCACCTTCGGTTTCCGTGGAGGTTTGAATCCACCTTTTAACAGTCTCAATGCAGCCCGCATGCACGATTTTCAAAACCATGTATCTCCACTTGAAATTCCCCATATGATTCACACTATCTTGATTATTAGACATGATTTGCATAAACCAATACTTTAAATCAACACGTGTGGGAGTATTTTTGAAGTTGATCCACACCCAAAAATCATTACTCATTTCTAGATATTGCTTGCGTATGGAGATCCGCCTGAATGTTGTTTTGAAGTCATTTTAGGGATGCTATTATTGTCCCAAACTGTAAGTTTAACATTAATGCCATAATTTGCTAGCACATCCGCCAATTTATTACCCTCCCTGTAGGTATGCATGATCCTGATGTTACTGAAAGTATGACTAATACTTATGGACTCTGCAATAAAATCCTTGATGCTCCAACTTGGAGGTGAGCACTGTTTAAGAAGATTAATGATATTTAGGGAGTCTCCTTCAATAATGAGGTTCTGAATATTTTGTGTCTAGGTAATTCTCAGACCCCAAAGAGCAGATAGAGCTTCGGTAAAATGATTAGTTTGAATTCCCATTTTACCAGCATACGCAGCTATCAGATTGCCTTTATGATCCCGTATCACTCCTCCCCCTGCCGCAATCCCAGGGTTTCCTTTAGAAGCCCCATCAAAGTTCAACTTATACCAATTTAGATCAGGAGGATGCCATTTAATCAAAGATCTATCAATGCTATTCCCGGGATTGTTCCAGCTATTAATTGATCCTATCGGCCAGTTGGATAGAATATATTCTTCATTTTCTGGATATCTCATGTTCTTGGGGGGTTTAAATCCAGCAATATTCTCTTTGATACCATTAGAAATTTTACCAATACTAATCTTGTAGTTTTGCTTTTTATTTCTGAAGATAATATCATTTCTATCCTTCCATATTCTCCAGATTAAATGAGGGATAACCACTTCCCAGATCCTTTTGAAAACACAATACCTAAAGGGTGGGTTCCATTGAGTCCAAAGGCGATGGAGATCCTTCGGCAAAGACACTAGAGAGCTTCAAAATTAGCAAGGGCAAAACTCCATATTCTAGTGGCATACTCACAATGTATGAACAGTGGTGATATCCTCGAATCTTTCTCGACAAAGATGGCACCTATTAGGGATCATTAATCCTCTTTTCATCGATTGTCATTGGTAAAAATCCTACCTCGATAGTCAACCAAAGGAAAAAAATTATTTTGGGGGTTAAATCGGACATCCAAATCTGCTCCAATTGAACTCTGTTTGAATATTATGAAAGAAGTTATTATATCCAGTTTTGACAGAGTAATTCCCATCATTGGAGTTATTCCATACCAGCTCATCCTTGGAATCCATCTGACTTAATGGAATAAGATCTAATTGATCTTGAAGGGAGGAAGTAATTTGTTTCAGATCATTTCTCTCCACAGTAAGTTTTTTCCACTTCTTTCTGGTACCATTTTCCTCAATATAGCCCTTGATTTTGATGTCATACTTGTTTATAAGACTGTCCTTGGCCATCCCAAAACTCTCCATGAGGTTGCCATTAAACCAATTATCCTCCCAGAAGTTTATGTCCCTACCATCCCCCACTTTCCATTTACTGCCCTGCCTGATGAAATTTCTGCTTTTAACCAAATTGTTCCAAAAAATGGAACCATTGGGGAGCTGTTCATCTTGTAGAAAGGAGTACATAGATTGATGTTTAAGATATTTAGCTTTAATTAAATCTATCCAGGGTTGTTTCTCAGTCAGCATTCTCCAGCCCATTTTAGCAATGAGGGCCTCATTCATTTTCTCAATATCTTTTATACCCAGACTCCCATAAACTTCGGGGTGCAAACCTTATCCCAAGCCACTAAGTGGAATTTGAATTTCTCATCCATGCCTTGCCATAAAAAAAAAAATTGGATCCTTTCAATCTTATCCCTGAAAGAAGAGGGGATCTTGTACAGTGACATGATATAAATTGGTAGATTTTGGAGAGTACTTTTGATGAGCAGGCACTTACCAGCACTAGAAAGAATTGCTCCTTTCCAACCAGCCATTTTTTTTTGGAATCTCTCCAATAAATCATCCCACACCTTGCAAGAGACTTTCCTAGTGCCGAGAGGAAGCCCCAGGTAAGTGGCTGGAAGCTCACTTATTTTACAACCCAGAATTTTAGCTATTTTAAGTTGTCTTTCCTCAGGAGTGTTGAAGAAGAAGATGGTGCTTTTGTCATAATTGATCTCCTACCCAGAAGTAGATTCGTAGAGCCGCAGCAAGGCCTTGGTAGCCTTGGCTTCAATGACAGATGCCAGAAGAAGAAGGATAGTGTCGTCCGCAAATTGCTGATGGGAGACAGCTTGACTGATGGAGGTGGGCTTAGAGCCACTTAAAAGCCCGTCATTCACCGCTTTACCAATTGTTCTACTGAGGCTGTCAGCCAAGAGAATGAATAGTAAGGGGGAGATAGGGTCTCCTTGTCTCAGACCCCTACTGCTAGTAAAAAAGCCCACTGGTTCACCATTAACAACCACAGAAAATCTGGCCGTAGATATGCAAGCCTTAATAATTCTTCTAAATTTTTCTGGAAACCTGAATTTTGTTAAGACTTTGTCAAGGAAAACCCAAGAGACCTTGTCAAAAGCTTTATTCATATCAAGCTTGAGGACCATACTTGCCTTTTTATTATTTTCCATTGAATGTATGGTCTCATGAACCATAATCACTCCGTCTTGTATAATCCTGCCTTTGATGAAGCCACTCTGCTGCCTTGAGATAAGTTCATTCAAAATGAGCTGGAGCCTAGTAGCAATAATTTTGGTAAAAATTCTATAGATGGCATTCACAAGGCTGATAGGTCTGAAGTCCTTGAAATCTTTAGCATCCATTTTTTTTGGGGCCAGCACAATGTGAGTGTTATTAAGCTCTTTTAAAAGATTTCCCGTTCTATAGAACTCATTCACCGCTCTGAGAAGATCCGTCGAACAGATTTCCCAAAATTTCTGGAAAAAATTTATGGAAAATCCATCCGGCCCAGGAGCCTTGTCACCCTCTAAAGCAAAGACAGCTTTATGTAGCTCTTCAAGCGTAACCGCTTTGTGAATATTTCTAAATTTTTGTTCCTCAATTTTATTTTGGGGAATGGCCTCCAACATAAAAGAAATAGCTTCAGAGTTGTTGCTATTCCTTTCCTCAAGAAGTTTTTTATAAAAATCAAGTGCTTCTTTCTTGATGCTATTGGGATCTTTTATGATATTTCCATTGTTTTTAGAAACTTCTAAGATCCTATTACAAGCTCTGTGCTTCAAAGTGGTCATATGAAAGAACTTCGTATTCCTGTCTCCCTCTTTAAGCCAAATAGCTCTAGATTTAAGTCTCCATAAAGATTCCTCTCTACTGCAGATCGTATGCAACTCTGAAAGAATCTTCTTTTCATTGACTTTGTCTTCATCCGATCTCCCCATAATATCCATTTTTAATTCCAAATCCTGAAGTTTTTGCTTTAAATTTTTTTGTTCTCAAAACATTACCAAAAACGCTTTTATTCCAGATTTTGACTTGCTTTTTAACATTTTTGAGCTTTTGGACCAATCTATGTTGAGCAAAGCCTTCTCCATTCCATCCCCACCATTCTTTTATCTTTTCATATATATTGTCATGCTCTATCCACATCTTTTCAAATTTGAATGAGCTTTTGGTGGGTTTAGTCCAATTGAGAAGATTTAAAGCAATCGAATTGTGATCCGATCCAAATCGGGCAAGGAGGAGAGGTGGAAATCTTGGTCGAGGATCTAGCTCGCTGAAATTAGTTCCCTATCCAATCTTACCTGAATAAAATCTTTTCCCAACCTTCTATTATTCCAGGTGTACTTATTTCCATGAAGATCCACATCTAAGAGGTTATGTTCAGCTATAAAATCAGCAAAATCCTCCATACCATTAGAAAAGCTAGAGGAACCTCCATACTTTTCACCTGGGTTTAGTGGAGAGTTGAAGTCCCCCATAATAAGCCAGTTAGTAGAGCAATGCTTGTTTCTAAAAGTTTTAAGGTCAGCCCAAAGCTTCCTTCTACCACTAACCGTATTAGGGGCATAAATGTTAGAAAGGATCCATTCACCATTATTCTCAAAAGCAACAAATTTGATTGCAAGATGATTAATACTAGCATTAAGAACCATACCAGTACAGTGTCTTTTATCCCAAAGAGTAGCCAGCCCACCAGAAGCTCCCTGGGAGTCAACAGCCGCCATTTCAGAGATATCCCAGAAACTCTTTTTAATAGTTTCAAGGGTCATAGCTTTCATCTTAGTTTCTTACAGAATCAAAATATTAGGATTGCTAGAGTCCCTTAACTCCTTGATGGATCTCTATTTGGAGTTTCCATTTAGGCCTCGGATGTCCCATGAAATAATCTTCATTTGGAATATTTGGTGGTTGGAACTGCCTGATGGTTCAACTGGCGCTGAACTCCATCTGTAATGTCCCTCTCCATTCTCTTAGATCTAAGAGCCTTTTTAGAGGGTCTTCCTCTTTTTGTACTTCCTCCAAAGTCCACTATTCATTTAGCAGTAGATCTAGTTGTTCTGGATGTGGAGGTGTCCCAGTTATCTTTATTTTTTTTCTTATCACTGTAAAGTGATTCTGGGATCAATTCAAAACCTTTCATTCTTTTTTTCTTTTTTGAAATAACCTTTGTGAATCCCGAATCTGGATCCTCCTCATCCAAGATGGGCGTAACTTCTCCCTCTTCACATTCTTTCTGAGTCATGTCCGATGTATGTATATCAGTTGTTCGATGTCTTTGAAGCAAGCAAGTGAATCCATTGATATATTCGAAACAAGGAAGTAGATCTTCTAAAGAATTACCATCTCCCCTAGGAGAGTTTTTCTGCACAAGTTCTTTAGGAGTAGTACATTCCTTGTTTGAAATTTCCTCAGTGATACACATCTGATTATTTGTCTCGAATTCCATATTTATTTGAGATTGCTCAGTAGGGACTATATTAACCTTCACAGAGCCTTCTTGCTCGTTCACCACCATAAAAACCTTCACAGGATTTTCCAGGTTTTCATTGCTCAGAACTTCAGGTAAAGCTACTACTGAAACTTTAGGACGCCAAACCAGATGCTTCCTTATTTGAGTTCTAAAGCCCCTTTTTTCCCCTTTCTATTTAATTCCAACTCCTTCTGACTAGGAGCTTTCTTTTCATTCCAGCTATCTGTGCTAGGAATCGTACTATCCTTATTCCGAATCGAGTCCTCCACAGTCATTCGGCTTCCATTGCGAAGATTTTTCTTCTTGGAACATCCTTTATCGAGTGCCCAATGCTTTATGACGCTTTTACACCTCAAAGTTTCAACCTCAATTTTTGGGTCCACATCCCATATCTAGATTTCAATATTATGTGTTCCGAAACTCCCGATCCATTGTAGAAAAAATACGAAACGAGCAAAGGCAAGCCCGGATCTATTTCTTGTGGGTTCGTCCCACTGATAGGGGCACCTAAGGATTTTGAAATATTTAGCAGAATTTCATCATCCCAAAATGCAATGGTAGTCTAGGTAACCTACACCGATTGGGATGGTGTTTATATTCTCGATATAGGGTCAAATCCGAATACCATTTTTTCAAAAAAAGCCCCATATTTCCCAACCACCAAGGTCCTCCTAGAAGCATCGATTCCAAATCCTCTTGCTTTGATTAAATTTTTCCGAAAAAAGCCTTTTGGCATGATGGTAATGCTCGGGCACCCTTAGGTTTCCACTTTCTTAAAGCCCATTTTATAATATTAATAATATATTAATATTAATATATTTTCATATTAATAAGTCCCATTAATATTAAAATATTTTATTATTAATGATATTTAAAAATATTAATTTTTTTACAACGGATAAATAGTTTTTTGAAAGGGACTATACCCTTGTACAGGAAGGCTCAAAATCCAGATGTTACACTAGTTCCAAAACAAAGAAGTGACCAAAATCACGAATTTAAAATATGGCCCAAAAGCAGAAAAACAATCTGCCAAGAAAAGCACCAACTTCACCTACAAACAAACAAAACAACAAACAAACAACAAAAAAAAGTAACTTAGCAACTGGTTTCAATGTGGAAAATTTTCTTCTTGCTACGAACTATAATCCAATCATCAGAGGCTTTCTGTAAAGGAATAAAAACTTCAAGATCTGTGATCGGCTGATATGTATTGTTTGAACAAAATGGAGGAGCAACATTCTCCTTAGCCGCTACAGAAGCTTTTGGTTTAATGTTTTCGGTTCTCTGAGCTTCACCCCGATGACTCCTTTTTTGTATGATATGTGATCTCACTCAAAGGGGTTTTGGGGACCATTTCGCATGTCTTCCTCCTCAGCATCAGAAACAAGGATATCCTTAGGTTCAAATACCAGATGTTCCGGAGGGCATTTTTCCACTAGTTAGCTTTCTCATTTTTATGTTTTACTATCTCGCAATTAATAGTAGAATGTCCCAAAGAGAAACATCTCCTGCATCTAAAAGGAAGACCCTCATAATCCACAGGCTGAATCCAAGTTCGGTTTTGTACCTTTAGCTCAATTTGAGCTGGAAGATCCTTTGAAGTATCAATCTCCACAAGGATCCTTGCGTAGGTTGTATGTGTGAAATCAGTGGTTTGAGAGTCAATGTTAATGATATTGCCCAAGGTATTTCCTATGTTTATCAGACATTTTTGATCCCAAAATTACAGAGGAAGGTGGGGTAATCTGATCCAGTTGGTTTGCAGGAGAAGGATTCAGTTAGAGGGTTAAATGATGGGAACCAAGGTTTTGAAATAAGGTATTTTTGCTAATAAGCCCAAAGTTTTCGAGCAATGACATCCTTATCCTCTATGGATTCAAAAGTGATAATAAAAATTCCCTTAGCACAAGGGTAGAGATCTAACCTTCCTTCTAGAAGTGGAATCCAATGCTTGGAGATCCATTCATGCAGACAAGTAGGCTAGGCCAGAGTCCAGCAAATCTAGAAATCAAGGCATGTTCTTGATAGAATGACTCTCTTTCGAGGAATTCATCTCCAAAGGTTACACATGGCTTTCTTGCTACAGTTAATCTAAAAATATTAATATTACTATCAAAAGTAACAATGAAATATAAATAGTAACATTGGCAAGTTAAATACTTGCACTAACACTTTATTCTCTAACAATTTGATAAAATTTGTATAGAAGGTAGAAGAGAATAAATTTCATTTCCCTAATAATTTGTAGTAGATTTGTAAAAAAATTAAAATAATAATTACACACTAGATGAAGGCTACAAATCTATTAAGATAAGAATAAGTTGTTTTCTCCTTACAACAAAATGCAACATTGCAACAAAGTGACTTACTTAAAATTTATTGCATCTTCCCATTCTTCACTACAACCATTTATTCAAATAACTACAAACAACTTTATTCCACATTCAAGTTTGCCATGCATACACTATTAGCATTTTACAACTTCTATGTTCCTTCTTTCTCATTTACAATAATACAACTTCAACAATGAAAGTAAACTTTCTTTTTCTTGAGCATAGCTCATTCCTTTTAATACAAAAGATTTTCTCTCTTTTGTTTTAATACACTATAACTAAGCTTTTAAACATGATTTCCATTCTACTTTCTTCCTTCACATTCTACAATTTAAGGAGAAGGGACAAATACACATTCCTTAATGAATTTCCCTCAAAATAATAATACAACTTAGTAAGTGAAACTTACAATGCAACATTTCTTTTAAAAGAACATAATACTACAAGTCCTCCACCTAAGTGGAAATTTACAAAATAATGGCTTTCTCACAAGGAAAGACTTCTTGATTTCACTAAAAACTTCAAGTGCCAATTCTTCAATAAGAGCTCCATCTTTTGTCCAAGACATCACAACAACAAATGGGGGAGAGGTAACACTCTCCACCCAACCAAAACTCCAATGAGAGGAAGAAGTAATTCTTGTCATTGGCCCTTGAGCCCCAAAACAAGGCAATAAGGGATGGACCAACACATGGAAACTAAACAATGCTTCTATATTCACTTTCAAGCAACAAACACATAAGAAAGATAACCACCAAAAACACTTATTTTTAAACACAAAGCAAATTCCCAAACAATGGCTCTAAAATAGCCAAGTAGAGATAGGAATATGGGGGTGCCCTTGTGCCTCCCAAGGGTTTGGATGCCCACCTCTAAAATCCTCCAAAACACAATCAACACCAAAATCTCTTATGCCTCCCCACAACAAAACTATGTCTCTTATGCCTCCCTCTCTCTTATGCCTCCCTCTCTCTTATGGCTCCCACAATACATAAAATAACAAAATAGAACAAGGTGGGGCATCCAAAACCCACTCCCTCCTAAACACAACAATAAGCTCTTATGCCTCCCAACATATTTTCATCCCCATTTCCAAATCTCACCACAACCTAAGGTAAATTTACTACCCAACACTTCAAGCAAGAACACAAATCCATACAACACATAACATACAAGAAAGCAAGAAGAAAAATAAGAGTGCAAGATCCTACCTTGCCATGGTAAAGCTCCACCTTTCAAGCAAGACCAAAATCCTTCAAATTCAAGCAACTCCAAGCTCCCTTCTACTCCAAAAAGCAAGCACTCCAAAAATCCAAGCCAAAACCAAGCAAGTAACCCCATTTACTTCCCAAAATTTCAATATATAGAAAAGAGGAGGAGGGAGATGATGTGGCTCCATGTAGGATGCCACATCATTTCTTCTCCACTCCACATCACCCAAGTCAAACCCATACTCCAAGGAAAAATAAATGGGTGGTTGAGAGGTATGACAAACCTCTTACACACACCACTCCAACCCATACCCTTTAGGACAAGAAATAAATAAAAGTAAGAAAGTGCAATTAAAACTCACCTTTTTTTCCTTCCAAAACACATCATGGGGTCTATTTTGACCCCCCAACCCATAGGTAGGGTTGGTATAATAAATTAAGAGGTGTGGGACAAGTTTAACTTGTCCCACAAGCCTCCAAAATTGGCCCTTAAGGCCAAATCCGAATTTCTAAGGAGAGGTAGAGTGTACAACACTCAAGATCACATACACTCAACTTAAAACACATAAACCAAAGAGCCATCTAATCTAATAAATGAATTTTTTGTCCCATCCATAATTATTTTAGTAACATGATTAATTTACTAATCTAGACACAAATTAAATAAATGATAAAAAGGGAATTACATCACTATAAAATCACATACAAAAATTAAATAAATAAAAGAAAAGAAAGGACTAAACATAAACCCTTGGTCACAATTGGAGGTAATTCCCCCCATGGGGACCCCCTAACAACAAATCAAACACACACAACATAACACATGTTTCCATGGTGACCATTGTTGAATCCATCTAGCATTCCGATGTGGTTGGTCTCCAATCCCCTTTGATTGTTGTGATATAAATGCCTACAAAACACACAATACCTCCTTCAGCCTTGTGGCCGCATCAAAACATCCAAGGTAAAATATATACATATAAATCAACAATCATCCATACATAAATTAAATCATCATCTAGGAAAATAATGTTACTATTTTAAAATTTCAACAACATCTCAATTCTATATTTCATCAATACCAATAAGATCACAAGATTAGTTCACTGCTAAATCCTACTCAATATGATGAAAATGTTGAATGTCATAATAGATATAAATATGTCAACAACACATCATCATCAATATAAAATTTCTCTCTAAGAAATCCACATGATCATACTATGAATCAAAATCCATCAATAATCAAAGTATCTCTATCGTCTAATCATCATGCTAAACCAAAATGATACAATAATATCCATGTATATAATCAACAGTAATCGAAATCAAAATGTAATAAGTGTCAAAGGGAAGTAGGCGTACACAATGCATGGGAATGTTCTAAATAGTTATATCTAAAGTAGAAAGTAATGCATTTCCCCTTATTATGTCTTAAGTGAACTAATGACCAATGAAACTTCCACTAACTACTTTGTTGAGTAATTTGGTGACATATGTAAGATGATGAGGCACATTCTTTGCCATTTTAAACAATTACAATCAAAGAAGACCGAGTCTACACCACTACATCATTGTGAAGAATGAAAACTACAAACTAGGATCCCTATTTCCAATAGATTTATGGGGCATTATGGGATTTTTATGAATTTCTAATCAGTTTCCTATAGTTTTGGCATATGTTGTAATTGGTCATGTCTATAAGACACCTTCTCGTGACTATTTCTTAGTTAGTTTTTGGTATTACAACAGTTAATAGATAGAATTTATTTTTCAGTTGCTCTCTGGAATATGTAACAAACTCGTTTTTATCGATACAATACATGATATTTTTAGGATATGTTTGTGTTAAGAGCCTCAATCCCTAAGTAGAGAAAGGGCCCACTCGACTGAGGAGATTGGAGGACTGGTACTTCATGTAAAATCTTTACATTTACTAATTTCCTATTCTAATATCTTGACTTGGTGAATATCTCAATACAATATTATGTCATTTTATTCTTGTGAATTTCCTTTAAGCAAGCATTTCATTTCTCGCAAAGCATCCCCTTTAACAAGAATTTCATTCTCAGTAACTCTTTCAAGATAGCATAGATGCATTTGATATAATCTATTTTCCATTTAATATTTTAGAATATTTTTATATTCATTAGTTTAGACATTTACTTGCTTTCGTAGTTAAGTAGTACGAGAACAAGAAAATCAACACCAAATGAAACCCTCCTAAAGAGAGAATTACCATAGTGATTAAGTTGCATATCAACTTCTCTCGCATACAAAATTGAACACATCCCCTGGTCTATAATGGCATCAACACTTTTATAGGTTGATTAACTGATTGGAAGGTACAACCACCCATCATGTCCTCCCTACACTACTTCATCTAATGGCATCGATCACTCAAAAACTAAGACAATACATAGATCTCTTCACACACAATTTAGGGAATCAATTAAAGGCTAGACAACACATAACATTTCCTCCCTACAATTTTTTTCGCCTACGGCGTTAGATCACCCAAAAACCCTAGTAGTATAGGATATCCTTCTACACTCTTTCTCTCGACATGGATTAGGTGCACATGTTCCATTTACACTTTTCATTTTACATACTTTACTTTTACATGTGTCTTTTACATTGTGTTTTTACACACATATACATACATATTTGACTACTTGATCATTTTCTCCTTACAGTCCGATAAAGATGAGAAACAAGTAGTCAAATGGGGGAAACAAAAACAACATCAACAACAACACTTCGTGACAAAGACACAAAAGATATACTAACCATGCAAGTATACTACACACATCAAAGATCGACACGTGTTCCACCCTAGGTTCATCCTCATCACTTTTTTTGTGCATTTTCATATTTAGTTTCCATGCTCCATCATCTTTTTGTCATTCCACAATTTTTATAGTCCTTCGACACGCCTTATTTGTTACTCTACTTTGGCATCAAGTACACATCTCTATCTACTTTATGTTACCGATATTTCTACTCACTAACATAAAGTGGTAGAAAACGTAGACACAAAATCATGCACTTTAGAAAATATTTATTCCCAGGACTCATACTATTATTTAGAGGGTTTTTGAGTGAAGAAAGTACTAATTAACCCCATCTTTTGGCCATCTTATTTTATTTTATTTCATCATTCCCGACCTTTTACACCTACATGCCTAGTCATGTTTTGTTACTTTGCATTATTTTAGGCTCGATTTGGGCGCCCATGGGCGCCCTGCTCCCACCAAAGGGGTGACGCGGTCCAAACTTTCCCACCATTTTTTTGCTCTTTCTAGCCATTTTATATCCTTATCTTTTTGGTGGTCGGTCATTTTGGGGTTATTTATGAAATTATATCAAAATACCCCTATAAATATAAATTTATGAGACCGTAATGAGGGACCAAGAACTAGTCACTACTATCATCCATCTAGAGTTGCATCCATCTATTGTATTCGAGATCACTTTCATCCACATAGCTCCATCACAAGGCACAAGGCTAGGTCATCTACATCACATGTAGCATAGGGGGAGGATTCTATTATATTCCATGCACACATTCTATTACATTTTATACATCTATTTATTGCTCACTACTTCACAAAGTGTGACTGACACAAGAGCACCTAAGACACATTATGTACACACTCACCAAAACTACATTTGGGTTTGAAATGTAGTGCAACGCTCAGTTAGTAAGTCCATTGTTGTGGCACCCGAGGTCGATCTCGACCCATTCATTTACATTGTTATTTTTGTAGGGTTTTGAAACTCCTTCTTGGTATTATGCAGTCTTTTCATCATCTTGTAATATCGTTGACATCCTGAGTAGTACAACAAATTTAATGTGATAGATAGTGAGGGTTTCATACCATCTTCTAAACCTGTGAAGATTAATTTTATACCTTTTGCACACACCAGGGCACCTAGTTTGTAGACTAGAGTGCCCGTGGGTACCCCAATCACTCTCCAGGTGCTCTATTCCAACTAGATACTCTAGATCCATCCTTTTCAGAGTTCTTGCATAGTCGTTCTCCTCGTATCTAGATTTTCTAATCACTTTTGTCCCACGAGCATCTCCTCTAATTAGATAAGTTCTTTCATCTCCTCTCTTGCATATTAGGGTTTTATTTATGTTAGTTTAAGTGTTTGGGTCATCTTTACATTTTATTTGTAGTATCCATTTACTTTATTTACACTTTTTCATAGCTTAGATTAACTAGAACCTATATATACATTTTTAGTTAATCATCATCTATGTTTTTTAAAGTGACGCATAGTGGTTGTAATAAAAATAATATCTAATATAAACTTGCAACATTTATACAATAAAATTTTTAAAGATGTGAGTCTTAGGATTTTAGCATGCAAAAAAACATTTCAAAAAATGAGATTGTTGTAACACATAAATAACCAAAAACATACATAATCGGGTATAGTAATTCATTTTGACTCACATATAGAAATAGATAAAATCTTATGTCATATGCCATTCAAGAATGGAATTTTATACAAGGTTGTTATGGAACGCTACTACATATTATATGTTAAATATCAATTCATATATAAAAACATACACCATAATAAACCGTCAATATAACTTATATGCTTAAATGAAGGACCCAACATCAATTATTATATGCATGGCTAGACATGTTGTAAATCTAATTTATCATCCCAACTACTATCACTACATCGGTTCACATCATACCATGATGGGCGCGATTACTCGCTCATGTGACTTTCTCAAACAAAGAATGTTTCAATCATGGGTCATATTCAAATAATTGATCTTTGTCATCAAATTTGATTCTTTTACTAATTTCCATTTTTCTTCCTCTTTTAAGAGAGGATATATGGGATGGTCAACCTTTGTTTCATTTTTTTATCATTGGGAGTAGTATTAGTAGTGTTCATTACATTTTCCTTATCATTGTTGCAAGGACTACCATATGGGGTGTTGTCGGTCTTTCTCTTTTGTATTTTCACCTCTCTATTCTTCCTACAAGGAAACATCTTCTTTCAAGGGATAACTCAATGTTCACCAAAAATTTACCCTTTCTAAAAAATTGTGCATTGGAAGTACTACAACTTTAGGGTGGAGAACTCATCTTGAATGAAAGAAAAAGTTACAATTTAAATTTCAATCATCTACAAAAAAATAAAGGTAAATCAGCTTAGTTATTTAGTAAATTAAATAATTGAAAAAAACTGAAAATCTTATTGTTGAAAAGCACACTATTTTTTTCAACAAGTTTGTAAAAATCATTGTTTTTCCACAACTATGTGAAAACTACTATGTTTGAAAAAGTTTTCCAAAAAAATTAGTCATTTTTCCTACCACTTCAATGTTTAAAACATTTACATCATAACATAAGAAATTTCAATACGATATATGTTTTCAAAATGTCAATGCATTGTTGCATTCAATGTTTATAATGTGGTTGTAATACAAAAATTCATTGATATTTTGAGTTGAAAAATCGACCAAATCTAACTTCGGTTAAAGACAACCACATTATTTCCTATTGCTCTTAGACTCATGTTAGTTTACTTTTCTAGCCAGCCAAAGTTTTATGGGTTGTGGCTGGGCGGACATATGTTTGGAATGTCTTTTGGGTTTTAGGTATATTGTGTTGTTAAATAGTACTATTAGCCTTTTGAATTTCTTAGTTCATTTCTACAAATGATTCTAAGAACTTTGGGTTAGATACATTAACACAAAGATTATGTTATTGTAATTGAAGGGAATACAAATTTTTTTATCCAAGCTTTCTTAAATAAATGTTATGTATTGAGCCCGTAGATTCGTGTTCCTTTATTAGATGAGTCCCATATCGGGAAACCATTCTTATTCTTTGGAGTGTACACATTTCATGGAATAATACAAAATTTGCACGCAGGTTTCGAGATTAAAAAAGAAAAATCCATGCCTCATTACAGAACATGAAGATAAATTTAGACACGCATGGATATAGAGGGAAAAGGACCCACACGCTGATAGTTGGATCCACAGGGCAGCTATATGGGTAGGAAATTTTGGCGCACCAAAGGAACAATTAGGATAAATATATAAAATCAACTGCAGTTCTAAACGCTTGCATGCCGAGAAAGAAAAAGTGGCATGTAAGGTGGCAGTTGGAAGCAATCGAGTGACAAAAATAGAGTTTCTAAAAATATCTAGAGAAGCATGCAAAAAATAGAAATGGTCGTCGAAGTGGAGGAATGTCAAGACAACAGATCAAAACTACCATATAGTGTTAAGTTGTAAAACAAGAGACATGTGGCATATCCACTTCCTGAATGTAATAAATAGTTGTTTTTAGACTGAATCAGGGCTAAATATAACTATTGTTAAACTAGTAAAGGGAAATGTTCGACTCGTATAAATACCCCTTGAGAGTTCATTGCAAAAGAGACACAACAAAAACAACACCACAGAGATGCAATAGTTATGCATGACTACAGACTACAAGGATTATTCTACTAATGAGAATTGACTTATGAATAGAACAAAGGATTTGCATGGAGTTGTTGTATTAACTTGTTCTTATGGATAAATATTTTTTGGTATATGAATTTATGCTTTTTAAATGTTTTTTTCCTTAGCAATACAAATTTATGTGCACTAATTTATTTTCCATATTTGCTAAAGATGACAAGATCTTATAATTTTTCACTCTTCGGGTGAGAATTTTAGGATCCTTATTAGGCGATAGGCCAAGACAAGTGGTGAATCTTAATTGATGCATTCCGTCATTTGGAGGGTTCATCCACACATATATAGGATTTATGTGGTAAACTAGAAGGGTAACGTTTTGTTTTCATTGTCAAGACCCTTCATCATTCAATTTGAACATGAAAAAGTGGAGGAAATATGATTCATCTTACTAAGGAGAATATTGAGAACTATTTGGATTGTTGTTGGCATATAAAATGTCACTGCATTTTATTTGACAACCCCATTGAAACTTTTTCCCCTTTTTGGTCAAATTGGTCAAAATAGCCTAAATTGTCAAAATTACCCACTTTCAAAGTTCAACTTCTGGGAAGGGTTTTAGGAGCCTCGGAGCATTTCATAAGTCTTGGTTATAGTCAATGGAAATGTTTCATAGTTTTCTCCACTATGGTATGATTTAGAAATCATTCTGGGAGCTTCTGAATGGTCTTGGGAAATATTTCTTCCTAAGAACTTTATGAGAAAAAATAGTGTGTATGCTTCATTGAGGACTCAACTTCAATGAAAGGTTTCAAAAATCTTGTGTGGTCTTGGGATCTCATATCCTAGGAATATGAAATATCTTGGAGGATACTACACAATGGAATAAGTAAGGTGGAATTCTAGGAGTATAAAAAGTGGAAACCTTTCCGACACTGGCGCAAGGTGCCCTTTTTACAAATGAATTTTGCATTGAAGGTTTCATTCACCTCGAGTGGAGTTTAAATCCTAACAAAATCTCAAGTAATATTAAATTCAATGATCTTCATGACCCATAATTTGGTTTGTCTCATGTTTGTTGAAAACCCTTCTTGCAACTCAGCTCACCTGCACATTGCCTCAGAAAATTGGAGGTATAAGAAAAAATTGCCAAATCATTCATTTTCAAACTTCCTTAATAGGCTCATTGGATTCACTAGAACATTTCCATGAAAAAACGTATATTGTACATCCAAAATTATTAATAACGAATCCCGAGTAGAAGGAAATTCTTCGAGGTACAAAACGCGAATCAGTGCAAGAACTCCGCTTTTGTGTATTTGCCCACTTTCCTTATCCTCTTTCACCTTAGGTGCACTTTTTTGGGTATAGTTTCACCCCATAATTGTGCCCTCGCCTGATTGGTTGGATTTTTATAAGTGAAAAACATAAAATGTGTGCAAAAGTGCATGGTGGGGATATGAAGACAAATTGCAACTTGAAGGTGGACCACACATCTTCCCTCTAATTGGATATCTGGATCTCCCTTGCACCAAGCAGACTTATAAGGTGTAATTACACCCCATAATTTTTCCCTCATCTAATTGGAGAGGATTTTTGAATGATGGAAATCAAAGCAAATGCAAAACATAAGAAAAGCAAAGTGTGGGTGCAAATCCAAGTGCAAACCCCATCTCCATCTCCGCCAAAGGACACTTATGAGATGCAATTGTACCCCAAAATTGCACCTAGGTACAAATCATCTCCATTCCCCCATGATTCTCCATGCACCATGTGTAATCCTCACTCTCACCTCCACCATATAAAGCCATCTCACCTTATTTCCCTCTCAAAACTACATAAAGTTTGTTCAAAAAGTGAATGCATCTATTAAATCTTACCTTGCGGCTGGTTTTTCCTCTTCCACATTGCAAAACTCTCCCTTTGTGCCCGAGAACTCCAAGATCAAGTTTTCCTCATAACTCTTGACTCCAGTCTGCTTTTCCACCATTTTTTCCCCATCAACTCCTCATGATGGCACCTTGAAGATGAGGTATTAAACATAGAAGTTGATAAAATCCTCAAAAATATATTCAAGACTATTTTTTTAAGCCACTATTGTCTCCTTGCACCCAAAACATTCAAAATTTGAAGTGGAGATTCCACTCGACTCACACGGAGGAACCTCACCAAACTTTGAGAATTCATTACACTCTCTAAGCCCATCATTTTGAGCTATCAAATGTGATCTGAGGTGAAAGGAATCCCATGATATGATCAAAACCACCATTCAGCTCCAAAACCCTTGAAAACCCCATGCCCATGTAAAATTGATTTGGCTCGTTCTTCCAAACCCCGCGAGATAATCTCGCCAAATTTGGAGCATCCATTCCTCTTCCCAAGATCTTTGTAACAAGCCCAAGATCACCTCATTCAAAAAAAAAAAAAAATTATCTTGGAATGACAACTTGGAATTTTACCCATTCCTTTATTAATGCTAATTTGTAAG
This sequence comes from Taxus wallichiana var. yunnanensis, assembly GCA_018340775.1. Lineage (NCBI taxonomy): Eukaryota > Viridiplantae > Streptophyta > Pinopsida > Cupressales > Taxaceae > Taxus > Taxus wallichiana. Next base: position 407,773,662 of record CM031242.1, read on the forward strand.
CTTTCCTCCCCACTAGAACCCATTTTTGAATTCCTGTTGATCCTTATGAAGGAATCTCACCAAATTCAAAGAATCTATTGGTCTTGGGATCATGTTTCCAATGAATTGATTCATGTCTGATTTAGAGTTTATTTTTTCCAATTTTTCCAAAAATACGGAATCGATAGTCAGAATAATGAAATTCATCAAATTTTTGGATTTTCAAAATGGTTTCGTAACTCATTTTCATTTGCACCATATCATTACCACCACCTCCTAAGGCCAAATAATCCATAAAAACATAGGATTGAGTTCCACTACTCCGCATATGATCCCATTTAAGTTCTAGTGGAGGACGTGGATTTTGATGATCTGAAGTAGAGGATGAAGAAGGAAAACTCATTTGTGAACTTTAGTCATCATGCATAGGAGGATGATTGATAACAAAACATCCAATTGAATCACTTAAATCATTTCATGATAACAAAATATAACAAAACTCCTCCCACCTCACCCCACCCCACATATGGGGTGGGGGGGGTCACGATCCCTCCCCACCCCACAAAGATAACAAAATTCCAACTATAGTGGTCAGTAGCCAATATTAGTACTCGAGTGTTTCATTTTAAATGTTTTTCATTTAAAAATTTAGTTTATGTAATACATATAAATTTTATATATATATATATATATATATATATATATATATATATATATATATATATATATATATATATATATATATAACATTATTATATGCCAATGGGGTTTGGGTGGATCGGTTAAGATGGATGGTTGTGTCTGGATCCACCTAGGTTCAAATCCCATTGGGTACGATCCCTTCGGGGTGGTTTACCGGTGGTGTGGGTGTTGCATCACCGTTGGTAGGTTGCGCGCAGCTTTGGTGGTGGCGAGTGTTGCATCACCGATGGTCAGGCTGGCTCATGGCTTTGGTTGGTGGTTCTCAATGGTGGCGAATTTGTATCGTTTGATTGGCGTTGGTGGCAATTTGCAGCTCTAAAAATGGCGGTGATGGAAAAATTGCATCGTCAAAGTGCAGCTCGGTGGCCGCGGTGGTTTGTGTTGGTCTTAATTGTAATATCTTGTCTGAGGACATTGTTGTAGGGTGGGGCCCCACCAACCCTCCAGTTCATAGCTCCGGTCAAAAGCGTTTAACAAACAAAAAAACATTATTATATTACTTCAATGACTATATTAGGCAATAGTATATTTTTATTAATATAATAATATTAATAGTATATTAATATTAATATATTTTCATATTAATAAGTCCCATTAATATTAAAATATTTTATTATTAATAATATTTTAAAATATTAATATTACTATCAAAAGTAATAATGAAATATAGATAGTAATATTGGCAAGTTAAAATACTTGCACTAACACTTTCTTCTCTAACAATTTGATAAAATTTGTATAGAAGGTAGAAGAGAATAAATTTCATTTCCTTAATAATTTGTAGCAGTAATTGCAAAAAAATTAAAATAAGAATTACACACCGATGAAGGCTACAAATCTATTAAGATAAGAATAAGTTGTTTTCTCCTTACAACAAAATGTAACATCGCAACAAAGTGACTTACTTAAAATGTATTGCATCTTTTCATTCTTCACTACAACCATTTATTCAAATAACTACAAACAACTTTATTCCACATTCAAGTTTGCCATGCATACACTATTAGCGTTTTACAACTTCTATGTTCCTTCTTTCTCATTTACAATAATACAACTTCAACAATGAAAGTAAACTTTCTTTTTCTTGAGCTTAGCTCATTCCTTTTAATACAAAAGATTTTCTCTCTTTTGTTTTAATACACTACAACTAAGATTTTAAACATGATTTCCATTCTACTTTCTTCCTTCACATTCTACAATTTAAGGAGAAGGGACAAATGCACATTCCTTAATGAATTTCCCTCAAAATAATAATACAACTTAGTAAGTGAAACTTACAATGCAACATTTATTTTAAAAGAACATAATACTACAAGTCCTCCACCTAAGTGGAAATTTACAAAATAATGGCTTTCTCACAAGGAAGGACTTCTTGATTTCACCAAAACTCCAAGTGCCAATTCTTCAATAAGAGCTCCATCTTTTCTCCAAGAGATCACAACAACAAATGGGGGAGAGACAACACTCTCCACCCAACCAAAACTCCAATGAGAGGAAGAATCAATTCTTCTCATTGGCCCCCCGAGCCCCAACCACAAGGCAATAAGGGATGGACCAACACATGGCAACTAAACAATGCTTCTACATTCACTTTCAAGCAACAAACACATAAGAAATATAACCACCAAAAACACTTATTTTTAAACACAACAACTTCCCAAACAATGGCTCTAAAATAGCCAAGTAGAGATAGGAATATGGGGGTGCCCTTGTGCCTCCCAAGGGTTTGGATGCCCACCTCTAAAATCCTCCAAAACACAATCAACCCCAAAATCTCTTATGCCTCCCCACAACAAAACTATGTCTCTTATGCCTCCCTCACTCTTATGGCTCCTCTCTCTTATGGCTCCCACAATACATAAAACTATGGCTAACGGTCTAGTCGAATATAGGTTCAAGACCCCTCCTAATAATGTTATGGTCTTATATTGCGGTTTTGTCAACAATTTCGACATTATTTCATCTTTTCTCCTCCATGGACTGCAGCTCCACTCCCTCCTTTTACATGTACATTATTCATCAATAGAACCTTTTGGCAACACATCCCCATCGATTCCATGTGCTTAGAAACTATTTTTACGCATGATAGTTTGGCTAGGTTCGACATGACATTCAATGACATTTTACCACCTCCTCATTCACCACATCTCTATCATGGCTATTTTCACATTATGGCAACTTATGGCTTGTGTGTCTTTCATTTGATGGTATTTATTTCATGTACCCTTTGTGACTCTCCATTCACACTTGGACAATCTTTTCTTGACTATATTGGCGGTATAGTAGATGTTCATCACTCTTTGCTTACATTTCCTATGCCTTTTGGCAATATCTCTATTCATAATTATTCTTCTCCCACTTACATTCCTAACATCCATCTTTTTCATGCTCATGGTTGTCCACCGATCACTTTTACTAATGAAGAGTATGTCATGAATGTGTACACACTCCGTCATAACAAGTCATTAAATAACCCTCCTCATTCTATAGCTTATCAGGTTTCTAATGTTTCTCTAGTAGTTTTTGATTATGACAATGATGATATCCTTGATAGTGGCACATATTCACCTTCTCTACCATATACTTGGAGGGCATCACATCTAATACACCCCCAAGAACCTTAAAATTTTCATATAGGCATTCTCATCACACATTCTAGCATCAACCATTACCCGATGACACAGTCTTAGTATTTGGTTCACACTTGACTATTGAGGGATTACTACACATGAACCCCACACACTGAACTATATAACTTACACATTGTAACTACTCACAAATTAGGCGTCATACACCATACATTCTATATTTCATCTGCAACATTCTTCCATTTTTCCATTTGTGCATTTACACATCTTATATGATACTAGTCTTCATTATACATACTTGCATCTAGCATTCCATATTGCTCACCATGCATACTATTTTTAGTCTACATTGTACATTACATCTTATACATCGTACATTACACATTCTACTCATCACATGGTCATCTTTCATCATTACATATACTACATTTTATTCTAGGCACTACACTTACCACCCTATGGCGTGCTTTAGTTCCTTGGTCCATACTTGATTGGTGAGGGTTTACAAATCAAATAGACCTTAAACTCATCACACATTTACTATTTAACCTTTCATCTACAAACTTTCCAACCTAGTGACGTGCACTTTAGGCTAAATCATCACCTATTCCATCATTTTTTAGTGGTATACACCTTAGGTTACATCACCACTCTCTTTTCATCTTATAGTGATATACGCTTAGGCTAAATCATCACTTATACGTTCTCATCCGGTTGTGATATACAATTTGGCTAAAGGGTTCACATACACATCATCGTTAGGTTTCATCTCATCAATACACATACAAATTCACCACATTTCATTATCAATAAGTTGTTATTGAGGTAGAATATGATTGTATCGTGTCAAGGAAGATCAAGAAGCATTCAACAAAAAATAAAGTCTAGATTTCACAAAGATAAAGGCACTGATTCGTTGCTACATAAGTTGGTCAATGAGCTGAATACAATGAAGAAGAAAATGGCTCAACGTGATCCATATCAAAACCAGAACGAAATCAAATTTTTGGACCACCCCAAAGGCTTGCATTGGAAGCGCTACTTGTAAATGCAACATGTGGAACAAGAAAATATGAAGGACATGAAATTGTTGAAGAAGAACATGCAAAAAAAGAAGTTGGATATGCAAACATTGGGTATTTTAAATACTCATCTGATGAAGATCCCGAGGAGTCCATGGATGATATGAATAACTACTCTTGTGCAGTGTTCACTCACTCATATGCACATAAAGATGCCTCTTCCTCCACCGCCCATTAAAATCACTTAGATACTCAAAAGGTGACTCTATATAAAATAACAACAAAATGAGGATCCTGTTTCCCACTTCCATGGAATTAACCAAAATGAATCATGAGATCACCTTAGCCAAAGTCACATCTACTTCTCCACCAATTCTCGTTCCTCTCCCTTGGTCAAATCAACTACTACTCTTCTTCTAATAATGTAACCCCTACACCTATCAAGGATGCCATTATTCCTAAAGTATACACTTCTTTATCCTTTGACATCAATGACCATATTGAGAAATCTAAAGTTCAGATTTATGATTCGATTACCCAAAAACTCACCCCGAGAAATTTGATAAAATTGTCTAGTTTATCAAAGGAAATATTTCGAATTCATGTTCCAAATATTCTATTACCAAAGAATGACTTCTCGCTCCTAGTACCACTCCTTCTCAAAACATTATTACCTCGATATTAACTCTTAATAAAGTAAAACCATTCTACATCTCTTTTTTTTGATGAATGGGTATAACTAAGTATTTGTATCATTGAATTTGGTGCCTCTGAAACATCATGCCCACAAAATCTACCAAGGATCTTGGTCTCACTCTCACCCCTATTATTGGTCGGTGTTACTCCATAGAGACCAAAGAATTACCTCTCATCGTCCAAGTCAAATATTCTCAAGTGGCATTTGTACATTTTCTTGACAAGAAAGTTGAGAAGAAAACACTTGTAGTCAACATTCTAGCTACATATGGAATGTTTCTGAGCCATATTTTGTTTTAGGATATTGGCAGAGATAGACGTATAGATTGGTCATATGCCACCATACCATTCAATGGTAAAATGAATAATATCCTTCCTATAATAAAGATGAGATATACCATTTAAAAGGAAGATGACCCAAGGGAGGACATTTTGTACTAAGATTCAAGATATGGAAACTATTTTATAACTTCATAGGAAGATGTTGAGCTACCCATAATAATGGGGTAGTACCCAAATTTGATTGAGCCAGTTGAGAAACTTCATGATGATTTAATGGACCCACAATTTTATATTGTTCATTTCCCATTGAATACGTATGCATGCTCCTATTTGGTGTAAATGAGGATCATGGATATCTTGACTTATCACAAATCAATCCTAAGATGATAAGAAATACATATCATGGAGAAAAAGTGATGTCAAATGACTTCTTGGCATTTAAGCCACATGTTTCCAATCATATTCTCAACATCCAACATGAGAACTTATCGTTATCCATTTTTATCCCCTGGGAAAAAATGGACAACTTGGGAGGAAATTGGACTTGGGAAGTTGATCGGGACTTTAATGGGGAATCTGGAGATGTCAAGTAAATTCCCATGTTCTTTGACACTTGTAGTTGATTTGGGAGCACTTGGGGTCATTGGTGCATTTCCCTTCTTCTAGAGGAAAAGGAGTTCAATTCTTAACCAAATTTGAGGGAAAAAATGAGAAAAATTGTCTTTGGGCGCTCTACTTCATTTTTGTAACTCCCCAAATCAAGAGAAATACAAAAAGTTAGAGAAAATCGAAGAAAATGCAAAATCGGATAAAATTGCAGATTAATTCCATGAGAATAAAGTATGTGGAATGCCATAGAACAAAGTGCCATAGAAATCCATGGAGTGCCATAGAAAATATTTCGCGAAAAATGCCACAGAAAAACTCCATAAAACAAAGTCCATGGAATGCCAAAGAACAAAGTCCACGGAATGCCGCAGAAGAAAGTGCTGCAAAATACCATAGAAATCTATGGAATGCTGCAAAACAAAGTGCCAAAAAATACCACGAAAATATACAAAATATTGCATAACAAAGTTTACAGAATTCCGCAGAAAGAGAATGCCGCAAAAATTAGAAAATCCGCAGAACAAAGGAAAACGATAGTTTTCTCGCAAAAATTTTCAAGTGGGCATAACGTTTGATCTAATACTCAAATTTGAAAAACCTTATATCATTGGAAATTTCTTGACATCATCTACGCCATAGAAGCCATAAATATTAGTTTTGATGAGGTTAGATGGGTAAAAAAATTTAAAACATATCCGTAATGAAAATGTATAGTTCTAGGCCCAACTTCCACAATTAATGACAAAGCATGGATGTAGTTTTCTCCTCCATAGGCCAAAGGACAATCGTGATGGGGTTTTCAAGGAACTCCATCACTTTTGTAGGACATTGAAGGTATTTTTTTATTGGTTGAATGAAACTTTTGAGTTCCCTCTCTCTCATCTTATCTTCCATACAATGAAAAGAGAGCTCATTTGGTAAGCAGTTGGAGATTTTTTGATGTTGCTCTCTCTTCTTCTCACCGGGGTGGATTTCGAGCTTCAAGCCTTCATTTTTAGGCCACCGTAATGGGAATCATTCCTCTTCCTCTATTATTATGTATTGTGCATATTATTAAAACAATAAAATGTGTTTGTGATCATTTCTCAATCCTTCGCACTAGTTTCATTTTCATTTTCATGCATTTCTTCATGCTTGCAGTGAATTTTCATTTTTTTTTCATGTTGTATGTTTAAATGGGTGTGCTAACTTGAAAATGGTGTACTATGTGTATTATCTAGGTCTATGATGCATGTCCATCCTCTCCATGCTCACCTCTCTCTGTTTTCGGGCATCAAGCTTGTCTAACACCCCCTTTTCTGGTGTTATCACCTTTATAGTGTAGGATTTGTTCAATTTTATGCATTCTCCCTCTCCCTAGTCCCTTGGAAATTATGTATTAGGAGTAGATAGTTGCATTCCCTTCCTTAGGAGTAGTTTAGTGCCCATTTTAGGTAGAGGATCCAACCTTCTCTTGAGAATTGTCTCAATTTCAAGGTTCCACACTTGAGACAATTCCATATTACCCAGCTTATTACACGATTGTCCAAGAACTCACATGCTAGTAAATCGTGAGGGTTTTTTCATTTGGTGATGATAATAGTTCTTACATGCTCTGGTGGGACAACAAATAATTCTTCATTTTATTGCAGCAATATTGGTGTGTTATTTTGTAATTTCAAGCCTTTAAGAGGCTTTGTGGCGGACATCCGATTTCGACTCAAAGGAGAAGATTTCAATGGTTTTAGCAGTGCTAGTGGTTTAAATTTATGAGAAGGATTCAAACCCAGTCAAGAACAAGAGAAGAATGTGTTTTTAATACTTGTAGCTATCTCCAGCAGAGAAAGAAGGGGAAGAAGAGCTCAAAGGTCTCCATCTCCACCGAATAGAACGTTGTCAACACCTCCACTTGGTAGGCCATTTATTTAGTCAACTAGAGTTCTTAGACCAATCAGAATGGCTCATCAACAACCACCACCACAAAATACTTATGTTAATTTTATGGGCAACATCCCACTTTCTCTCAATGCACAAAACCCAATCCCAATTGCAACATTGAAAAATATCCCATACTTCACTGGGGAAAATCACACAACTCTAATTGATCATATTCAAGACATTGCAAATGTTTGTGTCATTCATGAGGTCAATGAGATGGATGTGGTAGTCAAATTATTAGCCTCTTCTTTCAAAGGCAAGGCTCTACAATGGTTCAAGAGCCTAGGATCAGGATCAATTAATAATTGGGATCAATTGTGCACGGCTCTTTGTGGCTAGTTTAGAGAAAAAGTAGATAACTTATCTCTGTTGGAGCAATTAACCACAATTAAGTGAGCACCAAATAAGTAAATTGATGACTTTAACTTCATATTTCAAAGGACATGGGATCGGATTCCAATTATTGTGAGACCGGAAGCTGAAGGTGTTTTTTTATACTTCCTAAAATCTTTAAATTCTGATATAGCCATGATGATACAATCTATGGGAGGTACAACTTTTCCCGCAACCTATAACATCACTATTAGAGCTAAAAATTGTTTGATTCAAGCCTGTAAAATTACACCTAGGCCACCTATGCCTTTCTATTTGAAAAATTGGCCAAACACCTACATTAGTTCCCATTCATACCCCAAAAAATTAGAACTCTAATGAAGCTTCTACTTCTTCTCCTAGCACCTCAAATGAGCTTCAAGAGGTCATGAAGAAATTGCAAAACTTAGGCAATGAGTTATTAACAATTAAGAGGCAACAAGCACAAAATTTCATATCATATTAGCCCCAAGCCCAACCCAATAGACCTCCATATCAGCCTAATAGACCACCTACCCAAGCTACTAATCAAAGCCAAGGAAAACCTCCTATTAATAGGTCATTTCAACCTTATAATCTTAATGCTACTTCTACATCTAGAGCCTTGGTTCCAACTCAAAATAACATGGCACAAGAATATGAATGGTGCTTCCCATGTAATCAACCTCACAATTAGTCAACATGTTTCAATGGTGCTTTGAACCAAGATTTGATGGTGACAATGGTTGGTGTGTCTCAAGAAACAAATCAAGAAGAAAGTCAACAGCAGAGCACTACCCAAGAAGCACCTCTAAGTGAAATTGTGCTTGCGAATTGGAAAGCTAAGGATTTTTGTGGCATAAATCAAGCTCCTTCTCAAGGTGTGGCAGTGAACATAAGGTCTAAAAAGAGAAATTTAGAGGAAGGGAATTCATCTAATCCAAGTGTTACTCATCCCTCTGTCACTCTACAAGGAGTTGGCAATCCAAGTGCAGCTCCAAATGTGCATAATCAGCCCAAGCCACCTTCTAGACCAGCTCATGTACCAGTTGTAGTAGCTCATGTGCAAGAGAAGGTTGTGCAAATCAAAGGAAAAAGAGAGATATCTCTTCTCATTTCAATATCATAGAGAAAATTAAGAAAAAAAATGTCAACATCTCAATGTGGGAGTCATTAGCAATCCCAAGCCAAAGAGATCTATTACAAGCAGCCATGGAAAATTGGTCTACATCAAATGAACCATCCAAAATCAAGAGAAGGTGCTCACCAATACAACCCAAAGAAGAGGAAGGTCAAGGGGGCCAACAAGGTAAAATGTTAAACCTCCTCCATTATATATATATATATATATATATATATATATATATATATATATATATATATATATATATATATATATATATATATAAAACTATTGAGGCAATCTTATAAATAATTGCATGATTGATTCAGAGAAAGCAATTATGTGATGCCCAAGAAAATATCTCGATCGTCTCTGGGCCTTCAATATGAATTCATTTCTAAAGGTGTAGTGCAATTAGATGAAATAGCAAAGGACAATTGTTTCTATGATCAAAGGATTAAGTCTTAAGCTACATGCATGCCCCGTGTGTCACAATCTTGCAAGATGTATCGCTTATCAACTTGCCACCACTCTTTGCATTTTTTATCAAAGGACTTTATTGCTAAATTGATGCTACTTGTTTGGTGATTGGTTGCATATGTTATTCAAAACAAGGTATGGAGCTAAGGCTACAATCAGATCATAACCAATTGTAAACTTTCATAATGAACCTCACGTACAAAGCCCAATCAATGCAAATTGCTCACTTTTGATCAAGAAGATTGAACAAGCTCTCAAGAAGTAGATACCAAGGTTGGAAACATTCCAGACTTGACTCTTGATGAATGAGAAAAAAAAGGCATGATTTTGATCCATAAAAGGAGATGGAAGAGGATGAGTTCAGAATCTAGTGTTTGCACAAAGAAAATTCACCTCTCCCAAAGATCAAAGAAACCAGATGATAAAGATGATAATGAAGTTTGGCAGCTATTATTTGATGGCTTAAGGAGTAGACAAGGTGTTGGAGGAGGAGAAATTCTTGTATCACCCCAAGGTATAAAATACTACTCGTCTTTCCACTTTCAATTCAATTGTTCGAACAAGATAGTTGATTACGAAGCATTTATCCATGGTTTACATTAGGCAAAGAAGAAAAGTATCAAAACTTGTAAGTTTTTAGGGATAGTAAGATGGTTGTAAACCAAGTTAGAGGGATCAACGCTGATAAGAATGATCTTCTAAAGAGTTACAAGAACTGGGTATGGGATCTCATTGAATATTTTGAGCTTTTAACATCAATTCCATCCCAAGAAAGAATAATGATGTTACAGAGAAGATTGCATCAATTGGGCGTTGTTTGACATTGTTGACAATATCAAAAATGAAAAACCCACCTCATATCAAAGTAGTTGTAAGACCATTTGTCCTAGACAACAATACAAGATGGAAAGTGTTTGAAAATGATCAAAAATCATCAATTTCTTGTAGGAGGAAGATGAATTCTCCACTAGAAATCAAGACAAATTGGAGCAGCAATATAGTGACCAAGTGGTGCAGTTGAGAACAAATAAATTTCCAAGCATCCTTGTGACTCTTGAATCGATATTCAACCCTAATGACTAGTTACAGAAAGAGAAAGTGAATATTCAAGTCAAGGATGAAGATTCAGAGTCTATTTCAATAGGTGAAGGTAAGGTGTTACAAATTAAGAAGGTGAGTACTCAAAGCAGAGAAGTGTGATTTTATCCAACTTTTTCAAGAATTTCTAGATGTATTTTCTTAGATTTGAAAGGCTTCAATCCAAAATTTGTACAACGCATACCATTGAATTGGATTTAGAATACAAGCCCATTAGGTAGAAGCAAAGGTAGTAAATCCTCACATTGAACCTCTCATGAGAAAGGAATTAAACAAACTCATTGAGGCAAGTGTCATTTTTTCCAATCAAGCCCTCAAGTTGGGTAGCAAATTTGGTGTCATGCATTTAAAGAGAAACAAAGAAATCAAACTGTGTGTGGATTTCCGAGATCTAAACAAAGCTTCACTTAAAGACCACTACCCACTCCCTTCCATGGAGTAAATCTTGCAAGTAGTAGCTGGTTCAGAGAGATTTTCATTGTTGGATGGCTACTCAGGTTACAATCAAATCATGGAGAAGGAAGAAGATTAGTTCAATACGACCTTCACCAAAAAGTGGGGCACATATGCTTATAATAAAATACCTTTTGACTCACAAATGTCGAGCTACATTCTAGAGAGCTATGGATATGGCATTTAAATGGTTGATTAAAAAGATAGTGCTTTTTTATCTTGATATTATCACTTGTGTTCTCAAAAAATGCAACAAGCCGCCTCTTCCACCTTAGGAAAGTTTCCAAAGATGCGTAAAATTCAAATTGTCCTTGAACCGGAAAATTTGTGTATTCTTGGCTTACGAAGGAAAGCTATTAAGCCACATTGTCTCAAGGAAGAACTTGTTGTCTATTTTTGCACCCTTGAAAAAATAAAACAACTTGATTGCCGCAGACTTGGAACAAATGTTTCCAAAGTCAAAGAAGCAAATGATACAAAGAACAAAGCCACGTATAAAAGAAAATCTAACAGTCACGGCATGAAGGAAAGGAAGTCCACGGATGTTGACATAAAGCCACACTACATTGAGGTTGTGGAATAAAGTGAAGAAGTAGGAAAATCCATAGAACAAAAGGAAGATCTCATGGAGGTTAAAAACCATGCAAAACTAAAAGGAGAAAGCCGTGTATCAAAGGAAAATGATAGTTTTCCATAGGAGACTAAAATCACCATATCTTTTGATTGGATGATCCGATTTTGCAAACCTTATATTGATGGAAAGCTCTTAGCATCCTCTATGTAATGGAAATTATATTTCTTAAATTTATCAAGGATAGATATGCATAAAGGTGAAAGACTTATCAAACATGAAAAGATATAGTTCCAGGAAGAACAACTACCAACATTTAATGCATTGTGGGCACTCATCTTTTTGCCAAAAGGAAAATGGCATGTCAGTAAAGAATAACCAAAGGTGCCCAAATTTTTAGATAATTTATTGCTTGTTGTTGGTGGTTGGAAATTTGAGTTCAATTTTCCCTCTCTTTCTCCTCTTCTTCTCTCCTTATTCATCTATAAATATGAAACTTATGCATTGTAAAAAGGGATCCCTCTTTTGTTATAATGGCACCATGTCAAAATGGTGGCTGACTTCCTACGAGTTCAAACCTTGAGTTTGGTCTTTGCAATGTATTTTCACCTTCTTCCATGAATGTAAATGACTATGCATATTTTGATCAATAAAATTGGGTTTTGTGGCTCTCTTTGCCCTAGTCTCATGTTTTATTTTTTCCTTTCCTCTCTGTTCACATTTTTGGCATGTTGTGTGTTCTCCTTCACTTACAGGCTCCATTTCATGTGTTGTTCACATGGGGAATGCATGGTCTACATGGTTCTTATCTGTGGTGCATCTATTTCTCCCTCTCTCCCACATTTTCCATCTTTCTTTCACCCTTATGGAGAGTGATCAACCTTTTCCCTAGTGTTATCGCCACCCTTCTTAGCTTAGGATTTCCCTTTTCTTGCATCTCCTTCTATCCCTAGTCCCTGGCACATTTAGGTTAGGATTTTCTTTTTGCATTAGGAGTAGTGTTAGCATTAGGAATAGGTATAGGAAGTCGGCCTTCTCCGAAGGTCTTTCTCAATTCGAATGTCCCACAACCGAAAGAAAGTTCCATGTTGTCTCAAAATCATGGGTTGTCTATGACTCAAGGAAAGGTGTAATTTTGAGCTCCAACAGCTTTCAAGATGCTCGGTGGGACAAGAAATCAAAGTTATACATTTTACATGTGTGTATCTTGATCTACATCTTCATCTCAGTAAGTTGAATGTGCACTTGGTGAGATCTCAACCTTTGGAGGCGCTTTTGAGCATATCTAGCGACTCCACTAATTTGGGTAACCCATTATTTTGGTTGCAAACCTTTCCATTTCCTTCCATCCATTTCTATCCATTTTCCTTCCATACCCTTCCATTTTATTCTTTCATGAAGTTGTGAAATCATGACTTCATTTTTTCGTTGGGATTCTCATTTACAAAAGAAAAACCACTCCCCTCCATCCCCACAGTTTCAAAATATTCCTATAAATCAATTTTATGATCCCTATCATCAAGAACATCCGCATAACCCACCCTCCACTGACCCATATGGTTATTCGTCTAACCAAAATGTTTACCAAGAACATGGTTATGCAGATGATGGTGGCGTTCCCATGGAAAATGTTGATTTTTAGAGGCAGATTGAAGAAATGGAGATGAGCATGGCATAAACAAAAGTTACACACATGGTGAAGTCATCCATGATTTGTTTCAGGAAGCCCTACCCATCGATAAGATTTTCACAAAACCAGTTCACCACCGAATAGAAGCTACAAATTTTGGTTGAAATTATACCACAGACATACAGATCGGGTCAAAGAAATGTAGGCTTACCAATATAGTGTTAGGTATCCTTGTTAATGGGGTTACTCTACACTATCTTATAACTCTCCCATTCCTCCTCCCCAACATACGCCATCTCAGCCGTATTTTCCATGTTCCTAGTTCTTGTATTCTTGTTCACATAGAGGATTCCCTTCTCCATCCTCTTTTCTTCCATCTCACCTCCAATTCTCTACCCTTTTTCCTTCCATAACTCCTTTTCCTCCACAAGAATATCTTACACCTTCCCCTCCACCACAAAAAATACAAAAACTAGTTGTAAAACCTAGCAAGGAATAATTAATTAAAATTTTGAAAGATTGAGTTTTGAGTCCAATGATATGCCACTTCTAGTAAAACCTTCAATTAGGTCGAGGAACAAGAATTGGTGGTGGAAACTAATTTTTTAGTAGAAAGAATAGGAAAATGATGACCAACAATATGTTTTCTCATAATGCAACATGCATGATGGCATTATAAAGGCTATTTTTTTCTTCACAAGAAGTAGAATCAGAATTGAAGGAAGAATCAACTCCAAATCCACAAGAAGAGGAGCACATAAGGGAAACTAAATCAGTTTCAAAGACCTTGAATGAAGATGACATCATTGAAATATTCTTTCTTTCATTTGTAGAACCTGATCTAGTTGATGAACCTGTGAAGGAGGAAGATAAGGATGATGACATATCAATCATCATGGAGGTAGTGGAGTATTGTGATGATTTTTTTGTAGGATCACCACAACATCCAAATAAGTTTTCAAATAACTCATTTTTACACAAAATTTGTAGTGAGCTTCAAAGAAATGGGAAAATCATGAGGATCACCACAATTTCCCAAGGCCGCATGCCCAATAAGATATTTGGCTAGCTTGGAGATAAAAAAACAAAGTTTTCGCGGTCAAGTTCATTTCAAAGCATGAGGATGAGCTTCAGCATACCAAATATCAGCAAAATTCTTCCAACCAAATGCATAGCAACTAGAGGAGGTAATCTTTTTGTTTGTTGCTGATACTTTAAGGATTTAGGTGGAGAATTGGTCCCAGATTAATTTTTCACTCTTATTTATGGCCATGTTCATTTCCAAATTAATTACATGGACACACTTTGTAAAGAAGGGAAGCTACTTCTCCTTTCCTATTGTAGGTTATATTTAACTATTCTTTGTATCTAGTTAGAGTAGAGTAGGAGTAGGTTTGATTTCAAAAGAAGAAGTGTAGTACTCTACATGTTACACTTGGAGCATGTATGATTTTAACTTTTATATATAGTTTTTGTGGGTTCATTGTGTAATCCAATTTTGGTGAAGCTTTCAAAGTGCATTCATCAGCCCCAACAGATCATTTGCAGAGGTCAATTCCAACTTTACTTTTAGCCGTCTCAGGGGTGGTTCTTCAAGTTCAAATCATAATTTAAGTTTATCAGGCTGACTCCATGCCCAATGGATTCTTCAAGCCACTGATTAATTCATCTAACTGGTAGATGACCCCTGTGAGTCATCAAAAATGTTGTCTATTTTTGTACACCTTGTAAAAATAAAACAACTTGGATTGTCGCAAACTCAGAAAAAATGTCATCGAAGGAAAATAAGTCGCAAGATGTAGAATTAAGATATGGATAAAAGAAAATCTAACATGCTGCAAGGTGAAGGAAAGGAATTCCACAGATGTTGACATAAATTCACTTTACACTTAAGGCCGCAGAATGAAGTAGAGAAGTAGTAAAATCCACAAAACATAAGGAAGAGTCGTGGAGGTCGAAAACTGTGCAAAATGAAAGGAGGAAGCCACATATCAAAGGAAAATGATAGTTTTCCATGGGAGACTAAAATCACCATATATTTTGATTAGATGATCTAATATTTGTAAACCTTATATCCATGGTAAGCCATCATTTTCCTCTTTCTCCTCCTCTTCTCTCATTCATCTATAAATATGAAACTTATGCATTGTAAAAAAGGGTCCCTCTTTGTTGTAACAACACCATGTCAAAATTTTGGTCAACTTCCTACGATTTTAGACCTTGAGTTTGGTCTCTGAAATTTATTTTCACCTTCTGCCATGATTGTAAATGATTGTACATATTTTGATTAATAAAATCAAGTTTTGTGTCTAGCTTTCACCCGGTCTCATGTTTTATTTTTACCTTTCCTCTATGTTCACATTTATGGCATGATGTGTGTTCTCCTTTACTTTAGGATATAATTCATATGTTGTTCGTGCGGGAATGCATGTCCTACGTGGTTCTCATCTCGTGGCATGTTTGTTTCACCCTCTCTCCCATGTTTTCCATATTTATTTCTCCCTTGTGAGAGTGATTTTCCTTTTCCCCGGTGCTATCACCAACCTTCTTAGCTTAGGACTTTCCCTTCTCTACATCTCTTTCTATCCCTAGTCCCTTGGCATGTTTAGTTTAGGATTTACTTTTTGTATTAGGATTAGTGTTAGCATTAGGAATAGGTAGAGGAATTTGGCCTTCTCCAGAGGTCTATCTTAGTTTGCAAGTCCCACAATTGAGAGAGAGTCCCATGTTTCCTCAAAATCTTGGGTTCTCTATGACTCAGAACAAGGTGCAATTTTGAGCTCCAACAGCCTAAGTCGTACACACGTGGGACCACAAGAAGTCTTCATTTTTATTGGAAAAATATTGGTGTGCTCTTATTGTAAATTCCATCCTTCTGAGGCTTTGAAATAGCACATCTAACGAATCCAAAAGGGAAGAATTCAAAGTGGTTGTAGAAACCCAAATGTATAAAAAAATTTAGAAGAATTCAAACAAGGTCTAGAACAAGAGAAGAAGGTGTCTTTGAATATTTTCAGCTATCTTCAGCAGAGGAAGAAAGGGAAGAAGATCTCGAGATGTCTCCATCTCCACCAAATAGGACATTGTCAACACCTCCACCTAGTATGCCTTTTCTTAATTCAACTAGAGTTTTTCGGACCGATCAAAATGGCTCATCAACAGCTACCAAATCCCTATGTAAACTTCACGGGAAGTAGCCCACTTTCTCTCAATACACAAAATCCAATCCCAGTTGTAGCATTTAAGAATATTTCATATTTTACCGAGGAGAACCATACAACTCTGATTGATCACATTCAAGACATTACAAATTTTTGTGCTATACATGAGGTTAATGTAATGGATGTGGCTATAAAATTATTGGCTTCTTCTTTTAAAAGAAAATATCTACAATGGTTCAGGAGCCTAAGATCAGGATCAATTATGTATAACTCTTTGTGGTCAATTTGGGGAGAAGGCAGACAACTTATCTTTGTTGGAGCAATCAACCACAATCAAGAGAACACCAAATGAGTAGATGGCTGACTTCAACTTCATATTTCAAAGGACATGGGATTGGATTCCACTTGTTGTAAGGCTAGCAGCTGAAGGTGCTTTTCTATACTTCCTAAAAGCTTTAAATTTTAATATTTCCATGATGATACAATCGATGGGAGGTACAACATTACTCGAAACCTATAATATTGTTATTAGAATTGATAATTGTTTTATTCGAGCTAGTAAACTTGCACCTAGGCCATAGATGCCTATTTATCTAGAATTACGAAATCCAAGCACTAATCAAGCACCTACTTTAGCTCCCATTCCTATCCCAAAAAATTAGAGTTCCACTGAAGCTTTCACCTCTTCTTCTAGCACGTCAAATGAGCTCCAAGAAGTCATGAATTAGTTGCAAAACTTAGGCAATGAGTTGGTGACAATCAAGAGGCAACAAGCTCAAAATTTTAGATCATACCAACCTCAAGCCCAACCTAATAGACCTCTGTATCAGCCTAATAGGCCACTTTCTCAAGCTGCAAATCAAAACCAAGTAAAACCTCCTGCTAATAGGCCATTTCAGCCTTATAATCCTAATGTTGCATCCACATCTAGAGCCTTGGTACCAGTGCAAAATAACATGGCACAAGAATATAACTGGTGCTTCCCATGTAATCAACCTCACAATCAATCAACATGTTTCAATGATGCTCTAAATCAAGCATTAATGGTGACAACAGTTGGTGTGGAACAAGAAACAAATCAAGAAGAGAATCAGCACTAGAAAGCCACTCAAGAGGCACCTCTAAGTGAGACTACGTTTGTAAATTAACAACCTAAATATTTATGTGGAATAAATCAAGTTGTTTCTCAAGGTGTAATAGCTAACACAAGGTCTAAAAAGAGGAATTTGGAGGAAGGGAAGTCATCTAACCCAAATGCTTCTCAGCCTTCTATCACTCCACAAGGAGTTAGCAATCAAAGTGTAACTCCAAATGTGAAAATCAGCCCAAACCACCTTCTAGACCAGCACATGTAACAGTTGTAGCAACTCATATACAAGAAAAGGTCATGCCAAACAAAGGACAGCAAATGAATAGTTCCTCTCCATTCAATATCATTGAACAAATGAATAAAATGAATGTAAACATCTCAATGTGGGAATAGTTGGATATCCCAAGCTAAAGAGATCTATCATAAGCATCCATGGAAAATTGGTTCGCATCAAATCAGTCACCCAAAGATCAAGAGAAGGTGCTCACTAATACAACTCCACAAGAAGGAAAGCAAGGAGTTCAACAAGGTAAAAACATGAATCCTCCATTGTATATATCTCTAATCATTGGAAACAATCTTGTACACAATTGCATGATTGATTTGACAAAAATTAGTTCCTTGATGCCCAAATAAATAGTTGATTAGATGGGTCTTCAATATGAAGTCATTTCCAAAGGTGTAGTGCAACTGGACGGGATGGAAATAACAACATTTGGAATAATCAAAGGGTTGAACCTTACATTGCATGCATGTCCCAATGTTATAGTCTTGTAAGATGTATCAGTCATTGACTTTCCACCACTCTTTGCATTGTATTTGTCAAGAGACTTCACAACTAAAATTGGTGGTTATTTGTCTACTGATTGGTCACATATGCTATTCAAAACGAGGTATGGATCTAAGGCTATAATTAGATATGAACTGATTGCAAAATTTCATATTGAACTACATGTACCAAGCCCAATCAATGCAAATCACTCATCTTTCTATCACGAAGATTGTCTAAACACTAGCAGATACTAAAGTTGGAGGCATTCCACTAAATCTTGATGAATGGGATAATAAGAGGTATGATTTTGATCTTTACAAGGAAATGGAAGAAGCTTAGTTAGCAATTTATTGCTTTCACAAAGAGAATCCACATCTCCCTAAAGCATCACCAAGTCGGATCACAAAGGTGGTAATGAGTTATGGAAACTATTCTTTGATGGCTCAAGAAGTAGATGAGGAGTAGGAGGAGGGGTTATGTTGATTTCACCTCAAGGTAAACAATACTACTCATCTTTTTGTTTTCAGTTGCTTGCTCAAACAACACAACTAAGTATGAAGCTTTGATCCATGGGTTTCATTGGGCAAGAAAGAGAGGCATTAAGAACTTGCAATTTTTTAGAGATAGTGAGCTGATTGTGAACCAAGTTAGAGGGAAAAACATTGCTAAGAATGATCTTCTAAAGAACTACAAGAATCGGGTATGGGATCTTATTAAAGATTTTGAAGCTTTTGGCATCAATTCTATCCCGAGGAAGAAGAACGAAGTTACAAACAAACTTGTAGCAATTGGAGAAACATTTAATGTTGTAGATAGTATCAAAAATGAGGAAACCAAGCATCATATCAAGGTGGTTGTAAGACCAGCTATTCCAGACAACAACATAAGCTGGAAAGTATTCGAAAATGATCAACAAATAATAAACTTCTTACAAGATGAAGTTGAGTTCTCCTCTAGAAACCAAGACAAATTGGAACAACAGTATGGTGACCAAGTGGTGCAACTGAGAATGAACAAACTACCAAAGGGCCTTGTGAATTTGGAATCAATCTTTAACCCAAATAATCAATTCTAGAAAGAAAGAAAAGGAAAAGTAAAGGGTGAAGACTCAAATCCTATTTCAATTAGAGAATGTAAGCTATTGCAAATTGGAAAGGTGAGTACTCAACAAGAAAAATCTGAATTTATCCAACTTTTTCAAGAGTTTCTCAATGTCTTTTCCTGGAATTATAAGGATTTGAGAGGTTTCAATCCAAAATTAGCACAACATACTATTGAATTAGATCCAAAATCTAATCCCATCAGGAAGAAGCAAAGGCCGATGAATCCTCACATTGAACCTCTCATGAGAAAAGAATTGAATAAGTTGATTGAAGCTAGCATCATATTCCCTATTAAACATTCAAGTTGGGTGGAAAACTTGGTGCCGATGAGGAAGAGAAATGGAGAGATCATATTATGTGTGGACTTCTAGGATCTAAATAGATCTTCACTCAAAGATCATTACCCACTCCCTTCAATGGAGCAAATCTTGCAAGTAGTGGTTGGTTCTGAAAGGTTTTCATTGCTATATGGCTACTTAGGCTACATTCAGATAATGGTCAAAGAAGAGGATCATTTCAAGACAACCTTTACTACAAAATGGGGCACATATGCTTATAGGAAGATGCCATTTGGACTATCAAACATCAAAGAAACATTTTAGTGAGCTATGGATATGGTGTTCAAGGGTTTAATCAATAAGATAGTGTTTGTTTATCTTGATGATATTAATGTATTCTCTAGGAATGCAGCAAACCATCTCTTTCACCTCAAGAAAGTGTTTCAAAGGTGAAAAATATTTGAAGTGTCTTTGAATCCCAAAAAGTGTATCTTCTTGCACATAAAGGAAATCTCTTGGGTCACCTTGTCTCAAAGGAAAGACTGACTATTGATCCTGAGAGAGTTGAAGCCATCCGAACTCTACCATTTTTGAGTCACAAGAAGGCTCTCCAAATTTTCTTGGGGAGAATAAACATTGTTCGTATGTTTGTGCTCGATTTGTTCACTTTGGTGAAACCATTGACAATGATGTTGAGGAAGATCCTGAAATTCAAGTGAACAAAAAAGGCAAGGAGTTTTTGGGGCCATTAAGCATGCAATATCTCAAGCTTTGATTCTTATCAACCTGGATTTCTCCAAAGACTTCATACTCTATGATTTCGGAGGTTCAAATACAATCTCAGCCATCTGGTATAGTTGAATAAAGAAGGTTGGGAGAAACCCATATCATTCTTTAGCTAGAGCTTGGAAGATTACAAATTAAGATATTCTTTCATTGACATGCATGTCCTTATTGTCATTGGAATCTGAAGAAGTTCGAGACTTGGTCTCAAACAATAAAATCCACTTGTTAATGTCTCATGCGGGGCTCAAATACTTTCTTCGAACAATTATTTGAATGAGAAAAGAGCAGGTTGGATCACCAGGTGATGGAGTATGACATTGAAATCAAGGTGAAAAAGTTGGTCTGTGGTGGTAAGGGCCTATGTGAGCGAGTAGCTTCTAAATAGCACGTTGAGCTAGAAAGTGAAGAATAAATTATTTTGGTGTTTGTGAAATGATCAATAACATACAACCGATGATACACCCATTCTATGTTGGACACAAGACATGGTGCATTATCTTCAAATAGGTTTTTTCCCTCTAGAGTTAAGAAAAGCAGAGAGAAGATACTTCAAATTACAGTCCATTCTATATGTTCTTATTGACAACATATTGTTTAAGAAAGATGTGAATGGAGTTATTCTAAGGTGTGTCCCAATGAATTAGATTGAAAAAATTTTGCACAATTTCCATGAAGGGGAAGCAGGTGGCCACTTTTCCCCATAAATAACAGCTCTCAAGATCATGAAGGCTAGTTATTATTGGCCTACAGCTATACTTGGATAAAAGGGTGCAAAAAATGTGCATTCTTCACAGGAAAGGAGCGGCTAGTACTACCCCTTCATCCAATTTCAGTGGATCATCCATTCATGTAATGGCTATTAAACTTCATTGGAGTCATCAATCCAAACTCAATCCAAGGCCACAAGTGGATTCTAACATCAATAGATTATTTCACCAAATGGACCGAAGCAGTGGCACTCAAAGAAGAAAATGAATCTAGTATCTTGGACTTCTACAAGGGGATAGTCATGAGGTTTGGTGTCCCTTCCACTATCATATCAGATAATGCATTGGATTTTCTTAGAATAAAGATCACTAAATGGGATATTAGAAATGGAATATACCTCAACACTTCTTCTAACTACTACCCCTAGGGTAACGGACAAGTAGAGTCCATGAACAAGAACTTGTTGAGGATCATAAGAAGGAATCTAGATGAAAATCAGAGAACATGGCACATGAATCTCAAATCAACTTTCTGGGCTGATAGGATAACACCCAAGAGGCCAATAGGCAATTCTCCATACAAGCTAGTATATGGAAAAGAAGCAATGCTGCCCGTATCACTTGATTTTCCAACATTGGAGCTCATGAAGCAATTGGAACTAGCTGAGTTTGAACCCATGGAAGCCAGGTATGTAGAAAATCGATGGAATTGGAAGAAACAAGAGAACATGTAATGCAAACCATGGAGAAGGGTCAAGTAGGTATCAAGAGAAGCTTTGAAAAGAAAGCTAAATCCAGGATATTCCAAGAAGGAGATTTGGTATTGAAGTGGGATGTTGATCGAGAAAAACTAGGAAAACATTCCAAGTTTGACACAATATGGAGTGGTCCCTACATGATCACAGAGTGCAAAAGTAGCAATGCTTTCCGATTGCTAAGTTGGATGGTGAAGAATTACATATTCCAGTCAATGGAATCTACCTCAAACATTGCTACTAGAAGGAAGATTTCTCACCCTTGTACATATTAGTTTAGGATTTTTCATTCCTCTAAGTGCTTGTGCACATTGTACTATTGTTAGAATAGGTTTCAATTTCCTAAGTTCTTTGGGCACGTGTTATATTGCTTTTGGTGTCTCTCTTATACGAGTTCATCACGCTTAGAAGAGAAATTGCAACAAAGAGATTCAAAGTTACATGCAAATGCAGATTGTCATCCTCAAGTAAATTCAAATGTTGGGAAACTACAACCAATCAAGGGAAGATTCCAAAATTTCCATTCTTGTGATCCTATGGATCAGCAATGAGTCCCTCTTACCCTCCACCAAATCAAATTGATCGGTTTGGTGCAGCTTGTAGTAGTGGTGGGAGTTTTGTGAATTATAGAATCCAAATTTGTGTGTGAGTAGCTCTACTCAAGAGCACCCCAAGCAATATGTTGGAAATGGAACATTCAGAAGAAGAACAAAATCAAGTTTTAATAGAGTTCCATGATGTCTCAAAGAGTATTTGTTTCACTCCAAACTCCATAGTGTGCCATTATTGCCAAGAAATCAGATGTTGGGGGTCCATCATTCAAATTCACAAATCATAGTCACAAGGAAAGTTGAAATTCAAATTTGCAAACAATTTTCCACTCTCACAAATTAAATTTCAAGATTCTCTTACAAGAGTTGGGAATTACAAGTAGCGAGAGGTAGGCTCCAGGTCCAAGTAGCAATGTTTCAATAGTTCACACTAATCACACAAACTTTGTGCCCAATGGATTACTACAGAAGCTAGTCAACCCATCTAGTGGGAAGATGTCCCCGTAAGTCACCAAATTGCTATCCAATTTTACCCCGGGTGAAATTAGATGATTGAGTAAGCTTGCACTAAGAGACTCTCATAGCCAACCCGGAGGATACATGCAGATTTCAGTATTCATGGTAGAACGGGTCTTTGAGAGGCTTAGAAGTCACAAGAGGAATTTTTCCTCTTCTTGGTCTTCGCCGAATTTCAAATTTAGAAGGCCGATAGTGGATCCTCTCTTGCAGCACTAAATGGTAAAATCTATTGTTTCACCCAGAGTTCCTTCAAAATCTACATACATCCCTCTACATGTAATAGGAAGATCCAAATGAGTTCATGAAATCTAAAGGGAGTTAGAAGAGTTAAAGATTTTCATTTTGGCCTTTATAAGTTAACTGATTCATGGAATGATTTGTTTAGATCTCCCACCGAGTTGTTTCATATATGAAGGCGATCTCAGGTGAACACCATTTTAGACCAAGCTACTCCTTGCTCACTGAGCTATGTACATTGTGCATCGATTTCATATGGTAGAGGGCATCAAGATATATATTGAAGGGACCAATTTAAACTCGTGTCAAATAACAAGTAGTTCGTTTAAAGAAACTCCTCGAGCTAGTTTGTAGAAGTAAGTGAGCTATGGCGAATGATATTCTCAAACATCCCAAACACATACAAAAAGATCGAACTATTCTGGTAAAACCTGAGCCATGCATGCAAAAAATTATGGGTGGTCATGGTTCGAGTCGCAATATTAAAAAATGATCTTGAGTCCATAACCAAACACAATATCGAAAGGAGATATCGAGATTTTAAAATCCAAATGAGTTATCCTGGTGGGTGAGTTCACGTTGTAAACAAGCGAGCTATCATTATTCCTTGGAGGAGGCAAGTTGTTACAAAGTTCTCTGAACTGCATACCAGGTCAGACCGAGTCAATTCATGGTATGGGGGTTGATAAAGGGCATGGCAGTGAGTTACAAGGAATCTAATCTTGTCATGTTACAAAGACGAGTCGGCATATTACATGGCAAAGTTGGGCTCACGATGTTGGGAACTGATTTTCTCAGAGACCTTGACAAGTCAACTTTTACAAAATGCGGAGCCCATTGGAAAGGAGTTGAGCTCATGAAGTGTGAGCCGAGTCATCCAAGCTCTATGGGAATCATGACTATGGTCAAGGGTTATGGGATCAACTAGTGAAAAATACAGTGGACTGAGATCTATGATGGAAGGAATGAGCTCGTGCAAATTCAAAGCTTGTGGCAACACTTAGGCATGAAATAGAGAAAAAGGAAAAGAGTTGGCTCGTTGAACCAACTCTCGCGAGCCATTAGAGTGGATCCTTGGTGAGGCCAATATGGAGAAGGTAGAGAATCGTAGCCCATGTGAACTCGGGTGGCCGGGACATTCAAACCTGAAATGGCCACGGAACACTACATGTGGCAAAGGTGGAAGTTAATGGCCCGGGATCCTAAGAGTAAGTCGGGACATTTGTGTACCCAAAATCTAAAGCACCCACATACAACGTATTGTGGAAAATCGATCGATCAACAACCCACTTGCTTCATCAACAGGGGCCATTGGAATGAGCTCGCCCAATAAGGTATGCATGGCCCTCGGTCTGGCCGAGTCGGTTAGAGGTCTAAGATACACTCGGACACATGGATCAAAAGGCATCGTTCTTCACAAAATTGGTCAACCTATAATACATTGGCATAGGCTCCAAGTATCTGTCGAGGTGGTCGTTGAGTCACCACCATGACCTAATGCGTGGAGAGACCACTAAATGATATGAATGGTGCCAAGTTTTATGATGTTCACCAAGTTGGCACTAGAAAAACAAGAAAAGAATGGCCTGACACAATGAAAAAGGTGTTCGTGGTAATGCATGAAGTTAAGTTGGTGATCACAGGGGCTCTATCAAAGCATAGGGGGCCTTGTTAAAGCACAAGGGGGTGAGTCAACATCCAAGCCGTTGAGTGGAGATTAAGAAGAAGGTTGGCATTACAAATGATAGGATTAGCATCCAACATGGTACCGGTGGTAGTAAAGGTGAGAGCTAGCTCATCCGAAGCTGGCAAGTCGAGTAAAGACACCAGGTATTAAAACATTCAATTTACCCCCTCCCGATTCAAATGTAAATGATGGTAAATGGGCGACCCAACCAAAATTGTAAATTCTTGAAGCACATTAAAATGATGTGAAACATTGAAGGAAAGAGGGGAAATATTTAAAATGCTATTTCCAACTACCCAAATTTAATTCACAGTCCCGTGGAATGAAAGCCAAGCCAAGAAACAAAAAATAGTTGCTTCTACTTAGATGTTCATAACTTGAGCATTTCTCGATGGAATTTCTCAAAATTGGTCTCGTTCAAATTGTAGTTCCAAGACCTACGCACAAAAATCTAGAAATTGATGAAGTTTTGGAGGAGAAATTTATAGAAAACTAACCCGGTTCTAAATAGATATTTCAAAGTGGTTGGGGAGGCATTAAATGAACATAGGGAGCCATTTTCTTGTGTTTTAAGTTACAAATCAATAAGGGGTGGCTTTTGGAGAATGCATATCAAGATTTTCACCCACTTTGGGTACTTTATAATTGATGCAAGAGGAAAATCTGAGTTTTCTTGTTCTCTCTCCTCTCCTTCATTTTCTATAAATTGAAGAGTTCTCTCATTTGCAAGGGGATAATTCTGGTAGCAAAAATCTATCATTTTTGTTTTGTGAAACCAATGTGTTGCAGGCCTTTGTAGAGGACTTCTTGCATGATGATCTTGGCCTTTCTCTTATAATAGAATGATCTATGCATATCAATGAAGTAATAGATGCAAGTTGTGGATGTATCTTCCCTTGTTGTGTTTATTTGCATTCTTCTTGCCTCTTTATTCTTGTTGCAGGTGTATTGTGTCTCTCTACTCATTGTGTAGAGTTCATTATAGTTATGCTTCTATGGAAATGAAGTTGTGAATGTTTTTGTTAGACTATGGAGAACTATCATCACCCTTTCTAATCTGCATTTTGCTCTCATTTCACACATTGGAGAGTTGTTCTCACACCCTTCTTTTGGTGCATCACCTCTGTAGTGTAGATTTCTTTACTTTCATGCTCTTTCTCTCTCTCTAGGTCCCTTGGAAATTGTAGGATAGAGATAGTCAGTAGTTTTATTTCATTAGAGTTAGCTTGCACTAGATTAGGAAGAGAAACTAGCCTTCTCTAGAGTTCTATCTCAAGTAGCAAGTCCCACAACTTTGAGATAGTATTCATGTTACCCAGTCACATTGCTTTCCTTAACACACTCACATATTAAGAAATTAGAGGATATTGTGATTTGGTGGTAATAGGACTAACCATTGATGTTGAAAGGGTTGAATTCATCCCGACACTTCCTTTTCCAAGCCCAAGAAATCTCTCCAAAGTTTCTTGGAGAGAATAAATTTTTTTACGATTGTACTGACTTTTCCACTCTTGTTAGGCCACTAAAAATGTTGTTGAAGAAGAACATTGATTCAAATGAATAGTTGAGGGTAAAGATAGTTTTAAGGCCATCAAACAAGCCATATCTCAGGCCCCAACTCTTATAAACCCATATTTTTCAAAGGACTTCATCATATATGCCTTTGGTGGTTTAGATACAATCTCAACCATCTTGGTATAACTAAATAAAGAAGGATTAGAGAATCTGTAGCATTCTTCAGCCAGATCTTGGAAGACTATGAGATGAGGTACTCTTTTATTAAAAATCATGTCTTAGTTGTCATTAGGAGCTGAAGAAATTTAGACACTTGGTTTCCAACAATAAGATTCAGCTTCTAGTGTCTCATGTCAGGGTCAAATATTTTCTCTGAACAAGGATTTGAATGAGAAAAGGGCAAGGTTGGATCACCCACATCATGGAGTATGATATAGAGATCAAGGTAACCAAATTGGTTTATGGAAAAGGTTTGTGTGAGCAGCTAGCTTCTAATCGGCATGTTGAGTCAAAAGATGAAGGAGGAGTTATCCTAGTGCTCTAAGATAACCAAGAACAAGCCACGGATGGTATGCCCACTCCTTTTTGGACTCAGGATATTATTAATTTCCTTCAAATAGGCCTATGCCCTCCAGAGTTAAGAAAATCAAAAAGAAGGTATTTCAGATCCAATCCATCCCATATGTGCTTGTGGATGGCATTTTGTTCAAGAAAGATATGAATGGAGTTCTCTTAAGGTGCATTGGAAAAAATCAGATTGAGAAGGTGTTACATGAATTCCATGATGGAGAAGCAGAGGCCACTTTTCTCCACGAGTAACAACCCTTAAGATCATGAAGGTTGGTTATTATTGGCCCACATTGTTTAGTGACTGCTATGCATGGATTAAAAAGTGTAAGAAATGTGCATTCTTCATCGGAAATAAAATCTAGCAGTGTTTCCCCTTCATCCAATCTCAGTAGATCATCCTTTTATGCAATGGGGATTAGACTTCATTAGGTTAATTAATCTGAATTAAATCCAAGGCCACAAGTTGATTCTAATAGCTATAGACTATTTCACCAAGTGGACCGAAAGCAATGACACTCAAAGAGGAAAATGAATCTAGTATTTTGGACTTCTATGAGAGGATAGTGACTATATTTGGTGTCCCGCTACTATCATATCAAAACAATGCCCTGGCATTTCTTGGCACAAATATCATTGAATGGACTATTAGAAATGGAGTATATCTCAGCACTTCATCTAATTATTACCCCTAGGGTAATGGGCAAGCTGATTCCATGAACAAAAACTTGCTAAGAATCATAAAAGGACTCTTGATGAAAACCAAAGGACCTGACACACAAAGCTCAAATCAGCCTTGTGGGCTGATAGAATTACACCCAAAAGGTCTACAAGAATCTCTTCATACAAGTTATTCTATGGAAGAGAAGCAAGTTTTATCATATCTCTTGAATTACCAGCATTAGAGCTTCTCAAGCATCTAGAGCAACCTGATTTTGAGCCCATGGAAATCGGGTACGCGGAACTCATGGAGTTAGAAGTAATGTGAGAGCATGCAATGCAAACCATGGTCAAAGATAAAGCATTTATGAAGAGGAGCTTTGACAAGAAGGCCAAAGAAAGGACATTCTAAGAAGGAGACTTGGTGCTGAAATGGGATGCAGATCGGGAAAAACCAGGCAAGCATTCCAAGTTTGATGCAATATGGAGTGGTCCCTACATGATCACGGAATGCAAGAGTAGCAATGATTTTCAACTGGCCAAGTTGGATGGTGAAGAATTGCATATTCCAGTCAATGGAATCTATCTTAAGCATTGTTACTAAAGTGAATTCTCACCCTTGTACATATTAGTTTAGGATTCCCATTCCTCTAAGTGCTTTTAGCACAGTGTTTTGTTGGTAGGAGTAGGTTGCTTTCAGTAGAAGAAGTGCTTATGCACACTCTGCATGTTCCACTTGGGGTGTGTATGATCTTCCTCTTTTGTACATTGTGTGTTGTGGTGTTTTGTTGCTCTTGCAAAATACATTATTGGAAGTGGCAGTGTTGGGGAAAATCAGTTTTAACAACAGTCCCAAGTGCTTTCTAGATCAACATGTGTTCCACAGACTTCTACATGTTTCATACTTGCCAAGAAATCATCAGTTTCAATCCTTCATACTTGGCAAGAAATCAGATTTTGGTACAAATCCATAGTTACATCCTTACCTCATCATATCGGATGGTAGAGAAAGAGAATTCCATATTCAAAACAATTTTCCACTCGATCTAATTTTTAAGATTTTCTTATGAAAATTGGGA
The DNA here is from genome assembly GCA_018340775.1 of Taxus wallichiana var. yunnanensis. Classification (NCBI taxonomy): domain Eukaryota; kingdom Viridiplantae; phylum Streptophyta; class Pinopsida; order Cupressales; family Taxaceae; genus Taxus; species Taxus wallichiana. Next base: position 407,802,630 of record CM031242.1, read on the forward strand.
GATTCGAACAAAAGGATCAACTTCAGGTTCAACAGTGTTTAAGTGACTTAGGGACAAGATTTCAGAGTTTTAGATCAGATTTGTGTTTATTAGGTGACTCCATGCCTAATGGATGCTTCAAGGCCTCTAGTGATTTTGTTTAACAAGCGAGATGTCCCCATGAGTCACCAAATTTTTATCCATTTTTACCCTCGGAAAAATGGACAACCTGGGAGGAAATTGGACTTGGGAAGTTTATCGAGACTTTAATGGGGAATCTAGATATGTCAGGTAAATTCCCATGTTCTTTGACACTTGCAGATTGATTTGGGAGCACTTGGGGTCATTGGTGCATTTCCCTTCTTCTAGAGAAAAGGAGTTCAATTATTAGCCAAATTTGAGAAAAAAATAGTAAAATTGAGAGAGAAAAAAGGATTTAGGGTGCTCTAATTCATTTTTATGACTCCCCAAATCAAGAGAAATCCAAAAAGTTAGAGAAAATTAGAGAAAATGCAAAATTAGATAAAGTTGCAAAAACATTATGCGAGAAAAAAGTTCGTGGAATGTCACAAAACAAAGCACCATAGAACAAAGTTAGTGAAATACATGAGAAAACATTATGTAGAATGTCACGAACAAAGTGTCGTGCGATTCCATTCCGAGAATTCCATGGAGTGCCGTAGAAAAATTCTACATAACAGAGTCCATGAAAAGTGCCAAAGAAAAAGTCTGTAGAACAAAGTCCATGGAATGCGGTAGAACAAAGTGCTTTGCGAATGCCACAAAAATCCTGACGAATGCCACGAACAAAGTCCGTGGAATGTCAAAGAACAAAATCAGTAGAATGCTATAGAAAATTGAAAAATCCGGGAACAAAGGAAAACGGAATTTTTTTCATGTGAATTTTCAAGTGGGCATAACTTTTGACCCAATACTCAAAATTTGAAAAACCTTATATCATTGGAAATTTCTTGAAATCATCTATGCCATAGAATCCATAAATATTAGTTTTGATGAGGTTAGATGGGTAAAAAAATTGAAAACATATCCAGAATGAAAATGTACAATTCAAGGCCCAACCATTGCAATTAATGACAACATGGGTGTGGTTTTCTCCCTCCAAAGGCCAAAGGAGAATCAGGGATGGGTTTTGTAGGGAACTCCATCACTTTTGTAGGACATTGAAGGAAGTTTTTTATTGGTTGAATGAAAATTTTGAGTTCCCTCTCTCTCTCATCTTATCTTCCATATAATGAAAAGAGAGCTCATTTGGTAAGCAGTTGGACATTTTTTGATGTTGCTCTCTTCTTATCAGCCACTGGGTGGATTTAGAGCTTCAAGCCTTCATTTTTGGGCTATTGTAATGGGAATCATCCCTCTTTCCTATATTATGATGTATTGTGCATATTATTAAAACAATAAAACATTTGTTTGTGATCATTTCTCAATCCTTACACTAGTTTCATTGTCTTTTTCATGCCTCTCTCTATTTTTTAGGCATTAAGCTTGTCTAACACCCCCTTTTCTGGTGATATCACCTTTATAGTGTAGGATTTGTTCAATTTTATGCATTCTCCCTCTCCCTGGTCCCTTGGAAATAATATATTATGAGTATATAGTTGCATTCCCTTCCTTAGGAGTAGTTTAGTGTCTCGTTTAGGTAGAGGAACCAGCCTTCTCTGGAGAATTGTCTCAACTGCAAGGTCCCACACCTTGAGACAATTCCATGTTACCCAATTACACTGATTTCCCAGTAAACTCACATGCTAGCAAATCAGAGGGTGTTGTAATTTGGTGATAACACTTACCTCATGAGTATGATTGTGAATATGAATCTTTCTCTTTTCCATTTGGAGAAGGGATCCTTCCCAATGAGGAATGGATAGATGAAAAGGTACTTCAATCTCTCAAGGATGATTTCACTCAAGAAGAAGATATCTTCATCACAAAGATGAATTTTTTATCTCATGATTATCAAGATGAGGAAATTGATGTTTTCCATGTCCCATCCCAAAACTTGTGTTCTTTCTCTTTTCAAGAAGAGAAAATATCATGAAATTCACACCATAGTAGGAAACGGATCGAGAATGAATCGGTGTGTGTGAAGGAAGGGCATTTGGAGCAAGAGGTAAACATATAACATCAAGAATCCTATGATGGTGTTGGAAACATCGAGGGCTCTACCAAGAACCAATTCATGGAAACAATGGTCGGGTGGAGCATGACAAGAAAAGATAAAATTCCCATTAGAGAGCACAAGACTAGTTGTGGACATGATGAGCCAAGCATGATCAAGAATCAATTTTAAAGAAGAGGTAAAGTGAAAAATGGGAAATCAAAAGCAAGAATGAATCTAAAAATGGACTGGAAAATGGAAATGGAATTTCAGAACAATAAAGATAATGGGCTATCTGGATGGATTTTCACTTTCCGAAGAGCCATACAAAATTTCTCAAGAAGAAGCATGCCACTCTATCTTTCTTAGGAATATGGAGATCTCTTGTATTAGATGGATTTCCTAAGCGGTTTAGGAAGGGATCTTACTTTATTAAACCAATGAAAGGGTTTTCATATCAATGTCATTTCTTTCTACCTTCACATGGGTAGCATTTGGAGAAGTACATGCAAAAAAGTGGGTCCTCCCCGCATGTACCATAGGTGATTTAGGTTTGTTATGTTTCCCCTTTCCTTGTGTGTTTTTACCTTTCTTTTTGTGTGATGTGTTTCCTTTCCTATTTATGTGTGTGTTTTTTCATTTTTCATTATGTATCTTTGTTGAGACTCTATTGCCCAATGGATAAGACATTGTTCTACTAAAGCCTAAATTGATATTTTGGAGTTCCTTCTTGCCTCATCTTCATTTCATGTCAAACCAATTCAAGTCCCCAAGTATGAGCCAACTATTTGCATATTAAATTTCACTATATTTTATTTGACAACCCCATTGAAATTTTTGTCCCTTTTTTGCTAAACTGATCAAAATTGCCTATTTTGTCAAAATTTCTCACTTTCAAAGTTTAAATTTTGGGAAGGGTTTAAATAGCCTCAAAGTGCTTCAGAAGTACTATTTACGGTAAATATAAATGTATCGAGTTTTCTCCACAATTGTATCATTTAGAAAGAATTTTAGGAGCTTTATAATGGTCTTGGGAAATATTTCTTCCTAGGCACTTTTTGAGAAAAAGGAGTGTGTATGCTTGATTTAATACTCGCATCGATGAAAGGTTTCGGGAGCCTCGTGTGGTGTTGGGATCTCATATCCTAGGCATCGGAAAGCTCTTGGAGTCTAATACACAATGTAATAAGGTGGAATTATGGGAGTATAGATAGAGGAAACTTTTCTAACACTGGTGCAAGGTACCCTTTTTACAAATGAATTTTACACTTAAGGCTTTAGTCACCTTGAGTGGAGTTGGAAGCCTAAAAAAATATCAAGTAATATTACATTCGATTAAATGATGACCCATAATTATTTTTGGCTCATTTTTACTGAAAACCCTTCTTGTAACTCAAATCACTAGTACACCACCCTAGGAAAAATTGGAGGTATAATAAAAAAATACTAAAACAATAATTTTCATACTTCCTAAATAGTCTCATTAGATTCATTGTCTCATTTTCATGTAAAATCATATATTATATGGCCAAAATTCATCAAGAACAAACCCCGGGAAAAGGAAATACTTTGAGGTGCTAAACATGTTTGAGCATATTTATAACTCCACTTTGGCGCATTTGCACACTTTCCTTTTCCTCTTACACCTTAGGAACACTTTTGGGGTGTAATTTTACCCCATAAGTGTTACCCCACCTGATTGGTTGGAGTTTTATAAGTGAAAAACATAAAGTGTGTGCAAAATTGCATGGTGGGGATATGAAGACAAGGTGTAACTTGAAGGTGGACCCCACATCTTCCCTCTAAGTGGAGATTTGAATCCCCCTTGCACCAAGAACACTTATAAGGTGAAATTTCACCCCATAAGTGTGCCCTCATCTGATTAGAGGGTATTTTTGAATGATGGAAATAAAGGAAAAGGAAAACATAAGAAAAGAAAAGTGTGGGTGTAAATCCAAGTGCAAACCCCATCTCCATCTCCACCCAAGCACACTTATTCACTCCTCTTGCACCAAATCATAATTATGAGGTGCAATTACACCCCAAAAGTGGGCTAAGGTGTAAATTATCTCCATCTGCGCCCCCCACATGCTTCTCCATGCTCCATGTGCAATCCTCACTCTCACCTCTACCATATAAAGCCATCTCACCTTGTTTCCCTCTCAAAAAAACATAAAGTGAGTTCAAAAAAGTGAAGGCAGCCATTAAATCTTACCTTGGAGCTGGTTATTCCTTTTCCACATTGCAAAACTCTCCCTTTGTGCCCTAGAACTCCAAGATCAAGTTTTCCTCATAACTTTTGACTCCAATCTCCATTTTCCACAAAAATTCCTTATAACTCATCATTATGGCACCTTGAAGGTCATTTATTAAACATAGAAGGTGATAAAATAATTAAAAATATATTCAAGACTCTTTTTTCAGCCACTTTGTTGTCTCCTTGCACCCAAAACATTCAAAATTTGAAGTGGATATTGCACACTGACTAACACGAAGGAACCTTACCAAAATTTGAGCATTCATTACACTCTCTAATCCTATAATTTTGAGCTATCAAATGTGATCTGAGGTGAAAGTAATCCCATGATATGATAAAAACCACCATTCAACTCTAAACCCCTTGAAAATCCAATGCCCATGTAAAATTGATTTGGCTCGTTCTCCCTAACCCCGTGAGATAATCTCACCAAAATTAGAGCATCCATTCCTCTTCCCAAAAGCTTCATAACGAGCCCAAGATCACCTCATTTGGAAAAAAAAATCACTCGAGATGAAAAATTGAAATTTTACCCTTTCCTCCATTAATTCTAATTTGCAAGCTTTCCTCCCCGCTAGAATTTGATTTTGAAATTCCCATTAATCTTGACAAGGGAATCTCACCAAATTTGTAGCATCTATTCCTCTTGGGATTATATTTCCAACGAATTTATTCGCATCTAATTTGGAGTTTATATGTTCCATTTTTTCCTCGAAATACATAATCATCAACCCATAACACTAAAATCCCCTCAAATTTACGGATTTTCAAAAACACTTCATGGAATCCATTTTTGTTTTCACCATATCATTCCCACCACTTTATAAGTCCCAAAACATAAAAACATAGGATTAAGTTTTTCTACTCCAAATATAAGCTCGCTTCGGTTCTAGTGGAGCACGTGGATTTTGATTATCTGAAGTAGAGGATGGAAGAAGGAAAAATCATTTGTGAACTTTAGTCATCATGCACAAGAGGATGATTGATCACAAAATATCCAATTGAATTGTTTGAAGGATTTCATGATGGGAACCATGGTGTCAGTAGCCTCCTCACCATTCTTCATTCAAGATGCATGACGGGGAGTGCTCATGTTCTTCAAAAAGACATTGTTCATTCGATTGTTGCTTGGTGTCATCTTGCAAAGGGGAAGTGTTTTCATTCATATATTTGTTATATTCTTGCTAAGGATTCTTAAGAAGCTCTAAACACTATCAAATCCAGGAGAGCTCATGGTTACCAAGTTCAAGTCATGTGTGGTATAAGTGCATTCTTCATGGTGATTGTAAGATGAGTGTTTTCTCATATGAAAGAAAGGAGATCAAGTTCATGAAAAAAGTTGATTTGTGCATCCTACAATTTCTCACGAGACAAATATTTGAAACATAGTTTCCGAGCACAATGATCAATCAAATTAAGGTGTGAAGCATCATTTCTCAATTCCAAACAATCCATGTCTTCATCGATAAGCGGTTGAAGAAGTCCTATCCAGTTGTAGCATTCATATCCACATGAAGGAAGAACAGGATTTCATTCTCATTGCATTTATCTTCTCTCTCTCCTTCTTTCTTCTTCTCTTTCTAGAATTCTATTTCTTCGTTGAGGAGAAAATTTTGTAAAAAGTGACTTAAGTCACTTAAAGTTTCTATTTCTTTATTGAGGATTTCACTTTAAGTTGAAAATTCACATGGGAATGTGAAGATCCACTAGCTTTGGCTATAAATTATAATGCTCTCTCCATTCCAAGAGATCAGTTTTTCCCTCTCTAGAAAGTTGTATTCTTCCATTCCCTTGCATTGTAATTTTCCTCCATTCTCATCTTGTCACTCAGTCGAGCACATGTTGGCATTTGTAAGAAGTTGAAGGACTTTGTGTCTTCTTTTTGGAATGAATAAAACTTGATAAATCTTTGTATTTGTCTTGCAATTATCCATTTCATTATCTTGTGATGTTGTGTTGTGCTTTCCTATTTCCTCCAATTGAAACTAGAATCACCTCTAAATTATAGTTGATGAAATCTGAGTTCTTCTTATCAATACAATTCCCCTTCTCATTTCTCTCTCTCCTACCTAAAATTTCTCCCCTCTTTAGTCTAGTGTTGCAATTACAACAAGGGTGTTTCTACACATTCCCCATGACCTTCCTGGCCACCCAAGGATATTAGTCTAGTGTAAATAGTTTCCATATTTCAATAAATGGGAGCCACCCCATTCCCAAGTGGAGGGATTCAATCCTACGAGCATTGATGAAGCATGTATTTTTTCCTTGAAAAATATTTTTCCAATAATTACATGGAAGAAGATTTTTTGTAATAGTAAACAAGTTACAAAATTTGTTCTCCAAGGACTTGGGTGGAGAATAATTCATACGATGCTCTTTCTCGAAATATTTTTCAACAAGTTTACTTAGAATTTATATCCTTGGTTAATCTGCATATTACATGAATGAAAGTCTTAATTTGAGGAATAAATACAACCGGACACCAAAGCGCACAAAAAGACTTACCCGACATGATGTAACTTAGACGTGTGTTTTTTACTATTGGTGGAGAACAAATTTGCACAGATTACATGTTCCAATATGTGGTGTCTACATTTTCTTGCATAAACAAGGAAAATTCAATTTCTTCAATGAGCTACAGGATCATATTTAAGGAAATTACCTTTGGAGATTAAGAAACTTATGGTAGATTTTATAAGTTTTGGATCAGACTTGCACAGAAAAATACATGATTAATTATATTATTTGTTTGTATATCTCATGAAATACATTAGGCTATTATATAGCCATAATAATAGCTAAACAACCTCCTATAAAATAGGAAGGAGTCACAACAATTAACCTGGAATGTTATTCACGGGTATAACAAACTCTAAGAATAATATATTGTTGAAACAATATATTATAACAATATACATTCAAACCTAATATTTAATATATAACAATATTAAATATTAACTAACAAACTATAATGTAAACATTAATATTTAATTTCCTAACATTCCCCCCCTTAATGTTTACATGGTAACATTAGAACTTTCACACTTCCTTTGCAGCCTGCCGCCTCTGCATGCTCATGATCTTGGCACACACTCGAACTGAAGGTAGAAGAAGGAACACATCAACTTCTTATCGACCAAGCACTGTCGGGAACACATCTGACCGACGAGGATGGGAACACGCTCAGGAATCATCTGCTTATCAACCAGTCACTCTAGGGAACACATCTGACCTAGCAGTGTGGGAACTCAAGAAGGAACACATCTTAACAGCCTTCAATGGTTTTCAGGAGGCTAACCACAAACCTAGGTACGAACAGGAACACATCTGACTATTCTACCTCATCAAGTCTCATGATGTTGCATTTCACTGTGTTACTTGTTCTGCACTATGTTTTTTTTTCATTTGGGGAAATAGGAACAACCACATACCAGTGAACAGGAATGAACCACGTCTGTTCTTATTTTTCACACCACGATGAAAATCACACCAAACTGAAATTCACACAACACAACTGAATCTGGAACACTGCAAAACTCAAAAACAAGTACTCACACTACACACCTATGCCACCAAATCATTCTGATGTGGCCCCGTCGTTGGTGACTGACGAGAGGTCGCTATCTGACCTCCAGCCTCTGATGCCTCCATCCTCCAATTAACATCTTTGCTAACTCAGCCTAATTTGGATATGAAGCTCAACTGTTTTCACATTGTTTATTATATCTTCCCTCCCACAATGTGAAACACTTTATTTTCACGAACGTCGGGTAACACCAAAAATGCGTCCGTAAGGCAATTTTTTTATTTTTTTCGACTTTTTACAATTATACGACATTTGACGACAACTCACAGATTTGACAAAGACTATTTTGAATCGATAAGAAGACTTGACTAACTTTAAAAAGTAATAAAATGAGATTACTTTTTAAATGAAAATGAGAATTAAAAAATCCTAAAATCACCTATATGGAATTATTTATTACGACACTTAGCTCTAAATGAAACTAACACAAAAAAATTAAATAACATACCCTAGATGGTATACAATGGTCTTACTTGCTAGAGTCGCCAAAATACAACATACAAATGTGATTTGTAAGGATGGAATATGACCACTAAAACAAATTGAATTTTTACTTCAAAACACTCAAATGACTTATAAGACCATTGGACCTCTATAGAATTCAACAATAAACAATACACTATTAAAATAATTGAATGCTATGGACCAATGAAAAGACTTGTAACAACACCCGTGAAAATTAGAAGTAAAGGACTCTTCACAATGACAAGAAGAAAGACATACCTACTCGCCTAAAGTTTGGTGGAGTCTCCAAGAAACGTAGCATCGTAGCTATCATGTCACTTAAATGCACTGAATCACCATGACACCAAACATGTTGAATACTTTTTCAAAAAACTTGAAATAGTCTTTGCAACGAATGCCCCCAATCTCGTTCTTATTTCGAACACAATAATTTTATTCCTCATCGGGCTCAAAATCTACCCACAGTGAAACTCTGCACAGCGTTGGAACGTGTATAGATCTGCAGAGTGAAGAATTTGTTGTCTGGAGAAAAATCAACCAAATATTACTTCCAGTTAAATTTTTAGACGCTGTGTCTGACAGATCTGAATAGTTGGATCGTCGTTTTAGACAATGTTGGTCTTACAAGTATTGTTCAGGATGGGACACGAATCTGGAGATGAAGTCGACCCACCAAAACAATTGGATATGTAGAAATTGTAGTCGATTGACAGGGATCAGGGCATGAATTATCTCCACCTTTGTTGGCAATTGGTGTTGATCTGTTGAATCTTTCTCATAGATCATAAGCTGAGTAGATACGGTTTGAATGAACAGAATACACCAATCACTCGATGTTCAATACAATATTTTCTATATGCCTCTCAAGATTAATTGACAACGGGTAAAATGCAAATCAGTAAAGTGCACAATCATTGATGTAGACTTACATGTGCACTAAAAATATCAATCTACAATTCTTAAAACCCAGAACTACCATGATGGAAGAGATCACAACAAACAGAAATCAATAAATGACATTGAGTTAATGATTCTATCCCTACATAATCTCAGAGAATAATATTTTCTCATCTTGAGAGGTGAAGCACAAAGCTACGACCCCTATACCTGCTCTCACAGAGCCATACTTGCTCTGATACCAAATATAAGTTTTGGATCAGACTTGCACAGGAAAAATACACAGATTAATTATATTATTTGTCTGTATATCTCATGAAATACATTAGGCTATTATATAGCCATAATAACAGCTAAACAACCTCCTAAAAATAGGAAGGAGTCACAACAATTAACCCGAATGTTATTCATGAGTATAACAAACTTTAAGAATAATATATTGTTGAAACAATATATTATAACAATATACATTCAAACCTAATATTTAATATATAACAATATTAAATACTAACTAACAAACTATAATGTAAACATTAATATTTAATTTCCTAACATGATTTGGGATTGAAACCTTCCTTGTAGATAACTAAATCTCCTACACGTATGAACAACACCTTGGGTTAGGGAAAGGAATCAAGAATTAATTATAGGATGGATCCATTAGATGATCAAGAGATGAAGTCAAGGCAATGCTATGAAGAATCTCGAGAAAAATATGTTAGCATAGAAATGAAAACTTTGAGAAGACAAATCAACCTCGTGGTTATGGCGGGAGGAAGAAGGGAGTGTCGAATACGTTCAGAGGAGATATCAAGAGCACATTAGAACATGGAAGTCTCCTAATAATAAATATTTATTATATAATGTGGATGGCATCCTTTCTCAACCTCATCATATTCTTTGCTCATGTGGCTTAGTATACGGATATTGAGAATCAAGTGCTAATAGAGACTAATAATGAGTACAAGAAGGGAAAATAAAAACCAAAATGCATGCTAGATGCTATATTTTCTTTTGTTCTTCAACATATTTGAAAAACACTAAAAGGATTACAATTTACACATGATCTTGTCACACAAAATGTAACCAGATTTGGCATGATCATGTCGAGATAGATAACTCAAGCAATGGTGGTAGACAAGGAGTAGAGAAACTTGAAGTGATATGCCGCTTTAGCATGTGGTAAATAGTCAAAGAAATGGGTCATTCGTACACATTATCAATACTAGCACCACACAAAATGTAAGGGACAGAGGAAGTGGCTCTTCTAGAGCACCAAAAGTTGTCTTGGGATTAAAAGGGTAGGTTATAGTAGTCGAAACACATAACAATGTTGGAAATATTCTCTCGAAATGTCATTGCACCTTCTAGAGTACCATAAAGTTGAAAATGTCACAAAACATGAGCATAAGTTTGATTTAATCTAGTGTGCAAATGTGATTGCTCTATATAGAGAAAATCAAGCCAATTTGCAACAAATTTGTTACATCAATCACACACCTAGTATAGGAAGCATGATCCACAACAAGCGGTCGTAGATTATGACCAACTAAAAGAGGCATTTTAAAATAATTTTATATCCCCGAGATCGATTATAATAACATCTTGGCACTTAAAGAGATAAAACAAGAGCATACTAAAAGCGTGAACGCATATAATGTGTGGTTCAAAACATTGATCTCAAAGTTATCCTATGAGATCCATCCATCCCATCATGCACAGTGGTTTTTGGGGAATTATGTTTTCCATTCGGATGCATGTTGTCCCATAAGACATTCACAAACCCAAGAGAAAATTAGAAGTAGTCTTGCATGCGTAAGTAGTTGATAGTGTAAATGTTAGAATTAGCCCATTTATGGAAGCACATATTGCACCTATGGTGACCCAATTAGAAAAACTAACCGCAAAACAACACAAGGGAGATGCGTAGTAGAATATGGTGCATAGATTGTGAGGTAGAGGACCAAAAAATGACTACATGTCCTCACCACGAGTGTAAAATCAATGCTTATGGCTTGTGATATATGCGAGGATGGACATGATGTAATAAATTTCATATTATTACAATGCGCGGTTCAAACGAAGATGTATTATTATTGTAATATTTGTGACGCGCACACCCATAACATTGAAGACTTATGTATTATTGACCAAATAGTGAGGCACGGTCACTTGGATTAATTATTATGCACATGTGAAATAGTTTGAATTCCTTTGGGTATTTTGCTAACTTTACATGCGTTGAGTCTCTTTTGCAAGTTTAATTGTGATGGGTTGTCATTAATTTTGAGCTAAATTAGGAAAAAATTGACCTTTTTGAGGTTGTTTGCGTCAATCTGCCATATTTTTTACGTCATTCTAGGTAAACACACAAGTGTTAGGTCACGCACAAGTGTCATTAGGTCCATGTGTACGTTGAGTGGGGCATGCATATGCTTGTAGATCCATGCATGTGTCTTCTCTACTGCTTAGGTGCTTCTCTAGCCACGCACATGTCGCATTGTTATTTTTCCCTCTGTGTTACTCTATCAAAACCCGCGCATATGCTTGTAAGTCTCATGCGCGAGTTCTTTTCTAACTGCACATGTGTCATTCTATGTCTTTGCAGTCCATTTCTTGTCAGACCCACATATACACCCTTAGGTCCGCATCCTTGTCTCTCTAGCTGCATGCATGTATGTTCTCTGTTTGTGTTTCTTTAGCAGATCCACACATGCAATGTATTTGTTATCCAATTTTGCACACTGCAAGATTGGACAAGGGGGTCCTCTGTCACGCTTCAAAATGAAATAATAGTCCCAGGAACCCACCTTCGGTTATTATTGAGATGCAATAATTAAAAAAATAATTCCTAAATTGCATATGAAGAGATCACCTAGCATCGAAAGGCACCCAGTTGATCTCGACTCAGTGAAGAGTTCAGGGTCGAGTTGTTAAAAGAACTCGGTGTCAAATTGATAGTCATCTCGAAATCATCTCGGTAGAGACTCTTAGTTGTAAGAGCTCGACGATGGTCTTGTTAATGCAAAATATAGCTCATTGAAAATTGACGAATGAAAGGAACTGTACAAGGATCTCGGTGGAGATCGATGCAAAAAGATCTGAAGGCCAAGTCAGGGAGAGTCAAAGTCAACATGATGCCAGGTTTAATCCATTGAGACAGTGCTCGACCAACCACTTGGGAGAATTATCTTGTTTGACCGAGATGATATGAAATTATGCAGATATGGGAGGTTCAACATCATTGAATCTCGGGTTTGTAATTACATAATAGAAGGACTTCTATCGACCCAGGAAGATAGTATAAGCACCATGGAATACCCATGTAAAATTGAGTCAAACCGACATTTTAAAAAGAGCTGCAAATTATAATGGTGTTCAGACCTTCCTCGGCCGAGCATTTGGTGCACAGGTAGTTGACATGTTGCAGTATAGTAGAAGCCTTTTTGAGCACTTCCAACAAGCAAGTCGTCCAACGATGTTTTTATCTGTTCAGCATCGAATGCATCCTCAAATTCGGGATTTTCCTTCAAGATATTTTTATGAAAATCGATTAAGTGACAAAGATAACAGTGTTACCAGCAAACATGAGGAAATTTATTACAAAGACTCTCTATCGAGATCTTACTTGTTTTATGATGTAACTCATGGAAGCGAATCTCATAGAGGTGGGACTGTTTCATATCAGAATATTCATGAGGCACAATTTGCTTTGCGATTATATGAGCATCTTCAACGAGTTACTAGATTGGCAAGCATAAAGGATTCTGTTGAAATTATCACACCTTACAAGCTACAGCTGAAATGTTTGCACTGAGAGTTTAATGTTATCCTCAAATCTGTTGAAGGAAAACTCGGCAGGAGAAGATTCATGAAGATCCCGCGCTGGTGGAAAAGTGGAGATCGGTGGCCATCTGTCCAAAACGAAATATGGCCAAATGATAACGAAACCCCGCACTCCAATCCTGGACGTGGGAAATAAGGCGAGCATTGCCAAGGGAAATGACGTGGAGAAATCGACCATTGAAAAGTTTCCGTGAAGTGGAGAAATCGGGTCAAATTGCCAAGTTTGCGCGGCAAAGCTGAGGCCGGGGCCCGTGAATTAATTTGTCCAAGCTGTTACGCGGGGATTTGGAGCTAGTATGCCAAGCGTGGAACTATTACGATGGCAGGCCAAGCTGTTAATCCCACGCTAAGGAATGAATAGTGGAAATATACCCGTGGTAAGCCATGGTCAGACTTCCGTGAATTGGAGAAATCGGGTCAAATTGCCAAGTGAAGACAATATGATGGCTATCCGTCATGAAAATCCCGCGCATGGGAAACATTTTGCTATCTTGCCAAGGACGTGGAAAATAAGGCAAACACTGCCAAGCGTGGAAATATTGGTTTGGAAAACCATGACCAAACTTCCGCGAAGGGGAAATAAGGCGAGCAATGCCAAGTGGGTTTTCGTGGATGGCAAGCCAAGGAAGAAATTCCACGCGGGGGAGATTCGGAGCAGCACCGCCAAGTGGAAATTTTGGCATGGAAAACCATGTTGTTCACTCCGCACTGGGGAGAAATCGGATCAAACTGCCAAGGGAAATATTAAGATGGCAATCCGTCATGAAAACCCCGCGCAGTTTGGAGTAGTCCGAGTCTTTGTGCGAGTTACCAGGAGAATTAAAGTGGCAGTTGCTCCCACGCATAGTCAGCAGGCATGCGCAGTAAAAAAGCCTTTTTTGAACGCGTTTAAACAAGCAGGTTGTCCAACTGTATTGTTATCTGTTCAGTGTCGAATGCATGCCTATCCTTATTCTGAAGTCTTTTGAACGCTTCCAGCAAGCACTGCAGGAAACAAATATTCACTGCCGTATACAATGGATTGGAGTCACGCCATTCAAGGCTTCATAAAATTTTCCCGAACCAGGAGATGAAGGTTTGAAACGGTGCAGAATGAAACGATTCATATTGCTCAGCATGTTTTCTCCTAGAAACGAATTGAATGTGAAGGTCAACTCTGAAATACCTGGCCGGCCGTTTTGTATGCCACATCTTTGTCAGTGTAAATGGTCTCTTTGAAAAACTCTGTGGGCAGTACGCAATATTTATACCCTTCCATTATGTACGTCCAATCAGACAATAACAGTATTCTTTTACCAGGTTCAGAGAAGCTTGTTTTTAACAATGGACGATTATCTTGAGTTTTCAAGCTAATTTTATCTAGCTTTATTTCTATTAGCTTTGATCCACGACTAAGGAAGAATTCATATGGTTGTTCTTGTACATTTTTTCCAAGGTCCTCTTGCTGCCCTGATTGTTCAATGTATTTTTTGAAGGGCTTATTTTACGTGTCAGTTGATTGTAACATAAAGGATCTTTTTAGTTTCTGAAAAAATGAGTATATTGTGTAGCTCACAGCTACCTATTCCATACTAAGATCCCAATAGTGGCATAATTGTTGGTTGGAGCCTAGATTGCAGAGTGCACTGCCAAAATACCGAAGGTCTCTTTGTCCAAGAATCAGTCTTAAGGGTGTCTATCGACATGTTATGGGCATGAGCCTGGGTCATCATCATGGCAGCATTAGGTCTTTATTGGTAATGGCATTTTCTCATCGTTTGGAAGGTACAATTGTGCTTATTATGGCCAAGCTAAAACATTCTTACTGCAAGTGTTATATGATAAAGAAGAACCATGAACATTGTGGTAAAACCATTCTTTTTAGAAATGTTGGGTTAAGCACGACATTCAAGTGAGTTTGAGCTAACCGCATTCTCAGGTTGATATGCAAAACAAAGCCAGGTCGAATCAGTTGAAGAGCTCGTGGTGTTGTTTCATGGAGTTTGAACGTGGAATGCATGTGAATATGTGGTCCAAAACAAGAAGAAATAACTCTATCTGTCAAGACTAGAGCTATCACAGAGAAATCAATCGATTCAGTGTTGACAGGGCCACGTAACGTGATCCCTAACAATTTTCATAGCTCGAAAATCATTTCTAAATGGTGCAACATGCAGGAGTGAAATAATTTAAATTCATTGAATTGTTTAACCTCTGTGGGTACAACCAATGTATTATGGATCAAATCCACTAAGTATGATTTAGAGTCAAAATTTTCATATTGTGGAAACATTGGTACCAAGTCGAGATAAAGAATAAGCTCGCGGGTGTTGAAGTTTAATGTATTTGTAGAGGCTTTCAATTTCGGGCTTAAAGCTTCATGTTCACAATGCATATAGGTGGCTTGGTAATTCAAAATGGCTCGATTTGGAGTTTGAAGCAAGACCGTAGCAGTGGCATTCGTGAGGCGAGTCTTAATTTGCGTCAAGCTAGGTTCACAGGATCTACATACATTTTAGCAAAACGATAAGAATCAAGTTTGATAGCTCACCATTCGAAGGACTCAATGCAAAAGAGCTCGATTGCCAAGACGAGGAAAGAGTTAGTGCGGGGTCAAAATCAAGTGCAACGCCGAGTTAGAGGATTCAAGCTCACCGAGTTGAGATTGTGCAGACTCTATCCACATGGACCCCCCTCCTCTTCAAGTCAAAC
Organism: Taxus wallichiana var. yunnanensis; assembly: GCA_018340775.1. NCBI lineage: Eukaryota > Viridiplantae > Streptophyta > Pinopsida > Cupressales > Taxaceae > Taxus > Taxus wallichiana. The sequence continues at coordinate 407,818,467 of CM031242.1, forward strand.
GGGTCAACGGGGGGGTCTCAACATTATGTTAATTAAATTAATATTTTTATTTAAATATTTTAATAATAATATTTATTATTATTATTTAAATATTCTTTTAATTAATTGAGAAGACTAGGTCATCAGGCAATTAATGACCCATGATGGAACCTTCTCAGGTAGTTCAACTAACTGCAATAAATACATCATGGGCCTTCATTTTAGGAATGCAATTATGATCATTTCCTCTTCTTTCTCACATATTTTTCTATAAATGTAAGTTGGAAGCTCATTTCAAAGGGTTCCAACAGTTCAGACAAGTTGGACAGTTAGATATCTCAGGCGAGTGTATACTTTTCAAGAATCCTCTCTCTTCTGCAAGTTGTTCTTGTGTGTTGAGAGAACTTTCAAGCCTCCTCTTCAAGACTGTAATGGCAACTATTGCCTCTTCTGAATGTATGATGCATTGTGCATGTTATTGAAGCAATAAAAGTGTGTGTTTTGTGACTAATCTCGGTCCTTTCATCCTTCTATGCTTCTTTGTGCCTTTCTCATACTTGCAGGTACACTGTGCAAGTTTAAGTTTCTATTGCAGGTTCTTGGAGTTCTGTGCTTATCGAGTGGTGAAGTATTGCATGCAGTTGAGTTGTGGTGTCTGTTCACCCTTCTTGAGTTCATCCTTCTTCACTGGGAAACTGGTATATTTCTCGGTCTGATAAAGTTTAACAAAAGGAACGCGTGTCTCTTAGCCTGTGGTATCCTGTACCCTCTCTAAGTTGCAGTAGGTGAAGTTGACCTGTGGTGCACACACCCTCTTCAAATTAACCCTTCCTGAATCTGAAGACACCCTTTATTCGGTGCATCACCATCCCTAGTATAGTTTCATTTCTGTAAAACTCTTTCCCTAAAACCCCATGAAAATGTTAGCATAGGACTAGATAATCATTTTTGTTACACTAGGAGTAGTACAACACTTAGTTTAGGAAGAGGAAGCCGGCCTTCTCCGGAGGTTCACCTCGAGCCCAAGTCCCACAGCTTGAGAGGTGATCCCATGTGTCCCAATCACACCGAACGTCCTATTCACATCCTGGCCATTCGGGGGGTGCAGTGATTTGGCGAAATAGTATTATCTCGCGCATATGTTGTTAGGGGCACGCAGTGCTTTAAGGCCCATGCAGTATCATTGTATAGTCTGCGCGCAGTGTGATTGTTTGGGATTTAGGTGTTATTTTTCAAGTTTTGCAAAATTTAATCTCGATTTGCTAACATCTTGCAGGTTTCCTTGAAGCTAACTATTGTTTTAGGGGATATCTAATATTGAATCATGTGTTTAGCTAACTTTTTTGATTGAATTTAATGATTGTTTTGTTTTCATTTTCTAGTATAGAGTTGCATATGCTCTTCCCTCACACATTTTAGGGGATCTTGTGAATCAAAAACAACTATAGGCCTTTTTCATACTTTTAAAACAATTCATTAAAATTCTTGATTAAGGGAAATGAACAAATTTGGTTAAAATGAATTGCCTTGCACTTTTTTTTGGAATATATAGGGTAAAAAGAGGGTTTTAGAAGGTCCCACAACCTTATACAAAAAGGCCCATCAGAAATATTTAGCAAAAAAATACATATAAGATAAGTACCCTAGAAGATTCCAAAAAAGGAAAATGAAAAAGACAGCAGGAGAAAAGAAGAAGACATCAAATGAGCTTTTTCAGCTCAGTGACCGCATTTCTAGCTCTAGGAGATCCCGAATCCTCAGCAAGTTGATCTGCAAGGGTGATGAGCTCCAAATAGTCTTTGGCTATGGCACTCCTGGTAGTATCAGTGAAAATCTCCCAGGCCTTCAGGGCTTTGAAAGCACGTTGGAGCTTGTTCAGAATAGAAGACACCAACTCAACTCGTGTTCATCTCTCTGGGAGTCAAGCACCACAAGTTCAGCATGATTTGCATCCAAATTTGAAGGAGACTTTAGGGTGTCAGCATGAGTATCTTTGTCAGTGAAAACTGAAATATCCCCAACTTTCTGAGAATTGGGATCTTCAACAGGCTGGTGCGACTCAATCTGCTCCGAGGCAGGGGAGTCAGGGTAAAGTTTGCCAAGGCCCAAGATGTCATCAGCAAGAGAAGTATCGGGGCTAGAGATAGGGAGACCACCTTAATGGTGTCAGTGCCCTCCAGCAGTAGGCACAAATGAAGCGGGGGGGAGCGAGAAGGGTTGGAGCTATCATGAGGAGGGCCCAGGATGGCGACATCCGAGTCGAATCGAGAGAAATTTGCAAGCATCGACATCGTCTGGAAGAGCGGAGGGAGGTGGAAGAGGGACGGGGGGAAGGCAAGGGAGAACGGTGACGGCAACCCGACTTGGGGGAAAGCAGACTAAATCAGCATGTGAGGCAGCATCGAGAAAATAACAAGTACAATAAGCCCTGATGAAGGATTGCTCCTTCCCCATCTCTAGCCAGTTGAACAGAATGCTCTAAGGATTGATAGAGGAAGGCAACCAAATTGATCTTTTTTCCCCAACACAGATGCGAGAGGATAAAAAAGTGGGGGCCGTAGACTAGACGATAGTGGCCATCAATAGTGAAATAACGCATAATGACTTCAACAACTCTGTTCCATGGGGAGGCAGAGAATCGCGAGTGTACCCTGAGAGATATTTGACAAGCTTATCCCTTGGAGCGATGAAATCCTACATTTCAGCATGTAGTGAGTGCTTGAAGTAAATATCACCGGTGGCGGAGACCGTGGCATCAGCGATTGCATTTGTGGAGATAGTAAAATATGTGTTACCGATCTGGACACGCCCCCTCGACCAGGAAGCCATTACCGCATACGAGACCAGGGCTGAATAACCCACCATTCTCTCAAGGAAAGTGGTGATACCATTTTCCAATAAGATGTTCCAAACCTCCTCATCATCCTTAACCGTGTCACAGGATGCAGGTTCAATATGCTTTAGTTGGCCACCCATACTGTTGAGAGAATTGGAAAGAATGCAAAAGAGGGGATGTTGGATGGCCTTAAAAGCCCACCCAGGGCATGGGAGCCATCTGCATCAACATCATTACCCTCCCGCCAGTACATCATATGATTAAGGGGAGGAATTACACCATGCGTGAGGAAATCCTCCACATCATAACACATCTCTCCCTTCAAATGATTCAGTGTTATACGTCTAATCATAATAAATGAAGAATTATTACCACCACCTTTTGGGAGTCCATAAAGGCATTGCTGACACCCAAGTCAGCTCACCCTTCCACCAGCCAACATTAGGAAGAGAGGTCATTCTGGATAATTTGGAGGAGATCAGCCGGGAAGTTGTCCTTCCAGCTTTGTTGACTCTCAAGGAGAACTCGATGTTAGCCAAGTGGTCCGCCACTTTGTTCCCCTCCCGAGGATGTGCTGAAACTGAATTTGCTGGAAACTCCTTTGTAAGATTATGATATCAGCAATGATATTTTGGATTGACCATTGACCAGTATCCACTGACTGTAGGAGATTGATGATATTGAGGGAATCACTTTCAACTTGGAGAGGATCATTGCCAAATTTGATAGCCAACTCAAGGCCTTTGAGAATGGCCATGGCTTCCGCGCGATGGTTGGTGCCATAACTAAGATTATGGGCAGAGGCAGCTACAATGGAACTAGAGGAGCTACGAAGGATGGCTCCTCCACCTGATTTACCAGGATTGCCTTTCGAGGCACCATCCGTATTAAGTTTCTCCAACCAGGGGGGGAGCCACCACACTAAACCATGATCAGAAGTAGGGGCTTTACTTATAGGAATATTTGCCAACATCCGTTGCCACTCCTAAGAATTACAAATTTGAATTTTTGCTGATATTTGGCCTAGAAGTGAGAGTTGAGATTATCCTGGAAAGTCAGAGCTATCTGAATAGCCACACGATCAGGTTCAAGACTCTGGTCTCTAAATATTCTTCTATTCCTTTCTTTCTAGATGCCCCAAATACCATGCGGGAGGAGAAGTTTCCAGGCCAGAACCAGGGCTGGATGGGAGAAGGGGGAGCACCATTGAGAGAGGGTGTCCTGTATGGACTCTGGAAAGGTCCAGATCACTCCCATTCGCGATAAGAACCAATGCCAAATATCTTGAGAAAAGGGACAGTGGATCAAAATATGGGAAGAGGATTCCACTGCCTTAGCACAGAGCACACATCTAGTGGGAAGAGAGAAACCCCTCCTTTTCAAATTTTCTCCTGAGAGGAAAGCATTCTTCGAAGAGAGCCAGGAGAAAAAGCCAATTTTGGGGATTATTTCCTTCACCAAATTTTGGTGAGGGGAGGACCAGAGCCGGTACAATGCATGGAGAGGTAAGGCTTTAACCGAGAAAGATCCAGATGGGGAGAGGGGCTAGATTAGCTCATCTTCAGGCTAGGAAAAGGGGATATAGATGGAGGAAAGCTTGCTTCTAAGTGAAGTCAGGAGCAGCCTCTGCTGATCTCTTATTCCATCCCAATCCGAAATAGTCTAGGAGGGTATAGAGTTCACCACCTTCCAAAGCAGAAACTAACCTTCCATGCCTATTAATGAGGCTTCTTTTAATAGGATCCCATGAGGGGTTGCTATCCAGTGGCTTTTCCCCAATCCAATGATCTCGCCAGAAGTCAATAAACCTACCATTTCCAAACCTCAATTTAGTGCCAACCTGAAATAATGGGGAGGGAACTAATAACAGAATTCCAAATGGTCGAACCTCGAATTGGATTTGAGGTAAGAAATTCCTCATTATGAGTAAGGTACTTAGCTCTGAGGAGCTGAGCCCAATGAGAGTTTCCTTTAGCAACTTCCCATCCAATTTTTGCCAGGAGGGCTGCATTCATATCAGCCATCCTTCTTAACCCAAGCCCCCCAAGAGAGGTTGGCTTGCACACTTCCTTCCAGGAGACTAAATGGATCCTCTTTTTTTCTTCCACTCTAGACAACAGAAGTGCTTTTGGATTCTTTCCACCACCTCCTTCACCGAGTTGGGAAATTTGAGAAGGGACATGAAGTAAGTAGGAAGATTCTGGAGGGTGGCTTTAACCAATTGGAGTTTGCCAGGTTGGCTGAGCAAGGCCCCTTTCCAGGCTGTGAGCTTTTTTGATATCTTTCGATGACAAGATTCTAGAGATTTTTGTTTGCTTTCCTTGGAAGAGGGAATACCCAGATAGGAGGCGGGGAGGTCCACAATTTTGCAACCAAAAATATCAGCAATCTTCCTCTGGGTCCTAGGAGCAGTATTTATGAAAGAGATGTTGCTCTTGTTGAAGTTAATGATTTGTTGAGAAGCAGCTTGATAGAGAGATAGGATATCCATGAGAGCACGAGCTTCAATCATAGAGGCAATGCTTAATAGCAAAGTATCATCCACAAATTGGCTATGTGTGGCTGAAGGCAAGCTGGAAGTGATCTTCAGACCCGATATGACAGACTGACTTTTAGTGGCCTCAAGGGCTTTGCTTTGAGGGAGTCAACCATAAGAACAAAAAGGAAGGGTGACAGGGGTCACCTTGCCTGATACCTCTGCTACTTTTGAAGAAGCCCGCCGGAATGCCATTTATAAGAATAGAGAAGCAAGGAGTCACAATACAAGAGAAGACCCAACTGCACCATCTTTTATCGAAACCATATTTTTCCAGGACCCTGATCAAGAAAGGCCAGCTGACTCTATCAAAAGCTTTTTGCATATCTAGCTTGAGGATCATTCTAGGGGATTTTGAGTGATAGGCCAAGTGGATAGCCTCGTGTACCATAATGATACCACCTTGGATGAGCCACCCATTAATAAAGTTGTTCTGGTTTTGAGAGATGAGAGCATTCATTAGGGGTTTAAGCCTAGAAGCCAGCATCTTAGTGATGATCTTGTAAGTGGTGTTGCATAAACTAATTGGCCTAAAGTTGGAGACATCTTTTGAGCCCTGCTCTTTTGGGGCAAGGGCTAAGAAGGTGGTGTTCCATTCTTTTAGAAGGTTATTACTGATCTGGAACTCATTAACCACTTTGAAGAGATCCTGCTTGATGGTCTCCCAGAAAACTTGGAAAAAAGCAGCTGGAAAACCATCCGGGCCCGGAGCTTTGTCCCTTTTCATGGCGAAGACTACTTTATGAATTTCCTCCATAGAAAAAGGTTTGATCAGACTATTGTTCATCTCAGCAGACACAAGCTGGGGGATATGTTGGAGCATAGAGGACATTGATTGCTCTAGAAGGAGGTTGGTCGACCTGGAGGAGGTTAGAATAGAAGGAGACAAGCTCATTGGAAATGTCAGAATCAGAGGTTAATAGGTTACTTGAGGATGACACCATCTCTCTGATCTCGTCCCTGATTTTTTGCTTTGAGGCAGTGATGTGAAAGACTTTGGTGTTGCGATCCCCCTGCTCGAGCCAAAGGGCTCTAGATCACTGCCTCCAATAGGTTTCTTCCTCTTGAAGTGTATTGTGGTATTCGCTGAGGAGGGTGGTTTCTTTTTGGTGAAGGTGATCCAATCTCCCATCAATTTCCATTTGAGCAGAGACTCTGGCAATATCCTGTGATAGCTTCTGCTTGTGGATCTTGGTGTTACCAAAAACTGTAGTCTTCCAAATTTTGAGCTATTTTTTAATTTCTTTGAGTTTCTTTGGAAAACCTAAACATGTCAGTGCCCTCAACATTGATATCCCACCATTTGGCAACAAGAGGATTTAGGTGATTATTCTCAAGCCAGGAAAGCTCGAACCTGAAGGGAGGGTTCTTGATATTCAGATTTTGATTCACACTGAGAAGGAGAGGGTTGTGGTTAGAGGCAGCCCGAGGGAGGGAATTGAGGTAAAATCGGAAATAGAGAGATCTAGTCAAGAGAGCCCAACGATCGATCTAGTCTGCTTTGAATATGGTTCCTACCTAATCTGCGGTTAGACCACGTAAAAGAGGAGCCGTGAAGGTCCATGTCAAGAAGTGAATTCTCCCTAATGAAGTCAGCCAGAGCTTCCATGCGACAAAGCGAGGCAGAGCTCCTCCCTATTTTTCCAAAGGAAAAAGGGGGCAATTGAAATCACCCATTATTAAAATGGGGATATTGCCGCAAGTGTTGATAAAATTTGAGATGTCTTTCCACAATTTTTCACATTGGGTCTCCAAATTGGGGGCATAGACATTGATGGCAATCCATGCGGAGTCAGAGCCAACTTCTTGGAAGAGCATGCACAGGAAGTTGGGATGCTTGAGCAGACAATCACCTTTGAAGCTCCTGGGATCCCATAAGGTGCATAGTCCTCCAGAATTCCCTCTCAAGGTTGAGATTCAAAAGAAGCAGCCGGCCAAATTTTCAGGAGACGATCATCTTTTTTAAGTTTAGTTTCCTGCAAGATAATGATATCAGGAGAGTTCTAGAATTTTATATCTTTGATGACTCTTTGTTTTTGAAGAGAGTTGAGACCTCTTATATTCTAAGAGATGATCTTCATTTCTTAGATTTGGATTTGCTCCCCACCACCATGGGATTGTGTTATGCATTCCTTGAGCGACATTAAGAGCAACTTCTTACTGGAGTTTGAAATTTCTTAGAGTCCGTCCCTAACTTTTTATGCGCCAATATCATTCTTCTTATTGTTGCTTCTTGTATAGCGGGGATTAAAACTATCATCTAAAGTGGGGGCCATAGGGGAGATGGTTGAGTCCAAGGGAGGGGGAAAGAGGGGGGCCGGGGGAAGGCTCAAGGGGGGATCTGAGGAAAAAGAGCCAAGGGGGAAGGGGAGGAATGAGAAGGGAAAGAGGAGAGGACACAAGAGGAGGAGGGGAGGAGGAAACAGCCAAAGAGGGGGTAACCTCCTCAGAGGAGGGGGGGAAGAATCAAGGGGTTCACCGAGAGGGTGGGGGACATGGAGGGGAAGAGGGGGGATCAACAGAGGAGGGTAATTTAGTGGTAGTGTTAATTTCTCCCTCTTCCAGGAGAGTAAAGGAATTTGAGATGGGGATGATTGGGATCTCAACAGAAGACATTTTTGGAATAAAAATTTTCTTATATTTTGGGGAAGAATTTTGGGCTTTGGTTTTAGGCTGAGGTTTGGAGGGCAACCTAAGGCCCGGTGGCCAATGCTTTTACAGAAGGAGTAGGCTTGAGGAATATATTCATAGTCAATATTTTGTTTCCAGTTCCCTAGATCAGATAGTAGCTCTATCTCTTTTGGGAGAGGACAACTGACATCAACGTTAACACAAAAACGGGCATGGATGAATCTAGTTTTAGCTTTAGTGGCTTGATCAATAGCTATTAAAGAACCTATAGTTAGAGCAATACCTTCAATAACCGTTGGATGCCAGAACTCCAAAGGAAGCCCCGGAGGCAAACCCATATTGGAGCTTGGGTCATGGATTCAGTATGTGGGTTGAAGCCCAGAGACCATTTCCTGATGTAGAAGCCACATCTGCCAAAAAACCAAGGGCCACCAAGAAGAGCTCTCGCGAAATCCTCTTTCATGCTGAAGGAGAATAAAATGAATCCATTGGGCATTGCTGCTATTTCAAGCGCCCCACATGGGTGCCATTTCAATTGTGCCCATTTTTTATATCCTCCAAAGGGGGTCTAGGGCCCATCAATTTTCCCACCAGTGAAAGATCACGTGAAGCAGCAGTAGCATCAGTGATGTGAGAGGGAATGTGTAGTGAGAAGGACCCATCAGTCAGCGTAGGAGAAAGCTTTTCCGTATGAGGAGAGGTGGAACCCTCCACGATCTTATTCCAGGAGTCGGGTGGCTTGGGAGAGAGGGCCCCTGACATGAGGGACCCCTGATCCGGACCAGAAGGGTCCAACATCCAAGCAAACACTAGAGGAACAACAGACAAAGAATAGGAGCTAGGGCTCGGGGGACAGCAGCATGAATACATCAATTGCCTGCACTTTGATTTCCCAAGTATTCTCCATTTTTCATAATAGTTAGGTTTTTGTTGCGTATGCTCTTCACTTGCACCTTTTAGGTGATTTTGGGAATAAAAAACAACAGATTAAATCTTATTTCGTGGTATTTTTGATCTTGTGGAGAACTACTAATCTTTCATGTGCAGGACCTAAATAAGATTGTCAAATAATTAAGATCTAAACACAATACTAATATAGTTTCATACATGTTTCCAAATGGTGTACAACCAAACCACATTAAGTTCAAAGATAAGAAAAAACACCACATTCAAAACACTATATATGCAAGTTTCGATTAAGAGCTATGGCTCATTTGTTTTGAATTCGGATAAGTGCTCTTTGAAATTAAGCCTTAAGATAACAAGAGGGATGCTCCCATAAACCCCAAAGTAGTCCACATAAGAGGGAACCTTGTGGACAAAATGGGAAGTGCTCTACTTACCTACTTTTATAGTATACACTTGTGAGATTTAGAGTCAAAATTATCTTCACACGACCCCAGTGAAAATACAATTGAACGCATTTATTGCTCATTATATTGAAGGTTTAAAAAGTAAAGATAGGATACTCCAAGGTTTACTCTGTGCGACTTCCCCTGGAAAATCATGATCGAAGAGGTAATTTGTGACACCTAGTCGAGAGAAACAAATAGGAAGTCATTTTTTCTTGGTGCAAACTTGACCGACTCAAAGCCAATCATGTTTCAAAATATTTCGTGAAAAAAACATTTTCGAGAGTTAAAACCTTATTAGTCGAACAAGATGAAATTCCATTGAAATTTAAGTCAAGTGTCATTCATCACGGAATTTGTGAAGCCTTACTTTTTCTTAGTTTTTCATTTACCATAAGGTGAGGTGAAACTTTTCCGAAGTGAATCCAAGTAATTTTTAACCCCACTTGATCTACTTCTTTTCTTTTTGGTTAATATTTTAAATCAAAAGAAGAGCATCATACGTGTGTTATTGATTGATTGTGTCCGCCACTTTTTCACCCACTTACATTTTCCTTGCTTGAGACTCGATGGTAAACGTTGAAAGTGTGTTGGTATGCATTCTCATCTTGATAACCATTTGATCTTGATACCCATGTCAAGATCTTTATTATAGCTAGGATTGATTCATCATTGAATTTCCTTTGAAGTGTTACGTTTCTCACATCACCTTGATATAATTTCGATACTTACATCTTGTTTCTCGTAAACTTGATCTAAGTGTCTAGATTGTACCATTACGTTGCTCGCATCTTAACAATTCCTTGGTATACTTTGGCCTTGTTTCTTTTCAAACATTACCTCAACCTTGAAAGGTGTTGTTGTTACTTTGTTAGCGTCGTATCAATACTATTTCGATACTAATATCTTGTTTTCCTAAAAATCTTGGTTAACATATCCAAGTGGTATTGTTGCATTGCTCGCACTTGTAACTTCCACTTTTTGGGATTTAGGCCTTGTTTGCTTCTAAACGAGTTATAGTATACTTTGATTGGGAGTCACATCAACCCCTTGTTAATACTTACGCCTTGTTTATCTTAAACTTGACTTAAGTGTTGACATTGTGTTGATCATCTTACGTCAAACTACCTTTGAAAAATATTTTCTTAAGGAGTAGTTCCTTATTGATTGATTGGTTTATCAATCTTTCATGATTGCTCCTTATAATTATTCGTCATACTGACTTATCTTTTTAAGATAATCCTATTTGATTCCTTGATTCTTTGTCATTCGTTATTCTTTGACCATTGCTGACATTCTTATGACCTTCATGATCATCACATTCCAGGTTTTCAATTAGGCTTGATTATACCCTTGATCAATTCGATAAACACCTTAGTGAAACACTTCTTATTAATGCCCCCTTTAACAAGAATGACACCTAAAAACTAGCATGGGAAACATCTAACAAACAAGGATCAAATCCTTTCATTGGTCACGATTTAGGACCACTTTTCTCTCATGGGAAAAGGAGATAGATGACATGATCGATCATAGTGGGGATGAAGTAGAGTCACCATGGGTGGAGTTTGAATTTGACCCCACTCAATTAGATGAATTCCTTTTTCTCAACAAAGATAGAGTACTTGCAAGAGTTGTATAATTAGGTGCTAAAATTCCAAATGAACATGAGTTTGTTCCACCTACTAACAATGCTAATGAGGAAGAAGATGTTGGAAGATAATGATTAAGTGGTCTGCCAACCCTTAATGTATATGGGTCCATCACTAATATATAGGTTAATATTTAATAATTTGAAATATTTATATTTGTATTATTAAATATGATAACTTAGGTATATACTTTAGGTTAAATATTTAATATCATGAAATGATTATATTTCTAATATTAAATATTATAAACCTAGGTGTATGTGTCAACCATTTAGGTTGAAAATATGGGTCTGAGACATACCCGATCACCTTATATAAAAAGACTTTAGGTCCTTTGGGAAATATATCAAAGGTGTGCAAATCAAGTGATTTGATTTTACCCTTGTAAATAGGAATTTAAAGGAGGAGGTGATCTTACTAGATGTAAAATAAGTTCTCTGAAGTAAAAGGTTATTTTCAAAGTAGTTTTTACCCTATTAGGGTTTTCCACTATAAATAATGTGTCACTTGTGTTATTTATTTCATGTAAGTCTTTCTTTATTTACTTATGTTATGTTGTAATGTTTATTTAAATATTTATTGTAACATTATATAATATGTAAGTTTATTAAATCTATATTTATTAGAATCCTCAAATTCTAACATGGCATCAGAGCAAGGTAAATTGAATAAATTAAGATTAAATGTTTTGTATTTTATTTATTTAATTTGTACGAATTTTTTTCAACCAACTCGAAAAGGTATAGAAAAGTATCCGGTCCCCTTCTTTTTCCCCAATTTATTTTGACATTACATTTGTGTAATTAAATTCTTGTAAAAATTTATGGTTTTTCAATTTTAAATCCCTAATTTTTGGAATGGGGGATGTAATATGTTATGATTTTTACTTTCATTTACCTTTTGTAAATTATATGGAATTAATGTTTGTTTGGAGATTGATATGTGCACAGTGAAAGGGGCTTCAAATATTTACTTGCGTGAAAATCACATATAAATATTTTATATATGGATAGTTTAAACCGCTTCAAATATAAATTTTATTAAATTTGGTCTATATATGTTTTACAAAAAAACTAAGTGCTTATTTTTTTAGTAAGGGGGTCCGTGTTTATTGCTTGGCCATGAAGGGATTACTTTTTAAATCTTAATACTTATTAAATAAAACCTAACATGTGTCCCTAACCATTTATATTATCCATGTAAGGGGCGGCTCATTCATTTATATTTTATAGTTTATAAAAATTATATTAATAAACTTATTTAATGGTTTTTTTATATAAGAGTGGGAGTGGAGAATAAAATGAGATAATATCTTAGGTATAAATGTGGAATTCTCGTATAAATGGAGAGTTTAAAAAAAAACTAATTTATTGGTGGTCCATGTAAAGTGTGGTAAATACTTATTAAAATATTGGTAGTTATAGCCACATAAAAGTTTTAAAGTTTTTAGCTTACTTGTCTCCTCCGTAAAATATGTAGGTTAATCTATACTCTCATAAATCGCTTGCACTTGGTAAAATTCTTTTAACTCGGTCTATGTCCTTTAAACCCCTTTAATAAAGGTTATGTGTTTTTTTATAAAAAAATATACTGTAGTTTATAATTTTTATGAATTATATGTTGTTTTTATTTACATTCTATAAACTATATACATATTTTTTTCAAAGTATATATATTTTTACATTATAAATTATAATAGGTTATTATAATGTATTACAATATAACCTCGCTACTATTATAAAGAAAAAAAAATATGGAATTTCACATTCTGGAAATACACAGCAAGTTTTTGGCTTCATTAAATTTGATAGTCAAATGACCGTCACTATAGACCAAACATAAGATAGTATGACGGTCATCTAGACGTCAAATTTAAGCTTGTAGGCTCTAGAAAATTTTCTTTGTGTTAAAATTGACTGTCAAATAACCGTCACGACAAACCAAAAATAAGCTATTATGACGGTCATTTAGACGTCAAATTTAAGTTGGTCGGATCTTTGTCTACATTAATTTGTTTTTAGAAATTTAAAGTTATTATGCATTCTTAAGGGTCTCTTCTTCACTTCTATATGGTCAGAAATATTTTTTATATAAATGTGGGGTATAATGCAAAGCCCTTTATATTGTGGATTATTATTTTGATCATGGGAGGGTAATTAGTATGCATTGTAATAACATAATTAGTTATGATCAAATAATTTCTTTAGATCTATAAAATTTAGATTTGATTCTATTAAAAGTGTTGTTTTTATTATTGATAAACATTTATCTAACTCTGTGGTATATTATACATTATAATGAGGTGTGTTTTACAATTTTAGGAAAATGATGCCATCCAGTATTTCTATCTTGACAAAACCCGGATCCTAAATAAAACCAACTCCAACATTTGAGTCAAAATAAAATTTATGGCGAAGAAACTTTAGACGATTGTTTCTAGATCTCGAGGTTGGTCCCACCGGTCGTCAAGCAATCAGATAACATGAATACATTCTTGTAATGAATGCGGAGGATCTTTCAATGATTCTACGCAATGTTAACAATGAGTACCTTCTATACATTGGTAATATCGAACATCCGAAAGAAGTATGGACACAACTAGAATCCATGCATGAAGGATACTTGGTATATCAAGGATAATAATGATGGTAAAAAGTTGTAGGAATTCAAAGAAATAGTCTGTATATTTTGATGATTTATCTTCTCGCATCTTGTCTTATATCTCAAAGTTTGAATAATTCAAAACTATGGCATGAAAGGTTAGGACATGTTAATTATCAAGCTTATATGAAATGTCTAGATATAATATAGTGAAAGGTTTACATGTGTTGTCTTCTTCTCTTGAAGTTACTTCATTAAATGATTTTAAATGATGGTTTTGATTCTGATTTAGTAAATGGTCATGATGATGTTTTGATATTATAGATGTTTCTAAAACTCTGATTTAGTAAAATACCTTCGGGCAAGTGTAAAAAAGACAGGTATATGTGAAGGTGTTTGGCTGGGCTGCGTAAGCATCATTAGGTCCACATGTGCGTTGAGTGGGGTGCGCATACGCTTATAGATCCACGCATGTGTCTTCTCTGTCATGCAAGTGCTTCTCTCGCCAAACACACATCGCATTTTTATTTTTCCTCTTTTTTACTCTATCAAAACCCATGCATATGCTTGTAAGTCCACGCAGGTTCTTTTCTATCCACACATGCATCATTTTGTGTCTTTGCAGTCCATTTCTTGTTACACCCACATATATGCCCTTAGGTCCACGTCCTTGTCTCTCTCGGTCATGTGTATGTTCTATTGTATGAGTTTATTTAGTAGAGCCACACATACACTGTATAGTCCACACATATGTTGGTAAGGGCGTGCATGTGCTCTTAGGTCTGCACACAAGTGTTGTATGGTCTCTACAGTGTGATTGTTTGTGGTTTAGGTGTTATTTTTTAATTTTTACAAAATTTGATCTCTCGATTTTCTACATCTTGCAGTTTCCTTGAAGCTAACTATTGTTTGCAGGATATCTATTGAATCATGTGTTTTGCTAACTTGTTTGATTGAATTTAATTATTGATTTTTTCCATTTGCTAAGATAGAGTTGTGTATGCTCTTCCCTCACACATTTTAGGTGATCTTGAGAATCGAAAAAACTCTAGGCCTTTTTCATGATTTTAAAACACTTCATTAAAATTCTTGATTAAGGGAATGAACAACAATTTGGTTAAAATGAATTTTTTTGCACTTTGATTTTGCAAGTATTCTCCATTTTTTGTTATAGTTGGGTTTTTGTGTTGTGTATGCTCTTCCCTCGCACCTTTTAGGTGATCTTGGGAATCAAAAACAACACTTAAATCCTCTTTCATGATATTTTTGATCTTGTGGAGAACTACTAATCTTTCACGTGCAGGACCTAAATACACTTGTCAAAGAATCAGGATCTAAACACAATACTAATATAGTTTGATGTAGGTTTCCAAATGGTGTACAACCAAACCACATTAAGTTCAAAGATAAAAAAAACACCACATTTAAAACATCAGTATATGAAGGTTTCGGTTAAGAGCTACGGCTCGTCCACTTTGAATTGGGAGAAGTTCCCTTTGGCATAAGCCTTAAGATAAAAAGAGGAATGCTCCCAGGAACCCCAAAGTAGTCCACACAAGAGGGAACCTTGTGGACAAAATGGGAAGTGCTCCGCTTACCTACTTGTCTAGTATACACTTGTGAGATTTAGAGTCAAAATTATCTTCACATGATCCCTTGAAAATAAAATCGAACACATTTATTACTCATTATATCTAAGGGGTTAAATTAAAGTTGGAATACTTAGAAGTTTAGTCAATGCAACCTCCTTGGCAAACCACGCTCACAAAGGTAATTTGTGACACATCGTTAAGAGAAACAAATAAGAAGCCATTTCATCTTTAAGCCAACTTGACCGACTCAAATCCAATCGTGTTTCAAAATGATTTCACGAAGCAAAAACTTTTTCATTGAACAAGGGAGATTCTCATAATGTTTGAGCCAAATGTCATTCATCCCAGAATTTAAGAAGCCTTACTTTGTCTTAGTTTTTCATTCACCATGAGCTGAGGTGAAACTTTTTCGATGTGAAGCCGAGTACTTTTCAACCCCACTTGATCTATTCATTTTATTTTTGTTGATATTTTGGATCAAAATAAGAGCATCACACATGTGTTATTGATTGATTGTGTCCACCACTTTTGCACCTATTTACATTTGTCCTTGCTTGAGACTAGATGGTAAACGTTGAAAGTGTGTTGGTATGTCTTCTCATCTTGATAGCCATTTGATCTTGATACCCATGTTAATATCTTCATTATATCTAGGCTTGATTCATCATTGAATTTCCTTTGAAGTGTTATGTTTCTCACATCACCTTGATAAAATTTTGATACTTACATCTTGTTTCTCGTAAACTTCATCTAAGTGTCTTGATTGTACCATTTGTTGCTCGCATCTTAACAATTCCTTGGTATACTTAAGCTTTATTTATTTTCAAACATTACCTCAAACCTTGAAATGTGTTTTTGTTACTTTGTTAGCGTCATATCAATATTATTTCGATACTAATATCTTTCTTTTCTGAAAATCTTGGTTAACGTATCCAAGTGGTATTGTTGCATCACTCACACTTGTAATTCCACTTTTTCTTAATTTAGGCCTTGTTTTTCTAAACGAGTTATAGTATACTTTGATTGGGAGTCACATCAACCCTTGTTATTCTAATACTTAACTTAAACACTTAACTGTTAACCATGACCCTTACATCACACATTAATATTAATTTAATCACTTTAATTAAATTAATACTCATCCTCACTTTATTCATTATTTAATTATCTTAATTAAACCAATTTCCACCTCACCTAGACACCTCACCCCACCACCTCACCTAGACACCTCATTATAAACCTATTTTTAGTATCTATCTACTCACCATAACTAACTAAGACTTAGTTCAACCCTAAAAATCAATGCCTATTATTCCTCTAACCACATTCCCACTCATTAAAAGATAACATCTCATTTTGATCCATGATAAATGGATAGACCTGCCCAAATGATTGCAAGATCTATCATTTTTAGTAAACCTAGGGAATCCCACCTTAACTAACTAAGACTTATTCATCCCAAAAATCAATGTCTATTATTCAACTCTTAAAACCATCGTCTTGTTACCATATAACCATTTTTGTAACCTTGTTTGAGAGGTTAAGATCTACATTCTCAAGTTTTGGGAGCAAAAGAGATCTGCATGCAAGCAAAAAACTAGAGCTCTTTCACACATCGAGCCATAGCCAACATCAAGTTTTTCGAGAGGTATCGCTCTCATGGTAGCATTCCAGGAAGCACTACCACAGTGACACCAAGCTCCATCCCACCGATCAATCATCACCACCACCCAACCATTGACCTACAACATCAATAAGTGCATTTATCACCTATGTCATTCCATCCTTATTCTATTTTAAAGGTTTTTTTCATCTCTGTTATCATTTTCTATTAAGCATCTCCATTCCCCACCATTCTTTCCTACAAAAACTCAACCCTTCACCACCATACCATTAGATCATCTATACATGACCTTTATACATCTCTGAGTGTTCCTAAGATCCCCACAGACCTCACCATTCCCCTTTTCATCTCTTTCTAACCTTAGACCAATTTCCACAATCAATCTTATTGAGTTCCTATCATCCCGACCGTACTCGATGCGTTGGTTACCCATGACCATCGTCGGTTCTCTAAACCATCATCGGTTATATCTGACCGATACCGGTCTCTGTATTTGGCCATCCTATCAATAACAAAACCTAAGAATCTTCACCCAAGTAACCTAAGTGACCTAGAATCCACCCTAACCAGTACTAGAACCCTGACCAACTACCCCACCTCCAGATCTGATTATAACCTAGCCTGTTATATTAGATTTGCTTATTGTATTTGAATGAGATACCTAAATCATATCAACTACAATAGGACTTTGTTTATTTACATTATTTCTCACATTAAGTTGTATTAAATAAGTGGATTGACAACCATCTAGGAAGTATCACACTTCTGGATCTAGCACACGCTAGGCAAGTCCACTACCATATATTGTTTAACTCTCTTTTTGTGGTCTTGTTTTCTATTTCGGTAGTTCCTCCTAGCCAAAAGGAAGCTCTCACAATTAGCATTGGATCAAGAAGTTCAAAACGTGCATGCACAACCTTCAAACCAACCATCACAACAGGTATTCCTCCTCATCCCATAACATTATCTATTTCATCACATTCAAAACGTAAAGAAAATGGTGAAACATTTTGGCACACCCGGTGGGACCCTCTCTTGGGTTCATTGCATTTTCTTCATATAGGAAAACTTTTTTGTGTGTTTCTTTCATTTCAAAAATTACACATTTAATCTTCTCCCTAGTAATATTCCTTTCTTCTAATTGTCTAAATGACATTTGTCATTTGGGGCTTAAAATGAACCACTTCTTCTTTCTTGCATTGCATTAGTGAAAAAGCATCCCTCTTCCTGTTCATCATTTGCTACATCGAATATCATATTTCATTTGGGTATTAAAACACTTGCATTGCATTCTGATTTTGTGCATTATAGCTCACATTAAAAATGAGGGCAACCTATACGCTGGAAGTCATGCCCAACTGATGGTTGACACAATTGAACCATAGAAAGCACTTGCTTCTCTCTCTCTCTCTCTCTTGCCAAACTACACAAAAATTTGAATATACACACCTTCTTAAATGACATCTTACCTGGGAATGCCTGTCAATGATCACACGATCAGAGGATTGATAGGTAATCCTAGCTGGTTATCTCTATCTAGTACCCCATCAGAGGAAGGACCGCCCCGCCATAACATAACCTGAAACCTCACCCTTTAGATTTCCTTTTTCATAGGATGCCTTCCCAACCAAAAACTTTGTTCTAAATTCATGTGTCAGTCATAAATAGCATAAGCTACAACAAATATAAAATTCACTTTTAGGACTACATGTTTTCATAGCTTTGTGCTTGACTTGTGTTTTGAGGTGAGAGGATACATTTTCTTCATCTTTCTTTTTCCTTTCACACTCTACCATCATAGTTGGAGTATTCTACTTTCTCTGAGTGTGTCAGGGCCTCATCCTATCATACCTAGGATTTTGGGTTGATTCTTCATACAATCTAAATTCACAACACCTCATTTTTCTTCATTTTTCATATTTCACAATAATCGGCAACATCGGTCCCAAGACCATCATCGGTTTACATCTGATCACATCAGTTTACCAAACCGGTGTCGTTCCTTCCTTGTTCTGTTGGTCAGTTTATCCAGAGAACACTCATCTCACCTTCTTTTCTATCTAAAAGTTTTTGTGTGTCACCATACTCTCTATATTCTGATCATAGTCCTCCAATACAGTCTCCTTGTCTAACAATCACCAGTTTCTACTTTATTTTTTAAAATTGTTATTCTTCACAGTAACTATCATCGGTCATCTTTGTGTGATCGAATCATCATCACACCTTAACCGAATCGGTTCTTTCTTAATCGAGCATCGGTCACCTGTTTTGATTTTTATCAAAATATTTACCCAATTTTCCTCTCAAAATCTATTTTGTCCCATCTCTGTTGTCCCCTGTGTCATTTACAGAGTACAGTTCACCTAATTTACATTGATTCACATGGTGTTGACTTGTAGCCAAACTAACGCCCTCATGTTTCACGCTAGCCATCAGCCACTCCCACCTAGTCCATCACCACCATCCATTCTGTCACCTATGGATCCGACTCAGCTTATCCCCATCACCACCGGATGAGGAGTTTGTGAGACTCCTCGACTAAAATCCCACTGCCCTCTAATACTACCTTGCTCATTCTTCCACCCGGATTCCTCAGGATAATTAATATACGACATGCCCGTATCTATCCCTCCCTGCTCTAGCCCCCACTTTTACATCAGCTAGCACTAGTTCAACACTACCATCATCCACTTTATCACCTGTGGTGTCTCAGCTAAATCCCACATCGCTATAACCACAACATCTACATCATCGATCACACCTGCAACATCGATTGTCCCTCCAATAGCCCCTATGAGTATAGCTCCATCTACACCCCACCACTTCCCATATACCCATTGCATCACAACCACCTCCGGTGTCGAGAAACTTACACCCCTTTCCAAAACCTCATCCTTTCTATCCCACAATCCTTACCCCCAATCACCACTAGAGTCATTACAACTACCCCACCCACACACATACTACTAACAACCCCCCCGACCTCATCTATCGCTTATGTTGGCTATGTGCCACCCACATCTATTCCTCCTGCAGTAGTTCTCATATTTAGTGCCACCATATACCAGCATACCACCTACCTCATACATTCAACATCAACCCCTTTTTCTGAGGGGGGCACCCATTCATCCCAACCTACTAACGACCTCATTAAAATGATGATGGAGAAGATGCAGACCTTAGAAGCATCTATTTCTGGCTCCCATAATTCTTTAACATATGATGAAATTTGTAATGAGCCTATCCATCCATCTATTCCCATTCATCCTTACCCAATGCATTGGGAAATGCCTAAATTTAATCACTTCAATAGTAAAGAAGACCCATAACAACACTTGCGGTCATTCAAACATGGGTGTTACCTAATCACCCATGATGACGCTTTACTCCTACTAAACTTTCCCAATGTCCCTGATAGGACCAGCATTGATTGGTATAATGGACTACCTCGACATTCTATTTATTCCTTTAATCAAGTAGCCCAAGCTTTCCTAGATCATTTTTCAATCAATGTTACCAAGAAAGTCACCATGACCGATCTCTATTCAACCGGCAATACGAAGATGAATCTATCACAGATTTTGTTTCCCACTGGCAGTCTTATTAACCAATTGACGTTCCAACTACCTCAGATTGAACTTATTGAGTTGTTCACTAGAGCTTGTGCCAGACACATCTCACCAACTCTACAAGTCCAAACCTTCCAAACCTTTGATGAAGCATTCACCATGGCCCAAAAACTAGAAATTTGTGCCATTGAAGAAAAGAAAATCCAATTACGAAACAAGAACACCCCATTCAAATCAAATGATTCTTCTTCATCTTCAAAACCCCAAAATAACTATTCAAATCCCAAAGGATCTTCCAACGTGGTAGTCCTCAAGGCAGGGTCCACCTCATCCTTCTAATCAAGCCCAACCTTCTTCCAATCTTTCTCCTGTCTAGGCCTTTCAGCTCTCAAAGTGGGAGCAAGGAAGTACACTTCGATCGAGAGCCCTATTCTTCGGTCTTGGAAAAACTTCTTAAAGTTGGAGCCATTACACTTCCTCCCATAAAACCTCATACAAGTTTCATCCCACTCATCCTATGCCCACATGGTATAAAGAGCATGACTACTATAATTATCATCGTGTTAAAGGACATAGTGATGGTAACTGCATAAATTTTAAAAACATTGTTCAAGAGATGATAGACAATGGAGACCTTGTTGTAGACAACCCAAATGCATGCCAACAAATCAGAATTTTCACATCTTCAAAAATCCATTCCCTAATCATAAACCATCATCTAATCAAAATAGTGAACCTTCATCCAACGACAACAACATCCATGAGGTTCACGTAGTTTTTGATATCATGCCAATTGTTCCTCAAAACCTACCTACTTCATCTATTGAGGAAATCTTGGCACAAGCTCCTCCACCCACAGAGGAGCATACCTCTTCTACTCCTCCACCCATAGAGGAGTCCCCTCATCTCCCCTTTCTCTCACGGAGGAACCCACACTTTCTACCGATGTCGTGTCATCATCTAGCTTCCCAACCTTCTAAACCATCAACACTTGTTATTCTCCCATCCACAAGAGAATCATCATCACCTTCTCCTCCACCGAGAGAGAAGTCTACCTCACCCGACCTATTATCTCTCCTACCCATGGGAGATTCTTCAGACATGTCACTACCTATCGGGATAGTTCTCCCCTAGCATCCCAGACCCTATTGACATGATCTCATCTCTTACCTACAAATCCAAGGCCAACCAATTCCCTGTCTCACAGACATATTTTACAGGGATTGCCACCCAACCCATTCCATCCTCTTCTTCAATAGTCCCATTTTCATGGTTGGTCGATCATTTGGATTACGTTGATCATTCCATGCTCTGGGACATCTTCGGCTCCCCATTTTGACCCAAATGCAAATGTTTCCTAAGATACTTCCACGATCTACCCAAAGGTATTTTTAAACCAAAACTACACTGACCATGCCGATTGAAATGGATTCCTCTTCATCATCCCTACTTCCATCCAAACTTCTACCCATCACTACAACTATTCCCAAACCTAAAAACCTACCCACACTTATCTCCCCACCCGTATCTAGACCCATCACTACTTTGGGTGTTATGCCGACATCAAGCCTTACTCACCCACCTATCAAATTAGACTTAGCCACATCTTCCAAAGTCTGCAATAAGCATTATCCTCCCACCTAAAAAGAAAACCCAACCCTCTAGGCCACATACACACCGGTCTCACCTACTACACCCTTTTCACCTTCCCCCCTTCCATCCATCCTAGGGCCTCATCCATCAACCTTGACCAAACAATCTCATACCCAAGGCCAATCAAAAGCTAAACAACCTACTACTGCATCACGAGCCTTTGTTACACCTCATTCACCCAAAAACCAAACTCCCTCACCCTCACCCATGCACTTCTTGCCACCTATACCTCCACCAGTTACTATAACCCCAACCTTGCCTATACAACTTCAACCAATGCCACCTACCCCACCTCTACCAACCACCTCCACCACAACTCGGTTTCCCCCATGGGTAACCCATCCTCTTCCACCATCTATTTTTTTCCTTCTACATCCCATACTCCCATGTCACCTTTACCCAAGAAGGTGCAACCCAAAGCTAAGAATCCACTACCCTCCACTAAGGTAGTCAAACCAACCAAACCTTCCATCACCAACTCTTCTACCCCACCTTTACCCAAATAGATGCCAACAAAGACCTAAGACCACTCCACATACCAAACTAGTAGACCAACCCATTCCCCCTCCTATAAAGCCTCTTCCTTCACAATCAACCACACTATACCCAAACCCACACTCACCTCCCATTGTGATCCATTAGCGGGGTCCTACACCAACATTTTAACCAATCTCTTGAGACTTCCATCATCACATTACCACCACTTCAACCTTACGATCCTCTCAAACCCAAACCAAAAGGGTTTGATGAAACCAAGATTTGTGCCTATCATCATGTGTCAGACATGATGTTGAAAATTGTAAGGCTCTAAAGACCGTTCTTCTTCAAATTTTTCCTCCTAAACAAAATTTTGATGATGATGACCTTCTTGATGAGGACCATGCTCCACCATCACCTATCACCATACATCATCATCCTTTACCCATTCAATGATCAATATCTCCACCCCCACAACCATTTTTCCCACCTCCAAAATTTGAGATCAACATGGTCCATATAGAGAGTTGGCCAAACCACCACCCAAATGTCAATGTGCCCTACTCATTTCACAAGGCTCTTATCCACCACTAGGATTTTTCCCCTCATGCCATTATACCTTTCATGACACACCCTCTCCATCCACCTCCCCTCAGATTAACATGGTTCACGTTGCTACCCATGCTCAAAAAGACAAAGGAAAAGAAAAAAAACTAGCCCATCAACCAACCCTATACCCTATATACCATCTACACCCACTCCCAAAATCACCATCCACGACCTACATACCCTATCTCTGATGGGGTCACCCATCACACAATGATAAAACAATTACATCAGTCTCCTCTAAAGATGTCTTTGTATGATCTCATCCAGACTTCTGAATCCCACAGATAAGCCCTTATCGAGGTTTTACAATCCATTGAAGTTCTACCCAATGACCCCACACCAGTGGCCTCAATTATCACCCCTCACCATGTGGCCTCGCTAACCAAATCAGCTCCTCCTTCTACCCCCACAACCACTCCTCACAGTCACCACCCTCAACTTTCTCTAAGAGGAGATTGTACCTCTCTCAGTCAGATGACCCTGATCCCACCCTATTCATTTATGTTTATATCGATAACATACACATATGATGTGTCATGATTGATGGTGGTGCTAGCATTAACATCATCTCCTCCCACACATACAATCAAATGTGTATTCCTTCTAATCTATATGCATAATAACCCAGTTATGTTATGCTCTCTTTCAACGACACCATCACCTCCACCCTTGGCACTATTATCCTTCATGTTCACGTAGGCCCTCGCATTGTCCCAAAACTATTCTACATCTTAGAGGGGGAATTCTAATATAACCTATTACTCGAAAGACCTTGGATTCATGTCATGGGTTGTGTCCCTTCAACTTTACACCACTGTGTAAAATTCAAGCATGAAGGACATAACTACACCATCCCCACCGACCCATCACCATTCAAGACCTATAACATGTTGTACCGACCCAACGATGTACTTGTACCAGTCAAGGCATCTGCCACTACCCCCACTTCACCTTCACCCACAAGCCCATCCACCAAGGCTACCACCACCTCTCCCACATCTAACCCTACTATTCCTACTACCACCGCAGCCTCTACAACTCATCTACTTCCCAATCATCTAGCAAGAGTCATCTATCCCCGCTACCCACATATCGACTACTGATCCCTTAGAAGGTGTTTTTCAATGCCTCACTCTAGGGGAGTACCACCTATATAATATCGACACATTCCTCACTCCGCAAGAGTATGGGAACTCGCACAACACCCTAGTTATGACTACCACGTAGGTGAGGTTTTTCCTTATGGTCCTCCCCACCTTCGCACTAATCTAACATATGGGGGACTTGATATTTCCACTTATTCACCCAAACCTCCATCCCAAACATGACCATTTTCATCTTGACTTACAATCCCTTACTAACCACCACTTCACTCACACTTTCCTCCACCATTGCATGCATGGAAAGGCTTTGGCTTCATTTTTATGAACAAGGCCACCATACTATCATCTCCTATACCACCCATAAACACAATGACCATAGTGGCATTGGCTTTTCCACACCACCTCCCAAGAAGGCTCACATGTCGACCTCATTGAGGAAGACAAACCTTCTCCACCTCATTCACCCACATCACCATCTTCACCCACGAGTCCATAGATCCCGAATCTATTCCTCCTAACTTTTTTTTTCATAAACACAATTTCCTAGGACCTCTAACCTATCAACGTGATGATGGTGAGGCTCCCTCTTCTCTCCCCTTCCTATATCCTGACATGATCGATGATGATACACCTTCTATTAATGTCATTCAATGTCAGGATGATGAGTCCATCCTCACCTACCTTGGTGCGGAAGACTCTTATATTCACCAATCGTTACCCTCTGAGACGCAAACCATGTTGAATGAATCGACTATCAAAATCAACATTAATACTCAAGATGACCCACACATTCTAAAGATAGGCCAATCTTTAGATGCTTTACTTGAACAGAAGCTTTTACCTCTTTCCTTCGGGACCATAGAACAATGCTTTTTCCTGGTCCTATGCCGATATGCCCAGTATTGACCCAAAAATCATGGTCCACAATATCATAACCATTCCTAATGCCAAACCCATCAAAAAAAAAAGCTATGGAAAATGCATCCTCACATTGCTCTTCTGGTCAAAGAAGAACTTCAATGCCTTCTCTCAGTTTCCTTCATCCTACCCATTGACTATCCCCAATGGATTTCTAACATCATTCCTATCACAAAGGTGATAGGGGACTCCATTTTGCATGGACTTCGTGACCTCAACCTAGCTTGTCCCAAAGATGATTTTCCTCTACTAGTATTGACCAACTAGTTGATCTCACCACCAGCCATGAAATGCTATCACTCATGGATGGTTTCTCGGGTTATAATCAAATATTACTTTCTCTAGAAGATCAACACAAGAAATACCTTCATCACCCTTTGGGGGACCTTCTACTATCGAGTCATGCCTTTTGGCCTTAAAAATGCCGGTGCTACATACCAATGAGCCATGACTTACATCTTCCATGACATCATGCATCACATATTGGAAGATTACGTAGATGATCTTCTTTCCAAATCCAAACATCGAGCCAAACACCTACCATCCTTAAGGTCATCTTTGACCACCTCATCAAGTATTGTGTTCATCTTCAACCAAAGAAGTGTGTCTTTGTGGTACTTTCAGGAAAACTCCTTGGTTTCATCATTTCTTTGTGTGGCATAGAAGTCGATCCTTGCTAAAGTAAAGGCTATTCTAGAAATGCCTCCACCTACTAATCTCTCATCAACTTCAAGCCTACAAGGTAAGTTGTAATCCATTCATCATTTTATCTCACAAGCTTTCCACCACTTGTCAACCATTTCATCATCTTCTCAAGAAGGACATTTTCATTCAAATGGGATGATGAATGCCATAAAGCCTTTGAAGCCTTAAAACAATACCTTCTTCAACCACCAGTGCTCATTCCTCCTAAGGATGACCAACCCTTTTACCTATATATTTCCACCATTGACCATTCTTTAGGTGTCATGCTCACTCATCATGATGAGAAACACAGAGAGCAAGTGGTTTATTACATAAGTCATACCCTTCTGGACTACAAAACTAGATACACCCATGCCAAAAACTCTACTTAGCCTTAGTTTTCATCACCACCAAACTCCGCCATTACCTCCTCAACCACAAAACCTTTGTTATTACCAATATTGACCCCTTACACTATATGTACACCAAACCCTATCAACATCAATGTGTCACACATTGGCTTATGCTTGGCTTATGCTTCTTTCGACCTCGACCTCAAATTCATTCATCAAAATTCCATCAAGGGCCAAGCTATCACTGACCAACTAACTAGATGCACCTCTTTTTCAGGAATCAACCCTCTAACTTTGATTTCCCAGATGAATCCATAGCTACCCTCTCCTTAGATGAACCCACTTACCAAATGACACTCTTCTTCGATGGCTCCAAGTGTCAATGGAGGTGGGGGGCTGGTGTTATCCTCATTCCTCTTGATGGTGAACCTATGCCTTTATCTTTCAAACTAGATTTTGATTGTACAAACAATATCATTGAATACGAAGCACTCATATTGGGTCTCCAGGCTGCTTATGCCTTAGATGTTAAGTCAATCAATATCTTTGGTGATTCCCAACTGGTCGTAAACCAAGTCAATGGTATATACCAATGTCATAATGAGATACTTCAAAAGTATAAATCACGTAGACATACTTTTGACCACCTTTGACCATTACAAACTTCAAACCACCCCACATTCTACCAATAAATTTGTGGATACCATGGCCTTGCTTGGCTTCTCAGATACCTTCTTCCTACCGACTCTAAAATATTTGTCACAATACAAAGGTTGTAATCACCCTCTTACTTACCTCATGAGGTCTACTCCATCGGAACCATTTACACCTGACCCACGTGACCTTTGGTATAAGCAATTTTGTAGACTATCTTTCCCTTTCCATTCTACCCACCGATCTCACTCATAATGGACAACGTGCCTTTCTTAAAAGTGTCTCTCATTATGTCATCATGGGTGGTCTCCTTTATAAGCATGGCTTCAATGGTATTCTCTTACGATGCCTTACAAGTTCTGAAATTCCCTACACTATCAAGGAAGTTCACGATGGAATTTGTGGAGGTCACTTTAGTGGTTTAGCTATCGCAAAACACATTCTTCACCTTGGCTATTATTGGCCAACCCTAAACCATGATTGTTGTGACTATGTCAAATGTTGTGTGAAATGCCAACAACATGCTAATCTTCATCACACACCTAGTCATGCCTTACAGGTCACACGAGACCTTTGGCCTTTCTCTCAATGGGGCTTGGATCTTGTTGGCGAGATCAATCCCCATTCTTCACAATGCCATCAATGGATTATAACCACTACTAAATATTATACTAAATGGGTAGAAGCCATCCCCTCATTTCTACAAAAAAGCCAAGAAAATATGTGAATTCATCAACCATCACATCATTTTTCACTTTGGTGTTCCTCATCATCTCATCACTGATAATGGAAAGTAATTCAAAAACAAAACCCTACGTAAGTTGTGTGATGCTTTTGGCATCCAACTCAGTTTCTCATCACCTTATTACCCGCAAACCAATGGCCAAGTAAAATCGACCAATAAAACCTTGAACAAAATTCTTATGAAAGTAGTTGATGATACTTGGCAAGGATTGGCATTCACACATTCCTTTCACCTTGTGGGCTTATCACACTAGTATTCACACTTTGACTACTACCACACCTTTTTCTCGGTCTACGGTACCGAGGTTGTCTTACCTCTCAAAGTCTAGATTCCATCTCTCTGCATCTCACTACAAGACATGCTCAATGATGATGACTTTTCACCAGATCATTTTTGGCACAACTTGAGTTATTAGATGAACGTCATCTTAATGCTCTTGACCATCTCCAAATCTACCAAAAATGTATCAAACGTGCCTACTACAAAAATGTGTCCACAAATGAACCTTTCAGTGTCGGTGACCTCATGTCTGAAGGAAAATCAACATGTAACCAAAGAAGAGAAAAGTAAATGGGGAAAAATTTCTCCTAATTGGCTTGGACCCTATATCGTTACCCATGCCTATGGATCAAGTGCTTATCATTTGTCTTCACTCAAAGGTAAACCCAAACTGAGCCTCTCAATGCCTTGCATCTTCGACCATTTTATTGTTGACATCAAGTCCTATATCACTTTTTGATCAATTGATCACTCATCCCTTGAGCATTTGTTCACCTTCCATATTACCCGTTTGAGGATCCACGACTAAACAAGAATCATGTGATTACCCATCACCTTTCAACCTTATCTTCAATATGAGTACCATGGCTCTACTCATAGCATGATTCTCATGGATACTTTTCATCTTTTAAAAATGGAATCCCATGGTCATTCATCACTCAAAACCACCTCTTTCATAATTAACCTCTGTGTATGGTTTTGTCTTCTAAACAAGAACCTAATCTTCCTCTATAGTCTTTCCATGACTTAAACATCCAAAAAAAAAAAAATGGGATTCAACTCCTTGAGTCAAACTTCCAAAAAAAGATGACTCCCTCAAAAAGGGACATCTCTTCTCTCTATCTAGCTACTATAAATAGACTGCTCCCTTGAAGGACAACTATATAAAGTCATTGCAAAAATATAATAAAAATATTCTAAAGCTTCCCACATCGATCATCTTCACGAAGACCTCAAGGAGATAATATACTCATCCCATATAGACTTCCCATCGATCAGTCTATAACAAAAAACAAAAAAAAAGAAAAAAAAATGATTAATTTTTCATCATGGACTTGCCTATTTTTTATCTTGGGTTTCTTGCTAAGAAAAACATGTTGTCATACACTAGGTTACGCTAAACCATCCACTTTCACCTCATTTCCTTTTCATCCCTAATTTCTCTCTACTCAAGGGACTTTCCACAACCATGACATTTCATGATCATGTGACTTTCTTCACCCTTAGAATAGTCCATTATGCAAGGCCTTTAGGGTCTTACATTCATAAGCCCATCTTGGGTATGGTAGACTCATTAGGGTTCTTATCAATTAAGTGGCTCTTTTTCCACCTCTTACCATTCACCTTCCTCATTACTTATTGATTATCCTATACATGACCATATCATCGACACCTATATTTTAAAAACTCAACCATGCCTATGACCAAAATGACCATGCCTATGACCTAACTCAACATGCCTATGACCTAACTCAATCATGCCTATGACCTACATTCAACCATGCCTATAACCTCACCTCAACCATGCCTATGACCTAAACTCAACCATGCCTAAAATTCACCACCCATCCCCCTAATTCATCATATTCTTCCCTAGCTTATGGGAGAACTACATCGGCCTGAGGCCCCTTTTCACTGGGGCTATGTAGGCAACACTTCGAGGGCATGGGGCCCTTGAAGGTTAGCTCAGCCACTCTTCACCCTAACCTATTTTCCCCTTCATTTCCCTATTCACATCCTACCTTAGTTCATTTTTTCATTTTATATCAACAATTGGAAATTAAACCAAACAAGCAACAATTGATGAACATTTTTACCACATCATCACATCATTCATTTATCATTTTCACATTTCCACTATAGAAAATATTTGGAAACTTAAACCATAACATGCATATACATCATCATTTATTTCCCATGTTACCAATGACTTGGACATTAAAATCAAAATTATAACCTAACTCCATCATGCCTATAACCTGACTCCATCATGCCTATGACCTGACTCCATCATCCTATGACTGACTCCATCATGCCTATGACTCAACCATCA
The DNA here is from genome assembly GCA_018340775.1 of Taxus wallichiana var. yunnanensis. Classification (NCBI taxonomy): domain Eukaryota; kingdom Viridiplantae; phylum Streptophyta; class Pinopsida; order Cupressales; family Taxaceae; genus Taxus; species Taxus wallichiana. The sequence goes on from CM031242.1 coordinate 407,848,367, forward strand.
TGCCTGACCCTACTCCACATGCCTAATCACTAACTCATGCCTACATGACCTCACTCATATCATAATATGACATCATCATCCTAATTCACACCTAGTTTCATCACATACACAAATAATAATAATGGAAATTAAAACAAGTACACCATCCATACTATAAATATCATCATCTATATAAATGAGAAAGTTTGTGTATACATACATATGTACACAAATACAAATAAATAAAAATATCTCAAATCACTCAGATACATCCTCACCATCTTTGGCACACAGGCCGGTATATGATCAAAAATCTCAAAACTCTCATATACAACCTCACTCTCTTCGGCACACAGGCGTATATACAAAAATACACAAAAATGGAAGTATGTGTAACTATCAGGCATCCCCCATCGATATCCTCCATGCCTATCTCACTGTCTCCTCCTCCTCCTCTACTCCCATGTGGCATCCCGCTAGCATCTCACCACCCTCCATGGGCCTCGGCTTGACCTCTACTAGTACCTCACCTGAGCTGGCCTCCATGAACTAGTGGCCTCACCCTCCCTCTCTCTCGGGGCTCATGCCCCCCCCCATGTCTCTCACACTGTGAGTGTGAGACCCTCCTCTCACTCGAGGCCTGTTGTGCTCTATACTCTCTACATAGGTAGGGACATCTATCCCTATGGCCATCAAGTGATCCTGATAATATCTCACCTCACCTAGGGATCCCTTGAACCTAGCCATGGGTACTGTCTGTGGTGGTGCCATCGGCCTCGACCTATACTGCATATATGGGGACCCTGTCCCACCCCTTCCTATAAAATGGGACCCTTCCCTGAGCCTGTGTAGGTGCTGTGCTGCTATACTAGGCCTCAAGGGCCACAATTTGCACACTGTGTGCAAAGGCCAACTGGCCCTACAAACCTACTACCTGCACTGTAGGGGGTGGCCACCTACCCCCATCTCCATCCATCCCCACCCCTATGTGGGCACACTGTCCCTCTGTGCTACTGGCTGTAGGGCTACTACATGTGCCTGTAGTGTGGCCACATGTGCCTCTGACCCTATCAGCTACCCCTACACTATCCCCAACTATGTGTCACTAGGGTAGTCACCTACCCCTGTAGGGCATCCTCTAACTATGATAGTGGCTAAGTCGGGCTTCCCTGGCCTCGGTGGTACTACCCGTAGCTATGCTTCCCACCACTGTATACCTATATAACCCCAACATCATCAATCCATTGGTCTACCACCTGCTCCTCCTACCCTGTAGGCACCATTGTCAGCTATGGTAGAGGCATAGGCCTCTCCACATCATCCCTCTATACTATGGAAATGGTGGAGGTACATCTTACGGCAACCCAAACTTTGTCATCTCTGACCCTATCAATAGGTATCATCTCATGCTCTCTACACGGATGCCCCTCTATCCATCAGAGAAACTGTAGCTCCTATAGCTCCTTGGCCATCTTCCTATATGATGGGAAGCCCACATATGGCCTCCAAATGATGTCCACACTGACAACCCTCTAATGCACACCTGTAATATGCTACATCATGTGTAGCCCTGAAAACTCGGTGCTCTCCAACAATAGGTACCCATCACCTATAGCCCACCCAAACCAAGCCCACCTCGAATGCATCAAGTCGGGGCATGCCCACTAGACACACACACACACGATGTGCTCATATGCCCAAGCAGTGTAGTAGGAACATGCAACACAAGAACCTCCATAACCTCCCATAGGCCCATAACTCTCTATATAGCTGCACCAAGAATGTTGGTGCCCATGCAAACTAGGTCCTATCCTCCATCATGTCATGAAGAACCCCCATCAATGCCCATGGGAATCTCCCACCCTCCACATCTGGTAGCGCAAAACAACAAACTACCTCCATCATCAACACCACTAACCTCATCTCCTCTGGATGGGCCCGTACATATCTCCATAACTCAGGCTGGCACTATGGAAACCTCAACTCCACCAGCCCCTCACCGAACACTATCAACATCAACTCCTCATATGCCTCTGAGGAAATGGAATACACCTGCATCCCTACTATCGAAAGTCAGCAGATCCTATAAACATCCTCCAAGGTGATGGTCATCTCACATCGTCAAAAAATGTGTTGGTCACCAATCCCATCTGTCGATGAGGGCGACCATCAAACTCAGCTCCTAGACTACATGTGTCGGTAATGTCTAACCCCAATCAGGCCAACCTCTACCACATGGTGCCACTCCTCAGCTATCATGCTCCCTCACTACTAATAATAAGGGGTGGTACCCTATCACATCCATAACTGGTCCCTCACCTGCATCCAAAAAACCATAACATCATTAGACCTCGACCATACTCCACTTCACCCTTGAACCCCAACCTATTCCCCAGACCCCCTACTCATGACCTATCTCCCCACCCCAACCCTAACAACTACCATTTCCCCCCATCTCAATTTCACACCCCTCAACTCATTCCTATTTATACCTCTTACCCATGCTATTCTCCATCAACACCATCTTCCTATCTCATGGCTTATCTCCCCCACCCACCCTATCTCATCTCCTGGCCTATTTTTCCCTAATGCCGACCGACATCGGTCTTATTAACCAAAACTGGTCTCCCAAAAAACTAAAGATCGGTCACCTCATCATGACCGATGTTGGCTAACTCCCCACCGATGTCGGCCAACCCTTGACGACGATCGATCGTCACTATCACGATGAAAAAAATCCATGAAACCCTACCCATTTTCTCTAAAAAAATCCCATATTCTACCCTCCCTACCTACCCTTCCCTCCTCAAATCTCCCCTCACCCCAACCCCACCTTCTTACCCTACATCAACCTTCCCCCATTCCTATTTCATCCATTTTCTTCCCCAATTTAAATTTAATTTTCCCCCAAAAAACCCATTTTACCCTAACCCGATTTCTACAAACAAATTTACCTACCACATAGAATGGGATCAAATCTACCTCATCGCGATGCATCATCTACATGGTGGCACATCAGGCCACTACACCGGTGGTCCACCCGATCCCTCTCCTACCTCTGCCATCACCAAATTCCCTCCTCACCTCCACCCAATCAAATCAATCACACCGATCTCGTGGACCCACCTATCGAATGACCGATTACCCACTCCGAGGCTCACCAACTCAACTCTCCATCTCACTCCATCACTTTCCACTTTTCCACCTCTCTTTTTCATTTTCTACTATTGGAAAATGACAAATGATTCTTAAAAAGTGGAATTTTCCTTTTTAATCCCAATCCACTATGACCGACGTCGGTCATTTTGGTGCCCTAGCCAACCATCGCGATCAACATGTAACCGACATTGGTCACACTTCAAACTAGTTTCCCTTACCCCACTCCCTTTTTCACCTATCACCACTCATGCTCACCCACTTTTTTATCATTCCGGCCACCCATTGAAACATACCTACAAACCCAACCTACCCCTACATTTCCTTTGTTGCATCTTAGGAGTTGTTATTTTACCTATACCTTGGCCTTACCCATGCCATGACCTATTTTCCTAAACTTGACCTACTTGGTGTGACCATTGACCTTATGTACTCATTATACCTTGTGATGTTGTTACCTATGTTGTTTTTTAGCCTAACAACCATACCTTGCCTATTGTCATGTCGTTTATCCCGACCAAACCTTTGGTGTACCGAGAGCATACCTAAACATTCCTGCACCTGACCTATGTTGTGTTTCTCAACCATATCCTATACCTTGGATACCTAAATCACTTCACCCTTGTTTGGATAAACCTATCGACCTTGGATGATGTAGAGTTTGTAAGCTCTTCAACCTGGTACCGTGTTGCAATCTATACATGTGTGTGTTCATTTGATTTCCATTACCCATGACCCATTTTGACCACAACCTACTACCCATTACCCGAGTTGACCATCACCTTTTCCCTCAATACTCAAACCTTTCCCCACCTATCTTCCCCACCTACACCTTTATCAAACCACTCACTAATTCCATCTTACACCTCATCAGTGCCTGGTTTGGGGGATCACCTTCACCCACACATGGGGCATTCACTTCCTATTTTTTCAAGCATCTGCTTACCAATACAAGCTACGCAACAAAAAGGGGAAAATGTAGACACCAAAATTGGGTCACACTCCCCTTGGTCCCCTTTTGAACAACTAACTTAAACACTTTTACCTAACCATGACCCTTACATCACACATTAATATTAATTTAATCACTTTAATTAAATTAATACTCATCCTCACTTTATTCATTATTTAATTATCTTAATTAAACCAATTTCCACCTCACCTAGACACCTCACCCCACCACCTCACCTAGACACCTCATTATAAACCTATTTTTAGTATCTATCCACTCACCATAACTAACTAAGACTTAGTTCAACCCTAAAAATCAATGCCTATTATTCCTCTAACCACATTCCCACTCATTAAAAGATAACGTTTGTTTTGATCCATGATAAATGGACAAACTGGCCCAAATGATTGCCAAGATCTGTCATTTTTAGTAAACCTAGGGAATCCCACCTTAACCGATGCCGGTCATCCCAAAACCGATGTTGGTCAACCCTAAAACCATCGTCGGTTACCATATAACCATTTTGGTAACCTTGTTTGAGAGGTTAGACACATTCTCAAGTTTTTTGAGAAAAAGGAGATCTACATGCAAGCAAGAACCAAAGCTCTTTCACACATCCAAGGCAGCCATAACCAACATCAAGATAGATCCAGAGGTATCACTCTCATGGTAGCATTCCAGGAAGCACCACCATGACAAGCTCCATCCCACCGATCAATCATCACCACCACCTAGCCATTGGACCTGCAACATCAATAAGTGCATTTATCACCTATGTCATTCCATCCTTATTCTATTTTAAAGGTTTTTTCATCTCTGTTATCATTTTCTATTAGCATCTCCATTCCCCCACCATTCACTTTCCTACAAACTCAACCCTTCACCACCATACCATTAGATCATCTATACATGACCTTTATACATCTCTGAGTGTTCCTAAGATCCCCACAGACCTCACCATTCCCCTTTTCATCTCTGTCTAACCTTAGACCAATTTCCACAATCAAATCTTATTGAGTTCCTATCATCCCGCCATACAACACCTGATTACCCATGACCATCATCGGTTCTCTCTAAACCATCATCGGTTATATCTGACCGATACCAATCTCTATGTTTTGGCCATCCTATCAATAACATAACCTAAGAATCTTCACCCAAGAAACCTAAGTGACCCATAATCCGACCCTAACCAGTACCAAAACCCTGACCAACTACCCCACCTCCAGATCCGATTATAACCTAGCCTGTTATATTAGATTTGCTTATTGTATTTGAATGAGATACCTAAATCATTTTCTCACATTAAGTTGTATTAAACAGTGGATTGACAACCATCTAGGAAGTATCATACTTCCTAGATCTAGCACACGCTAGGCAATCCACTGCCATATATTGTTTAACTCTCTTTTAGTGGTCTTGTTTTCTATTCCAGGTAGTTCCTCCTAGCCAAAGGAAGCTCTCACGATTGATGGATCAAGAATTTAGAATGCACACACAACCTTCAAATCAACCATCGAATAGGTATTCCTCTTCAACCCATAAAATTATTTGTTTGTCACATTCAAAACATAAATAAAATGGTGAAACAATTACCACTTATCAAAATACCTCACAAAACTAGAGTGGAGCATGAGAACATAGAACAACCTCCTCCACATGAAAACAAAGAGGGCCCTCAAAATGATGAAGTCACTATGCAATAAAAATACAAAGCATCAGTAGACAATTAGCTCTATTGGCTTCCCATGTGTAAAAGGAAACAAACAAAAATACACATCAAGAGAAACCTAAGGCCAAGAATAGTGAACTTCACACTAAAAATCAAGGGGATGAAACATCAAAACATAGTTAGGTATATATGTCATCTTCCCCAACCAAATAGAAACTCCTCACACAAGAGTTACAATCGATGAAATCAATACTCACAAGCCTTCAAGAAAGTAACGTAGGACATAGTAAAAAGTATCAATTTGAGGAATTATGTCCTTATCCCTTTAATAAGGCTATGCTTTCCTAAGAATTTTGATTTCAAAATTTTATAAGTAAAAAGGGAAAGGTGATCCATGAGATCATATCAAATACTTTTACTGACAGCCAAAAATGGCTTACAATGAAAATTACCTTATATGTTTGTTCCCATGGAGTCTAGCAGAAAGATCCTAGAATGGTTTCTTCATATACCAAAGGGGTCTATCTTCACATGGCCAAATTAGATGAAAGATTCGTACGTCATTTCTCATTCAATGTAGAAAGTGATGTCACCATGTTAGACCTATGTAGTGTAAAATAACAACAAATGAAACCTTTGCTAGTTTCTTACAACGATGGTCGAGGTTAGCTTAGTTAGCCACTTCCCTTGTTTGATCCCTAAAAAGAAATTGGTTAGCATTTTTGTACCCAATTTAAATCCAAACATTTCCTTTCATTTACAAATGCATTGTGTTGGAAATTTTGAAGAATTCATAGAAAAAAGTTATCCAAATTGAAAAGTCTTTAATAGAAAAAGGGACACTAAAACCCTTTTCAAAGGATAACCACCCTTCCAAACCTACAAAAAAACCCAAATTCTTTAACAAAAAAAAGAATTTCTTAGGAAATGGAATCATAGATTATAAATGTATACAAGATGCCCATATTGGTCCTCCTTTCAAACTTACCAAAGGACCTATTCAACCTCCGAGTCAAACATCAAGTGTTAAATCCTCTCACGAACTCCTTGTCCAAAATTCTGAAACAATTAGAAGCATTGAACATGGTTCAATACCCTATAACAGTACCCTTTCATGACAATGAACACTAAACCATCATGGTACAAAGAATATGAGTATTGTGATTTCCATCATGTTAAAGGCCACAAAATAGACAAGTGCCTAAAATCTGAGACACTTTGTCCAAGACCTCATTGATAGTGGAGAAATTGAAGTTAATTCACCTGAGCCCCATCAATCACCTAATCAAAAATGGGAATATTCAAGGAACCTTTCCCTAAGCATGGTAAATAGGAGAGAAAAAATCTGAATTAGGAGAGTCTTCCAAGAGCTATAAAGTTGTTAATTATGTTTACACCCAAGCCGATAACAATCAATATGACTCACTTATTGGTTGTGTTCATTCTTTTAACAAGAACATGTAAATACTATTAGAATCAAGAACAAATATTGTGTTGTGGTAACACATGCGCTCATCTTGTGATTCTATAACCTCCTCTACCTACCCCTCAGGATGGTCAATATGATCTTTAGATCAACTTGAGAAGACAACTGCTAAGATCTCGATCTTAGATCTCCTCAAGATATCAAATGTATAAAAGACATCCTTTACAAAACACTTCAAGGGTCAAGAGTGTCAATGGATATAGATCCTTCCCACCTTCAAATATGTGGTGGTAAATCTCACACCAAGTGAACACATCACCTTTATCCATAATGAGATCTCAAACAAAGATCACACACATAACTTACCTCTTTACATCAAAGTATTTGTTACCCAAAGAAAGATAAAGAGAGTGCTTATGGAAAAGGGTCTAGGTTGAACATATGTACCTTGAAGCTAATCAAATAGTTGGGATGAAAAAAGTAGATCTAGAATCCCACATCATCACAATCACAACATACGACAATGCAGAGTGTGAATCGTGGCACCATAACATTGTCGATGGAAGTAGGACCTACTTGTCATAACACCAAGTTCCATGTCCTAGACTTGGATCTTCCATATAACATGCTTCTATCCACCCATGGATTCATGCCATGCAAGCTGTACCATCAACCTTCCATCAGTGCATTAAACTGAATCATGAGGGACACACCATCACCATTCAAGGAGATCCATAACCCTTTTCTCACTACAGATCTTTGAATAGATTTACACTTAAGGGTGCTTATGAATGTCCCTCTATCGACATTACTTATACCTCTTCAATCAAAATGCTCTTTCTCTCATGTGTGGATTTAGATACACTAAGTTCTTGTGACCACGGTGCTTCTACATCTATTTCTCCCTTTGATTCATGGGAGATGAAGATTCTTGAATATGGTTATAGAGTATATGATATCAAACAGGACCCTCTTGGTTTCAGATCTATCCTTGTCACCCAAGATAAGAGGAAAGCCCAATTTTAGATACAAATGACCTAGAGATGAGCAAACCATAGGGAAATTCCAACTAGTGGCTTATTAGTAGAAGAAAAATTGTTGGATCCTCCCATAATTTGGGTCCCCAAGAAACTATGCCTTCCTGCTACCAAACTCCAGAGTACACCAAATCCAAAAAATGATGTACTCCATGGGCTATAAAGGACATGAATGTGGTAAAAATGAACAAGGTATAAGAGAACCTATTCCAACCCCACACTTTAAAATAGAAAGATATGGTGTAGGCATTAGGCCTTATGGATCTCACCCCATGGATCACAATGCTACCTCCTCTGAACATGAGGATATCTCTTCTTATTCTAGATAGTGACATAGATTCCATGTCATAGCCAATACAAGGATCTTTCCTCAATGAACCTATTCATAGACACCATTGTTTTTTACCATAACCCCGTTAAACCTCAAGTTGACCTTGTTTATCCTACCTCGTTGATTGGGACTAAAAACTTCACACACCTATGGACCTCTTTGAAAATGATGAGGCAATTACATAATTCATGGGTATTCGTGACAACATTCCTATCGGGGACCATAAAAAGGCTTCTACATTGACCTTGATACCTATGCATACTTTGGGGAGGAGGTTGAGTTACGTGGTTAGAAAAATTAAGAAAAAGTGAGGGTAAAAGTTCCTCCAAAAATCCTCAGCAAAAACAAAGTCCAAGTCACACAGTGAAAACCTCTTTGAGGCGCTAGTTGACAAACAAATCAAAAATCTATGGACATAAAAAGTGACCATGCCAAGGGTGAAAATATCATTGAGACACCCTTGGAAGAATATCTTAACCTCCCTCTTATCCTACACATATGGAGGATACATCTAAGATGTTAGTAGAAGAAACCATTGATGTCAACATTGGCATATAAGAAGAACAACCTAAAATAGTCAAGTTGGGAGCTTCACTTTCAACACAAGAGTAAAAAACTTTCATAATGCTTCTCAGAGAATTATCAAACATATTCTCTTGGTCATATGTGGATATGTCGGGCTTGATCCATATTTAGTAGTGCATAACCTTGTTGTGCATGCATACATGCAAATCCCATCAAACAAAAGCTTAGAAAAATGCATCCACGGTGGCCCTTCTAGTCAAAGAAGAGCTTGAAAAAATCTTAGCAACTGGATTTATCAAACCAATTGATTATTTAGAATGGATATCCAATATAGTCCCGATAAAAAAATCCCATAGGAATCAAAATTGTACCTATACTTAAGAGACATCAACAAGGCATGTCCAAAAGATGACTTCCCACTTCCCAACATCAACATGATTGTCGATTCAATCACTAGCTACAAAATGTTATCTCTCATGGATGGATTTTCTAGCTATAATCAATTAATATTGTGAGAGGAGGACCAACATAAGACTACCTTTACAACCCCTTGGGGAATTTATGCTATCAGGTGATGCCCTTCGGCCTTAAAAACTGCCAAAGGCAACATATCAACAGAGAAATGATAATGATATTCCATGACATGCTTAATGACATCATGGAGGATTATGTTATGATATCCTAGGTAAATCAAAGATAAGAAGAGAAGACCACCCTAAGGTCTTGAGATGCATATTTGAACATCTCGAGAGTATAAAAGTTAGGTTGAATCCAAAGAAATGTGTCTTCGGGGTATTATCAGGTAAACTATTGGGTTTCATTATATCTAGAAGAGGGATTGAGGTTGATCCTACTAAGGTAACTACATAATTACTGAAATGCCTCCTCCCAAAAACCTCAAGTAGTTACACAACTTGCAAGAAAAATCCAAGCCATTCATCACTTCTTCATATCACTTTAGACAAAATGTCATCCTTTCACTCATCTGCTAAAAAATATGTTGACTTCTTTTGGGGACCTAAAACAACAAGCCTTTTCCTTGCTCAAGCAATATTTGGCCAATCCTCTAGTCCTCATGTTTCACTAACCCTAGGAAACCACTATTTTTATACATATCCATAACCCAATTTTTTATTGGTGCCTTTCTTTCTCAATATGATCTTAGTCAAAAAGAAAGTGGTATATTATCTCAAGCCATACTCTGATCGCTTATGAGCTCAACTACCCTCAAATTGAAAAATATTTTGTTTCATTTTTACCTTTTAAAAACTTCACCATTACCTATTAAACAATAAAACCAAGCTTATATCTAAATTTGACCCTCTAAAATACATGTTTTCAAAGCCAACACTTACTGGTAGGATGGCTAATTGATCATCCTACTCAACGAGTTTGATATTGAATATGTGCATCAAAAGTTAGTTAAGGGACAAGTGCTTGTAGACCAACTAGTTAGGCACCTTTACTTAGAATAGATCCAATGTGTTTGGATTTTTAAATGCATCATTAATGTATATCAGGAATCTATCATGTGGAAAGTACACTTTGATGGATCATTCACTTTCCATGGTTTAGGAGTAGGAGTAGTGCTAGTCACTCCTTCTAGGGACTTTATACCTCAGGCTTTCCACCTCGATTTCCATGTACAAAAAACATAGAAAATATGAAGCGCTCATCACTTGGGATGAAGTTAGCTATCAAATGGAACATCCACCAACTTAAGGTCATTGGAGACTCACAATTGATCATCAAATAGGTCAACGATGAATATAAGGTCAAGGATGAGAAGCTCATCCCATATAAGAAGTTAGTGGAGACTCTCAAAGAGTATTTTGTGTGTATCACTTTTGAAAAAATCCCAAGAGCACAAAATTGGTCTACAAATGTTATGGCTAATAATAGTGGGTTCCATGCTACATTCCACCAAAAAAATAATGACATGCCATTCTTTGTTGAAAATTTACGACAACCTACATATGACATGCCAAAATCATGCATGGCTTGTGAAGTTGTTGGTCCTCTATCCCTTGGTATGATCCTATCTTTAAACCTCCAAAATGGTACCTTTCCCCAAACATAACCCACTCTAAAAATTAAAAACCTTATCCAAAAGATAGCCCATACACCCTCCTCGAGAGGCACCCTCTATCATCATGGCTATGATGATGAATCATGTTACATTATTGTCTAGATGTAGTAGAGTCAGTCCAAGTGATCAAGGAAGTACATAAAGGTGTTTTGGAGCCCATACCAATGGAATGGTCTTGGTGAAGAAATTATTGAGAGTAGGCTACTATTGGCCTACCATGGAAACCAATTGTTGCCAGTATGTCAAAGTGTGCATTGTGCTAGAAATATGGGAACCTTATTCATGTGCAGCACAACCCTTTGCAACCGATCACAACACCATGGTCATTCTCTAAGTGGGGACTAGATCTCATAGGGAAGCTCACCCCTACCTCCTCAGATGGCCATACCCATATCATAACTACCACATAATACTTCACCAAATGGGTGGAAGTTGTTCCTCTCACGTATATGTTACTGGGGCACAGATCTCAAAATTTATCATGAATCATCTCATCTATCATTATGACATCCCTTCCGCCATTGTAGCTGACAATGGTAAGTCCTTTCAAGAACAAGACTGTGAAATCCCTATGCCAATGCTTTCAAATATTACTTAAAGTGGTCTACTCCCTATTACCCTCAAGGTAATGGACAAGCAAAGGCCTCTAACAAAACCTTGTTCGAATCATGGAAAAGATGGTAAGTAAGATTGGTCATAATTGGCATTTACAGATCCATCCCACCCTCTGGGCGTATAGGAATTCCATTCACACTCCTACTAGTGTGACACCCTATTCCCTAGTTTTTGGAACTGAGTCCATCATCCCCCTAGAAATTGAGCTTCCCTCCTTGAGAATATCTCTCAGAGACTATCTAGATAAAGATGAAGACTACTATGTGGCTAGATTGGCATAGACTTGAACTACTAGATGAAAGACACCTCCACACACTCAATCACTTAAAAGTGTATCAAAATCAAGTGTCCCAAGAGCTACAAAAATGGATCATACCTCATCAATTTGAGGTAGGAGATTTGGTGTTGAAGGAAAACTAGTTCAACACTGTGAAAGAAAGAGAAAAGAAGGGTAAGTTCAAACCTAATTGGTTGGGACCTTATGTGATAGTGGAAAAATATGGGTCAGAGCATACAAACTTTCCCATCTTGATGGAGATGAGCTATGCATGAACCTATGAATGCCATACACCTCAAGTGGTTCTATGCTTAAATATGGCACAAAAATTCAAAAAACAAAAAAAGTATAAAAATATAAAAAAAAAAAAAAAATTTCAAAAAATGAGAAAAAGTAAAGAGAAAACAAGTCATCCAAGTGTGAAAACCACACAATTGTGGCACTTTGGATAGGTCCCTTGGTGAAAACCAGTTTCCAGACACCTTGGGAGGATTCATTGTTCACAAGCATCTCACATCTAGGGGTACATTTGCTTTTTCTAGAGCTAGTTTTTCTTACATTTCTAAGATTCCTTTTGAGCCTGTCCTTTCAAAGCCTTGATCCGATGATCCTCCTCTTGTAAATATGTGAAGAGATTACCTTTGTACATTCCCATCTAACACTGGGGGCATCTTCACATCTTCACCTTCTTGCACATAACACATGTGGCATCTATTCCCTTATATTCCCATCTAATGTTGGGGGCATCCACATTTCTCTATTTTTCTATACATAACTTGAAAAACTTTAAAAAATCACAAAAACATTCAAAATATGTTAGAAAATTCAAAAACATTCAAATATGGTTTGATAATCCCAAAACATTAGAAAAACATCTCATAGAAAATACAAAAAAATAGAACATTGTTTCCCAAAAACCCAAAAACAACATAAAACACATCAAAAATTGTCTCACAAAAACATAGTAGTACTTTGCTTACTTGTTTGTTTGTTTGTTTCTTGCTTTTTTGTTTGTTTGTACATTTTTTATATCTTTACTTACTTTCTTGTATATTTTTGTATAGTGTGTTTCTTAACATACTTTTTAGATTGATCTTTCTTTTCTTGATTAGATTCATTCTTTCTTGTTTATATTCAGTGTGTTTTGCATGCTTGTTTATATTTGTACATAGTTGTGTTGTTTTTGTTTAGTGTGTAAATTTGGTAGATTTGTTAACTTTTTTGTTGTGCTTGTTTGTTACTTGTACATTGTTTGTTATCACATCATCATCTATATCATCACATCTAACATCACATACATCATATATATATCATCAATAACAACTAAGCTACATAATCATGAAAATAAACATCCAACATGTATGCTAAGCTACTATCATCCTACCATATCACCAATGGGGCAATAGGGACCACCTCCTTCCCCCTCCCCAATATCAAAAATTAAAAATGTGGACAATCATAAGTATCTCATCAAAAACAATGTGATATCATCTAATGTTATCTCATAAATCAAACACATGTGATACAATCATACATCATAATAAAAGTCCATCATCATATACATGTAAATATGTCAAAATATCAATGTCCATATACAATGTGTCTCTGTACAAAATCATTAGATACAAAGTATGCCATCATGGGCATGGATAAAAATGTGCCTTCATATCGAGGCATACAAAAAAAAATACATATACATCATGTCAAAAATGTGCCTTCATATCGAGGGTAAATAAAAAAAATACATATATATACATCAATAAAAGCATCAATAAAAGAGTCATGACTCTCTCCCATATGTGGACTCTAGGTCTACCACCAGGTGGTGGCATCTATGTGGACACTATTTGAGGTGGAATTTATAGTGGATCTTGTAGAGGTGGCATCTGATGAGCCTTCTTGCTTCTGATGTGATGCTAATAACCCTATCTAACCCTGATCTAGATGACCTATGATACCTATGATCTCTCTGATGTGACTTGACTGACTACTAATAAAAAAACTAACTGAATGGAATAGCCCATTGCCCCTATGGGATAGATGTATGATACAATCCATGTAATATGATGCCTCACCACTGTATGTGCTAAATCAATAAACACATCTGTAGTGTAGTGATTGTTGTGGCTGCACTATATGAGCACAATAAGCTCTTATTGTGAGTCTCACCACATCCCTTTGAGCTCTGAGTCTACTCTCCTCTTATGACCTTTGTCTCCACTCTAATCTAGTTGATCTCTCTCTAAGTCTCTAAATGGTGATCTCATTGAGCATCACTGCTACATCAAATCTAATGAGTCCCCACGAATCCTAATAATAATATATCTAGGAGGTGAGGTGTTCTAATGTAGGCTCTCTCTATCCCCACCCGATGGGATATGTGGTGGTGACATCCCCATCCATCTCTACCTCTAACCTCCCTACCTCCACCTCCCTCCATCCCATCCTCCATCCATCCCATCCATCCATCCCCATCCCCATCCCCTCCACATGGTGGACTTCATCTGTGGTGTGCCCCATAATTTTGGTGGACTATGTTGGATAGAATATGTATGCCGTGATTTACATGTACAAACCTGTCACCTATTTTTAATGGCACCTGTGGGACAACTATTATAAAGGTATATGTTGTAAACCTCGCTAATGAGATCTACCTACTATTGTGCAGGCTACCCTCGGATCTGTTATCCTCATCCATGTGTCCCTATCCCTATCCCTATCCTAGGCACCCTATTACTACTAAATACTAGCTCTAGATCCGAGAGCTCTCTGAGCTCTCTACCAGCTCTACCATGTAACCCCTCTATAGCTTCTATAATCCTTGCTACAATGGCAGCCTATGGAGTCATAAGTCCTCCTAGGAGCATTTGTGATATACCACCCATGATAATCAGCTATCTCCCTGGATCATGTAATGTGTCGTAAAGGGCACCCAAGGCTATGTACCATCTACATCAAAAGCTCTACTCGCTCGGCTCATGTGGTCTATAAGAGGGATAATGTCAAAAGTCTCTCTAGAGCGATGACCATGACCATACCACATCTCATCACCCGGGATACCTTTCCCATGACCAAAATATTGCTAAACAAGATATACCTTGTACCACTTTGTGATATAATCATGACTACCAATAAGGAAGTGCTCCACTATCGTTACACTCAACTCTGTGGCATCCTCAAGCCACTGATAAGCTCTATAAGGATGCCATGTCACCATGTGTAACTATAACTCATCAAATGCGTGATGATAGTAATTTGTATCTCCAATGTGGCCTCAAATGTCATCACCAATCGGCATCCATCCCATCATCGAAGGCTCATCTAGAGCCCAAACTCTAAGAACTCCTATGTAGGGTGACCAATGGCAATATGGTCCCATGCCCATATCTAAAGAAGAGTAGTTGGGCCCATGGTCTTTTGACCATGGTAAGTAATAAGATGAAGATCCCAATATAAGTGTGCTAGTATACACTGTCCCTAGTAATATCTCTCTCCATTGATCAATCCATGAATCAATCCAATCAAGCCTAATGGAAAGGAGGTACCTGTCTTGTCGTAGCAATAAAATGTATAAGAGCCATCAAATATACAACTACACAAGATAGCCATGATCCTAAAAGCACCTATATAACCACACTTCCATACCCTTTCGGGGTATGTCTCGAGGCCAAACATCTCAATAAGACACTATGTAATGTGGGTGGCATCCCCATCATACTCTATCAATCATTCAGCCTTGATCAAAACTCTAAGAATCCACCACACATCCTCTAATGTAATGGTCATCTCTCCAGTAATGAAGTAAAAGCACTAACTCTCATTGTGTCATCTCTCAACCAAGGTTGTCAAAAGGCTGTGATCTAATGTAATATGTGGCATCTCGCATGCCACATATAGAAAGTTCAGTCACATCTAGGATCATCTCTAGTAGGCCCTATCTCACCTCATGTTGAGTGAAGGTCTCCTGAAAGAGTGCAACCTCGCATGTCGCTCACATGTCTCCAAGATAGGAAGGTCACCCTACAAGATCAAGAAAAACACTCATTAACTTCATTTCTTCTAAGTAAGTCATCTAATTTTCTTCTATTCATCCTCATTCGTTCTTCTAAAATCTATCCTAATTTCTTCTAAGGTAGCCTAAAACTACTTTTTCTCCTACCCACTCTTTCTTGATGCATGTGCACCTTTTAGCACATGCATTGCACACTTTAAGCATTGTGCATACACACCCCCTTTGGCATGTGCACACCCACTGCATTTTCATTCACTTTTGCACATACACCCACTTTTCCTTTTGGCGCATATGCATACACATGCACATGCAATGCCATACCTACATGCATGCACATCCATGCATACGCTACCCCCATTTCTACCCATGTGCCTAACATCCTTTCCAAAATATACCCTAGTGCATGTGCGCCATCCATGCACATGCACATCCCACCATGCATATGCATGCCACGAACGTGTATGTGCCCCAAGGGCCGCATACATGCTATCATGCCATTTTCTACCTCTAATAAATGTAATAAAATGAACTTAAATAAAAAAAAATTCACATACCTAGGGTCCATCATCAGAGGCCGTATGTACTCTCAAGATGTCATGTGCATCCTCATCATGACTCGAACTCGAGCCATCTCTCCCACATTAGAGCAAAATCAATAGAAAATTTGCAAGAGTTTGGTAACAAATAACTACTCATGATGATTTACCCCCATGGCTTGGTATATATGGTTATTTTTTCCCCATGTGTTTTTCACTCATTATATGATGGTCGAGAGGCATGATTTGACCGCCATGTGTGATCATTCTTTTTTTCTTCTACTACCCATCGCATGATGATTATTTTTATTAAATAATCATTTTTTCACCATTTTCATCTACGTTGGGGCATTTTTTTCTACCTAGCGACCCCTTTCTTCTCCATGGGGCATATTTTTTGCTTTCTAGGTGATCTTCTCTCCTATAATTCTTCTAAAAATTCAAAAATTCAAAAAATTCAAAAAAAAAAAATCCAAAAAAAAATTGGTAAAAATTCAAAATCCAAAAAATGGTAAAATCATTTAAAAATCCATAAAAAAAAAAAAAAAATTAAAAATTAAAATTGGTAAATGACATGCACGCAGCTGAAATCTGTGTCAAATGCATTGTACTCAAACATCAAAAATTATCCTACAAAACATATTTCTTTGAATCTCACCTGTTCTTGTGCACGTGACTCATGGATCATTTGGATCTACCCTCCATCAACAAAAGTTGGTTTTCTCATTATCTTTATCTTCCTTTGCACGAACACGTTTTGGGGAGTTTCTTAGGGCATGATTGATTTTTCATTGACTTCTATGTCCTTCACTTATTCACCTCACATGTATCCTTGCTTGGGGTGTCATTCTTAACCCTTTTCATTAATTCACATAGGTTAGAATCAAAGCTTGATAACAAAAACATTTGTGCAATTGTCTTGAATGTTGTTTGTTTGAGTATGTGTGTTTGTACTTGTTTCCTATTAGGTTAGCTTGTTTACTTTCTCGTATTGCATTGCATTCTGTATGTTGCATTGAGTTAGTGTTTTGGCAATGAACAAATGTTTGTGTTATGGATTTTCATGTCATTATACACTTTTTGTTGTATGTGTATATTTTAATAAGGACCGATGACATAGATCACTGCAATATGATGACATAATGTGGTTTTTACATCAACTAGATGCAAGCTATTTCCATCCCCTTCATCTTCATTTTTCTTCCATATCATTCTCTTCTATCAACACTATTCTTCCAACTCACTTGGGGCAATAGGGATCACCTACTATAAATCATTTCCAATAAGATATGTTAAGAAAAATTTTCTTGCTTCACAACAATACCCACATGAACTTTTCAACAAAAGAGTTTGTACTGGTATTATGTAGGGATCGATGCCCACATCTCTACTCTATATTCATTTCGTATATCACCATCTATCTCCCATTGCAATGGGATTTTCCCCGCTTTGGTCTTTTCTCTTCATCTTTTTCGATCATCAATCGACCTCTTTCATCACCCCATCGACACTCGAGGGGGCATCCTTCACTCTACTAATTTTTCTTCTATCCCTTCAAAAATTCACTTGTTTGTACTTTTCTACTATCTTTGAAGTGGCATCACTTATGCCACCCCAAAGAGGGGCAAATGTAGACACCTAGAATTTGGTCAAGCAATTTTAATACCTAAATTGCACTAACTATCCTCTTTCCCATAAATTGATGACACTTCATCAATAAACCACCATTATCCCTCTATCATCATTAATTAATTACATTTCACTAATTAATTATCCCTCCTATCACTCAGATGCCGATTAACGACCTTTCGTTAATTAACATCCACTTCTACCTAGGTCAATTAATTATTCTTAATTAATTACAACCACTAGTCTAAATCAATAAATCATCATTTATTGAACCATTTCCTCTCTTAAAATCTCTGAATCATACTAAATTTCTTCTAAAATCCTCTATAAGCATACCCCTTCTATTAATTAATCACCTTTGATTAATTAAACCCCCTTTCAACTCCCACAAAGTGCACATACTTTATTAAACATACATGGCCTTTGTATTTCCTCTTTGGGGTTTATCCCACATTCACCAATTTTCTAGCCTTGCCTCTTTAGGAAAGCTATATAATAAACCCTCCTCCTTACCTTTCTTCTTACACCTTATTTTCCCTAGGATAAACTATAGGCATTTTGATCTTGAGCCATTCTCCATTGAAGGAAATAGCTTCTCCATCTTGCATCCATTCTCTCAAATTGAAGAGCATGGGAAGATCCAAAAATGGCCTTATAGCCATGTTTTGGTGAGATTCCATCTTCAAATCTTGAGGAAACACTCCCTTTTGATTTCTAAAGTGATCTAAATAGGTTCATTTGTTAAAGACATGGTGTTATGCAAAAATGTCAATGTGGACTTCAAAAATTGTTACATAAGCTTTGGAAATGATACTTAACTCATAATACTTCGATGGATTCTAGCCAAGGAATTTCATACATTTAGAATTTCAAGACCATGAAAATTTGAAGCACATATATAATATTAAGGTTAAAGGTTTGAAAATTTTGAACCAAATTCAAATGGAGCATCACAAAGGTGTAATGACATGCAACCAATATCGGACACCAAAAAGTGCAACATGTAACAACAGTCACATGGCTCTTATGAATTGATTGGAAACAAATGTAGCGTAGTAAAATCAAACTAAAAATAGAAGACTAGTGGGAAGTCCAAACTAAGGAAAAAAATATGTGGGGAAACTAAGTAAATAAAACACATCTCCAAAGACAAGTTACCAAGGCAAAGCTAATGTCTAGGCTTATCTTCAACAAATGGAGACATACATACCAAAAGAATAAGTGCACATATATTGTATTAAATATTCAATCAAAAGTATAGTGGCAAGATGATGGAATACTCATTGCTCACACTTGAGGACATGGGACTCAGATGAACAATGACATGTGTGTTAGGATTGAATAAGGAAATCGTATGTGAAAGCTTCTTGGCTATAATGGAGTAACAAAACCAAAGGATAACTTAAAATAGTGTGAACAAGCTTGGCATTCATGTGTGAGAACTCTAAACAATATTTGTGGACTCGTTATTTCTATCATACCTTACATATTTGGGCACGCACGTGTATGTGGATTGTGAAGCATGCAAATAAACATCAAGGTGGGAGGACTTGCAAGCTACTTGTGTGTATACATTCTCTTTGACATCCAAAACATCCAGTTAATCCCTTCACTATAGAGTATCAAGAATGAATTTTTGGAAATGAAGCTATAATGTAAGAACGAACATTAAAATTTCTCAAAGAGAAAGGGATGTCACCGCAAAAAATTGAAGAATAGATCTTGATGATACCCACATATAAAAATGTTTTATGGTCTATAATCTATCCAAAACTACTCGCACAACGAAGATCTCATCAAGATATTTTTAACACATTTTAAACGAGGTCAAACCGACTTCGTATGCAAAAGTCATGGCCCATTGAAGCTAAAGTCAAACAAATAATAAATGTGCACATGTATAGTGATGACATTATCATGTTGAATGGCCCTGTAGAGGTAGACCAATCATGGCTTTACACGTGGAACAAGCAAATAATAACATGTGGCATAAAATATGGTCTATAATCTATCCAAAACTACTCATACAACGAAGATATCATCGAGATTTTTTAACACATTTTGAACAGCAAATGTGCACATGTATAGTGATGACATCATCATGTTGACTAGAGTTTAGAGGTATACCAATCATGGCCTGGCACATGGAACAAGCAAACAATAACATGTGGCATAGAATATGCAAATCTTCAACAATCAAGTGTGGAACCCCAAGCCACCTAGTGGCTTCTCCACCACAAATCACACAAACCATGGCCGAGTCAAATGCATTAGATGTTTCTTTGATCAAAAAGTGGGAGGAATTTTTAACTTAAACTGAATTTTGTTTCATATGCATATGCATGTGGGATCTTTAATCCTAGGGCGAGGACCCTATAACCGTGCATGCACCAAAACATGTACATCTCTTTTCACCATAGGTTGTTGACAAAAGTACCAATAGTTGTTCACTTTTTGGTTAATGACACTTTTTAAGAGTCAATGAGAATGTGACACATAGGGCGCTCGGTCATTGGTCCCTCTTTCAAATGCTTTATATTAATTTTCTTCATATTAAATCAATTCAAAAACTACTTTTCCCTCCAAATAAACACGTGAAATAAAAATGTTGATATGGCACGATCATACGCTACACGATGATATAATTTTTTTACGCTACCAACATACCTACATATATCTATGTGCCCCTAAAGTTAGGTGCACGGTTATAGGGTCCTCTCCCCTAAATAAGCATGATTTTATTCTCACAAAAAATTTAAAATATATATTGTAAGCCTTTTTCCTTAAAAAATGCAATATGAGGATTTTAGGCTAGAATTTTGTCTTTTGGGATAAAGACAAAAAAGTTTAAAATGACTAGTTTAACTCTTTTATTATGTTATGTGAGATTGGCCTAAAATAAGGCATTTTAAGTGGTATTTGAACTCCGAATTCTTGAGCAAAAGGATAATTACTTGGCCATTTAACCGTGAGGCCTAGAAACAACTTTAAAAGGCCAATATTGTATTTGAAGAGGCAAGTTAGCCCTTTGTAAAGGAGAGTATAAACATTTTTTTCCTTTTTCAAAGGAGAATAAAGCAATTTTATTGTAGGAACAACAAATAAGAGGCCAAGAGATCATTGCAAATAAATTCTAGAGACATTATAGAAAACATTTAGCCTCCTATAGACAAAGATAGTCCCTTATTAGGAGAAATTTTTAATTGATGTAAGACTGTATATTGCATCGTTTTAATTAATTAGTTCAAGTGTTTTCAGACATGAAGACTTAGTCCAAGTTGGATGAACTCTGTTATCAATTTTCAAAGTAATTTTTTTCTATTTTTATTCAATTATTTGTTGTTTTTAATTAGTGTTAATCGATTATATTTAAACCAATTTTTACGTATTTATGGGAAGTTACGGAAAATTGAGAAAAACAAGCTTAGTATTCGAAACATGTGAATTAGTGAGTGTTTGCATAAACTAAGCACTTTGGATCAAGTTTGAATCAAATTTCACTTTTCATGTCTTTTATGTTTAAATTAGCTTCATCGCTTAATTAAGTATATAAAAATGGAGAAAATGATGAAATTGGTTTAAAACACCCATTTTTCGGATCAAGAGTGCAACGCAAATGGTGATTCTAGTAAATAATATGAGGATACCTAGATGGTGCACTATTGGACTAGAAAAGGGAAACAAAATATGGTTCACCAAATTGATGAAGAAAAAAATGCTAACCACTTAGATTTTAAAACTTCGTATGGTTCGAAAGATGTCATTGACAAGAAGGGTACAAGAAGTGGGCCATATAGTGATTCCTTGAAATCGAAGAAAGTAAATATTGGTATAGAAAAAGTGTCGAAGATTGCAACTATTGGTCTGAAGTTGAAATCACTAAGATTGTAGAACTTATGCGCGAATATGAGGAATTATTCCCATGAATCTACGAGTAAATGAAATGACTACATCTGTCATTAGAAAATATGCACATAAAACTAATTGAGGGCACAAAATAGGTGCGTAAAAGGCCCTATCAAATGAACCCAAACTTGTGCTCTAAGGTCAAAGAAGAGATTAATGGGATGTCAAATGAAATAGTAACTATACCCATAGAGGAATCAAAATGGATAATTCAAATGGTCATAAGTATCAAGAAATATGGGTGTATAAGAATTTGTGTCGATTACAAAGCACTAAATGTCATATGTGTAGTGGATCCATGCTGGTGTGAGGGATATTTTTTAATCTTTTATTTATTAAACAAGTGAATTTCCCTCACCCATTGTGAGTCATCTCACTTGAGTGAGCCATAGGTCTCTAGATTGTCATTACGATTTATATGAAAGATTCTTTCATAGAATCTATCATATGTGTCAATGTGTGACATACATGAGATACATTTCATTTTTGAATTGTAACTCTTTTCTCCTTTATGGAGGTATGATGAGTCTTGTATGGGAGTTACACAACACTCCTACTTGTACTTCTTATTTTTATCTATGAGAATGGGTAGACCTATTCTTTTTACATTAACAATTTCTTATGGTTAATTTTCTTGTTCTTTTCTTGGAGCACATTCTCGTTTCCATTAGATTGCAACAACCTTGATGTGCATGGGTTTTGTTGATCCTCGTGGTTCATTCTCACATGGTATCAAAGTTGCATTATTTTGGTAAACATGTAACTTATTATTGGTTTGTTGCTAATTACTTCCAGCTTCAAAAATATTAGCTTCTTGTGTACGTTTTATTAATCCATTATTGATTTGTGCTAATATGGGTTAATCTCATTTTAGGAGTTTGTTGTTTTGTGGTGTTTTCTTTTGTGTTTGTGCAGTTAGGATTTTTCTAGCTAAATTTGGCTAGTCACAGCTATCTTTGGTAGAAAACTTAGTTTGGAGGTATTTATGCTTTTTGTATTTGGTTTGTGCTTTTTCCAATTAGCTTTGTTTTTTTAGTTTTATGGTCTCGACCCTACCAAATCTTTCATGCTTCCTTCCCTTTTTCCTCCCTAAACTTGGCTCTCACCACCTAGTTGTTGCTCCTACCAAGATCTTTTGGCTCTGCACGAGCTCTTTTCCATCTCGGTGAGCTCTTGACAAAACCCCTATCAACCTTGTTCAGTTGAGCCGCTTCGGGCTTGACATACCTCTGTCGAGCTCCCACCAAGGTCTTTCCCCTCTCTGTCATGTTGTCTAACTCGGGTTTGAACCCAACCAATCTCATTTACTTATTCCTTGGCTCATTTTTATTAGTTAACTCCTACCTTCACACTTTGCCACATTAAATTTGGGCTCATTTAATCTCTACCTCCCTTAGCTCATGTTTTAGCTCACTCAATGCAGATCAAACTTGGCCCTTAGCTTGTTTTCTTGTCAACCATGTCAATCTACCCTCTTGCTCGACACATGTATTGTGAGCTCTCCTTTATTTCCCTACTCTCTATTGGAATTTTCCCTTTGTATTTGTCTCAAGCTTAGTTTCGGGTTTCGATCTTGGCTTTGTTGTGCGAACTCGGCATTGGTTACATCCATGTGTCATCTCGTTGCCTTAGATCCTTGTGAAGCTCCCCTACTCGATCGATTCTTCTCCTCACCAATGGCACTATCATGCCTTGCCTTCCACTCGGCCTCGAAATATCCTCTTCCTCCAACCCTACTTACATTGAAGCATCATCGTCTCGCTAGCTTTCGTTACACTCGCCCGACTCACACGTTGAGTCAATCTCATAACCACATGCCTTAAGCCCCTCCCACCAGCTAATTGGCATATCATTGACCCTTGACATTTTTAAAATCAATCTTTCTCACTTTGTTAATACATGGTTTTTTAAATTTATAAAGCTTTGTCTATATTTTTAAACCGAGTTTATAAACTTTAAGTTTAGGCTTTGTGAAAAAAATTAACCATAGTATTTTCAAGGGAAATTTTAATTAGTTAGGTTGTTAAATTATCTATTAGGGGTAGAGTTAACTTTTAATACCTCATTATTTTATTTATTTTTTTATCTTTTGAGATTAACTAAATAATTAGAAAAAAATATTAAAATTTTATGTTATTAGACATTTTCTCTAACGTGGGATTTTGAAGCTAATTGTTGTTTCAAGGCCCCTTTTATGTTTTCGGAGGTTATTGGATCCTCCAAGAGTCATTTTTTCTACTCAAGCTCTTATTATTGTTTGTGGACTAGTGAGTTTGTCTACCACAACCTTGCGGAAAGGGAGTTCCACCGATGTGAGATGTTATTTCTCACACGAAACTTGATTTTTCCCTCTTTTGCTTTCTTTCGGCCCTATTTGGTGCTTGTTATCATGTTGCTTCATTGCATACGACTAAAAATTATTGTGGTATCTATACTTGCTTGATTATTTTTCAATTACAAGGTGAGTGGCCAAGATTTTCATGTCACATGAACACACTTGGGTGTAATCAATGCACAATTTATAAAGTGCCGCAAACAAGGGGGTGTACAACTTTTTGGTTCCTTCTTTCTACCTTCTTTTTCCACTCAATCTAATCTACCATGGATCCAAATTTGGTTACTTTACTTACTCCCTTTAACTATCCCGAATGGAAAACTTTTGTGTCACTCACCTTGCGAAACAAGAAGCTTTATCGGATAACTATGGGTTTGCAAACTCAACCAACAAATGTTGTAGAAAAAGAGAAATGGTTTGGAAATGTGATGAAGCTTATGGGTTCTTGTGTCTTTCTGTGTCACTAGATCTACGCTTTCATTTGACTTCCTCCAAAACACCCAAGGATATATGGGACACCTTAGAAAAACTCTATGGGAAACAAGATGAAATGAGAGGGCATGAACTAGAAAATGAGCTTATTAGTCTTATCCCTAGAAATTTTTACACCCTTCAAGACTTCTTCACCAAGTTCAAATTTGTGAGATTGTAATTGAAAGAATGTGTAATTGAAAAAAGGACTCACAAATTGTTATTTTTAATCCTCGCCAAACTCCCGACTATGATGTTTTTGTCTCTACCTTCCATACAACCAAAAGGGAACTTTGTGCACAATAAAAATGCCCTCCTTTGATGAGTTTATTGCTGACTTGACTAGGGAACAAGATAAACTAATTCAAATGGGTGCTCTAAAATCCACTAAATCCCATGATCTACTTGTAAATTGTGACAAACCTAAGGCTTCAAAAGAGAAGAAAAAGAACAAGGATCATGAGAATAAGAAGGAACAATCCACCACCAAACCAAATTCCTCCACTTCCTCTTCTAGTGTTAATCCTCTGAAAGAAAAGATAAAATGCGGGTATTGCACTAGCAAGCATAATGAAAGTAAATGTTTGAAGAAGCAGATTTCCCTCCTAACGAGTCTTCTTAAGAAGAACATAGGAGTACCTGAGTCTATCAAACCATCTTCATCAACTCACGAATCCTATAAGAAGATGAAAATGGAAAAGGGAAAGAGAAAGAAAAAGAATCAAGAAAGGAGAAAACAAAGGGAAGAGCTCTAGTTGTAATTGTGCCACCTACTCCTACATGGATTATTGATTTGGGTGCATCTCATCATATGGCCTCGTCACACGTGGAGTTCACTTCATTAAATCCAAGTGACATGGCTTCTATTCGACTGGATGATGACACTTTTACTCTATTATTTGGGAGAGGGTCTGTTGAAGTGAATGCTAGAACATTTAAAAATGATCTAATTATTCTGTCACTTTTAACTAATATCCTATCGCTTTATCAAATTTCTCGCCTTGGTCAAGTCATGTGGGTTGAGTTCACTCCATAGTTTTTGTATGTCGAGAAATTATATAGTGACACTATCATTATAGTTGGGTTATTTGATCATCGTACTCAGCTATATTCCTTCTCCCACTTTGTCCCTCCTTCGATTCTTCATCTGATACACATGTACTTGATGACATTTCTAAGCTTGAGCACATTTTTGATGATGAGGAATCATCTTCTAGCATAGTTGATTATAGTAGTGATAAGTATAAGTTACTTCTTGATCAATGTACTTCTAGTCCACTACATACTTTTCGGGAGCAAAAACTTTGATTCAAGACTCATTAGACATCAGATAGTCTTATACATAGTTATAGGATACTCCACCTTCCTTCTTAGTTGTTGCTTCAGATTCACCATTCCCTCATGGAGATGTTGGCACTTCTACCTTACTTGTGGACCATAGTTCCTTAGATAGGAACCACATCTTGGTTAGAGATCCATCAAACACTTGGTTGTTTCACTCATCCTTTTAGGTTGGTTCACTCTCCATTACATCTACTTCGATCTGCAGACACTCTAGGAAGCTTCTTTGCAGGATACATGATGGTTTTAAGTAGTTGCACCATCTAGGGAGTGTGGATAACTCTCTTCTTCTCCTCTTCTTATTCTAGAAAGATTATAATTTGTACATGAGTACCGATCAAACATTTTATTTTTGGGAACCATATAACGCATCTTTCTTATTTTTTAGGGGTGTCTTCTATCACTTGTAAGTGGATTTTTTCCCTTGTGGTTTTCCTCCATTACTTAAGATCTTTATTGTACATGGGTACCTCATCAGGCGTAGATGTTGGGACCCATTTCTATTTATGACTTGTCATGCCTCATCTTAAACTTTAATGGGGGTGTTATTGTGAGGTATATTTTTTATCTTTTATATATTAAATAGGTGAATTTTCCTCACCCATGTTGAGTCGTCTCACTTAGGTGAGGCATAGGTCTCCAGGTTTTCATTAGGATTTACATGATAGATTCCTTCATAGAATTTGTCACATGCGTCATTGTGTGTCATATAGGAGTTATATTCCATATCTGAATTGTAAATCCTTTCTCTTTTTTGGATATATGATGATTCCTACATGGGAGTTACACAACACTCCAACTTGTACTTATTTTTTTATCTATGAGAATGGGTGGACCTATTCTTTTTACATAAAAAATTACTTATTGTTAATTTTCTTGTTGTTTTCTTGGAGCACATTCTTGTTTCCATTGGAGTGCAAAAACCTTAATGTGCATGGGTTCCATTAATCCTCATGGTTAAATATCACAATCCATTCCCAACTCCCTTTATAGAGGAAATTTTGGAAGGAGTGGCAAGAAGGAAGATCTACACATTTACAAATGGATTTTCTAAGTATCATCAAGTACAAACAGCTAATGAGGACCATGCAAAAATAAATTATACAATTGAATAGGGGTATTTTTCATACACAATAATTTCGTTTAGACTTTTTGGCGAAATAATTTTTCGTGTGGAAAATTATTGGTTTTTCGCCAACATTGCGGGGATAAGTCTCTCCTTCTTGTGTATGGGGGGTCTCCCATTATTGAATGTAAACTATCCTAATTTCTAATGGGTGGAAAAATATGTTAGGTATCACACAAGAACACTTTAGTTAACCTATGGCAAAGTGCTTGTATGGGACACAAGGGAGGAATTTGCAGTGATGAGGACTAAAGGAGAGAAATTAGGGGAGATATGGTTATTTTTGTGAGTATGCACTAGCAAAGTTCACACACAATAACTAGAGTAAGGCCACATCCAATTAGAAAAACACAATATGCAAACCATGATAAGACACAACAAATCATAGACACATACTTCCATGAATTCATTCATTAAATGCGCAGACACCTTTCTTGGTTTTGCAAGATTATCATAGATGCAAAGTTGGAAAGAGAAATAATAGAGGAACTCAAGACAAGAACTATAAAAATTTTATCTTTTATTGATTGATGTAGAAGTGGAACTCTGAAAAACATACACTCAATCAACAATTTCCAACCCTTTGGAATGGAGAAGCCATTACAATTTATAGAATTATAATGTGTATTTTCATCTACCCCCACATGACTCTTTACCTATCCTCATCACTTGTGACCATTCATATTCCTAGGAAGTGAGTATTTTTCTTATTATTAGAAAAAGGACTCTTACAATGTTTAGCTAATGGTCGCTTAAGTGAATAGGAAAAAATAGGCGAAAGTGCATTCTCAATTGAAAATTAGAATATGGAGAAAGAGAGAGAGAGAGAGAGAGAAGAGAGAAAGGGAAGGGATTGACTAATCAGTAATTGATGAAGATCTTTCTAATCAAGCATGGTGATCACAATTTCCTCCTTTTGAAAAGATGCACAAACACCTCGGACTATTGAATGAGTGTTTAGAAACATTTTTGTGATACCTTTCGATGTGAACTTCATACAACCGTTGGCATCACTCATGATGATTCCTCCTTGATCCACAGTGAGAGTGAGGATCACTTTCTTACTCTTTAGGCTTTCACAATTAGCCCTTGATCATGATAGACAACTCACGATGCTCAAGTTTCTTGATGTTTCTCCTTCACTTATTGAATTATGCCTTCCCGAATGGATTGCTTGAGAAGTGATCACTGGTCATAATGATCTCAATTTTTATGTCTCCTCATGGAAAAAGGATGATCTCTTTCCTATCTCACTTTACCTAGCTAGCGCAATCACCTTACCTAGCTCGATCGGCTCACCCAGTCACCAACTCAACTCAACCAGCTCACCGGAGAGATGATGGTGGATCAATACCTGATGATTCTTTATCTTGGGTTTCAATGGAGTCCTTGTCTCTCTTTGAACTCTTTGTCAACTACACAATGCCTCTGACTTTCACCTGTTGTGCCTCGATATACCCTTCCTTGCTCCTTGACATAATTATGATCGGAATGATACTTCAAGATCCCTGTGGAAGGTTCATTTCCTTTTTGATATATGCAATCACTCTACAACCATGTGACGATGCCAAAAATTAACGAGATGAGTGAAAATGGAGCCAAATGCAACTTTTTGCACTGAAAATTGAAACTTTCTATTTTTGACAGGTAGACTAGGAGTTGTTATTTTGGGAATTTTTTCCTTTTTACTCAAAATTGATCTTCTAACTATCTTGGAACACTCAATTCACTTTTTTTAATGATGATTTACCATTTTTAGCAATCTTATATTTTTAGCAAGTTGTTTTTCGAAACCTGTTACTTTAGGGAAATGGTATGTTTTGTCATGTTTGTTGTTTTTCATCATTTATGAGTGTTCTAAGTCATTAGAGTTTGGTTTTTGAGGAATTAATATTTTTAGTAATCCAATATACATAACACTTTCTATTTTTATAATGTACACATACCGGTGTCCACTTGCGATGAAAATATCATCACTAGATTCGACTTGGCTCCATGGTCTCGTGCTCCAATTTTCGTTGTGATCCTTCCATTGGAACTCTTGGAAATCAAAAAAGAAACTTATAGTGCACAAGTTTTAGGTTTTCTTATTTTTCATGGAAGCCATTAATGGATGATTGAAGTTTCAGATTATCATAGGGATGTCTAGAAGAATAAAACTCGGTTCAAAACTCGGTCAATCAGCTTTCTGATGAAGAGTGATGGAAAAATATTCATTTTTGTAATCATGAATGGAGTCGAAACATGATGGGAAACATATATGGTGTTTTATCATGAATTTTCACGTTTCATAGCTTCAATAATGGATGGCAGGTAGAGCACTTTGAAGAAATAGTCTTGATAGCTAGTTTTTAATGTTTAGATTACCCCAACACTTTTTTTGCTCGCGGGAGTATAGAAGTTGATTATGACACAAACTAGGGTTTCAAATCTTGTGTGAATAGCACATTTTTTTATCCCCTTTTTAATTGGTACAAGGGGGACATAAAATAGCACCTCATTTTGATGAGGACAAGTGGCGTGATGAGGTTGAATGAGAGGGAAGATGAGAAAATCAACATAGAACACCTAGGAGGTAAGTTCTGATCGCATGAGGAACTAGGAGAGGGGCTAAGGAGGGTGAATTTTTGTGTCCCTTATTTCCCCTTGGTAATGGGGAAAATATTTATACAAAAGTGTACCTCGGGTAGATGGTGACACTTGGCAAGTTGTGATGTAATATGAGCAAGATGAGGTTTGACATGTTAAGCACTCTAGGGGCCGAAAGTTGGTCATGTGGAGGATCAAAGAGGAGGGATAAGATGGGGAATCCATTTATGTCCCCTCTATCCCCTTTGGAATGGAGAAAAGAGGGACATAAAATCCCCCATGCATCCAGAAGGTGACATGTGTCATCCAAAAAAAAGGACTAACTGTGGGAAACACACCTGCAAGAGAGACAACTTGACGAAGCAATTCTCGGATCTCCGTGGTCTTTTCAGATGAATTTATATATTATTGTGACTATGAATACCATTCCAAGAAAAATGGTATGGGTTTCAGACCTCGATTCTACTTTCATCTTCAAAAATTGTCCCCTTTTTTCTTTGGGACAAGAGGGTGTGTCTGTCAAAACTGAGTTTCCATGGGAATCCATCAAGTCTTGTGAAATATGTTATGATTCCACCATGTAGAGAATTATTTTTATTTCCAATGCCTATTTTTTTCTTTCCAATTCCTTACGGAGCTCGAGAATCCTCTGCGATGTTTAGGTGCCAATTTTGACTGCATTCTCCTTACCCCCGAAAAACTTGATTTCACACCAATTGTTCCAAAACTTCCCTAAATCTTCTTGAATCGGTTCCAACATGTTTTTATCTCTCCATTACCACCTTTATATTATTATGATATCTTTAAATACATCCCGGAAGATGCACACCTATCTTGAAGAGGCCAAAATTAGTCTTTCTAGGCCTAATGAGAAATTAGCGTTTGTAAGCACTTTCTTGAATGAGGTGAATGACATTGATACCTTTCTTTAAGAACCAATTAAATATTATTCAAAATAATTGGAGGAATTGTAAGGTCGAGATGGTTATGATACATAAGAAAAAGCCGACTCGGAGGGGTTTGGGAAGACTTGAGAACAAATTTTCAAATTTAGGCTTAGTTTTCATGTTTGAATTTTTATTCTAGCACAAATGCATGACAATAGTTAGCTTTGACTTGGGGGCACTTTGGTCAGTAAAGGGAAATACATAACCTCAGCACTCTTGGGTGAGCAGACCGACCCTTGTTCATATTGGAAAATAGATTTAATTCCTTACAATGTGTACAACAAGAAAAGATGCACAAATAAGAACAACAAGAAAAACACATGACGGAAAGAGAAACATACCACATAAAGGGAAACACACAAAATAGAAAGGAAAAACACCACACAACAATAAAAACAACCTAAATCATGTATTTACATGTGGGGACATCCCGATTTCATTGAAGCACCAATTCAAACTATGTGTTTACCCGTATACGAGTATCACTAAATGCCTTTCTTCTGCAAATCCATTGACAGCTCACTAAAATATGAACCTTTCCTCAACCTCTTGAGAAATCTAGCATGATGGTTATTGAAATTGATGACCCATGTATCCATTTCATTATTTATGTTTCTCTCACACATTATTTTCGTCTTCTCATTGACTCCCGATTCATTCTCATTAACAATTCTCCTTCATTGTTGGGAAGATGAGTTTTTATCATACTCGGCTAATCATTTTCAAACTACAACCTATTACATTTGATAGGAGTTTTTATTTTAATTGTCATCTACTTCATGACATTTTTCTTCATAATTTGATTCTCGACAGAGATGTTTTCGAAGCTTTAACATCATCATTATCATCTTGATGTTCCATTTCTCTCAATTATTTCAATAAATATTCTTTCACGTACTCTTTACTCTTTCTAAATATGTTTCCTATAGAGTGTGGTATGTAGATTGCTTCCTCCTTTTGGAAAGAGAATTAGCTCAAGCTTGTGTTGGCATGGTGAGTTCTAGGTGTTGTAATTGATGTAAAATCTCATTAATGACAAAGAGATTTATGGAGTAGAGTCGAGCATGCTAGGTAGGTTGATGACATGTAGTATCGAGCTGGTTTCATGATTACATGAGGTGGTTCGAAGTGAGATTGGCTTGGTCTAACAAGCCTAGTCAAGTGACCTAGCTTGCTTAGGTGATTATGCATGATGATTTTAGTGTCTTGGAGATTTAAAGAGCATGGTAGTGGCATGGATAACATGTTAGGATTTTTTTAAGAACTCGCATGAGTTTTAGGGTGTAGGTGTAGGTTGAGAGACCCAATGTAGGTGCTTAGATGAATGAGGATGAGTTGTAGATACAAATGAGATCATGGAGGTATGTAGGTGAGTGTGATATGATTTATTAAGGTTGTTAAGACCTTTTGGATAGGTTTCATGATGAGTTACAGTGTTGATTCAGTTGACACTAGTCTAAACCATGCAAAACCCCAAGGGATAGTCATTCACATGAGATGGGTTGAGAATATGGACATCTATTTGAGACATGTTGATGATTTTATATGGTACACATGGGTGTCATATATATGTGACATAAAATTGGAGTCATTATGAAGAATATTTTTCAAGTTATGATGTTTTACATGGAATAGGGTCCAAGAAAGAGCATTTTCCATCTCGAATTGCACCTTCTAATGCTCACCATGAATTGTGTGCTTTACATGGTACCTTGTGGCTTTCAGAGATGATCTTCCATTTATCTAAGATAATTTAACAAAAATAATGGAGTGTTTTCATCGTCAAGTTTTTATAAACGAATGTTAAGAATGTAAACAATATTTTATTAGTTTAAAACCCTAGCTCAATAATAGTAGTAGAGATATTGATCATAAGTTCCCATAATTTATTTCTTGTGCTAGTATGATGATTTAATGTTGTAGGGGGTCCTCCATATTTCTAGAAAGTTATGATATTGCATGTGGTGATGAGTTGACCCCATTCAAAAAGGCAAGTTTATGAAGAAGTTCAGTTTGGGACAATATTGTCCAAAGGAGTTGAAAAATAAATTGACATTTTTTAATTATGGGAGTTTTAATTGATTTCCATAATGTTTTCGTTTCATGGTTGAGCTTCTTGATGGAAAAGTGTGTCATATTTATGAATATTGGTCCTAATGCAATTAAGGGAAGTTTCGAGAGATGGACTTGGTTGGAGGCCTTCCACTTAGATTTAGAAGAAAAATTGATGTGTTCTAGAAAAATAATTCGTAGAGATTTATAATGATGTATGGTTTATCTCATGATGATGAGATTTTATGGGTATCCTATCTCATTTTTTAAGAAGATTGATAGTTTCTCAAGACAGATTTCTCGGACTTAAAGATTGAGGTAGAAGAGGCGTGAGATGAATTAATTGATGTTTGTTATCGGTTGGAGAGTGAATAGGGATGAATTTTTTTCCCATTGATTGCCTTTACATGTATTTAAATTTTTAACAAAAGTGCAAACCAGTTGAGTTCCTAAAACTACTTTCTAGGTAGCTCTTAAGTGTGTGTTTGAGCATGACCGACCTATATGTGTCCATTATGAATGTATTTGGATTTTTTTAAGATGTATTGGTCAAGATAAATGTATAGTACCAACTTGTATCATGTTTGTGAGTTGAGAAGGGTATAAAGTGCATGTTTGAATATAAATTTGCACTAGTTGTGAGAGAGGGAAAAATTGTGACCCATGTGTGTGATTATAGCAATGTATGAAGGCATTGTTTGAGATGACGAAGTGTGTGAAAGGCTTAGTAATGTTAGAGAGCTTGTGTGTAAGGGTTTGAGGCCAAATTTATTCATGAAGGAAGAAGAAAGAGCGGGCTAGCTGAACAAGGGTTTAAACAAGGGTTTGAAGGTGTGAGAGATGAATAAGTGATCTCCATTGGTTTTTCTAGCAACAAAAATCATATATCTTCATCATTATATGCTTGAGTTAGTGTTTAATCATATTATGTGGTTTTAGCATCCTTTTGGAGTGGGTGCTTCACTAAACTAGGGGTTGGTGCTCCTTGTAGGGTTGGTGCTCAACTAAACTAGGGGTTGGTGCCTCACTAAATCAAGGTTTAATGCTCCTTGTTAAGTTGGTGCTCAAATAAATTTGAAAAATGTATAAACATTTTTTTTGTTTCAATGGGTTTTCTTCCCCTTGAGGGTTTCCACTTAAATCTGGTGTTCTTGTGTACTCTCTTGATCTTGCTCTTGGTTATGGTTGATTCATGTTTGAAGTAAACACACATATGGTAATGTATGATTGAATGGTTGAATGAATGAATGAATGATAATGAATTCTGAATGGACAACTTAAATGATGAATGCATTTTTAGTAAATGAAGTGAAAATTATTATAGGAATGATTCACCCCCCTTCTTAATCCTTTAGGCTTCCAACAATTGATATGAGAGCAGGTTCCTTTTGGATAAGTTTAATCACTTGAAGGAGATCATCTTGAAGCATAGGTATCAAAGTTATTTAGGATAAAGTTGAAGTTAATCCTCTTATCAGAATGAATATATGTTTGAAATCCTTAGGGTTTAATATTTGGAAAAATGTTCTTGGTGTGTACACTCCTATTTCTAGTTTTCCATCTGATTTGACTAATGTGAAGTCCCATGAAGGTGATAGAATAGACTCTTGTGTTGATCTTGAAGCATGTTACTCTGAAAGTGAAGGTGATGGAGATGACCTAGAAACAGATTTTGAATATGTGTTTGAATCTATCACCTCAAAAGAAGAATTTTTTCATCTCATGCAAGAAATGATAATGATGTATCGACTCTAATTTGAAGATGGTAATATTGGTGAGGAGATCATGTTCATGGTGAAGGACACCATGAAGTCTAAAAATGTTGACTCTATACAATTTGGGGATGTAGAAGAAAGAGATGACTATGAATCGAACTAATGTGTGTTCAAATTAAGTTAGCACATGTGAAGGAAGAGAACACAAAATTAAAAGCTAAAGTTAATGACTATAAATCTCATATTATTCTAATTGAAAAGAAGCTTAGAATGGATGCAAAAGAGTTTGAGAAAATTAACAATCATCTTGAGGAGCATCTTGACAAGAACTTAGCATGTCTAGAAGCTAAAGAAAAGGATATTGTGTCCCTAAAGGGAAAAATATCACAATTTGTTATTTAGAAGTTTTAGAAAAGCCACAAGAATCAAATGATCTCTTGGAATGTCAGAGACCTACAAGAGATAGGAGTGATTTTGGATTCAAATATGACACCAAGGGAAAAGGTATGATGCAAGAGGATATTATTCTTAACAAGGAAATTGAAGATTCAAGTACGAAAGAGGAAAAGAAGAGAAATGTCAAAGAGTGTGAAGAAAAATCCAATTAGGAAACCTAATGCCTCAAGGTATGAGAACTCATTTAATGGTTATTGTTGTACTTGTAATGGTTTTAGTCATAGGGAAAAGAACTGTATGAATTTTTCTATAGATGATCACCCTTGTAGTGATTGTAGGAGTAAGCAAACAAAGAGTGTGGTGTGCTACAATTGCCATGAAAGAGGTCATACTGCTAGATTTTTTCTCGCATGATCCTTCAAGTCATAATTGGGGTAATGAAGGCTATAAGAGGAGAAGTAAAGTAGTTTGTTTCAATTGCAATAAGTATGGACATGTTTTTAGGGAATGTTATGGAACTATAAGACAATGGAGGAGCTTTCAAGGTACTAATATACATTCTAGAATGCGAGCAATTTATGGAAGCCAGGAATGAACAACATGATTCCACCAAGAGTAGATGTGGATGTAAGACAAGGTGTATCTCCTATTAGTGATCGGGAACATGATGGAAAAGGTGAATTGCAGGTATCCAATGGTCTTTGGGACCTCTTTAGGTTATTTTTCTACTTTGAATAATGAAGTTGCATGTCTCTACTAGGCTTCTTAGAGACATGTTCATGCATATGAAGCATTGGAGAAAGGGGTATTTGATTAGGTTGAAGTATGACTCACCCAAGTTGTCACGGTATGTTTTCATTAATTTTAAAGCATGTTCTGCAGTCTTCCTTGATTGTTCAAATAGTGGATATTTTATGGTTACTATCAAAAGGTTTTTGAGCATGTATGCAGTCATGTCCTTGAGTCAAAGCTACCTCTGTGCAAGCCTATAGGTTGAGTTCTTGCGTAGTACAATAGTGTTATGAGGCTTTTTAATACAAAATGTATGTCATATAGTTAAATTTTGTCATCAAGAAGGACAAGATATGTCTTATAATCGTATGTTGATTTTTCATACAATAAATGTGTGAGCTTACAGTCAATGTGTCTTTCAAAAGATGTATAGTCCAGTTTTAAAGTTTGTTATGATGTGTTGTCCATTAATTCTTGTTCTTGATCTTCAAAGTATGAGCCATGATTTGTTTATGTGTAATAAAATGTATCACAAGAGGTTTGATCTAAATAAAATGTTGTCAAAATTATGTGAAGTCATACATCAATGGTTGTCACAGAGAAGGTAAATCGAATGGTACTTATCTTTGTGACTTAGTTTGAGTATGAAGTCTTGTTGGTCTATAAAAGAGGTTTATACTACCCATCTTGTGGAATGATTATGGTATGTACAAGTTGTATTAGAAGGTTTGTCTATGTGGTCTTGGTTTGACATCCCAATGTAAAGCTATGTGTTATATATGAGTAGTCCATGAAAGTTAAGACTTGTGTCTAGGTATGAAGTATTGTTAGATATGTCATGTGGTATAGTTGTGAAAGCGCATGTGGTGTGCCCTTGAGGTTGAGATCTTGGTTCTAGTTCTTGAGATTTTTATGTGGTCAAGTGTATATGAAGGAAGTGTCAATTTCTCATTCTGATTGAAGGAATGGCTGCAAAGTGGTTCGAAGTGTGTCAATGTAGAAGTCTATGGGTTAAGATGTTTTTGGTATATCAAGATATCTCTGGGATTATTCCAAAGAAGATAATTAAAATGTGAAAGGATTAAGGGATCCATGTTGTGCATGTTGATTGTTAAGATTGTAAATTCTCTTGCTCGAGAATAATAAGACTTGATATTTTGAAAGAAAAACACAATGTTAGAAGGCATTCATAGTGTTTCATACAAAGATATTTAAAGGAGAAAATTTCCTCAAGTGTTGAGTTGTTTTTTTAGTTTGAAGTTTTGAAACCATAGAATAAGTGAGATATTGCAAAAGGATCCTTCTTGGGCTCTGTGAAAACCCTAACCTATGGTTTATGAGAAAAATGCCATAAATGGAGGTGGAGTGAATGGAATCTCATGAAATTTTCACCATAAGTTCTTGGAATGTTAACAAGAGAGATTTTGAAGTTTTAGGGTGTTATGACCTTGTACAGTCACTCATTTTCTTGACATTCATACACAATACTTTGGAAACCTAATTGATAGGGTAACTTGCAAACTAGGTATAAGTATTTCAAGAATTTGCTATAATGTTGACAAGGAAGATGTAATGGAAAAATGGGTACTCATAATAGGTAAGTTTTCTCTTAGAAAGTGAATGGATCAAATTTAATTAGTGCATTCTTCTTGGAACAAGGCTAGTAGACTATGTGAGAAGGATAAAAAAGTGAAAGAGGGATAAAAGCTCATAACTTGTGATTTGGTCATCATGTGAGTCTAAGATATGATATCAAGAAGGTATAGAGGATAATAAGATGGTTTGAAATATCTCATTGGGTCATAATGAATATTTAAGGTCTATTGAAACAAGTACAAGTGTGTTGGGTGACTTCAAAACAAGTATATGTAAAGGTATGTGTGGTTGACTTCAAAACTGTGTTGGGTGACTACAAATGTGTTATTTGGTTTCAATTACTAGATCATCTTCCCTTCTATCTTAGTTGAAGAGTCCTTCAGATTGTGCTTTCTATCTTGAAAAGGTAAAGAGAAGGTTCAGTATGGTTAAATAATGTAGTAGAGTATGGTCTTCTTGATGGGTTATAGATCTAGAAAAAGAGACTCAATCATGGGTATGTGAATCCTTGATGTTTTGTATAAACTAATAAATATCAAGCATCATATAGGTTCAGGTTCATAGAGTTTGAGTAGAAGTCGGTATATGGCGTTTCATTCAAATATTGGTAGTCAAAGCATGTTTGAATTGTGTATTATCATGATACAAAGATGACTCCTACAGTATGAAAATCTCTCTTGAGGCTATATTAGGTAGATTTGAATGTGTGTCAAGGGTACAGTGTATGAAAGGTGTCATAAGTGTTTAGAAAATCCATTTGCAAGGATAATAAGGTTGTTGGTAATAATGTTCAATCTAATATAACAATGTCAATGTTGGAGGTGGTCTTTTTTGCTCCAAAATGTGAAGCCACATGCCTGTGATAGTCAATTAAGACAAGGGATATTCATTTGTTAGCCACCTAGGTGTATAAATTGTTTAGAAGGATTTGTATATAAAATTGAATGAAGATTACAAAGTATGACTCATGTGTACATGACATCACAATTGTATCAAAATTCCATGGTACAGGTCTGATAAGGCCTTTAAAGGCAGGGGGAGTCAATAATGGACTTGATCCAAGGGTTTTAGGTGATCAAGATGGTTGCAAGATCTTCTTGACCTAAGATGAAGACTTGAGATTTAATGAAATGGCTATAAGAAGTTACAATATCATGAATGATTCTTGATTGTGTGTAGTTTGTGTCGGGGTTACAAAATAGTGCTACATGTCTCCAATAGCCATAGTGATAGGGGAAGCTTGTTTTGCTTCTCTACTAGATGTTTTAGATGACTAGTAGGTGTGAAAGGAAGAGTTTTGGATGTAATGCAAGAGCAATAGAAAAGTAAATGAGTCAAAGCACCAAGAAGATCGCCTCAACATTAAAATAAGGTAAAGAATATTGAAAAGTTGTTCTAGGACATTGATGAAGTGTTTGATTCATCCCCAAGGCATGCAAACAAGGTAAGAAGATTAAACTTGTGTTTTTAGTTAGAGGAGGATAGTTTAAGTCTAGGGGGAGCTATAAGGTTTTAGTTCATGTTGAAAATTGGTCTCTAGAGCTTGTGATAGTTGGATCAAAATACACTGAAGGAATTTTTTAGGGAACTCAGTCCCAAGAGTTGTGTTAAGTCAAGTTATGAAATAATTAATCCTATTTTGAACAAAATCGGTTTAGATGGACCAATAAAGAAGGTAAGAAGATGAATTTAACCTCAAATCAGGATTTTTGGCATGTATGTGAGTTGTATGCATCATTTCAAGGCTTTCTGATGATTCCATTGGTGAGAAAGAAAATCAAAAACAAAGTTTAGTGAGAAATGACAAGTTTGTGAGCTAGCATGAAGATTTTGGTTGATGTTTCCAACCAAGAGGTTATCATATGAAGCTAAGAAAAGTGAAGATCAGTTGGTATAGGTATACAGTTTTCATTAATGTAAAAGGGGAGAAGATTAGGTGGTTTCCATCAATGACAAAGGGGAGATTGTTGGCATGTTGAGTTCTAGGTGTTTTCATTGATGTAAAATCTTATTAATGACAAATAGGTCGATGGAGTAAATTCATAGCATGCTAGTTAGGTGCATTACATGTATTATCAAGTGGTTTCATGATGACATGAGGTGTTTGATAAATTATCTTGGTCTAGAAAGCCTAGTCAGTGACCTAGCTTGCTTAGGGATGATGCATGATTGTTTGAGTGGATTGGTGCTTTTAGGAGCATGGTAGTGGCATGGAGAGAATGTTAGGATTTTTTTGTAGGAACTCACATAAGTTTTAGGGTGAAAGTACAGGTTGAAGGCCCAATTTCAGTGCTCATCTAGACCCGAGTCTAGGTGATTTGAGGCATGAGGATGAGTTGTAGAGCCACGTAAGCACATGGAGGGATGTAGGTGATTGATACATGATGTCTCAAGGTTTTAGGACATTTTGGAGAGGTTTAATAATTATTTTCAGTTGTGATTCAGTTGACCCTATCCTAAACCATGCAAAACCCCAAGGGCCAGTCATTTAAATGAGATGGGTTGAGAAGATGGAGACCTATTTGAGCCGTGATGATGATTGGAAATGGTGTACGGGGGCTCCCAAAAAGTGTGATAAAAGTTTGGATTCATTCTAAAGAATATTTTGAAAGTGATGATGTTTTATGTGGAATAGGGTCCAAGAAAGAGCATTTTCTAGCTCGAATTGCACCTTCTGATGCTCACCATGAATTGTGTGTTTTTATGGGACCTTGTGGATTTCAAGGATGATTTTCCATTTATCTAAGATCATTTCACAAAGATAATGGATTTGTTTCATCGTCATGTTTTTATGAACGAATGTTAAGAAGGTAAATAACATTTTATGAGTTTAAAACCCTAGCTCAAAAGCGGTAGGAGATATATTGATCATAAGTGCCCGAATTGATTTCTTGTGCTAGTCTGATGATTGGATGTTGTATATGGATCCTTCATATTACCGAAAGGTATGATAGAGAATGTGGTGATGAATGGACCCCACTCAAACATGAAATTTTATGAAGAAGTTCAGTTTAGGACAATGTTGTCCAAATGAGTCATAAAATAAATTGACATATTTTTTTATTATGGGAGTTTTAATTGATTCCCATGATGGTCTAATATCATATTTGAGCTTCTAAAGGTAAAATTGTGCCCTATTTATGAAGACTGGTCCTAAGGCAATTTTGGGACATTTACGGAGAGTTTCGAGAGATGGATGGACTTGGTTAGAGGCATTCCACTTGGAGTTGGAAGGAAAAGTGAGATTTTATGGAAATACAATTTAGAGATATTTTCATTGGTGTATGGTTTATCTCATTATGAGTTTTGATAGGTATAATAACTCATTTTGTGAAGTAGGTTGTTTGTTTCTTAGGACAAGATTACTCAAGTGAATGATTGAGGTAGAAGAGGCATGAAATGAATTATATGATGTTTGTTATTACTTGGACAGTGAATAGGGATGAATTTTTTTCCTAGTGAAGGAATTTTTAGGTCTTGAAAGCATCAAAAAGGGTGCAAACTAGTTGAGTTCCTAAAAATTCTTTATGGGCAGCTCAATTTGGATAAGAGGAAAGTTGGTTTGGTTTACATGTATGGATGTTTCATGAGCTCTAGAAACCATAGATGTGATCTAAAGGTTTGGGGGATACCGATTATTGGTTACATTCCATAATTGAGATTTTCTTTGGCGGTCTTGAGGCCTAAAGGTGAAGGTGGTTCTGAAACAAATGTTTGGTGAAGAAAATGAGCCTTCTTAGTAGTGTTATGTGAAATTTGATTAGTGAAAGCTAATAAACGACCATGGATGGTGTTTTTATATAATATTTGACATGTATGGTGAATTTTGGAGCTTAAATAATCATGGTTATCGTGTTTGTGGTTTTCGAGTCATCTAGGTGATGGAAGTTTGAGTTGTTTTAGAGCTAGTTGAGTGTGTTGGGCAAAGACAGACCTATATGGGTCCATTATGAATATTTTTATGAATGTATTGGGATTTTTTTAAGATGTGTTAGTTTGGATAAAGGTATAGGACTAACTTGTCTCATGTTTGTGAGTTGAGAAGGGTATAAAGTGCATGTTTGAATTCAAATTTACACTAGTTATGGAGAGGAAAAAGTGTGGCCTATGTGTGTGATTATAATAGGTATGAAGACATTCTTTCAGATTTAAGGAAGTGTGTGAAAGTATAATGAATGTTAGAGATATTTTTTTCAAGGGTTTAAGGATGTAGACATGCAAAATGTCAACATGATCATTTAACAAATAATATACAAATAATTCCTCTAATAATAATTAATCATGAGATTAGTTATTATCATTATCCCCATTATCATATTATTCACCCCATAATCTTATTTTATCCTTATTCACATTAATACATAATTCATATTTCTATTATCCAACTAATTAATCTTTATTACCGATTTTACGATTAACTAAAATAATGAAATAGTAATATTTATAGTACGAGTTAATCTAAGTAGGTATAGAAATGCTATAAATGATACAATTTAAAATATTGATGCTAAATATTTTTTTATATTCAAATTAAATAAAAGGGATAAAGTGCTAGCCTAACGATGACTTACCTCGTTGTGTGTCGAGAATGAGCGAGGATAATGTGCGGACAGAGAATAGTATGATGAAACAACCCAAAAATTACAGCGAGATGATGATTTTCCCATATTGGGGTGCACGGAGGAGGACCGGGTGCTATGGGTGCCATGGTCTATAATATGGGTGCTCTAGTCTCGCTAAATAACTCGGGATCTGAATTTATAAGTCTCTATATCTTCGCAATATTTCGCTCCTTATCACATTAATATTGCAATACCCACGTTGATGATGTTGCAAACCTACAGGAATATTCGTGTACAAAACCCCATATAAAGGATCAAACCCCTAAAAATAAATATGCATATGAAGGGGTCGAGTGACCTTAGCGGCCCTGAAAGGTGGAATTACTGACTAAGCACCGCACTACATTCCAGGACCTAGTGTAGTTTTGTGTGCTTTGTGTGTGTAATTGTGCCTAGGGTGCCCTAGCTTTAATGATGCGGAGATAAGGGCAATAGCTAGATGTAAAGATGCAAATGGTGGATAGAATAGAATGAACTTTCCTTTCCTAAGCAGTGTGTGTGATGGAGTGATGCCCAAATGCAATATCTTGCCTTAGTAGATAGCTAACCCTTGATGGTAAATAGTTTGCCCATAATATAGTAAGTATGATATGTTTATATAGGGATCTCTTGCTCAAATTTCGACACTAATGACCCGACATGTCGGTTAGTACCTAGGGAATGAGTGGGAAAATGACAAAGACTGACCTCGAATAGATAAATTATACCCAAGTGTTACGGAGACCAGGGTGCCTAAAATTAAGGATCGGGGTGCCCATGGGTGCCCTAACACTATTCTAGAACCCTAGTCAAAGACTAGAGACGACAATCAAGAAAATTATGACACCTAAGACTCCTGAGAGATTACTGAAAGCTGTGTAACCAACTAATGCATGTGTAAGACAAATGACATTGATGACCGACTAACTAATGACAGGACTAGGGGATGGGTCATTAGTGAATACTTTTACTATGCAAGATCCATATATAAAATAACATGCTTGGCGGTATAATTATAATAGTAAGTGTGTGATTTTGTGACTACATTTTCCCCCACTTTATGTTGGTGAGCGGAAAGCTCGGTAACATAAAGTAGATAGAGATGTGTACTTGAGAGAAGTCATAGAAGCCCATCCAATCCCAATCTAATATACCTCTCTATTCAATCCCAATCCAATATCCCTCATCCCAACTCCTCTTTCCATTCTAATGAGGATCCCCTTGCAAGATTCTTCCACAATCCCCCAAATCCCAAGCAAGATCCAATCATGGATCAACTTCTTCCACTCTCTAAAATGTTATAGGATGGCTCAGTGTCATTAATTAAGGAAACTATTGACATTAACATTAGCACTTAAGACAACCCCAAAATCCTTAAACTGGGGGCATCCTTATCAGTAGAAGAATAAGCCACCTTTACAACACTACTAAAATAATTCTCGATGTATTTGCATGGTCTTACATGGATATGTCGGGTCTCAATCCATCTCTAGTGGTCCATAGTCTTGTGGTGCGTAAAGATACAAAGCTTTGTGAATCAAAAACTACGTAAGATGCATCCCAAAGTTGTGTTGCGTGTCAAAGAAGAATTACAAAAGATGTTTGACGTAGGTTTCATCGACCCATTGACTATTTTGACTAGATCTCTAATAATGTCCCAAGATGTAAGCAAAAATATTGGTGGCATTTGTATTTGCATCATCTTCCGTCTTGTGATATTAACAAGGTTTTCCCAAAAGTTTATTTTCCACTACTAAACATAAACATGATCGTAGATTCTACACTAGGCACGAGATGTTGTCTCTTATGGACGGTTTCTTCACTACGATAAAATCAAAATTGCAAAAGAAGACCAACACAAAACAACTTTCACTTGCACCTTGGGGCACGTTTGGTTACCAAGTCATGCCTTTTAGACTCAAAAATGTTGGTGCTACCTATCAATGTGTTATGACTGTCATATTTCATGACATGATGACAACATTGTTGAATATTATTTTGATGATATTGTAGGAAAATCCAATACTAGAGAATAACATCCCATAGTTTTTCATCGTATCTTTGAATGACTCTAAGAATACAAAGTTCGGCTTAATCCTAAGAATTTTTTTGGTGTTACATCCGAAACCTACTCGGTTTTATTGTCTCACACCACGGAATAGAAATTGACCCAAAAAAGTTAAAGTTTTGGTTGAAATGCCTCCGCCTACAAATCTCAAATAACTAAGAAGCCTACAGGGTAAAATCCAAGCCATTAGAAGGTTCATAGCACAACTCACTGACAAGTGTCATCCATTTCATCATTTTCACAAAAAAAAGAATAATATTCCATTAGAACGAAGAATGTCAAGCTTCTTTTGACAAATTTAAGGAA
The DNA here is from genome assembly GCA_018340775.1 of Taxus wallichiana var. yunnanensis. Lineage (NCBI taxonomy): Eukaryota > Viridiplantae > Streptophyta > Pinopsida > Cupressales > Taxaceae > Taxus > Taxus wallichiana. The sequence continues at coordinate 407,892,784 of CM031242.1, forward strand.
TATTTAATGCATCCTCTAGTCTTAGTGCCTCCTACTCCAAGAATTTCTCTTCCTATACATTTCAGTTACAAAACATGCCTTAGGGGCCCTCTTAGCACAACATGATGATCGTGGAAAATAACAAGCCACATATTATCTCAGTTGAACATTAGTCACCTATGATCTTAATTACTCTCGTATGGAAAAGGCATGTCTTTTCATTGTTTTTGCTTCTCAAAAGCTATGGAATTATATACTCAAAAATATCGTCAAGCTCATAGCCAAAGTAGATGCACTCAAGTATCTACTATCCAAAATGGTTTTAACATGGCGTATAGAAAAATGAATCATGATCTTGAGTGAATTTGACATTGAATATGTTAATCAAAAGGCTATCAAAGGATAGTCCTTGGAAGATCAATTAGCAAAAGCTTGATCTCGATTCCACGTCATTGAATATATGGTTCCCAAATGAATCGATCTTCACCATTAAAGAATCAAACATGTGGACGTTATACTTTGATGGATATTTCACAAATCATGGCTTAGAAGCAGGTATTCTATTCATCACTCCCCAAGGGGATTTAATTCTTAAGTTTTTTCGGCTTGTTTTTCCTTGCACTAAAAATGTAGCTAAATACAAAGCACTCCTCGCAGGGTTAAAAACAGCCATCCAATGGAACATTAAAAATATCAATGTATTTTGTGACTTGCAGCTAATAATCAAATAGGTAAATGATGAATATTCTACCAAAGATGATAAACTAGTTCCTTACAAGCACATGGAGGACAATTTCAAGGCCTATTTCGAGCACATGCAATTCAAACAAGTCCCCCGTGCAAGAAAAAAATGAGCAGATGTAATGGAAACCATTGGCTCTCTATTGGACATGCCTTCATATGCCTCTAATTCACAATTCTTGATTGACCAACTCATGACACCGGCCTATGACATCCTGAATCTGAGATGGTATGTGATATTTTTGTCATGACTCCCCATGGTCCTATGACATCTACACCTACCTCCAAGACCACACCCTTCCATCTGACCTCCCTCGTAACCATCACAAGTCCTTCATCCAACATGCCCCCACTTCACCATCCTTGGTGACACTCTATATCGTAGAAGCTTTGATGGAACTTTGTTGTGATGCCTAAATTCCCAAGAGGCCGAATTAGCACTTCAAGAAGTTCACGATGGCATTTTGGTGCTCACACTAGTGGTGTGGTACTTGCTAAAAAAACTTCCATGAACCGAGATATTATTGGCCCACCATGGGAAAATATGCATGTTCATATGTCCGCAAATGTATCCCCATCAGAAACATACCGACCTTATCCATGTGTCATCCCAAACTTTGCAACCCATTACTACTCCATGGCCCTTTTCCACCAGGGTATCAATCTCATGGGAAAGTTAAATCCCACTTCATCTAATGGTCACAAATTTATTATCACTTTGTCATGGAATACTTCACTAAGTGGGTCGAAGCCATTCCACTTACTTATGTTACTGGAAAACAAATATCCAAGTTCATCCTTAATCACATCATTTTCCGCTATGGTATTCCATCTGCCCTCATCACGGACAATGGAAAATCCTTCAAAATCAATAATTCCATGAGCTTTGTGACCAATTCCATATCAAGCTCAAATTCTCCACCCCATATTACCCATAAGGCAATGGCCAATCTGAAGCATCTAATAAAATGCTCAAATGCATCCTTGGTAAAATTGTGAGTCAAGCAAGACATGATTGGCATACACAAATTTATCTTGCCTTGTGGGCATACCACACATCCATCTACACTCCCCACAGCTCTACTCATGTACTCCCTTTTCTTTGCACTTGAAACAATCTTATATGTCAAGATCGAGCTCCCTTACCTTCACATTTCTCTCCAACACCTCATTGACGATGAGAACTATCGCATCAATTACCTCAAGAGCTCGAGTTACTAGATAAGAAACACCTTCATGCCCTGGATAACCTCAAAGTTACCAAAATCTCCTTCGCAAACACTACAGCAAGCACATCAAAACCCACAATTTTGAGGTTTGTGACCTAGTCCTCAAGGAGAACCAGTGCAATACTAATGTTGATCGCGAAAAAAAGGGAAAGTTTGAACCAAATTGGCTTGGACCGTACATTGTCATTACTAAGTACACCTTAGGCGCTTATAAGTTGGCTACCCAAGATGGCTATGAGTTAGAAGATCCTATAAACATCATGCATTTAAACGCTTCTATGCCTAAGCACCCATTTCTCAAAATAAAAAACAAACAAAAAAAATTTGTGTAATGGTGAAAACCACTTCGGTGGCACCTTGGGAAAGTACCATAGTAAAAACCGGTTTCTGGCACTATGGTAAATCATATCCCATGTCCATTATACCCTACAAAGTGTAATTAGTACACTTGGGGGCAAGAAGTCCTTCATCTCTACTCACATTTTCATCCCTACTCGCATCCTATCCTCCTAAATCTAGACTTCTTCTTATCCTCACTCAAGCAAAGGATCTATCATGATTAGGAATTATATCTTGATCCTATCCAAGGTCGCATTGTCCAGGATCATATCTCGGGGAAACAGCAGATTCATGAGAATCTAAGCCAAATTCTAAGAAATGCATCCCTTGTAAAATCCTAAGGCCTTCATTTATCTCCATCCCCCCATCTACCTACTCTTGATATTCACCCCCTTCTAAACTCACTTCCCTTTTCTCTCTGTTATCCTACCATGTTCACACAACATTGTGTTGTCAATATTTGTACAATTTTATACATTTTTAGTATTCATCCCCTTTCTCATATGTAAATATCATCATCACATTATAACATACACAAATAAACTACCATCAAACTATTATACTCCATAATACATCTCATAATAAATCATGACATCCATCTATCCAAACATCAAATTTTGTAACACAACCCATAACTCAAATCTAAAAACCAGATCATCATCCTATTCATATCTCATAATCATCAATAAAATTATCTAACAATATTAACTCATCACTAACACATACTACCCATCATAAACATGCATCACCAATTACATCATCAATAACACAAGTTACCATCACATCATCTATATCAACATGTATCCAATCATCATCACATCCTACACATCATACGTCATCATAACAACAAAAATAATGTAAATAACTACCATCCCATCTATGACATCATCATCACTATCTACCATCAAAACAACATAGCATTATCTCATTAGTAACATCATTATCATCAATACACAATAATCGTAAGAATACCCCAATGACGATCACATCATCAATCACATCATATATGCATTGATAAATCAAACTATCATCAATAATATCATCATAACACATTTTTTCTATATGAAATCATCATGGTAAATATAAAATCATCATCATCACAAGAAAAATAAAGTAAAGAATCATCATATCATCCAAGACATTATCACTATATATTATCAACTTATATCATCAACACAAAGTTAAAAAAATCAATAAACATAATCATCATCAATCATATCAACTCATATCACCAATATCATCAATGACATGATAAAATAATACATCCTCATCAAGAAAATGCATGATACATCATGAGCCATCAATACATATACATCAAAAATGTTACCATGTTTGTCTTCGTCAAATATCCAAAAAAAAATCTGGTACAATAGAAACATCTCATTATCTACCAATATACACATCTACTAAAATGGTACTCATCATTGTGATGAGCTACCAATATCATCCCCTCGCTCCATCTAGTGGTGGTCAGTAAGACACTAGTTGTACTCATAGAGGATTTTGATTAGCTTTGCTCATCGCGCTAGGTGCTCCATAACGTCATGCCTCGGGTACCTCATTAGCCACAAGGCCCTCACAATACCTCATCTCATCCACTACGGCATGTTACTTCTGCAATGATATTGTGCCTAAGGGTCCCATATGTCACGATCTTTCACGAAGTACTAGGCACTACTATCACTCTTCTTTTGAGACACACCTTGTGTTTCACTCCCTCTCTCTTGTTCCCTCCAAAATTCCATATCTCGCTCTATATGTGTCATGCTGATGGTGATATCTATCTCGTTGTAGTAAGACCTGATCTCTCTCCTTCCTTAAATTCTCCACTACCTACTCTATTCATGTTAGCTCCCCCGTAATCGAGTAATCTCTGCCTCCCTCTGTCCCACCACCACCATTAGTATACTCGTTGCTCGTCTCAAATCTCGTATCTCTCTAAAGTGAGATATGCTTCTACCTCACAGCCCTTCTATCTCTATGGCTCATGCATGAGCCTCTGTCTCTAATTTGTCTATCCGAGCCCGTTGGTCGCACATGTATCCCGACCCACCTACACCCCCCGATCCTGAAGCCCATGTATTAGATGGCCTTGCATATCATCCTATGGTGGTATCGGTGTCTGTAAAGGCCACCATGTTGTACCATCCACCTCCATGACATCCACACCCTGCCTCTCTGGACTCTATACTAGTGAATGTATTGTTACTTTCTTGAACTAGCGCACCCCCATACAATAATGGGTGGTGTCTCACAGTTGTGCCTCCTCCTCCACCCATACCCGTGGTTTGTGCACAACTACTTCCTACCCCTACAAAGATCCCCCTAAAACCTAACAAAGGCCATACATAAACCTCATCCCACCAAGTGGTTGTATCAATCTGGTTGGTCTAAAACCCACCCACCACTCTGCGTATCCATGCACGGTCCCTAGGTCCTCCACAGTGTAACGGTGCCCATGGGATAACTTGTACCTCCTCTAGTTGGCTCTAGCCAAATCCACCTGGAATCACAACACCCTAGTCGTCTACCTCTCATGTACTTTGTGCAAATATATGGCGGCTTTGTAGGAATGTCTTGTACAATACCAAACTTCCACAACATGCGATCTAGTCGATACCACTCTCTCGTATACGGTGACCCCCAATCAAAAAATAGGGTGTTTGGATCCTCCTTAGGTGCATCTAATCCCCCTCCCACACCTCATACTATCAGTATGGATGCCACGTGATGTCACCTACCTACAACTCATCAATTTGCCACCTATACCAGTCCATCTCTCGTAAGTGCTCCCTCCTTCCCCGATAATGTACCGGTATATGCCGAAGGCTCTCCAACCCATCACCGCTTACAAATCCCAATCAGTCGACCCATGGCTATGTGGTCATAACTCCATATCTGTAATAATATACCTGCTCCCATGCTCTTACCCTCTTGGTAAGCTACTTTATGTAAATCATGATATAATCGTGCCATATTGTTGGTGCCCATGCGAGATATTGTCTCATCCTTCCACATAGCGTTTACCACATCCACAAATCCAATACTAAAGTACCAACCTCCACCATCGGCAATAGAATGTAGTTGATCAAAGAATGCAGGTAGCATCAATACACGCTCCATGTACCCCTCTTTGAAATACGATACTAGGTCTATCCACAACCCCTCGCGGGGTGCATCCTCTACATCATCAAAAATAACAATCTAGCTCCAAGACTCGACCTATAACATACCAAAGTCTCCCCCTCCACAAGAAGTTGGTAGATAAGGTAGACATCATCTTATGTCACCGTCATCTCTCCAATCGGTGAGAGCGAAAGTACTTGTCTCCGAGTGCCACCGCTCTACCAATGCGATCGAAAATTGTGATCCTCTCGCATGAATGGCATTCTCGCCACATGAAGAAGTCCCAACACATGCAGAAATGACGCCTCATCCTCCTCTACCTCCACATCCACACCCCCTAATAAATATCTCAAGGTAGATGAACAATGATGCCTAACTTATACGGCACCTAAAAAAACCTGCACATTTCACACAACTTATATTAGTCCCTAACCTATCATTACTCATCCTATCAATCTTCATTTCCAATCATTTACCCCTCAATAAATCCTCTCAATCTAGCATTATCACATAAGCGCCACTCTATTAACATAAGCTCCATTTCACACATACACACTACTTTGTACATATGTGCTATTTTAAAACATCAGCACCAATACAAAACGTACGCGTCATTTCCCACCCACTCTAGCACATATGTGCTACTTTCTATCTATTAAACCTATCTCGAAAAATGCGTTGCTTCTTATCACATACACGCTAATCCTTAAAAAATAACACATATGCACCAATACATAACATAGGCACTAATATAAAACATAAGTGCTACTTCTACTACCCCCTCGCCACATAAGTGCTAAACCATCTACCCACCTACCTGCGACACATAGGCATCATTTCGCCCATATGCGTAATTTACGCACATATGCACCAATGCATGCGGATATGCGTCAATTAAAACCCCTAGTGCCTAAAAATTAACCAAAAACCCTTTAAAACATCAAAAATGTGCAAAATTACAAATCATAATAAATAACAGGTACTTACCCTACTCAGTCGGCTTTCGATCCGGTATGACCTCACTTGTGTATGCTCGGTGATCAGCAATCCTCTCAAAAGCGGTTGTTTTCTCTCGAGGGCTCTCGTTTTATACTATGCGCAGTGAAAATGACTCATCCCATGATCCTCTAACACATTTTATACCCGCTTAATTAACTAAAATATTTAACTTATTAAGTTAATCTAACTAAGAACGAAGTAAATAACAAAGAAATAAAATTAGTAAATAAATATAGAAAGTGACCCAAGCAACTAGACTAATGAAAATAGAAACCCTAATATGCAAAGAAGGGTTGGAAGGAGCTTAAATGATTCGACGAGCTTGATGGACTATGTAACAAAGATGACTTTAGAAACAAGAGGAGGAAATGGCGTGTCGAAGTTTAGAAAAGTGCGGACCAAGGCAATGAGAGTGGTTTGGGATGTTTGTATAGGTACGGGAGAGCTTGTGGGCACCCTAGTCTGTAATATGGATGTCCTAGTCTATGAAAAATCTTTGTAACCTTCCTCTGAGGTGTCGCTTGATGGTTTCCTTCTTTTTCTTCATGTCGCACTAACCGTTGCCTTTGCATTGTATGTCATTGGTAATCAATGATGGAGAAACAACCTGAAAACTCCAAGACAAGCATCAAACCCTAAAAAAAGATGCATATGAAGAGGTTGAACTATCCTCAACTATCACAATGGTGGACTTACTAATTGAGCACTACACTACATCTCAAACCCGATGTAGTTCTATGTGCATGTGTGTGCAATCATGCCCTAGGATGCTCTTGTGTCAGTCGCACTTTGTCAAGTAACAAGCGATAACTATGTGTAGAAAATGTAATAAAATGGTGGATGGCATATAATAAAATTCCCTCCTATGCAGTGTGATGCAAATGAACCAGACTTGTGCCTTGTGATGGAGCTAGATGGATGCAAATGAATCCTTTGATGGATGCAACCTTAGGTGATGATAATAGTGCTTAGTGTTTGGTCCCTCATTATGGTCATATAACTTTATATTTATATGGTTCTCTTGTTCTAATTTCGTAATCAACCCTAAAAAGACCGACCACAAGAAATATGAAATTTTCAAACGACTAGAAAGTGCCTAAAAAGTGGCGGGAAAGTGGGAAAAGGATCGGGGTGCCTCGGCCGGGACCAGGGAACCTATCGGCACACCAAGATACTAGGATAGGAACCCCAGTAAAATGAAAAATAATAGGGAACAATAGAAACAGATCTTGGGCATACATGTGTGAGAGGTCGAAGTGACGAAAAAAAGCAAAGTAAAATGGCCAAAAGATGGGGGTTAATTAGTACTTTCTTCACTCAAAAACCATATGAATAGTAGTATAAGACTAGGACTAAATAATATCTAAAGTGTGTGATTTTGTGACTAAATTTTCCCCCACTTTATGTTGGTGAGTGGAAATCTCGATAACATAAAGTAGATAGAGATGCATACCTAATAATCCAATGTAGAGTGATGTAGAAACGCATTGAAGGACTAGATAAAGCGTGGAGTGATAAAAAGATGATGGAGCATAGAAACTAAAGATGCAAAAGCACAAAAGAAAAGTGATGAGAGTGAACTTTGGGGTGGAAACATGTGTGTATTTGCCAATGTGTGTAATGTACCTACATGGTTAGTATGGTGTGTGTTGCCGCAAAATGTCATTTTTCGTTTCCCCCATTGTTGTAGTTCTTGTTGATTACTTGTTTCTCATACGGAAGGCCCTGCAAGGAGAAGACGATCAAGTAGTCAAATACGCATGTATATGTAAAAATGCATGTAAAATACGCATGTATATGTATGTGAAAGCATGTAAATGTAAAGTACGTAAATGAAAAATGGAACATGTGCACCTAATCCATGTCGAGAGAAAAGTGTAGAAAGAGGATATCTTGTCCTGGGTTTTGGGCGATCCGATGCCATATGTTGAAGAAGTGTAGGGAGAAAGTTATATTATTCTCTAACCTATAACTGCTTCCCTGAAGTTGTATGAAGAGATCTTTGTATTGCCTAGTTTTTTGGGTGATCCGACGCCACTGGCTGAAGTAGTGTAGAGAGGAAATCCAATGTATCCTCTAACTTATGCTTCTCTCCCCGAGAATGCTAAGGACTACCATGTCCTGTAAAATTCGTTGTGTATGGGGTTCATAGATTGGTCTGAACCCACTCATTGTATAACCCACAATTTCAAGGATGGAAACTGAATTGAACTGAACCGATGTAGAAGCATTGTATAGTATGTAAACCCAAAATGATGCCCCCCTCTTTAGGGGCGCATGTGACGTCGTTGATAAGAGAATGTGACCCCAAAAGAGGACTAACCGCATGAACTTTGTAACTCTATCCTGTAGGGGAAAGGAAAGTGCTTAGTAGAAACCAAGGCACGCACAAACAAGAGGCTAGCCAAATACAAGTGTTAGTACAAACAAGCATGCATGTATAAAGTAATGTGTAAGCTACGCAAATAGTGTATAAGTTACCAAGCAATGTAATAATGTAAACACGCAAGAAGAAAAAGTAAGCCACACAAAGCGGGCTGCAAACATGGGACATCACTCACGATATCGTAAGACACGCAAGGCCATCATGTCCGAATACAAAAAACAAGTGTATACACCAAACAAAAGGGAAAGGCCCGCATACAATAGCAAACGATGAAACAAACAAGTACAAACAAAAGCTAACTATGGGAGCAAGTAATCCTGTGAACAAATGTTACACATGAAGCACCCATTAGCATGTTAAAAAGATAACCAGTATGTCAAAAGTGCATATAACCATGTAATATAGAGTGCTAAGTACAAAATGAAACAATAACACCTATGACAAACGAATGTGGATGCCCCCAGTGACCAATGTAGGATGCGTAGGAGGTGAGCATCGTGTTGCGTGTAAAAGACATGTATCTCGTGATCACAAGTAAACAAAGGAATGAACATGCATGTGTGTATGATATATATAAATGACATACAAGAGATCTAACTAGCATGTGTAATAAAGTGACCAAATATAGACAAGAGTAAAAGCAACCAAGATATGCAGACATGTTTTGGATGGATGGAATGGAATGCAATATGGAATGATATGAGCTACATGCCCCGAGTGAATGGAAATGTATGCAGTGAATTTCATTTGGTTTTCCCTGTCAGCAATCAAGAATGAACCGTAAATGAGAGTGTGTCATCGGGAAATTGTCAAATAGCGTGTGTTGTGTCTAATAGGTTGTGATGAATGTGTATGTATTGTTGTATATATTTACCCCCCCTGGGTAAATGTAGATACACAAAGGGAACCAGGTTTCGGTGGCGCGGAACTGTCTTGGAAGTCTCTAAAACCCGACATCAAAGAAATCGGGTCTCATCGTCGGGGAAGCACGTCGGGAGAACATGGTAAAGAAGCATGTCGGAAGGGTTGGAAAACCCGACATCAAAGGCAAATCGGGTTTCGGGTTTCGGGAAACACGAAACACGAAGCATGCAGATCGCAAAGGATGTCCCGATGCTCGAGGGTTCCGCAAACCCGAAAACACTTCCAAGGAAAGCGGGTTTCGGAAGCGGAGAACATGGTAAAGAAGCATGTCGGAGGGTTAATAAACCCGACAGCAAAGAACATGTCGCAAGGGTTGGAAAACCCGACGCAAAGGGAAAGCGGGTTTCGGAGGCGGAGAAACATGGCGCAGAAGCATGGGGTGAAAACATGTCGAGGCATCCTCCAAACCCGATGCATGAAAGAGAAACCCGAACCCGATCCCAGAAACAGACTCGACGCGGAAATATTCAGATCGCCATAACTTTTCACAGGGAGCTCGGATTCACACAAGGTTGGACTTTTCGGAAAGCTCTCGGCGTCCTCTACGCAACTACGACTGGATATCTTTAATTGGGTGGGAACAAGTTCTTAAAATGCAAAAATACAGTTCGCCATATTTTGAGTTGTTGGGGATCTCACCTACCGCCATGATGAGGAGTTAGGTGCAGTCTTGGAGGTGGTTGGGGCAGAATTCGAATCATTCTCTTCTCCCTCATTTTTCCTCATATAAATGGTAAAGAGAGGCTCTTTAAAAACGTTGGGCATTTCTGCTTTGCACCCTCCCTTCTCTCCTGCTCGCAAGAGAATTTGTGGAGTTTTCAAGCCTCCCATATGGATTGTAATGTTGTTTTTTGCCTCTTGGCCATTGCAATGTATTGAATCGATCCTTGAGCAATATATGTATGTCTGTGATTGATTTTAAACCCTCTCATATATTCATTGCTGTTATTTTGATCTCTCATTGCATTTTGGTTGCCTGTGCATGGTGTGGTATTACATCTATGTGTTATGTGTTTAATCTTGCAAAACGGGTGTCCAACATTCCTCGGTGCATCACCTCCTTAGCTTAGGTTTATTTTTATGCATTTCTCTCTCCCTGTCTCCTTGGTAGTTAGATTAGGTTTTTGGGTAAACCTCTGCGTTTTATTGGTGCATCTAAACAGAGGAATAGGAGTCGGCCTTCATCCGGAGAGCTTTTCCGATTTCGCGAGGTCCCACACTTGGGAAAAGCTCCATGTTGTGCTGTCGCACTTTGAGATTCTCGACCGATCGCGTTGCGAGAGTCCCGGGGGTGCAGTGTGATTCGGCGCCAACATGTATGTTGATGATATGCAACCTAGAAAGGATGTAGGTCGACCCTTATAGCGGCGTATATCATGACAAGATGATCGAAAGAGTGGTGATGTAGCCTAAAGCGTATGTCATGACTAGATGAATAGAATGAATGTTGAGGTATCCTAAAGCGTATACCACTACAAGATGAAGGGATAGGTGACCATTTAGCCTAAAGCGTATGTCACTAGCCTAGTAATGTTGCATGATAGAATGTCAAGTGATGAATGTGTGTATGATAAGGTCCATTTGTGTTATATACCCTCAATAGTCCAATATGGATCGTGAGACTAGAGTGTGTCATCAAGTAGTGAATGCAACAGAATATGATGTGTAGTATGTGTGATGATAATAGACAACCATATGATGTGTAGTGTACGATGTATAAGATGCAATGTAAGGTTTGTATGTAAACTAAAAGTGTGAGTATGTGTGCTATATAGTAGGCATGCTGAGTAGTATGTAATGTTAGATGCAAGTGTGACACGTGTATGATGAATATTAGTATAGTGTATAGACAATGTGTGGTGTATAAATGTGCAATGTAACTATGTAATGTATACCCTAAAAGTGTGATGTATGTATACTGTTGACTAGTATGATGTATGATGCGTAGATGTGTAATGATATAGACTAAATGTAGAGTGTATGATGTAAGATGTAAGATGCAAGATGTGTGAAGAGTCACGATGTGCACTACCTATCGTGCAGTGTGTGGGGTTCATGTGTAGTATGTATCCCTTAACTGTCAAGTGCAAACCGAAGAACAAGACTGTGTCATCACGTAATGATAGAAATGTGTGTGTGTGTATGTGTTTATGCTATGAGAGTGATGTGTGATAATGCAAATATGAGAAATACGCTAATGCTAATGTGATGGGGATGCTACATGTGTATGTTATAAGTATGTGATGTTGTGATGGATTATGCTACTAGGTTGAGGGAATGTGTTTAGATGTTATGCCCCTAAGTGTGTGTGAATGAATGAACTATCCAATGACACTTTAGGACAAAGGTCCTCTGTCGATGCATATGGTGTTGAAAGCGTATGACCCTACTCTAATAGTGGTGGTATATGAGATAGACATTGCGTTGGTGAATGAAGTCTATGTGCATGCGATGGGTGAATATATGATGAAGACCGTGGTGGAGAAAAATGTGTCGGTGATGGAGATCTATGTGATGCCGAGCATGAAGGTAATCAAAACCCACATGGAATAAACCAAGGCAATGACCTAAGTTGAGAGGTAGTAATGGTCCTAGGAATGGGTTGATACTTACATGTAGGACTAGCGGATCGATGCGATCATGTAGATAATGCATGATTAAGTGAACTAGGAGTAGATTGTGCTTTGAGTAACATAGAGTGTGATGTGCTAGACGATGTAGGTGGTAGTGTGTTGACTGATGTGTGAGGAGATGATGACCATGGAGTAGATGGCGGGACACCATCGATAGAAATAACTTGATTATTATGGATGAATTTAATTCACAAGTAATTCGTAGAGATGATAGATTGGGACCGACAAATCCAATTGAGTCCGAGAAGCATGCCGTACCCATCAATTGTGTTTCCAATAAGGAAAGGCACAAGCATAGTAAGAGGACCAACCGTGATGTGTAGTTTGACGACACCGAAGGGTTTTTTCATAGGGTATTCAATTTTCGATAGAGGGTAACCGATAGCCTTAAGAAGTGGAATGGAACATGCACAAATGGGCCATGATGTGTCAACCTTAGTATTATTGATAGGGACCAAACAGGATAATATGTAAGTTATTAGATGTGAGAGTTTCATGATAATCATGGTTAGAGAAAGAGATTATCGGTGGCAAATCATCAGTATGTGCAACTAAGAAATCAAGATCCCCTAATGTAGAAGGAGACAACTGCGTGACATGTATGATTAGCAAAAGAGTCAGATGATTTCTTGTCATGTTGTTGGGATTGATTATTAAATAATTTTAGTTTACCATTATCATTAAGCGGAGTAGAATATGTGGGTTTCGGAATTCAAGCTTGTTATTATCGAGATCTTGAATGATTGTGCGAGCTTGAAACATCGATTTTTAGAATGTCCCACACATCTATGATAATCACATCGAAAGTTTTTGTTGTAATTCCTACCTTTTGGTCGTGAGTGGTGGTAAGAGACTACGAATTAAAAAATCTTGAAGTTTGAAGTCATAGCACATTAGACATCTTAGCTAGATTATTTGTGTGTCTCAAGATGTAGTTGGCTAGGTGGTCATTAGGTCCTTATTTCAGTTGTGCTAGCTAAGCATAGGAAATATTACAATGCCGATATTGATAGAAAAATGAATAAGAAAAGCATCAGCTAGATGCGTAAAGTAAGTTATTGAGTGAATGGGTAGGTCGTAAAACCAACGCATCGCATAATCATGGAGACTACAAGGAAATATTTTATCCAAAATAACATGATCATCAACAAAATCAAGACAAGCAACATGAAATGCTCTAAGATGTTCTTGCAGATCACCATGCCCATTGAAAATGGGAAGCTTAGGGGTGACAAAACTAGGAGGAAGCGGATAAGTGGAGATGGCGAGTGCGAACGGAGTATTCAATAACAAGGTGGAATCTAAAGATGGTGATGCATGTGAAGTGGCATGTTGCAACTTACGAATTTGAGATTGAAGGTCATGATAAAGAGAAGTTAATTCTTGATTACCAACGGATGAAACTTGTCGTATATGAGAAACTAAAGGTGGTGTAAAGTGATTGGTAGGAGTAGTGACTGAAACAAGAATGGTAGAAATAGGTGGAAGAGTATAAGCAAGTGATTGAGTAGCAACATAGGTGGGTATGGTCAGGAAGCAGTGAGCTCTGCCAAATTAGTAGCTTCCTCACGAGAAACATGTAAAAGTAAATCTAGATCTTGTGGATGTTTAGCAATATGATCATTAATGGCCTTAAGATGAGCTTCAGTAAAGGCTTCATGAGATTGAGCCATGGCAAAGGAGACTAAAACCCTAGACTGAAAGTGGATTCAAATGTCAAGTTCACCAAAATGACTAACTAAAATATTGAATTTATTAAGTTAATCTAACTAGGAACAACAGTAAATAGCAATAAATAAAAGCAATAAATAAATATATAAGGTGACCCAAGAAACTAGACTAAAATAAATAGAAACCATATATGCAAAGAAGGGTTAGAAGGAGCTTAGTTGATTTGACGAGCTTGTTGGATTGTGTCACAAAGATGGCTGGAGAAACAGGAGGAGTAAATGACCATGCCAAAGTCCGAAAAAGTGCAAACCCAAGTAATCTAAGTGGACTTGGTCACTGGATAGGTACATGGGTGCATGTGGGTGCCCTAGTCTATAATATGGATGCTCGGTGTCTCGAAAAGCTTCATAACCTTCCTCTGAGGTGTCGCTTGATGGTTTCCTTCCTCTGCTTCCTATCGCACTAACTTTGTTGCATTGTGTTGGTAATCGGTGATGGAGAAATGACCTGCAAAAACCCCAAGACAGGCATCAAACCCAAAAAAAGATGCATATGAAGGGGTCGGACTATCCTCAACTGCCACAATGGTGGACTTACTAATTGACTATTGCACTACATCTCAAACCCAATGTAGTTCTATGTGCATGTGTGTGCAATCATGCCCTAGGATTATCTTGTGTCAGTCGCACTTTGTGAAAGTAACGAGATATAACTATGTGTAGAAAATGTAATAAAATGGTGGATGGAATAGAATAAACTTCCCTCCTATGCAGTGTGATGCAAATGAACTAGCCTTGTACCTTGTGATGCAGCTAGATGGATGCAAATGAAGCCTTTGATGGATGCAACCTTAGGTGATGTTAGTAGTTCTTAGTGTTTGGTCCCTCATTATGGTCACATAACTTTATATTTATATGGTTCTCTTGTTCTAATTTCGTAATTAACCCCGAAAAGGCCAACCACAAGAAATAAGAAATGTTCAAATGGCTAGAAAGTGCCCAAAACGTGGCAGGAAAATGAGAAAAGGATCAGGGCACCCCGAATGGGACCAGGGGTGCCTTTTGGTGCCCCATGATTAGCCTTGGTGCCCCATTACTAGCACCGGTGCCCCAAGGTAAAATCCAAAATAACACGGAGCACGAAAGCAGATTGGGCATACATGTGTAAGAGGTCGTTAGTAACGACAAAGTAAAGTAAAATGGCCAAAAGATGGGGTTAATTATTACTTTCTTCACCGAAAAACCATGTGAATATTAGTATAAGACTGGGACTACATAATGTCTAAAGTGTGTGATTTTGTGACTACACCCGTTGTGATGCCCTGACAACTTCCCGAGCTCATTCTCTCATCCCGTTCACTCGATTCTCCTTTCATTTCTTCCTACCTTGCCCAAATTCTCTCCTCTATCCAAAAAATCAAAAATATTAAAAACAAAAAAAAAAAAAAATCCAAAAAATCAAAAAATTATTAAAATCCAAAAAAATTAAAAAACGAAAAAAAAATCGTTAAAAATATGATTGTTTGTCTTTTTTTATACGCTTACTTATTTGTATTTACATTTTGGATTGATGATATGCATCCTCTTTTCTTTCTTTTTCTTTTACATCCCAATGATATAAGGACCACCTTTTTTGTATTATTTCGCCAATGATACAAGCCCCTTTTTTCTCGGTCCAATGATATAAGGGTAGCGATATCTAGCAAACTAGTCACCGTGATCTTTATACTCGGTGCACTTTTCTCTATCCCACACACTTCACCTCTCGCTAATGATGATCACAGTGGGTACTTTATGACAACACACCCTCCTTTATCATCATCTTATTCATTGTTCAACCAACTATCCGACCTTTTTTGCCCCCTATTCTTTCAATCCCACCCCTCAACCTGGGGCATCTTTTAACCTTTCAACCTAACATGGGCATCTTATAATCCAAAATCCCCAAATCCTAAACCCTTGACTAGGGTATCCTCTAATCCAACAATATGGGGCATCCCCTAAACATATCACAATCCTAAATATTCCCCCCTTTTGATTGGGGCATCCTTTATACCAACAATCAATCCGTTCTAATTCTTCAAGTCTCTACTCCTATTCCTCTGAATCTTCACTCATTTATTCCTCTTATCCCAATATTCCAATCCTCCCCTCTCTATCTTTTTCATCTTCAATCTTCAATCCTTTACTCCTTTCACTCAATACTTCCCCTCTTTTAATCCTCCGACTTTCCCCACTCTCCTTCCTCTTTAATCATCCCCAAATCTTTTCATCATCTGCATCCACCGCTTTGAAGCCTTTCATTTTTTTGAGTGGTCACCGATCTCACTTCCTTTTATCTTGACCCATTGAGGGGCATCACCTCACCATCTATCTTATCATCTATCTTTCTTTGAATGCTCATTGTTATGCAATGACCATTCAAATAGGGGCAAAATGTTGACATTATCATTTAACAAATAATATACTAATAATTCCTCTAATAATAATTAATCATGAGATTAATTATTATCGTTATCCCCATTATCATATTATTCACCCCATAATCCCATTTTATCCTTAGTCACATTAATACATCATTAATATTTCTATTATCCCACTAACTAATCTATATTACTAATTTCTAAGAATTAAAAAATACCTACTCACCTATCACCTACCCTATACCTAGCTTATCCATCTAATCACCCCACTAAGAACATTTAATTTCACCTAATCACAAGCTAAAGATCCTCCAAATCTAGAGGCTTCTATTTCTAGAAGCCTCTCCTATTTTCCCTCTTCTATATTCAAATATTCAAATATTTCTCTCCCTCCATTGAATTTTTAATTCAATGGAGGATTCTTCTAATCTCTAGAATTTTCTAATTCTAGATCCTTCTTCATTCTCATCCATTTTCAACCATTGATCTACCTCCTACATGGAAAAATCTCAACCCTTCATTCTTCCTTCCTCTAACTATAAATAGTGGTGCCACCCTCCATGGCCACCACCTTATAAATTTGCAAGTATATGCTGCCAAAATATCAAGCCAAGATCTTAATATCCATTGCACTCTATCAAAAAAAATCATCACTCATCAAAGGGAGGTGTTGCCCAATCCCTCCCAAAAATATGAAGCATCCAACTTTCATCCAAGAGAAAATCCAAACATATCAAAGGAGGAGTGTTACAATATTATAGGTAAGTGAAGGTATTATATTCTCTCTTTTCATTTATAGCTCTATCTAAGGTAGTGATAGAGAGTGTTAGATTAGGAATTGATCCAATTTGATTTCTAACTTACATGTTGCACTAACATCTCTCTTTTTCATCTACATGGGCCAAGTTTTTCGTGAAGGAAGAAGAAAGAGCGGTCTATGTGAATGAGGGTTTAAAAAATGGTTTGAAGGTGTGAGAGTTGAATAGGTGATCTCCATCAGTTGTGGTAGCAACAAAAATCATATATCTTCGTCATTAGATGGTTGAGTTGGTGTTTAATCATCTTAGGGAGTTGTATCATCCTTGTGGACTATGTGCTTCACTAAACTAGGGGTTGGTGCTCCTTTTAGGGTTAGTGCTCTACTAAACTAGGGGTTAGTGCTCCTTATGGGGTTAGTGCCTCAATAAATTAGGGGTTGGTGCTCCTTGTTGAGTTAGTATTCATCTAAATTTGAAACATGGTTGAATAAAGTTTGTGTTTTAGTGGGTTTTCTTCCTTTGAGGGTTTCCCACTTAAATCTAGTGTTCTTGTGTACTCTTTTGCTCTTGCTTTTGGTTATAGTGAATTGATGTTTAAGTAAACACACATATGGCTAATGTATGAATGAATAGTTGAATGAATGATAATGAATGATGAATGGACAACTTAAATGATGAATGATTGTTTTGGTAAAAGAAGTGAAAATTATTATAGGATCGATTCACCTCCCCCTCTCGGTCCTTTGTGTTTCCAACATTTTAAGCATGTAACATGGAAACTACCATCTTCTCCATCTTGTTCATTTTGAGCTTCGAGTCCATGTTCATGGTGAAAGCCTCCTTTTCTTGAGTAGAGTGATCATTAAAAGATCCAAGCACATTCTTCTTCATACATCTCGTGTTGAGAAGGTTCTCATCTTGAACAAAATTGGCTTTGAGACCATGCACCATCCCATCTCTCCATTTGTTTTTGACAATGCCTATATCCTCATGAAAGGGGAATGAGCACAAAATTGGAGCTGAAATATTTATGTTGTCATTTTCCCAATCTTGATCACCAAGAACTTTGGATTCCATTTCAGCCATAAAGTCATCATCTTATTGAGTGGATTTGAATTCAAAAGGCTGAAACATCCTATCATTCTTGCATCCTTTGTCATTCTCTTCCAATGAGAAGGAGAAGTCTTCATATTCATAGACATACCCATTGAATGGAATCTCATGCTGAACATTGAGAACATGGTTTGAAACATTGAGCTCACCTAACAAGAAGTTGTTGGGTATCATCCTTTCTTCTTGATCCTCATTGCTTGTCACCTCAAGATTGTTTTTGTAAGTCAAGACTCACTTGACCATCATCAACATTCATGTTTACATCCAGTGGGAAATATGCTTTCAAACTCTGATTCCATCAATTCACCATGATGTTCAATTACCGCTCTGTGACACTTGGATACCCTTCCATTAGTATGGGCAACTCAACATCTTCTTCTGAAGCAAGTGAAAAATTTGTAAGATATTGAGTCTTGAAATAGGATATCCGCCCTTGGGTCATCTGGCCTTTGAATGGTGTACTTCATCTTTCTGATGGGAATAATTTTCTTCATTTTACCATTGACTAGAATGATGGCATGCGACCAATCCATTTGTATATCTCCACCAACATCTTGACAGAAGCTTCGACTTAACAACATACCATATGAGACTAGTATATCCGCTACAATAATTCTCATTGTGATCTTCTTGTCAGGAAAGTCTACAAATGCCACCTAAGCATTCCTGACTTGGCCAACCAGAGGCACATCTTTCATTTCCATAGAGTAACAATGGCCATTGGTAAGAGAGAGAGAGAGATATATATATATATATATATTTGACAACTTTTATAGGCATGACGTTGTCGAAAGCACCGATTCAATGATGCAATTATTTAGTTTGTACTCATTAACCAACAAGGCTATATAAAAAGGTTATATCTTCCCATAGGTGGAGGGTGTGGAAGCAAGACAATTTAGAGGAGTGGAATGAGAGGCATGAGGTAGTTATTTGGTGATAGCATTTTTAGTGATATATTGAACAAGCCTATCAAATTGCTTGGGATGGGTTTTCAAGTATTCAAACTCAGAAATTTGAACTTTAGATTTTTAATATGGTCAATGATATCAAAGGATAAGGAAGTGGTAGGCACATCGGGCATCATGGCAGTCTTGACATGGATTTTCTTAGGATCAATAGGAACTGATTTTTCTCGGGGAAGTTGGATGAGACTCACCGAAGATGCGAAAGGGTTCTTGGTTGAAGTAGTCTCATGTTTCTTCTCAGCTGACCCTATGGAGGTGGAGTGTGAGGATACTCCTTTCATTATTATTTTTGTAGAGTCATCATTCAAGGATCCAATTTCTTAGCTTGGGCATCAAAATAATATCCTTCTTTCTCATTTGTGATCAAGTGAACACCACATAGGAGTAATTATCTATGGATTCTTCAAAATATTCATCAAATGTGCATTCAAAATATCCGATCTGAGCACATTCTTCTTCTCCTTCATTTTCAAATTTTGATTCAAAAATTTCTTCTCTCTAATCTTCATTGAACTCGCATATTACATTTATCGGTGGAGCTTCCAAGGTAAGCCTTCGAGGTGCTCCTAAAATTTGATTCATGTTCCAATTTCGATGAGATATTTGTTGAGAAACTTCCTTCTTCCATATTGTCAAGTCATCAACCAATTTTTGCAATAATGGATTAGTTCTCTCATCTTTGGAACTCTGGTCATTATCCTTCATTGAATGGTTCATAAACTTTCCTAACAAGATGAGGTCATGTTCCACCTCAACGGCAATTTCTTGAGCATTTTCCAAATCTCTTGGTTGAACTCTCCATAGAAAGAAACTAGCTTCAGAAACTAAGCATTCACGAAGAACCTTTTCAGATTAACTATAGTAGGATGGGTAATGGTGGGAATCTTGTTGATCAGTTTGTTGAATTTTTCCACGAAATTTTCATGGACTCTTACGGTTCTTTCCTTATCTAAGTAATTTGAGCAAGGAGAGCATGAGCATCTTTGGAAATTTTGAATCTTTCTTCAAACTTCTTTTTATATCATCCCAATTAGAAATTGAGTGTGATGGCAAGTAGTAAAACCAATCCGCAGCAACATCTTTTAATGTTTCCACGAACAACCATACTGCAACATTTTTGTGTTGCACTCCAAGGATGCCACAGGATATGATGAAGGTTGTGATATAATCATATGGTCATTGCTTTCCATATCCATAGAATTTTGGAAATTTATTTTTGAACTCTTTTGGTAGTTCATGAAGTGGAGGGGTCAAATCCAACTTACCAATGTTTTGTCTCCATGGAACAGGTGCTTGTGTTGCCATTTCTTCTTCTTCTTCTTTTGGGAATTAAAAATTTAATGGTGGGTGAAAGATAGGAGAATTAAGAGGATTTACAGGGGGAATATCAGTAGGAGTTTGGATAGGATTTCCAGGGGTACCACTTGATGAATCAGATGGAGATAAAGATTGAGAGAAGTAATATGGATTATCTCTTACTTGTTCTTGTTGATTTTGTAAAGCTTCAAAATCAGGGTCAATGATTCCTCTCAATCTATTCAATCTAGTATATCTTCTTTCACCAGATTTTCTCAAGTACTTAGGAAGGAAAGAAACTTGAAAAGTGCGGGTTTCTCAACAAGATTGCAAAAAGGCTTTTTGATCATTCAAATAGTTTTTATTAGTATTTCAATTTTCTGATTTTTGGTATTTTCGAGATCTTTATGGGTGCACGAGCGATCTCTCCCAGTGGATTTGTTATAAACTATTGGCGAAATTATTTTCATGTGGAAAATCATTTTTTTCATGTACTGATATGGGGTTAAGCCCCTCCTTATGTATGGAGAGGCTCCCATTATTGAATGTAAACTATCGTGATTTTTGAGGGGTGGCTAAATAGATCGGGGATCACACGGAACACTTCACTTTGGACTGTGGAAAATTGCTTATATGAGGTCTGAGGGATGAATTTGTAGTGATGAGGGATAAAGGAGATAAATTAGGAGAGAGAGAGAGCGATATTGTTGTGAGTAGGCACTAGCAGAGTTCACACATAATAACCAGAGTAAGTCCACATCTAATTAAAAGAACACAACAATGTAAACCATGATAAGACAAAATAGGTAGTAGACACATAATTCCATGAATTCATTCATCAAAGGTGCATACACCTTTCTTGGTTTTATAAGATTATTATATATGCAAATTTGGAAAGAGAAAGAATAGAGGAACATAAGAAAATAACTAGAAAAGTATAACTTTTATTACTTGATGTAGAAGTGGAACTCTCAACAACATACATTCAATCAACAATTTCCAACCCTTTGGAATGGAGAAGCCATTCCAATTTATAGCATTACAATATGTCCTTTCATCTACCCCCCACATGACTCTTCACCTATCCTCATCACTTGTGACCTTTCATATTCCTAGGAAGTGAGTCTTTTTCTTATTATTGGAAAAATGACTCTTACAATGTTTAGCTAATGGTCACTTAAGTGAATAGGATGAAATAGCAAAAGTACATTCTCAATTGAAAATTAGAATATAGAGAGAGATAGAAGAGAGAAAGGAAAGGGATTGACTAATATGTTGATGAAGATCTTGTTGATCTGAAGTATGGTGATCACAACTTCCTCCTTCTATAAAATGCATAGACACCTCAAACTATCAAATGACTGTTAAGAAACATTGATGTGAGACCATCTAATGTGAGCTTGAGACAACCACCAGCATCACTCATGATGATTCCTCCTTGATACACGGTGAGAGTGGGGATAATTTTCTTTCTCCTTAGGTTTTCACAATTGGCCTTTGACCATGAGAGATAGCTCACGGTGCTCAAGTTTCTTGATGTTTCTCCTTCGCTTACTGAAATATGCCTTCATCATGTGGGAGAAAGCGATGGACCCTAAATGGATTGCTTGAGAGGTGGTCATTGTTCGGAATGATCTCAATTTGCATATGTATCCTCATGGAAAAAGGATTAGCTCTTTCCTAGCTCACTTGACTTGGCTAGCTCAATCAACTTACCCAGCTTTCAATCAGGCTCACCCACTTAACAAGCTCAACCAACTCACCCAGCTCACCAAAGAGATGGTACTGGATCTAGACATGATGATTCTTTAGCTTAGGTTTTAATGGAGTCCTTGTATCTCTTTGAACTCTTTTTCAACTACACAATACCTCTAAATTTCATATGTTGCACCTCGATATACCGTGCATTACTCCCTGACACAATTATGATCAGAATGATACTTCAAGATCATGTGCAAGGTTGATTTTATTTTTTGAGCTATGCAATCACTCTCTGAACCCTTTTAGGATGTCAAAAAGAAACGAGATGAGTGAAAATCAAGCCAACTATAACTTTATGTACTGAAAAACTAAAAAATTATATTTTTAACGGGTGGGACCGGAGCTACCATTTTGGGAATTTTTTTCC
The DNA here is from genome assembly GCA_018340775.1 of Taxus wallichiana var. yunnanensis. Taxonomy (NCBI): domain Eukaryota; kingdom Viridiplantae; phylum Streptophyta; class Pinopsida; order Cupressales; family Taxaceae; genus Taxus; species Taxus wallichiana. The sequence continues at coordinate 407,915,496 of CM031242.1, forward strand.
TTTTAACTCAAAATTGATCTTCTAACTCTCCTGGAACACTCAATTCACGTGTGTTAATGATGATTTACCATTTTTAGCAAGCTTCTATTTTTATTAGGTTACTTTTTTGGAACCTACTATTTTGGGAAAATTGTGTTTTTGTCTTGTTTGTTGTTTTGCACAGTTTCAAAGTGTTTTGAGTGATTGGAGTTTGGTTTTTGAGGGAATTAATATTTTTAGTAATCCACTATGCAAAATAATTTGTATTTTTATAATTTTCACATACCAATATCTGCTTAAAACGAATACATTGTCATTGGATTTGGCTCGGCTCCATGGTCCAGGTGCTCCATTTTCGTTGTGATCCTTCAGTTGGAACTCTTAGAAATCGAAAAACAACTTCTAAGGCACAAGTTTTAGGTTTATCTTTGTGTCATGGAAGCCATTAATGGATTCTTGAAGTTATAGTGATCACAAGGATGTCTAGAAGAAGAAAAATCAATTCAAAATTTAGTGCAATCAGCTTTTTGGATGAAGAGTGATGGAAAAAGATTCATTTTTTGTAATCATGGATGGATCTACAACGTGATGGGCAGCATATATGGTGTTTTCTCATGAATTGACAGGTTTCATATCTTCAATAATGGATGGCAGGTTGAACAGTGTGAAGAAATAGGCTTGACGGTTTAGTGTTTATGTTTAAATTGCCACTGGCGATCACTTTTTGCTCACTCGGAGTGTAAAAGATGCTTAGGCACAAATTAGGGTTTCGCATCTTGAGTGAGGGATGAATGTTTGTGTCCCCTCCATCCCCTTGGGAATGGGGAAAAGGGGGATAGAAAATAGTGCCTCGTTTTGATGAGGACAAGTGGCATGTTGAGGTTGAATGAGAGGGAAGATGAGAAAATCAACATAGAGCACCTAGGAGCTAAGTTCTGATCACATGAGGAACCAGGAGAGGGGATTAAGAGGGACGCATTTTTGTGTCCCCTCTATCCCCTTGGGAATGGGGACAAGAGGGACAAAAAAATGTGCCTCAAGGACATGGTGACACTTGGTAAGTTGTGATGCAATCTAAGTAAGTTGGGGTTTGACCTATTAAGCACTCCGAGGGATGAAAGTTGGTCATGTGGAGGGCCATAGAGGATGGCTAATGTGGGGCGAAATTTTGTGTCCCATTTTTCCCATTTTTAATGGTAAAAAGAGGGACACAAAGCCCTACTATGCATCCGAAGGTGACATGTGTCACCCCAAAAATGACTAACAACGGAAACACACTTGTAAGAGAAAGAGCTTGATGTTGCGATTCCCGGAGCTCCAGGTGGTATTTTCGGATGAATTTTTATATGATTTTGAATCCCGAGACCATTCAAAGAACAATAGGATACATTAAAGACCTAAATTAGTTTTTAATATTTAAAAAAATCCCGTTTTCTTGGGAAGCAAGGTGTGTCTGCACAAAACTGAATCGCCATGAGAAGTCATCGTGTCTTGTGAAAGATGATATGATTCCACCATGTATAGAATTATTTGATATTTATAATACCTTTTTCCAATTCCTTACAAAGCTTCTGAATCCTCTATAGAATTTTAGGTACCAATTTTGATTGCATACTCCTTACCCCTGAAAAACCCACTTTCACACCAACTATTCCCAAACCTCTAAAACTTCCCTAAATATTCCTAAATCAGTTCCAACATGTTTTTATCCCTCGATACCACCTCCAGGATGATTATGAGATCTTGAAATCCATCTCGGAGGATGCACACCTATCCTAAAAAGGCCAAAATTAGCCTTTCTAGGCTACTAAGAAACTAGCCTTTGAAAGCACTTCACTGAACGAGGTGAATGACCTTGATACCTTGCTTCAAGAACCTGCAAAATATTATTCAACACAACTAGAGGACCCGCAAGGTCGGGATGGGCATGACACAAAAGACAAACTAACTCGAGGGGTTTAGGAAGACTTGGGAACAAATTTTCAAATTTCATCTTAGTTGTCATGCTTGGAAGTTTGAATTTTTGGTCTAACACAAACGCATGACAACATGACTAAAAATGTGTTAATGGTCTTCTCGTGCATTTTTGTGGCCACTTTTGAGGATTTAATCCTCAAATTCTTACAAGTTTATTTGGATGGCTGACAATTTATGGGTTGGTCAAGGACCATTGTGAATGCTTACGTATTATGTTTGGGTTCTTCTAATAATTAAAATTGTTGTTAAACTTAAAAAAGAGTGAATTTACTACTCCTTTTGGAACGTTGTTAGGCCACATAATTTACAAATATGATTTGCTTGTCAATATGGCAAAGATAGTGATAACTTTACAATTAGAAGCCCCACAAATGCGAGAGGGATGTGCGCTCATTCTTTAGACATTGTGAATATTATTTGAAGTTCATCCAAGGATATGTGAAAATATTCACCCCATTAGAGAAGCTTCTTGAAAATAAAGGACCATTTGAGTGGGGCATAGATTGGAAAAATGTATTCAATGAGTTAAAAGAGAGACTTTTACCATGCCTATCTTACAATTCCCTAATTGGAATAAACCCTTCCATGTACATGAGGATGCATCAAGAATAGAATGGGAACAATACTTGTGCATCCAGGGGAAGACAACATAGATCATCGATCTTATTTTCAAGTAAAAAGTTGGCCGAGCAAAGCGGATCTACGCTACAAAAAGAGGGCATTTGATGGGAGTGTGTGCTACATAGTTTAGACAATATATTATGGCAACACCCTTTGTATTTTATGTAAACCATATGGTGTTAAAACGCCTAGTAAATAAATTAGTATTACATGGGCACATATGTAGGTGGATAATCTTGTTTCGAGAGTTCCAATTCTCGGTAATATAGAATTCAAGAAAGAAAAATGTAGCGCTTGACCATCTACCGTTCATAACTATTGGAAAATAGGTAGACACAATTGAATATGGGATGTACGATGCGCATCTATTACAAATCATGAGTATGCCAATGAACTCAGCGATATAGTGTTATTCCTTGAAGGGGGATTGCACCAAAACTGGAGCACATAACAAAAGAAACAACTTGCAGTAAAGGCTGCACCATATCATATTACCGGTTGGGTTCTTTACAAAATGAGGCAAGTTTGGTGTTAAGGTGATGCGTGTTAGATCATGAAAAAAAAATATTAAAGCACACCAGGGAGTATTTGATGGGCACTATATAGGTGATGCAACCGCGCACAAGATTTTAGCAGCAAGGTTATGGTGGAAAAAGATATTCCACAACACAAAGAAATACACGCATGCATGTGATACTTTTCAACACGTTGACAAACCTAATAAAATATATGCAATGTCTTTGCATTCAATTATTCTGAAATGAACCATTTGAAAAATGGGCCATCAATTATGTGTGGCCAATAAATATTGCCGCACATAGAACCAAGTACACTACATCATTACAAAAATAGATTACTTGACAAGGTGGTCATAATTCATGCCTATAAAAGATTGTATAGCAACCACAACTACAAGATTCATTTGGAAAAACATTATAAGCATGTTTACGTGTCCTCTAAGCTTAACAAGTGATAGAGGCACTCATTTTCTATATGAAAAAGTGTGCATATTGTTAATGAAATTAACAATCACGCACCAAAAATCACTCCAAATCATCCACAAATGGGAAATTTGAATCATTCAATAAGATATTAAGAAATAAATTGACAAAGATATGTGATTTTGAAATAAAATATTGAGATAGCATGGTATCGATAAGTCATATGGGCATACGGTACCACATATAAAATTTTACACAAAACAACTCCTTTCCAGATTAGTGTTCGAAAAGAAGTGGTGTTGGCTTATGAGCTCGTGGTTCCATCACTAAGGATAGTGCATGTTGCGAAACCTAGAAGCATCAATAACATAATGCATTACTAAACTCTTATGGTTGTATGAAAGAAGAACACATGCAAGATAAAGCCAAGGGGTCGAAAAATTGCGATAAGCACATAAAGAACAAAACTTTCACTATATGCGCAAAAGTATTTTTATATGAATCAAAATTTGTGCGACACCCTAGAAAACTTCAAATACATTGGTTAGGGCTAATGCGGAGCCTATTTCTTTCAATAGATCCACAATGTCAATTTTGATCACAATCTCCAAAAACTAAGCCTTTACAAGCTAAATCAATCACTTACTTGAGCTATATTACTCCCTTCTTAACCCATTCTGAGTTTGAAACCCCAAAATTGAGCTTGCAATCATTAGTACCGTGTTACTACATATTAAACTATGATTGGTCATTCAATAAATTAGAAAAAAGCAACAAGAATCCACAATTACCTCACTTTGGCAAAACCGTCCTTAATCACTCTAATAAGCAAGATTTGGAGTCTACTCCTCACACATAGCTTTTCAATTATCGCCACCTACCCCGTATATCACTCTCCCTCAAAGTTCTTTTACTCATCTTAGTGTTTACCTTAAACCAAGGTTTGCTTCCACTATCATGTTTAGCCCACACCGTCCTATGTGACTTCCACTAGCACTTTACCTTTAAGACAAGAAATTTCAAACACATTTCCACTCTAAGATTGTTACCCTCACTTATGTTTATTAAACATTCACTCATGTCCTCAGACCCATAACTAAGCTATATCCACCATCAATTCAATCAAATTCATTCCAAACTCTTAAACTCGCCTATCTTCACCAAATTTGCCCATCTAAGTGCACAAGAACTAAGCCCAAGGCCATTTCATGGTTGGGAAGATCCATAGGTTCTCCTTACAAACAAATGTTACCTTTGAATACCTTTTTCTTATTGATGGTGTATGCTAATTTTAGTCATCTCGCTCATTGATTCAATTTCCTTACCACTAATAACTCATCTTGGTTGGTCTAGCTTGTTTCTAGCCATGTCCTGGCATTTATCACTCATAACTTGTGTTTCATTTACTCATTCTTCCATCCCAAAACATTTACTAGTACCCATTTAGGGTTTCTATTTGCATGCAAAATATTAGAGGGTCTTCCTTCACAAAAGCATTCCTAACTCATTGTTTTTCCCTTACCATTAAGCCTCTAAGGATGGCACATCTGTGTTTGTATCTTTCAAGAACTATAGGATTTTGGAGGTGCTTTTGGTTTTGAAACCATTGAAATATCTCAAGGGATGGCTCAAGGATTATTAGTTTAAATTTTCAAAGTGACTTACTTACGTAAAATTGGTTAATCATGCCTACCTAGTCTCCAAATTAGGTCTCCATCTGTTTTAGTCTCTTGAGTGTAGATTGTCATAATTCTTGAGAAAGTGCTTCACCGTTAACTCATGAAATGGTTTGAGCCACCTTCCTCGCTTCACCGTCATGTTATCCAATTAATCCCAAATCTCCACTCTTCTTCTTATTCATTCAACCATCTAGTTTTTTCTTACTTCCTCAAGTTAATGTGCAACACAGTCCTCTTTAGGACATATTATCATGAAAATCTTAGAGTTGGAGCTAGTTTAGAACATAAAAGTTTGAGTATATGCTAAGGAAATCCATTAAGATCATAGTATCAAGTTTGCATACCTTGTATACTTCATTTGAGCCTTGAACCATTGAATCTCCACTAAACCCTAGCTTTCAAATACACACCTACAAGTCAATATGTAACTTATCAAGACAAATGAGACGTTTCATGAACTCTCAACCTCAACAAGTTGGTTATATTACTCCTATTTTGGTAAGAAGAGGACCTCAAAGTTTCAACTATCTTGAAACATTTTATCTCAATCCTCCTTCTATAGGTATGTATGCACGGTGCACGAGAAACTCAAAATATATCTCGAAAAGGAGGGCCAATTTGCTCTAGAACCTTCAACCACACTTAGGTATTCACCTCACAGAGATTTCTACACATTTTTAGATATTTACACTGGTATGTTTTCAAGATTAATCGGTTTTTAGCTCATAAACCCTAGTTGAGATTTTTGAACCCTGATACAGTGTGAGGAGGCAAATTTTAGTGATTCTTCATTATTTTTCCACTCCACTCACTTATACAAGCTTCACAAGGACTATGACAACCTTTACTAACTTTCAAGATGCATAATAACTCTTGAACTAGCATTATCTCTCACAATATTCTCATTTCATAGTGTTATATTAAATATGAGTGCTCGAGAGACAGGTACTTCACTTTTTAAAGGTTCTCCATCAACTATTTGTCTTTCTTCTCTTCTCCGATGATCCCTTTAAGGCCAAAATTTTTCATCAACCCCTCTTTATTCATGATACTCTGTGTTTATGCCCAAGCTTACTACAATCTCCCTACGTGCCCTATCCTTTCTCAAGAAATCACATTATTAGCTACCCCAAGACCTACCTTTAATTCAAAATGGTTGTGGATGGATATTTAGACCCAAGCAATCAAAATATGACTTCTTAATGCTAAAACATACTTATCCCTTCGATCAACCTCCTCTATAGATTTGTATGCATTCATCATGTCATTAAAAGGTCGTTGAAACCTTACAACTATTGCTCCAAAAGAGATGATAGCAAAATGACTTCTTACAAAGTGTACAACCGTACTCATTACCTCAAGAACCACTTCTCGGAAGAAACCAAAGAATGTTAGCTCATCAAAACTCTCATGTAAACCACCACCTGCACTTGTCGTTAGATTTTTAGTTGTATCATTCTCTTCTATGCTTTTACAATGATATCAAACAAACTTAGTCGGGATATACTATTTTATGCTTTGAAACCGAGAAGATAACATCTTACTAATCTCATATGAATCTCCTCTCTAAGAATTAAGGCTAGAATCAAACATGCATTTAGTTTACCTCTTGTTATACACAAAATTGAAAGCTTTCAACCTACTAATACACAAAATTACTCTCAAACAACTTCTTGGAGTTTTCTCATTTTTATTCTTGTTTGAATGGAATAAGGAAATACGATTACATCATAGTTTATATAGTATCCTAATCACTCCTTAATCATGGTTCTTGAGTCTTTAGGTCGATTCTGATCATGGTTCATAGGCATGATTTCACCCTTAATAGGTTCTCTTACATAAGATGTCTTAAGTTATAGCATTATCTAGCACTTATCATGACTTATGACCCTAGAGAGGACCTACGACACCATATAATGCCTCATTTCATCCTTACAAAGGTTTATTAGCTCCAAGAATCCCTTAGTACACCAAGATCAATCCAAAATGGCTCCTCAATTTCAATTTTGCATTTAGGAGGGAAAATGCCTCTTTTGAATTTTGAAAATCCTAGACACCAACTAACATTTCTAAATGACTCCTAAGGACCTCTAAGACTCTGTCATCACACCTTCAAGAAAATTGGATGTTTCCATCCTTATATACATGCTAGAGTTGATGCTCTGCATCAAGGGCCCTATAAGATACATGAGATCTTGCATATTCAGGAAAGTAAATTGAAGGACCTTAATGGATAATTTTTACCATGTCACTTGATGGGAGTGGGCTTAAGCCTTACTCCCATGATGGTCTTGATTGTAATCAAATAAGGCGTATGTCATTAGGTTAAGTGTTATTCCAATCTCTAGGATAGTTTCTTTCCTGCATTTAGAATAGTTTTCTTTTAAATATTTCTTTTTGTTGTAATAAGCATGCACGTTTCACACATAAATCAAATCCTTGTTATTTTTTCGAATATTGTTACGAAACACGAAGCAAAAGTAGTTTCTCAAACATCTATTTGTCTCTTAAGTTATTTTTCAAACAAACCCGTGGAGGACCACGCACACATTTAATTGGGGAGGACAAAATACATCTACACATTAAGCTTTAAAAGCTTACAAAATAATATTACATTGATGCATGCCACCCGGAAGGAATTAATGCAATGGAGGAAGTGAAGGTTGAAGCCAAACTTCAAGTATGTGCAGAAAATGGTGGTATCGATGAAGGTCACTTGTTTCCCATTGAGGAATTTCACAAATCAAGATCAAATAAGGAGATTTTGAGGAATGAAAGGACCTATGTTCCCTACGTGTCATTCATTAGCTTCTTTAAACAAACAAAAACCAATTTTGTAAACTAAAAGGTTGCGAAGTGGTGAGACCGATGTTCTCCGCGTGTCACAAATCGAAGCATGAAAATATAAAGGCTTAATGCAGGATATTTGTGCACATAAAGAAAAGAAGAATAAGTGTCTTAATATATGTCTCGGAATGATCACACACCGGAAAAATGGAGTATTACTTTAGTGTGGGGTGTGCAAAGAAAATGGCAAGAATTACGCACTAAAAATTGGCAAGTTCTTAAAACTTACAATTTTTTAGAAAGGGATAGGTAATGTACTATGATAATACAAGGTGCAAAAATACACTTAGCGTAGATGAACAAGAAAATTAAAAAAACTTGACAAGAAACGGTGAACAAAGGCATAATAAAATTGAAGCACGCAAAACTATGGAAGTCGAAAGGGTAAGGTATTTGTAGGAAAGAAACATGGCAAGGAAGCATGCATAAAGAGGGAAGGTGCAAAGGGGATACAAGATGGCCCAAGAATGTAAAGCTACCTATTGCAGCTAGAGGCACAAGGAAAAGCACAAAAATAAGGAGTGGAGAATAGTTGGTGACCACTTAGTATTAAATGCAATAGGTGAATAAGTGAGAGTTCACGCAAACGAAATAAATAATTGTGGCCTTAATTACCATTTTCGAGGAGTATAGAAGGTGGAAAAGAATTTGATTTAAAGATTAAACTACATTGGGCATTTAACCAAAGCTCCAGTGAAAATTAAAAAATGAGTTTTTAAAATGATTCGAGATCACAAAAGAAACTACCCTTCTACCATTAGAGAATAGTTTTAGCTATTGTAGGATACTAGTCGATAAAAAGAGACATTACATAGGCGAAAATTACAAGTTATGACAAAAGAAACATGTTAAAAGCTCTATTAAAACACTCTCGACCACCATTAATGTGGAGGTCAATCTCTTTCGGTGGAGATGTGGAAATTTGGGGCTTTAACCTTCCTAGAGTAAATCAAAAGGATTCCAAACTCCGACGCATGAGAAAGACTAGTCATGAGGAGGAACACGAGAATACAAATGCATGCAACAATCTAGTTCTTCTAGCAAGACCATTTCGAGTACTTCAAAGTGATCAATGTTGAGAGAAGAAGAGTTGGATAGTTCTCTAATCATATGACTTGAGGAGGAAGAGGAAGAACAATTAATAGTTGAGGAACTAGAGTCCTCCAAAGACAAATTTAATCTAACACCTCTACAAAGAAAAGAGAGTGAAAGTTATGACTTTCACTAGAAAATTTAAGAGTGAGGCAAAAACTCCCTTACTCATGTTAAACATCAATTTTGAGATACAAAATCTAGAGTTTTTTTAGAAGGAGAGGGTTGGAATAAGGTAAAATTGTGTAATATAACATATTTCAATTATTGCACACTTGGACTAGATGGCACCTTTTCATGAGACTATCTGTGATGACATATAAGAAGATCGTTGAACAAGGCATGAATTTTGATGATAGCATAAAGTAGACACTCAAAAGGGTTGGGGTCTTGCAAATGTTTGAATTTCCATACGCTTTTAGCAAACCAACGAGAGTTAGTTTAATTTTTAATTTTGCACATACATGAAGGTTACTTTTATTTTGTGGACGAGACACATGAGGATAACTATTGTGCTAATCGGAGAGGCAAGGCTGGGATGGTTAATGGTGGAGATGATTTTGGGGTGGGCTCATGACAAAAAAGAGATCAACAAAACAGGTGATCTCTTGAAGAATAAGATGGGTTCTACATTCCCCATTGCAAACATTGAAGACCTAAGAACGAGGATTGTGGCATGCCTTGTTACTTTTAATTTGCCTAGTGTAGAAAGATGGGTTGAGATTAATAACAAAAAAATCATAGTGCCTATAAGATGGAAAAGGGGACACACTACAACATATCTCATTTTATTGTCGAGAGCATTGAGCAAGATGCAAAGAATGCGCACAATGGAAAATTCATTTGGGGTGCATTATGATTCTTTTGGTTTTTAACAAGATAGGTTTTTCAAAGCGGGCGAGCATCCTAAATGGGTATATCTTGTTGAAAATAGGTCATTGGCCGAGTGATATAAGGAATACTTAGCCCTCACCACCTTGAATAATGCATACAAATCTAGACTCAACAACTAAGGCATTTTAGATATGTCATTGAGGAGGAGTGGCGAATACATGGAAAACTACCAAAAGTGTTCGAAGGAGAATTTTTTTTTTTTTGATGCAACATTACTCTTTTGTGTGCTTCAAGATAAATAATTAGAATTCATCTCCTTGTACTAAGTTGTCTTTTTCCTTCACAACATAGTAATTTATGTGATCCATCAATCAAATCAAGGGTGCGAAAAATTGCAAATTTATGCATTGTGAATTGATGCACGCGCACACACACGCACACGCACACGCGCACAGTATAAGTATGCAAGTAAAAATGCATACATGGAGACGCACAAAATAATGTCAAATCAACTTAGTGGAGACAATAGTAGTAGGAAACAAGATAGTAAGGTTGTTCTAATAGTTAAATCCAAAAAGAAGGTGAGTCGGGCGCACAAGGTTAAGGGCCAAACGAATAAATGTACATGCCTCCAATACAAAAGACAAAGATTCCAAAGAAGATAAAAAGAACAAATTTGTTGGAGATTCATCCAACAATCCATGAGCATCACACGAGAGGGTGAAGAGGAAAAAGAGGAAAAAGATCAAGATAATGTCCCTCTTGTAAGGAGGACAAGGCGAAGACTATACATTGAAGGAAATTCCACGCCTTGAACAACTTTGGCTAAGCGAACAAGCGGTCCAAAAACATCAAGAAACACAAAACTTGATGAAATTTGTCACACCCACAATTTTGGGACAAAAATACAACAAGTAAAAATACCAGAATATTTTTTTACATTTCATTACTTGTTACACGACACCACATGGGGTCACTTAGAATAACTCACAAAGCACATGAGATTTGTTCACAAGCATGAACCCACATATAACATGAACAGGAATCGATAACTACTACAATTAGAGATGACACACATTGTCAAGCCTACCTAAGAGACATACTGATGAGGAGAGGTAGTCATTGAATGCCCTTTATCACTCCAAGATGGAATATTGGCTAGCCTTTGGTTCCTCCAAAGTATACATGTCACGTCAACTTGATAGGCCCCTTATCCCTCCATTATAACATGTTCTTATCCATCCACTAAGACTAGCCATGAATTCCTTTGGTTCCTCCAAAACAAAACACACACTTCCCCTTATTCCTCCCTTCACTAGCTACACCTTATTCCTCCAATAATCAATGATGAAACCTCACCCCAACAAGAAGAAAACATAACCACATGAAAACACATGATGCACATCAAAACCACATCTTCCCAAATGACAAGTACAAAACAACAATCCAACTACAATATAAACTTATGGATAGGAACTTTCCACGACACAACATTTTCATGGTTACATATTTATTACAATCCTATTTCATTATTTGACCTTAATTATTTGAAGAGCACTTAACATGTAAACCTTCATTCTTCTTTAAAACTAGACTGCATTTTCTTTATTTCATTTAACATTTTACTTATAATGGTTCCATTTGATTTTGCTTGTTTCACTTGTTGCAATTGATTTATATAGGTTGATTGTTAATATGAACATTTAAACACACATGAGGCTACTAATACTTGTCATAAGGATATAATCTAATCATTTTCAAATTATTACAACTAACTACATAATTCAAATACTTAGTTTGCATTGTTCATGATACACAAAAGAGGATTTGCATCAAGTTAAAGGGACAAGTCTCAAATTTCCCTTTATCCCTAATCCATCATCTTAAGAATCCATTATCAATAGCTATGAGTGAAATACAAGTTTTAGCCACAATTAAACTTTTTAAGTGGTCTTAGGTTTAATATATTTCCATTTATGCCCAAGGGTTCTACTCCTACTATAAATCAAACTAGAGTGCAATATCCTTAACTCACAAGACCTTCGTAAAATCCCAAGGTATTCCATTACTACCTACTAAGGGAACATTTGTTTTAACCTTAAGGCTTAGGAATTTCATCTGAAGGTTCCTTTACTGCAATGTGAGTTGGGATACATTAACAAGTCTCTAGTTCAATACTTGTGAAAGCAAAAAATTGGCCCATGAGGGAAGAGAATGAGCATTCTCATGGACCATGCACTAAGGATGGACAAGGTACAATGTTTACCTACCCCAAGACGATCATGAAGTAGCACATGTGAGACCCATTTTCTCGGCATACGGTAGGACCTAATATTGATATAGCAATGAAATGACATAGTTAAAAGTTGACCAAGTTCGGTTCCACTATGGAAATAAAGCACATGGTAACTCAGGGGATCATTCCTTACGGAAAGGGTTAATATTTCAAGCTATAAGTTTGATTATTGCTTTTCATCCAAATGAAAACACGCTACTACAAGTTATTTTTCCCCTAGGTCAACACATCACTAGCAAATAGATAACATACGCCATTCTCAATTTATTACTATCTAATTTACTAGTACAATCAACGTCCAAAATTACCATGGTATAATTAGCTTTAAATAACAAGTTTCCAAATTCACCCTCCTCTAATGATTCAAATACTATCAATAGGTTTATTTTTACATCAATTTCCATAGCAAAAAGGTACAAACAACTTAATTTACCTAACTGACATATAAAAGTACGACCAAGTAGGAATTTAGTCAACATATAAAAGAGCAACTAAGTACAAAATAACACACTTTAATGCCCCCATTCGTCATTGCTCTGTTATTCTGTGACGACCGTGCTTCTAAGGGCTGAATGTCGTTGTGTTTCCTTTGAAACGTTGGTGTCTTCGTCTTGTTGAGCTTACCTGCTTGCGTCGGTGTCGATGTTTTGGTTGTTGGCCCCGTAGCGTCCCTCGCGATTATCCTATTAAAGGAAAACCTTGTTCTTGCTATATCGAACCTCCTATTGATTGTTGTTTATTGCCTGCAAGATATTTTGCCGTAGTATTGATCACTCTCGTGCTCGACCCCTCAATTAAATTATTATTATTATTATTATTTTTTTTTAGTTGTGTCGCTATCGTGTTAGGTCCTAAACATTTTTTTTCAAAACCCGTTTAGGTGTCACGGCATTTTAAAACATAATAACAATGAATAGTAAAGGAGTGGGTATCAGTTATATTCTTATGTGTATATAGATGATAAAATTACATTTTTGAATTAGTTAAGCCTTTTCGGGCCGTGCGCATGCCTTACTGCGAGTTATTGTTTAGTTGAGGTGTCTCATCCACCAGCTGGTAAATTTCTATCATCAATTTATCCTCATACTTGGCGGAGACATGGTTTTCTTTGCAGAGATAAATAAAAGATGTTTTGTTCATGTAAATGTATTATGTATATTGTCGGATTAATACGCTGACCAATAGGATTGCACATTTTCAATTATTAAGAATTATTATTAACTAAATATGTGAACTTCGTCGATTCCCTGGACTTGGCATACAGATATCTTCTTTAAAATCGATTTTGTCGATCTAACCAAATTTTAAAATGAAATTGTGACCAATTAAATTTATTTCACTTTGTGGATATGTAATTTTGCCTGACTTGTTGGTGGAGGAAGTGTAAATTTGCTTTGGGCCACCTATTTGTCTCCTTGTCAGCTTTATTTGGATCATGATTTGACCCTTGGCTGGAATGAAACGCCTCTTTCCTTCCTGGCCGCACTTTTGTTGGGTTGTGTGTATCTTTCTGCTCAGAATTGCTTCTTCCTTGTGCGTGGCCATTTCCAAATGGTTCTCCCCCTGCTGGCCGCACTTCTCTTCTTTTAATAAACCTGCAACTTCTGCTCTGGCGGCGTGAGATCTTCTTGGGGCGGATTGCTTGTGGAATGGTGAAAAACGTTGGAAAATTCTTCGTCTTTTTGCTGCGCGCCTACCCCTTTGTCATGTTCATTTTTCTTTTGTTTTATTCACCTTCCCAGCCGCATTGAATCCTGCTCATGCCTGGTGCTGGGGGACGTTTGGAAAATGCGGTGGGAAGACTTATGAGTGCGCCAAACTTCTGAAACCCTTCCCTACGTTGGCCGCGTGGAGAGCTCTGGGTAAGGAGCTTTGTTTGGTGCAGTGGGAATACCCATGCTGTTGCTGCGTGAATTTGGTGGAGGCGTGTTGGTCGCTCAGGGTTGTTTGGGTTGTTATAATGCTGGCCTCTGTCCCTTCTTTAAACAAATTAAGTTATTTGTTGGGCAACTTCTAAACACTACTTTTGCTCAGCTGCTAGAAAAAAAAAATAAAATAAAATAAGATTTGCTAAGCGTTGTCAGTTGAATGGATCTTATTTTCCTTGTAAACCTGATCATGTTAAAAGGGCGGCACACATGCTGGATAAAATACCGGGGGAGACATTTCCATTCAAGGAGAACGCTGAGAACATGGCCAGAGATATTACAGATCTGCTTAGCAAGCCTCTTGCTAAAGCTTGCTGGAAAGCAGAGTCAAGAAACAGAAAGAGAACTCCACCAAATAATGTTTTGTTGTCGGGAGACAACTCACAATAATGAAAGGATTGTAAGAGGAGGTGTCCAGTGGAGTTCGGGTTTGAGAGGAATGTTGGTGCCTCGCATGCTACAGATGGAGATTCAACTAGAGGTTGCTGTTCTTTGGATCTTGGGGAGTTTGGATGCCTCGTCGAAGCTGGAGGAGCAGGCAAGATAACTCTACACTTTTCTACTGTTGCTATATTTATTTTATCGTGAAACCGAACCACCTTTTTCCTTGTATAAATTTGTCAGTTGGACGTCTTACTAGGAGACCTCTCCTTTCTGCTTGTTCTATTTCTTGTTTTCACCTTTATCGCTATCAGTGTGTTAGTGAGAAACACGTATGTGTCGTCGTCTCTGGGTGTTATGTTTTCTTGCTTGATTGTTCGACCTTCATCCTTTCGTTTTACGTATATCTTCTTCTCTACGATTGAGTTTTATATTATTATGTTGTTACCAGTATTATGTTGTTACCTTCGATAATCTTCTTGACATCAGAAAGACAGATTGTAGAATTGGAGTGATCACCGCTTGGGCTATCCGGGTTGGGTCGTCGGTATTAAAACTTTTAAAATGAAAGGTTTGCATGCAATTACGCATCAAATCTCGCATGCTTAGACTCCCGTATTATCTTTCAACTTGTTCCTAGGCATTTAAGGCCATCCTCAGAAAGTACCTTAACCACCCCTATCCACTTGAACCATAATTAGCTTTTCGGATCTGCTAAGCTCGAGGTTTCTATCGTGTGAATCCAGTACCTCGTTCACACTAGGATAGTTATGGTCTAATCCCTCTCTCAGAATTATTGTTAATGGCGTTTCTTTCTATTTTTCCTAACTTGCATTCTTTCTCTTTTATAATTTTAATGCTATTAATTAATATTGGTCGTTTTCCATGCACGTAATTTACCTTAATATTTTGTGATGGAAAATTGCCTTAAACGTTATTAATCTTCGGGAAAATTCATCGTGCATTTGATAGTCTTATGGATTCATAGCGGAAGGTTTTGTTTTATTAATGTCACTTAGATATTTATGTTTGTGTCTATGTGTGACGTTTGACTGTGTTACCAAGGGTTGCTTTAAAAATATTATTGTTTTGGGAAATAGGAAAATTATCTTAAATTAACCGAACTTTAAAATTGATGTGGAGGTTTGTAAATCTTTAGGGTTATAAAATTTGTTGAAGACATTTTCGTATACGCTTGTTTGACGGAACCCCTTCTTCTCTCGCGTGTTTTGCTACTAGCCCACAAGGCATTGGCCTTCTTGAATGATTGGGAAATCTCTTGGAGTTAGTGGCCAAACTAGTTTACTTTGCCCTTGCTTCGAAACTTATGTTGTGTGGATACTCTATGTGATTTCAGGTTTGAAACTCATTTATACATGGCTTTTTGTGTTAATTCTTGAAAACCGTGGTTTCCCTTTTCTTGGGCGATCAACTCTTGTTCTTCTAGAAATATAATATTATAGCCTATGCATTTGGTACCTTTGATAAAATTCTAGATGGTTGGTACTATATATCAAATCGCAATCTTGTGATTGTTATTTAATTATTTACTTGATGGGAATCATGTTTTGTTAGATTGGTTATTTCTCCTTATAGGGCCAAGGGCCATTCTCTTTCGGTTGTTATATTTTCGTTGTTTTTACTCCTAACGGAAGTACATGGTCTTCTTCCTTGATTGGCATGATGGAAACTTATTATAACTTGAAGTGTTGATAGTGTTTAGAGGTTTGAAATAAAGTGCTTCTTTTCATGGTTTTGATAGATAATTGATTATGGTGGTTTTGGTGTAACCTTATCTTGCGAACTGACTCTTGTAAAAAAAATGTTGCAGATGGATTTTGCGAGTAGATGAGGGATAGACTAGTAGATGTTTTTGTCATCAACCTCAGTTGAGAGGTTCTTTTGCTCGAAACCTTTTACGTTGTTCAACTATTGATAACGTCCAGTGGAAAGTTTAGAAGAGGATCAATGTCTTAGTATAATGTATTGTGGACTTTGTCATCTGAACTTTGGAAACCTTGTATTGTTTGACTATCATTGAAATTATAAGAAAATTTGGTTACTGTTGTTGAGTGACTTTGTTGGAGTATCAGTATTTTAAGAGTTAATGTAACCTTGTTTTGTTCTTGTAAATGAGTGTTGCTACAACTTTACCCTTGAGAATAAATGTTGAGTTAAATCTTGCTATGACTTAGTAATAATGTTTCATAAGTAAACTAACATGGGATTGTTTAATACTTCTGGAAGTTAAACTAATAGTTGTATCCAAATAAAGTAACGTAGGGGTCTGAGAGCAAGTGCTTCTTTAAGTAAGCAAAGGCGAGACTATCATTGCAAGTAAAATTATATAACATGATAACCCTAGCTCCTCTAGTGAACATTATTCCTTTTATGGTGAAATTTGTAAAATGACCCTAAGGTGAAATGAACTGTTAGTTGTTAGAAGATGATAAGATTTAATAAGCCAGAGAAAACAAATTGGAGATCTCACAATCTTTCTCACCGCCATTTGGAAAGTAAATTTTGCTCCTTGGTAATACTCATTTAGCGAAGCCTAAGTAAAATCGTTGATAATTCTGGTTAAGATCTCTAGCTTCAATTAAATATTGGCAATAACTAATGAGGTCCTAAAGATGTTTTCATCTCGACCTTCTCCCTCTAACCTTTTTCCAAGGCACCTTGTATTTCTTCTCTTAAGTGTGTTGAACTTAAAACCATGTTGTCTTGTGGGCAAGAATGAGTCTTAGTAGCGTTAGTGGTGAACAGATGGCCTTGTGGAATTTAATTACTCATTTTTCTTGATAAACGAGTTAAGCAAATAAAGGCCATAATAGAGAAGAATTAGAACAAATTTCTCTTCAAAGTAAAAGTAAGAACTTAGCGTTGTAAGAAGTATTGTACAAATCATATCTAGAGTCTTAGAAAACTGAAGTTAAGGATCGAAAGAGGTTTCATAAAAATAAATAACCTTTAATAATTTTCTCATTGTGGCTTGCCCTATCTGTAGGTGTATTATGTGGTGGTTTCTTATGTTGTCTTATCAAATAGAAGAGTGAACCATCATTGGTGGGTGTTAACATTTCCGTGCTACCTTTGTGGTCACCCTTGTATTGAGTTATCCACGGAGTTAGTTGTGACCTCGGTGGTGGCATGTTGTGTCGTGTTATGTGTCAAAATAAATTATCCGGTAATTTCTTGTGTTGTTGTGTGCGAAATTTTGGGTCATTACACACACTTTCCAAATAGGCTAAAAATGTTATATTTGTCACGAAAAACAAAGAACGATTCATAGCCATAGCATTGATATATCATATACAAATACAATATTTTCAAAATCACATGTTATTATGCAAACACCAGCAACACTTCACTGTCTTTATCCTAGTACCTGCAACCAACACATGGTCAGCACAAATTGTTGGCATGGCATCTACCCAAAATCTAGCATAATTCATGTTATCATAGTTTTCCCATTCACATGATTATAATACTTAGCACGCAATAAGAGAGAGTTAGAGATATATTCATTTCATTTCCTAACTAGAGGAGGAGAGACATGGAGAGAGAAGAGAGAGGAGAGAGCGAAAACCCATTTTCTCGATGGCCAAATTTTTCAAAACGAGCCACAAAAGAGAGTTTCATACAGTCATCTATAAGTATCTACAAGTTTTCTTGTCAATTATTGACTTTGATAGGACCCCACGGAATTTTTCACACTTACCTACTAGTTTAAGAAAATGACAAAATTTAGCTCGAAGGCTAATAAGTTGCGTTTGAAAACGGATTTCCAATGAGCGGACGCACAAGACAAATCTTGTACACTCTCCTATATATAGAAAATTCACAGAGTTGACGGAACTTAGAACTGGAGAACATGGTACAAATGGTGACTACTTTTTTGGAGCCACCGGTCGTAATTGGGCTAGTTTGACCTAGTCAACCAACTGACCAGGAGGCCTATAAAACCCCCTTGCAAAACTAACTAGAGAGTTTTTTTCTCAAAACTAAGGGTTGTAAGCAATTTTCATGGATAAATACTAGAGGTTTATGGAGGCCGATATCCATTTCTTCAATCAAGGCCAAAACAGAAAGCCAAAACCAAACCCAACTTTTGATTTTCAGCAACTTCCCAAAGCCACAAAAAGGGTTAACAGGGCTCCTAGAGGGGTGACGAAGAGTGCATAAACAATCATTCAAGGGAATTCTAAGGTTTGATACGACCCCCCACATGACAGGGAACACATCCAAAACTTGACTTTCCTATTTCGAGGTTTGGAGAGGTGTTTTGCAAGTCACAGAAAATTGTGTTTTATTAGTTTTTAAGGTAAAAAAGTGTAGTTTAATTGATGACTCATCTCAATCTCGCTAATTCAAGCGAGTACAGACATCTATTTTTGATACCTTGGTTTTACAACATATTAGGTCATGGTTGTGAGTATGATTGATGTCAAATAATCAGAGGCGTTGCATAGGAAAAAGCCCTTTTTTGTTTGAAACTACGATTTATTTAATTAAGTCGTAAACTTGTCCTTAATTTTATTAAAAATGATTTCATAGCAAAAAGGAAACTACCAATACAAAAATTATGCAAGTTCAAGGTGAGAAAACCATATCTCGAAAGGAAGACGCAATCGGTTTCAAGGCTTTCAAGCAAGAAGAACTTCCAAAATTTAAGTGGTTTCTAAAGAAGATTTCCGAGCAAGGAGAGGGAGATCCACATTACATTCCAACTTCACATGGCGGCTGCACCATATATATTCCACATACCACTCGGAGGAGCAAACTCCTAAGCCAACGTCATCTTGCAATGCGTAGTTTACCACACAAACTCCATGCATCGTCTTAAGCAGTCATGGATGATCCCACTACCAAGTTGTGTGACAAAACAACCAATATCATTCCACGCTTAACAAGCCACGCCTAAGGTAAGTTTTAAACATTCAACCAAACAAATAATCAAATCTGGCATAGTGGGGTGGAGAGGCCAACCAAGGGCCAAGCACAAATGTCCATACACAACCCTTTGTCATTCTGTCAATCAGTTACATGTCTTGGCTATGCTTCACATTGACATACATGTTTACCCAAGCAATTGCATACAGAACAGCAGACGAAGAATCATCCCCACGCTTTTATAGATGTCCAAAACCCTTTTTAATAGCCTCTATTTTGGCACGGCAGGGTATGTTGGCAATGGTTTAGAGTCAGGATTTACACTTGTCTATTGCACTTTTCTTGAAAGTTTCCCAGGCTTTTTCAAGAAGTCCATTTTGTACATAGCCTGATGTAAATTTTGTCCGCGTGACCACATGTTTTAGAGGCATTTTGTCAAACAGTAGACCTGCCTTGTGTATGTGGCCCAAGTTTCTTTCAACACATTTTGTCAAACAGTCCATGGGCTTTTTGTATGCATCCACATTTTGCATGCACATCTACCAAGCACTTGCTACTACAATTTCTGGGGAAAAAAAAATCTGTTTTTTCCACTACGCTTTGATGGATGACCATACATGTTCCAAAGCTCTTATCTTGGCACGACTCTGGGGTTTGGATTTATAGTAAATCAAAACGCATCAGTTTGCAGTCTTCAAGATCTTGTTCGGCATCCACAATTCTCAAGGAAAATCTGACAAAACAATCGAGCCTTCCTCCACACTTTTTATATATATCTTCCAGGTTAGTTGTAGTTGTAATGTCCAACAAAATTCCTCTTTCCTTTATGCTTTGATAGAAGCCCAAATCTTGTTCCAAAATGCCATTGGCGCACAGGCTGAGAGGATGTTGGTTAAGGAAGACTAATCAGAATGATGGTGTATTGGATCAACATTTGGTGAAAGTGTGAATGCTTGGTGAGCGTCCCCATGCCCTACCATGTCTGAAAAGACCCTGCCACACTCCATACACCCCATACTGCCATTAAAACTCGCCTGCTCACCTGGTCACACGTTGTTTCCCTCATTATTTAATCTTTTATTTATTTACTTGTTTATTTACTTCATTCTATTTTCTTTTATCCTTGTCCACGAAGCATCCTCTCCTGTGTTTCTTTATCATTATTTTATTTATTTTTAAATATATTTTATTATTATTATCATTATAAATAAAAATCACATTTTAATATAACTCATTCGCAAAGCCACTAAGGTCGAGGTGGTCAAGGTTGGATCTGAGTTCATTAATGAAAGAGGTATGATATCGAGTTCCAAAAAGATGTGGATAGAGTCCGCTTCAAAATGCCAGATGATAAAGTTTGAACTAGAGCATCTTAAATCTCAAACAGCATACCATTTCGTATCTAACATTATTATAATTATTACTTTATACTTACGATACAAGGCGAGATTAGGTTCGTATTTGAAGGCACAAAACATGACGACCGAGATGGAAAGTCAGGTGCACAAAGAGATAATGGAAACCGCATATGACTTCGAGACATCCATACATGGGACTCAACATCTTAAATGTTTGTGATGATTAATGAGATGATATTGCAACTAATCTGACCCGATTCGGCAGAGGGGCCCACAATCCCCATTGGCTCGATATAACGATGCGAGACACTACAAAATCTTGGCGAAAACAGGACACCGTAACATATCAAAAATAACATTGGGTTCATCCAAAAGGATGCGCACACCTCCAAGGACGGAGAAAACCCGAAATAAATGTGCCTACAATCATTTACTCCTCCAAGAAAACCTTCTCCTACAAAAATTATCGCATGCACTGGAAGTCGGTCCTGAAAGTATCCAAGATCGTAAGGACTTCAACTTTGAAACATTTTCACCTCCAAATATGCCCCAACAAATCATAAATTTTGAAGAAGAAGGGTATAGAGAAAATTCTCGAGAAAAATAGGAAAATTGGGATGAGGAGAAGGAAACACATGATGAGGAGGATGAAGAAGAAAACCAAGATGAAAAGTGTGTTGATGATGAAGAAGAAAATGCATAGTTTTGCATAGAAAAAGGAAAGGGTGTGCAAAAAGAGGAAGAAGACGAAGAGGATGAAGAAATGGAGTACAATGAAAACACCCCCTAAAGTTTATTTTCTCAATATTTCATAAGGGAAAAACAAAAGAACTCTTCTCTTGGAATTATCTTAAGGATATGGTCACGCATCAATAACAACAAAGAAATTGTTATCCTTCACCCAAGGTACTTTCATAGATGAGCCCCAATTTGAGACCCCCTATTCAAGCCTATATAAGATTCTAGATGAAGTCGCGAAGGGGTTAGTAGTGGCCTTCGTGACACATTCCAAACGTTAGAGACATAGTTGGGGTGTGCTTTTAAAAATTATTGGAGAGGTTGTGTAATAGAAAAACTCGCTAATAAGCATCGGATAGCCACTTATAAAGAGAAAAAGTACAAGATTTGACCAAGGAGATGCAAGAAACCAACAAAAAATTAGAAAATCTCTCCAATGAACATACGAATTTGATAAAATAACATAGGCACGATGACTTAAAATCGTTGAACTTGTGCAAATGGATAGTCACTAATGAACCCAAGTTAGCCAAAGCTCTACCAATGGAACATGGGGGAGGTGTGAAAAATTTATAAAATTTGGTCGGTGTGATCCTTAAGAAAAGGGAAGCGAAGGAGATAGTCACACTCATCAAGTACAAGAAGAGCTCTATGCACCGAAAAGTTGAAGACTTGAATGGACTTGGCTACAAAGCTTAAGAGAAGACCGCATTTGTGGATAAGGTGGTCAAAGGATTTTTCAAACAATCCAATATTATTAACATGTGAATTCTCCCCGAGGTCCAAAAATAAAATGCCATGGAAATGTAGGTTGAAAACAATGATGTTGATAAGGCTAGCCACAACAAGATGTTCCAAGACATTGATAATTTGGAAGATGAAATCAGCTCAAAAAAATAAAATCAAGTAGCACTTAGGTGAGCTAAGAAAGCTAACCTATAAGGAAGAAATGATGCTTGATGTAGTGAATTTTGAAGTAGGGCAAACCTTTCATAAAATCCAAGCAGAGGTGCAAGAACCTCAAAAGGTTATCAAGGATTTCAAAGATTTCATTGTGTGTGCCAAAATATGGGCCCCTTTCTCATAAAGCCTTAGATCAATGGAAAGCGTGAAGATATTTTAATATAGGAGGTACCAATTTTTTTTGAAGAAATTAGTAAAGGGTCACTCAACGGCGAAGCAACCGAGTTAGTGTGGGGTGATGTTGAGATCCTAAATTCTTATTCATTTATTGGCTAAATCCCACATTGAAAAACCATTTTTATTCTTAATTTTTTCTTATTCTTTGGAATGCACACATTTAGTAGAAGAAGAACACATAAGTTACACGCAAGTTTCAAGATAAACAAAAGAAAATCCATGCCCCATTATAGAACATGAAGACAAATTCGACGTGCATGGATATAGTGGAAAAGGGACACACATGCGGTAGTTAGATCCACAACGAAACTCCATGGGAAAATAAGTTTGACGCACCAAAGGAACAATTGGGATAAATATTGAAAAGTAACTACATTTCTAAACATGTGCATGCAAAGAAAGAAAAAATGGCATGCAAGGAGACATTTAGAGGTGGTCGATTGAAAAAAATAGAGTTTCCAAAAATAGCCATAGAAGCATGCAAAATAGAGAAGTGGTCATCGGAGCGGTGGAACTTCAAGACAGTAGAACAAAGACTACCATGCAAAGTGTTAATTTGTAACACAAGCCACATATGGCATATCTACCTCCAAAATGTAATAGATAGTTGTTTTAGACTAAACTCAGGGCTAAATATAAATCTTGTTCAACTAGTGAAGGAAGAGTTCCCACTAGTATAAATACCCCATGAGGGTTTATTATAAAAGAGACACGGTGATAACAACATTACAAAGATGCAATAGTTATGCATGAATACAAAGAGAAAGGATAATTGTATTGATGAGTGTTGATTTTATTGGAAATTGGGACACTAAGAGGGGGTGAATCAGTGTCTATTCAAACTTTGACAAACAATTCAATTCACTTAAATTTGTTATAATAAAGCCAAATAATCATTCACAAGTAGTCAACATGAGAGAACACACAAGAAGACATGATTTAATGTGGAAACCCTTCAAGGAGAAAAACCCACTAAAATCAAAGAACTAACTTGGACAAGAATGTCCTGTAAAGATTACAATGATTTCACAGTTGAGCATCAACTCAACATGGAGCTGCAACTCCAAAATTTAACCAAGCATCTACTTGATCTTTAGCAAGATTCTACTTTCATGGAAGCTTCAACTCCCAAATTTAGTCAAGCACCTACTAACCTTTTATAAGATTCAACTTACAAGGAAGCTTCAACTCCCATTTTCTAAGTTGTTACTTAGACTTCGTAAGGTTTTGATCACTCAATTTGTTGTCTTCACACAAATGTATGATTGTGACCACTAAATCAGCTCATTCTTCTTCTCATTTCTCCTCCTAATTCACCTCTCTTCTGATCATCTAAAGGAACTGTTATACAAGGCTCATTTCACACACACTTTCATGTCATACTTCACTCATTGAATCACCTTTCTAAGCATCCACTCTTCATATGTTTAAGTTGCTTCAACATTGAAATCATGAGGACATTGTTTGCTCACTTTAACCAACCTAATTTTCATAACCTTAACCTTCTTCAAAGATTGATCACCAACCATTCATTCTCATACATCACACCTCCTTCCTCAACTAGCTCTCACACATGATCACAGGCTTTGTCTTCATCAATTCTTCACTCTCTATTTCTTCATTCACCTATCTACTCACACATTTGATATCAGGTCTCCAAAGATGATTTTTCACACTAAATCATGCTCTCTTCTTCATGAGGATGATCCTCTCATACACCAATTTCTCTCTATGTTGATTTCATCTCAACTTATTCACTCAAAATCGCCTCTCTCTTTCTATACACTTATCTATATTCAACATACATCAGCAAGATTTTACAAGTCTACCAAAGCACCTATATACTTCAAAATACTCTCACATGTCTCTTGCACTTCATATTCATTTGACTCTTCAACTAGCTCGTGCGAGGAAATGAATAGGTCTTCATATAAAATGGCCTCAACATGGTCATTATTGCATCTTGACATGCATAGGTTATACCTTCATGACTTGTAGGATCTTTCAAGGATTCTTCAAGTCAAATGATGAAAAAATAAGGCTCCTAAACTCCCTTACACTTTACCACAACTGACAATATTCCATTCAAAATTCATCTCACTATTTTGTAGAATCGACAAATCAAAATTTATCTTATTCTCCAACGAGTAAACTTTTGTCTTATAGCTAAATGAAGGATGCACCAATGATTTTCATCATGAAGGCACGTTAAAAATACCTCTATTATTCTTTATAACTCTATTCCATCTTCCATTCTTCGCATTTAGACTTCAAGTCTCATAGAGCACACATGAGAGCATTAGGAGCAAGCACACACATTTTTTGAACTTGACGAAAAATAAGACTTGTGAACTCATTTCAAGCATTGCACTTAGATGTATCAAGTCTATAGGAGAGCTTCATAAGTTCCAAGAGCTTGGAGATCATCAAGATGGAGTATATAACAACTTGCACATCTTCTCATTCCCAATCATGAATTCACGCTATAGAGGTCGACATTCCAGTCATAGATAAGCTTAAATAAACAATAGAAAGGGTCTTCATGAACCTAAATAGAGCTTAGACATGAGATTTATGATTTTTAGAAACCCTTTGAATGACATGAGGAGGGAAAATGATCTTATCCACTTCATGGAGTCTTCATTTGAATAAGGAGTAACCTGATTTGTATGTACATTGAGATGGTTTCAAGGATTGAGCCTAACCATGCATTCTCTCAATTAAACATGACTTCAAAAGCACATTTCACAAGGGATATTGATGTTATGAAACTCTTCAAAGTTATATCTTGTTCCACTTTATAACAGAAAAGAGCAAAAAATTGCATGATCTTCAACACTTATTCAGGCAGACCTTCTCTTCTAGACTTCCCTTCAACGTTAGGAGTGGAAGATGAACTCAATTCACACCAAATGCACAAGGAGTATGCCTAAAACTTTTGAAAACATCAATTTCACCTCATACACAAGCTTTCAAACCTGAAGATTCACCTTGGGACCTTTAAAAACAAAATTATTTGTACAAAACTCGCAAAATAGAGCTCACCCATACAGTATATTCATACTTGAATAGAAAACTACCACAAACTTGACCTAGAATGAGTCTCTACAAACCTGAGAGGGTTTCATAACTTTCACAAGTGATTTGATGACCAAAAAAATCATTTTACCTCTAACACTACAAAACAAGGGTTTAGAGGGGTTTGGACAATGGTAGAAAAGTGAAGAGAACTTTCTTGTTTCTTAACCAATTGACCCTAAAAATTTTGAAAAATTTTGTATTTGAGTTCTCTTAAAAATCCTCTTATAATTTATTTAAAGAAGGATTTTCAATTTCGCTTGAGTGCTGATAAGCTAGGTCATTGTTTTAGCATGTCTAGCTTAACCCGGTTTTGGTAAAACTTCCATATCTTGCACAAAACTCATTCTTTTGTCTTAAAATTTTGTCCACACCTTCTCAACTCCCTCCTCCATGAGTTCCAAAGGCCACTATGTCATATTTAACTCTCCAAAGCTCTTCCCCATCTCATTTGGGCAATATTTTTCTCTAGTTTTGAGCAAGAGTGTTATTCAAACTTGTATGAGTGCTCAATTCACCTCCTTAGATACTTTTAAAGCCTTATACACACCGTTTACCATCATATTTTTCTCATTCCATGCTTATTTTTACATCATCATGCCTTGGCTCATCCTCACTTGCCTATTAGGCATGTCTTAACTAAAAGCTTCAAAATAACCATCTTCATGCCCTATAAGCTTGATTCTTTATCTAATATTCCTCTTATGTATGTTATGACAGCTCATGTACTCCTCTAACCATCCTTTCCCTAGTTTTTCTTGATCCATTTCTCATGTTTCCATACCAACTTATTTGACCTAGGATTAGGATTAAGACTAGAGCTACCCAACTCTTCATGAATTTAACATGTTGGCTTCTTACGAGACTCCTTTACACCTCACACACATATCATTGACCATGTTTGAACTTATGAAGTCTTCATACAACCTTGGGAGGACACATTCACACAACTTGCTTGCTTGACCATGCACCTAGACCATGCCTAAACACATGACATCATGTCTTGACACTTCATGAAGACACATGAACAACTTGGGAAGACTCTTGAACACCTTGGAGTTCTTATGACATCAATGATAACACATTACTGTGACATCTAACAAAGTTATGAATATAACAAACGATTTTTGTGGAGTTATTATGTTTACTTGTTTTTATCATACAACTTCAAACCTAACGCTCAGCCTAAACCTTTGGAGTGGGGGATCACTACGGGTGGGAGGCCTTGATTGGCTCCCTATCCGAGGATGAAGGTCCCATGGTAGGGCACAAGCAACCTAGAATGAGGGCACCCCTATCTATATTTGGGGTACTTGACATCACGAATGAATCCTTATATAGAGATTTGGGGTTTGGTTGTATCACCTATATAATAAACGATGATGGTGATGGTGGATGGATGGATCAGTGTATTAGATACTGCCCCCTATATATGTCGAGATCAATCATCCGATCTCCCCTAGGTAAAGATTTTCCGGTACATGAATGCATGTTTGTTAATTTTTTCCTTAGTAATACAGTTTATGCACATGAATTTCTTTTCCATCTTTTATAAACATGACGGGAGCCTGCAATATTTCACGCTTTAGGAGAGGGTGTTAGGACATTTCTTAGTGTGATAAACCAACACAGGTGATGAATCTCAATTGACATGTGCCAAGGTGTGAAGGATTTGTGTGTGCGTAGGTAGGAGTTATGTGGAAGACTAGACACGCAACATTATGTGGAAAAAGATTTTTGTGTTTTCTTCAACACTTTATTTATGTGCGTGATGAAAATATTATGCATGTTCTAAAGTTGTTCAAAATTTTCATTTATACCAAGCAAAAATCCAACTACTTGTCATAAATGCATGTGGTTCAATTAATTAACATTACATAACAAAATAAGGGCTGAAATATTCTTGAAAAATTCCCTTATTATTAATCCCAATCAAATTATGTGTATGAAAAATTGTGGTGATTTACACCAAAACGTAATTGTAATGTACACAACTAATGTGCAGAAATTATAATTGTAAAGCGGATCTGGATTTATGATTTCATTATTATTGAATTTGTGATTAATAATCATTTACCCACATAAATTGGAAAACACTCATACAAATAATTATGTGTATGAAAAATTGTGGTGATTTACACCAAAACGTAATTATGTTAATTACTCATAAAGTGTGGTTAAACGTAATTGTAATGTACACAACTAATGTTTATAATTGTAAAGCGGATACTATGTTTTTCAATATCCTCTCACTTTCCTAACATTTTCTCATATTTAAAAAAAACACATTGTCTTTTCCCAAATAAATGTTGTGCTTAATCTCTTGAATGATCAAGAAAGTTGTTACTTATGTCATTGGAGGGAGTACAAATCTATTTTTATTCAGCTTCCTCCATGGACATATTGTTTGAAACTTGTGTTTTTCAATATCCTCTTCACTTTCCTAGTGGGACTCTACTGAGCTTACAAAACACTTTGTATTTTCCAAATAACAAATTGTTTTTAATCTCTTCGATCGATCGAGAAAGTCATCAAGGTAATAGAAGAAAATGCACTTTTGTTTTCTATCTACGCTTTCTTCAACAAACATTCAACTCTTTAGAAAAGAAAATCATTTGTGTTCTTCAACACTTTATTTATGCAAATAAAGCCTATTTTGGGGAGCTTTAGTTTGCAAACATGTGTTTCTAATGTGTGTTGGATGGGGATCGGTGCAATCTGTATAGACATTAGCCATATCCTTTTGTAAAATTGGTAAATTTATGCATTTGGTGCCAATAACTTGGCTTGGGAAAGATTACAAAAATGTTTTGTTAAAATTTAAAAACATGGTGTGTTTTTCAACAATAATCTAAGTTTTTTTACATCTAACAGCATGTATGGAACTAGTCTCAATATTTTGATATAAAATTGTAATATAAAATATTTTTGTTGGCACTTTACACATTAATATATTAAACATATTTATCATAAGATGATTTTTATTTTTATGGACATGTGAGTATTTGTATGTAGTTTATAGTCTTATTTCATGCACTAATATATTGTCTTATGCTTTGTCAAGCTGACTCTTATGATTTCAACATTCCTATACTTACATGTCCTAAAATAACAAAGCTCATTATGAATACAATCATTAAAAAACCCATCTGGTTTATATATATATATATATATATATATATATATGATTAGTTATATTAAATATATATATATATTATTGTTGAAAAATGCATTGTGTTTTATATATATATATATACCTATATGTCTTAATAATATGGTATGTCTTAGTATAGATTATTTGTATGTTGTATGTTGTATGTATGTATGTAACTATGTATGTATATGTGATTAGTTTGTTAAAAGGGTCATTATTGTTGAAAAACCTATGGTTTTTCACTTCTTATTAGGGTCTTAGTATCGATTATTTAGTTACTTTATAACTTTATTAAGAATTAGGTTACTTCTTCAAGTGCATTCGTTGTCACCCCATCAATGCATTCTGTCACGAGTTGGGGGTAGAGCTACCAAATCAACCAAATCCAACTTGGGTCATACTCAACCACCTAATTGTTCCTCATGTTGTCAAACTCTCATTTATGAGAGTAATATTGTATAAAAAAATATTGATTAGATCTCAATACATTAAATATACATAAATTATATTATTGTTGGAAAAAAAAGTATGTTTTTCAACATTGACATGACCACATTTTGAACCTATGTGCAATTTTACATATGTTTGTTATTATGTATTTACAACCATTGGCTCTTTTGTATTTAAAATTTTCTCTTGGCTCATGGTTATTGTCATTTTGGTATGAATCCACAAGAGCGAAAACACAAAAAATTTATAGGTACACATTGATATCGATATGGGTGACTTAACCAATAGCGAGGGCAATCAACTATACTTTATACAAAATGCATCATTTAAGCATGATGAAACCACCATAATATGCATACATGTCCTGCGCCAATCCATCATCTTGGTGAAAGGTTTTGGCATGATGACTAGATGTCGAGAGAGACACATCACCCACCACTTCCATAAGAACATGAATGTTAGCATGTATGTCCCTCTACTCGGCACATTATTTTATAATTTTTTGAGCCTTGCTTAAGTCAAGCTCAAATCCACCGCTATGTCATTGTTCAATAAAATAAAGTGGAAATGACAAATGTAGGTCATCTCAGCCAGTGCAAGTACATAGAATACATTTTTCTAATAAGCGATTAAACGAGACCTCACAAGTAAACAGTTTGACAAAATGCCTCGAACAAAATCACAAGGAATATTATCTATGTAAGATGCTTAATATAGAAGAGTGAGGGGACGAATTTTTCCCATATGGGACACATGGATCCCCATCCAAAATACATTCGAAATACATGTATTCCCATCCCAAACCCATTGAACTCTAGTTGGTTGAAAAAGGAGACTAAATGCATTAGGGAGGAAATGGCATTTCATCGAATAGTTTACTTGCAATGGCAATGCCATTTGAAATCTCATAATCTCACACTTAATAGTGAATGTATTTGAATACATAAAGAAAAATGATGGTTATGTTATGGTTGAAAAATGCAGAGTGTGTTTTTCAATAGTAACCTACGTACATTTTCAAGCTAAGTGATTTTTGCATTAGCTTCTTCCTATTCTATATACAAATCCACTAACATTGGTTGTATTTATTTTATTCAAATTTATTTTGGAGGGGAATTGGTGCATTCTTTATAGAGAATACGTGTATAGGTAATAGCACCCATGAATGTCATTACAAGTGAATTGTTGATGAAATACTAATGCCTACCTACATTTAGTATCATTTTTTCCCGGTTGGTGTTCAATGGGTTTTTGATGGGAATACATGTGCTTTGAATGTATTTTGGACAGGGATCAGAGCATTTTGTATAGATGATAGCCATCTCCACAAGGCCATCGACCTATTATCCACACGAAATAGTGAACGGATTTGAATACATTAGTAAAAGAATATTTGTATGTTATTGTTGTTTGCATTCTTCACACAAAATTGTGAATGGTTTATATATTGATAGAAAAAAATGTGGTTATGTTATTTTTGAAAGACGTGTTTTTCAACAATAACCCAAACACGTTCTAAAGCAAACTAGTTTATACATTTGCTTGTTATTATGTATTAAATATATATCACATTCGTAGTACTTTTGCCTTTTACCCACACAAACTAGTGAATGGCTTTGAATACATAAAGAAAAGGTATGTTTTGTAATAGTAACCTAAGCACATTCTAAAGTTAGGTGCATTTATGTTTTTTCTTGCTATTTTTGTATTCAAATCCACTCACATTGGTTCTATTTCAACTCGACGATGGCTATTCTCTACATAGAATGCACCTATCCCCATCCAAAAACATTACAAACACATGTATGCCCATCCAAAACCTAATAAAATTTGGATGGTCATAAAAGTATACAAACATGAGTCTAAGAGAGGTAGGGACAAAATTTTGGTTCACTTTAACGATGTTAGATTTGGTTAATTCACCACACTCGCGCCCAATGCATCAACCAATGCAATGATATGGTAAACAACAAAAATTTATATTCTATAGATTAAAAATGTTTATTGAAGAAATATTAGATAGAAAACAAAATTATTCCATCCAATTACATCAGGTAGAAGCTTTCTTGATCAATCAAGGAGATTAAACAAGGTTATATGTAAAATACAAAATATTTTTGTGTTGAGAAAATCTAAAACTAGACAAAATCAAAAGAAACATGCCCTAAGAAGGATGCTTAAATACAAAAAAAGTGTGACAAGTCTATCTCTATACAAAATGCATGGATCCCCATCCAAAAAACATTTGAAACACATGTATGCTCATCCCAAAACTAATGAACTCGGTTGGTCGGAAAATGAGATTGAATGCATTGGACAAACAACTCAATTCATCAAACAATTTACTTACAATGTATGCTCGTGTGTTGCAATTTCTATTCTTCACACAAAATAGTGGATGGATTTCAATACATTAATAGAAAAAAATTGTGGTTATGTTATTGTTAATAAACATAGTGTGTTTTTCAACAGTAGCCTAAGCACATTTTAAATCTAATCGAATTAATGCATTTGCTTGTTAATTAGTACTCAAATACACTCAAGTTCATTGTATTTAAACATTCATCTTAGGGCATATTTCTTGTGATTTTGTCTGAGCCATTTCATCAAAAATTACCCATAAATGTGATGAAAGCTGTAGTCCCTATACTTGCACGTGGTCGAGATGACCTACATCTCTCATTTCCCATTTCTTTTATTCCCATTATATAATTGTAAAATATAGTTGCGTTTATGTTATCATTGCATAATTTCACTAACATTAACCCAAGCATGGTTGGAAGCTATAACATGTATTCATTTTCTAGTCATTTTATATTCAAAGCCACTCACATTGGTTAAACATCCTACTAAAGGCATGTTTCTCATGGTTTAGTTCAAAACATTACATGAAATACTTAATCTCTTATCTCCTATAATGGGAATAAAATAAAGGGGAATAAAAAATGTAAGTTATCTTAGCCCATGCAAGTATGTAAAGCGTTTTCCTCAAATATGCGGGTAAACAACAACCTTGCAAGTAAATCAATACACTTACGTTTTGGTGTAAATCACGCTATTTTTATACAAATAATTTAATTGGGTGAAGTAATATGGGCTTGTAAAGTAAACAACGTCCTTGCAAGTAAACATTTTGACAAAATGACTTGAAATAAATCACATGAAACATGTCAAACCATGATGTTTAAATACAAAAGACTAGGAAACAACTATTCTTTTATCCAATTATTTTTAAAGCTAAGGGCTTTTAAAAATTATTTTGTACTCTAAGCCACTCACATTAATTGCACTTAGAAATCATGTTGAGGGCCTGTTTCTTGTGATTTTGTTCAAGACATTTCATCAAACATTTAACTTACAAAATTTTTGTTTACCCATATGTCTAGGAGACTTGAAAGGTGTCTATTTACCCCTATAATTTAAGAGATTGTTTTCCATGTGCTTGTAGAGCCCAAGATACCAAAGCTCATTTTGACTGCAATCATACATAATTCTGAAACTAAATAGTTTAATGCATTCTATTTCTAGTTGTTTTGAAGGCAACTAAACATTTTGGATGTCACGATATGGATTTGCAAATAAATTCCATAAATATTTTGAAATCTACATTAATAGTAGGGCTTTATTTTTTCCATGCAAAATCTACATAGGGATTTTTTTCCATGCAAAATCTACAATAGGGATTTTTTTCCATGCAAAACCTACAATATGGTTGTTTTTTCCATTCAAATATCTTAAAACATAGTAATAATATCCGACATCATTATCCTCTATACAAAATGAATTGAATAGCATGTAAAAACTAGACATGAAAAGTAGAAGTAGCATGGGAGAAACAATGCCCTACTATCAACCTACCCAATTGTGTCACGTTGTGTCATCAATTGCTTCTTCCCCCATTCTTCAACTACTTCAATGGTCATCTATTTTCCTTTAGTGGTCGTCTAAACTAGTTTTTATGGGTTTCCAAATTGGTTCGATGTCATTCCAAATGGGTCCAACGGCATTCATTGACAAAATGAATGGCTTTCACAATGGCTTACAAGGATCATTAAATTATTAAATAATATGACAAAGTAGGACATACATGTCAAAGGCATTAATGCGCTTGTGAAAGTAGCGGGTGACGTGTCTCTCTTGACATGGAGTCATCATGTCATAACCTTTAACCCCGATGATGGAAAGGGATGGGACATGCATGCATATTATGGTGGTTCCATCATGCTTAGAAGGTGCATTTTGTATAGAGTAAAGTCGATGACGTCCTTTATAGCATGCAAATGCTCTAATCCCATATATTGGCACTTCCTTGCAATGTGTTGTGACAAATACAACACTAGATGCCCTATAAGTAACCCTGACAAGCCAAAGGTATGTGTGGTATTAGATTGAATAATATTGCACATTTTCAATGTTGCAATCATAATCCTATAATGCCAATGCCAATACCTGAAAATGTACCAAATTTTCTAAACAAAAAATAATTTTTTCTTGATCGATTTCTTTATTGATATGGTTACATATTTATAGCTTAAGCTTCTCCTATAAACAAGGAGGTAGCTCTAACTATTCAACCCATAAATTTCTCCCTCAACCTATCTACATGGGTTGTTAAACTTCACTAATAATATTATTATAATCATGTGAGCACTAAACAAATGCATTCCTAACAATACCATCCACTACCAATCTCAATCTCAATCTCAAAGCATTATGTAAAGCGGTTTGGTTAACTGAGGTGCTACAAATTATGCCTACCACATACAAACCCTCTATGTAAACTCTTCTACTTACCTTAAACTATTATAGACATGTGTCATTAAGAAAAACCCTTCTCGGGGCAAAAATAATCCACTCACATCATTAATGGGATTTAATTTTGCTCTATGGATACTTTATCAAAACAACCAACCACAATCACCTTGTCATATGGACATACAACAAATTACAATGGAAAGAAGATTTTGTTGAGATGTTATAGTTGTAAATGCCTTGATAAATATGTGTGCGTAAAGTGTGCAACCATATACAACGTACATGAATTATTTGGCAACATACCACAACACAATGTGGTTTCATGAACAATTATAATTTTAGGATATATACAAAATGGTGTTCTTGATGAGGCTTCAAGACTTTTCCAAGCAATGTCTCAAATAAATGACACTCTCCCTCTTTTTTTTAAGGGTGCTCTCTCATATTAAATTTCCCTAACCTTGAGGTGTGTGGAGAAAATATTGGTCATGAGACCACATTTATTTCAAGCTCTAGTTAAACAGTTCACATGCCAAACACATGTTCCCACCTTTGCATACACATCTACCAAATTGGGTCTATAGCATCGAAACACATTGGACCTTCCATCCTTCTCCTTGTTGAATGTCATGTGACCGAAATTTGGATTGTTGATGAAAGATTAAAGCAATGAAAATGTTGGGGTTAGCGACACGTGGTTGTACAAATAACATATCAAATCTAAGCATACATGCAAATAAAAGTGGATATTCTATCAAAAGAAAATATACAAAACAAGAGACATAAATCAACACCGATTTAATGTGGTTCACCCAATGTGGGCTATGTCCACCAAGAAACAAGTCATCTATTATCCAAAGCTTTGACAAGATATATAATTAAGATTTACAATCTTCCACACCTCTCAAATGTACAGTATTTTCTTTCTCTCAAGATTTTTGCTTCATCACCAAGAATTCTCTCTCACCAACCTTTTCAAGTTCTTTCTAATTCTCACACTTCTAAACCCTAGCTTTTATGCTTATATAGTCATTTTTAGACTTAGGGCACTTATCCATGCAATTACAATCAATAGATATACTTTAATACTAAAAATAGATATAATTCCCGAGAGTTAATTAAAACATCCTCGCATAGGTAAGTGATGTCGGTTCCTTTTAACCGATGACGGTTACTGTGTTTTCCAACAAGTTTCACATTACATGCTAAACTGAAATAATTGAGCTCCACAACTCAACAATCTTCCACTTGGAGATTAATTACTGCACCATACTTTTACAAACATCATTCTTAGATCCTCCCTTAGCTTCATTTCTTCCTCTTCAAGTCTCAAACTCAAGACCAACATAAGTAGAGTGTAGCTCCAACTTCTCCTTCACTAATGGATTCATTAGCATATCCGAAGAGTGTTCTTGCTCATATGAATCTTTTCTATATTCAACTATTCACCCTCCAATACCTGTCGTATGAAGTGATACCTCAACTGAATGTGTTTCATTCTCGAATGAAACATTTAGTTCTTTGCCAAATGAATTACACTTTAACTATCACTGAATAGTTTACAATTACTTTACTCATTTCCCAACTCTTCCATGAACCTACTCATTCATATCATCTCATTGCTAGCCTCTATAGTTGCAACATACTCTGCCTCTGTAGTAGACAAAGCCACAACCTTCTGCAATCTTGAAATCTAGCTAATTGTCGTTCCACCTATTGTGAAAATATATCTAGTAGTGCTCCTTCTACTATCTAGATCTCCAGCCATATCTAAATCAACATAGCCACATAATGAAACATCTGAACCTCCATAGCATAATTGCATGCTAGATGTTCCTTTCAAATACCTAAGTATCCATTGGACTGTTTTCCAATGCTCTTTACCTAGATTGGCCATATATCTACTCACAACTCCCACGCTATGCGAATGTCCGGTCTAGTACAAATCATAACATACATGACTCCCAACAAAGGAAGCATATGGCACTTGTGTCATGTATTTAACCTCCTCGTGTGATGATGGACAATGATCTTTGTTCAATTTGAAGTGTCCAACCATAGGTGTGCTAACGTGTTTTGCATTCTGCATGTTGAACCTTTCTAACACCTTATAGATATAATCCTCCTGAGAAAAATACAATTTCTTGTTTTTCCTGTCTCTATGTATTTGCATGCCAAGGATTCTTTTTTCAACTCCTAAATCCTTCATAGCAAATGTGAGCTAGTTTTCTCTAAAGCTCACTAATGTCCTGCATACTAAATCCCGCAATATAAGCATATCATCCACATACAATAACAAAATAATATAGCTCCCATTTTCAAGCTTCTTGAAATAAACACAATGGTCAAATTCACATCTCAAATAACCATGCTCATGCATAAAAATATCAAACCTAATGTATTATTGTCTTGGAGCTTGTTTGAGCCCATACAGACTCTTTTTGAACCTCACACTAATTTCTCCTTACCCTTGACTTCATACCCAAGCGGCCGATGTATATAAATCTCTTCATCTAAATCACCAAGAAGGAAATTCGTCTTCACATCTTCACATCTTAAGAAGGAAATTCGTGAAGTGATTCAAGATGTGTTGTGCGGTGAAACTAAGGTTAATTTCCTGTCAATACCGTGGATATCACCCCCACGTGTACGACCTGTTACTTAATCTATGTTCACTAGAATTGAAAAACAACAGGCAGGAATGTAATGCATGTGTTTTAAAACCCAAATCGAAAGTGATATTCGATGAAGCAAAAGAGATGACTTTTACTAATGCAAGATGCAAAAACAAAGCAAGCTCTTTTGCCGTAATAATAAAATACCACGTGAATATCTCTAGAAGAAGAAAACAAAGTATGCTCCCTATAATAAAAGCAAGCAAGAAATAAAGAAAAACCCAAAATGAGGCCTTGGGTCGGGTCAATTAGGTAGGTGGAGGCCTTGGGTCGGGCCACCTGGTAGGGCGAGGCCTTGGTCGGGCCAATTGGTAGGGCGAGGCCTTGGGTCGGGCCAAATAGGTAGGTTGAGGCCTTGGGTCGGGCCAAATGGTAGGTTGAGGCCTTAGGTCGGGCCGATTGGTAGGGCGAGGCCTTGGGTCGGGCCAAATAGGTAGGTTGAGGCCTTAGGTCGGGCCGAATGGTAGGTTGAGGCCTTGGGTCGGGCCAAATTTGGTCCCACCTGGCTAAGTGCAAAAATGTTTCACTCGAAATGCTTCGTTCCTTGTAGAAAGCAGATAAGGTTAGGGTTAGGAGGAATACAGCCTTAGAATGTCGAGAAGATGTGCGCGTACCGTAGAGAAAGATCGGCATGAAATGCTGAAGAACTCCTTTTTGTCTTGGAAGGACTACCTGCAAATAAGAACACAAGACCACAAGATTTTGATTAGATAATAAATGAGGAATTGCCTTGGGCCTGGAAGTATGAAACTTCCTTTCGAAGGTGGTCAGGTTCCCTGCTAATATGAATTAACACAAAATCTTGTAGAGTACTAATTAAATTGTTTCGTGGAACCCCAGGTAGGGAAAAGGTCATTTCCTTGGTTTTGATCAAAGGAACCGATGCCGGTTATCTATAACCGATGGCGGTCACGATAACCGATACCGGTTGGTTCCGGGATCTTCGGGCTGGTTGTGGTGTTTGTAATGGGCATTTGGTTTTTGGATAGTATTGAGAAATGGGATGGTTAGAAGCTAAAGAATGATGGTTAGAGGCAATGGTATGTTAGATAATGGATTCAGGAACGGATTTGGGAAGATTACAATTCCAAAAGCACAAGAAATGTTATAATGGAGGACATGCAAGATATAACTTCTTTGGTTTTTTTGATGAAGGTGCAAGTTGATCTCCTTTCTTTGCTGACTCTTACGGTTTCTTTACTCGTCTCTGCTTGGTCAAGTGAAGTTCTGGACTCTGCTGATCGCTTTGGACTCTCCTTTGATTAAAAATCCTTCGACTGATCTTCAAAAATGAAATTCCGATCCGTTGTTTTGGTTTGGGAAGCCCATTTACAGGGAACCGATGGCGGTTGCGTAACCGACGGCGGTCGAGTAGGAACCGGCATCGGTTAGGAAAAAGTAGGCTATTTTTAGTAAAATAGCCCACCTTCCTAACTTTTCTCCCAGAGAGATCAGTTGCGGGCTTGGTCAGGTGGCTAGAAGGTCGGCTTTGGGTGCGAGTAAGGAGGCATTAGTTATGGATGTGAGTCTAGACCAAGTCATGGGTCCTAATTAGGTTAGTTTTAGGGTTAGGGCTAGGTCATGATGAAGTGGCAAAGTGAGGTGGTAGGTAAGGTGGTGTAGATTTATCAATTACAAGGCAATTAATAAATACTTGTGTAAGGTTTAGGTAATGAGGTTAGGTTGCGAAATGAGATGCGGGTCACAAGGGTCGTAAGACACAATGGGTCCCACCGGCGTGCAAAATGTTTCACTCGGAAATGCTTCGTTCCTTGTAGAAGCAGAGAACAGATAAGGTTAGGGTTAGGAGGAATACACTAGAATGTCGAGAAGATGTGCGCGTACCGTAGAGAAAGATCGGCCGATCGCAAGAACTCCTTTTTGTCTTGGAAGGACTACTGCAAATAAGAACACAAGACCACAAGATTTTGATTAGATAATAAATGAGGGAATCGCCTTGGGCCTGGAAGTATGAAACTTCCTTTCGAAGGTGGTCGAGTTCCCCTAATATGAATTAACACAAAATACATGAGAGTACTAATTAAATTGTTTCGTGGAACCGGTAGGAAAAGGTCATTTTCCTTGGTTTTGATCAAAGGAACCGATGCCGGTTATCTATAACCGATGGCGGTCACTGATAACCGATACCGGTTGGTTCCAGGATCTTCTGGGCTGGTTGTGGTGTTTGTAATGGCTGGTTTTTGGATAGTATTGAGAAATGGGATGGTTAGAAGCTAAAGAATGATGGTTAGAGGCAATGGTATGTTAGATAATGGATTCAGGAACGGATTTGGGAAGATTACAATTCCAAAAGCACAAGAAATGTTATAATGGAGGACATGCAAGATATAACTTACTGGTTTTTTTTTTTGATGAAGGTGCAAGTTGATCTCCTTTGCTGCCAACTCTTCTGGTTTCTTTACTCGTCTCTGCTTGGTCAAGTGAAGTTCTGGACTCTGCTGATCGCTTTGGACTCTCCTTTGATTAAAAATCCTTCGACTGATCTTCAAAATGAAATTCCGATCCGTTGTTTTGGTTTGGGAAGCCCATTTACTGAGGAACCAGATGGCGGTTGCGTAACCGACGGCGGTCGAGTAGAACTTAGCATCGGTTAGGAAAAAGTAGGCTATTTTTAGTAAAATAGCCCACCTTCCCCGCTTTTCTCCGAGGGATCAGGAGTTGCGGGCTTGGTCAAGTGGCTAGAAGGTCGGCCTTGGGTGCGAGTAAGGAGGCATTAGTTATGGATGTGAGTCTAGACCAAGTCATGGGTCCTAATTAGGTTAGTTTAGGGTTAGGGCTAGGTCATGGTGAGGTGGCCAAGTGAGGTGGTAGGTAAGGTGGTGTAGATTTATCAATTACAAGGCAATTAATAAATACTTGTGTAAGGTTTAGGTAATGAGGTTAGGTTGCGAAATGAGATGCGGGTCACAAGGGGTCGTGAGACACGAATTTGGTGTCTACATTAGCCCCTTATTGTCGTGTAGCTTGTCTTGTAAAGCTGCGCGGACAATAATATGAAGTGGTTTCTCATGTTAAAGATATAGGTAATCCCCCTCAAATCTATCACAGATTGAGTGAACGGGAAATCAGGGATAGGGTTGATAAAGGGTATATGTGGTAGAGAGGATGATAAGGTGATGGTGTAGGTCCAAGGAAGCAGACGCATGTTGAAATGCAATAGTATGCGACTAGGGTACATGATTTGGCGAGCAAACCAAAGAATGTATAGGCAAAGGTCGATAGTTTATCCAAACAAGGGTGATATAATCACGGTATCAAGGCATAGGAAGTAGCTCCGGGGTATATAACGGGTAAGGTACGAGGAACGTTTAGGCATGTTCGGCGGTGCGAATGGTTGGTTTGGTTGAGATAAACGTCACGGTCTGGTCTCAGGCAAAGTTGGTCGACGGATCAAGTCGAGGACCCTAATCATGCTAAAACACGAACAAGTGAGCTCGATTGAACACAAGGTACAGGATGGATGGATAAAATAAAACGTTGGTCGGGCCCAATAGGTAGGGCGAGGCCTTGGGTCGGGCCAAATAAGTGGGGCGAGGCCTTGGGTCGGGCCAAATAGGTAGGTTGAGGCCTTGGGTCGGGCCAATAGGTAGGTTGAGGCCTTGGGTCGGGCCAATAAGTGGGGCGAGGCCTTGGGTCGGGCCAAATAGGTAGGTTGAGGCCTTGGGTCGGGCCAATAGGTAGGGCGAGGCCTTGGGTCGGGCCAAATAGGTAGGTTGAGGCCTTGGGTCGGGCCAAATAGGTAGGGCGAGGCCTTGGGTCGGGCCAATAGGTAGGGCGAGGCCTTGGGTCGGGCCAATTGGTAGGGCGAGGCCTTGGGTCGGGCCAGTGGTAGGGTGAGGCCTTGGGTGGGTCATTAGGTAGGTGGAGGCCTTGGGTCGGGCCAATTGGGTAGGGGCGAGGCCTTGGGTCGGGCCACGCGTGGCGAGGCCTTGGGTCGGGCCAAATAGGTAGGTTGAGGCCTTGGGTCGGGCCAAATGGTAGGTTGAGGCCTTAGGTCGGGCCGATTGGTAGGGCGAGGCCTTGGGTCGGGCCAAATAGGTAGGTTGAGGCCTTAGGTCGGGCCGAATGGTAGGTTGAGGCCTTGGGTCGGGCCAAATTTGGTCCCCACGGCGTGCCAAAATGTTTCACTCGGAAATGCTTCGTTCCTTGTAAAGCAGATAAGGTTAGGGTTAGGAGGAATACACTTGGAATGTCGAGAAGATGTGCGCGTCAGTAGAAAGATCGGGTGACTGCGAAGAACTCCTTTTTGTCTTGGAAGGACTACTGCAAATAAGAACACAAGACCACAAGATTTTGATTAGATAATAAATGAGGAGCTGCCTTGGGCCAGGAAGTATGAAACTTCCTTTGAAGGTGGTCGGTTCCCTGCTAATATGAATTAACACAAAATCTTGTAGAGTACTAATTAAATTGTTTAGTAGGCTGGTAGGGAAAAGGTCATTTTCCTTGGTTTTGATCAAAGGAACCGATGCTTGGTTATCTATAACCGATGGCGGTCATCGATAACCGATACTGCGGTTGGTTCCGAGGATCTTACGGGCTGGTTGTGGTGTTTGTAATGGCTGGTTTTTGGATAGTATTGAGAAATGGGATGGTTAGAAGCTAAAGAATGATGGTTAGAGGCAATGGTATGTTAGATAATGGATTCGAG
The DNA here is from genome assembly GCA_018340775.1 of Taxus wallichiana var. yunnanensis. Classification (NCBI taxonomy): domain Eukaryota; kingdom Viridiplantae; phylum Streptophyta; class Pinopsida; order Cupressales; family Taxaceae; genus Taxus; species Taxus wallichiana. The sequence goes on from CM031242.1 coordinate 407,956,984, forward strand.
AGCGGATTTGGGAAGATTACAATTCCAAAAGCACAAGAAATGTTATAATGGAGGACATGCGAAGATATAACTTCTTGGTTTTTTTATGAAGGTGCAAGTTGATCTCCTTTCTGCCAACTCTTGGTTTCTTTACTTTGCGTCTAGCTTGGTCAAGTGAAGTTACGGACTCTGCTCATCACTTTGGACTCTCCCTTGATTAAAATCCTTGATGATCTCCAAAAATGAAATTCCGATCCGTTGTTTTGGTTTGGGAGCCCATTTACGAGGAGCCGATGGCGGTTGCGTAATGACGGCGGTCGAGTAGAACCGGCATCGGTTAGGAAAAAGTAGGCTATTTTTAGTAAAATAGCCCACCTTCCTCTTTTCTCCCAGAGAGATCGATTGCGGGCTTGGTCAAGTGGTGAAGGTCGGCTTTGGGTGCGAGTAAGGAGGCATTAGTTATGGATGTGAGTCTAGACCAAGTCATGGGTCCTAATTAGGTTAGTTTAGGGTTAGGGCTAGGTCATGGTGAGGTGGCAAAGTGAGGTGGAGGGTAAGGTGATGTGGATTTATCAATTACAAGGTAATTAATAAATAATTGTGTAAGGTTTAGGTAATGAGGTTAGATTGCGAGATGAGATGCGGGTCACAAGGGGTCGTAAGACACAAATTTGGTGTCTACATTTCGCAACCTAACCTCATTACCTAAACCTTACACAAGTATTTATTAATTGCCTTGTAATTGATAAATCTACACCACCTTACCTACCACCTCACTTTGCCACTTCATCATGACCTAGCCCTAACCCTAAAACTAACCTAATTAGGACCCATGACTTGGTCTAGACTCACATCCATAACTAATGCCTCCTTACTCGCACCCAAAGCCGACCTTCTAGCCACTTGACCAAGCCCACAACTGATCTCTCGGGAGAAAAGCAGGGAAGGTGGGCTATTTTACTAAAAATAGCCTACTTTTTCCTAACCGATGCCGGTTCCTACTCGACCGCCGTCGGTTACGCAACCGCCATCGGTTCCCTGTAAATGGGCTTCCCAAACCAAAACAACGGATCGGAATTTCATTTTGGAGATCAGTCGAAGGATTTTTAATCAAAGGAGAGTCCAAAGCGATCGGCAGAGTCCAGAACTTCACTTGACCAAGCGAGAGGAGTAAAGAAACCGAGAAGAGTTGGCGTGAAAGGAGATCAACTTGCACCTTCATCAAAAAAAAAAAAACAGTAAGTTATATCTTGCATGTCCTCCATTATAACATTTCTTGTGCTTTTGGAATTGTAATCTTCCCAAATCCGTTCCTGAATCCATTATCTAACATACCATTGCCTCTAACCATCATTCTTTAGCTTCTAACCATCCCATTTCTCAATACTATCCAAAAACCAGCCATTCTGAAACACCACGACCAGCCCGAAGATCACGGAACCAACGGTATCGGTTATCAGTGACCGCCATCGGTTATAGATAACCGGCATCGGTTCCTTTGATCAAAACCAAGGAAAACAGCCTTTTCCCTACCCAGTTCCACGAAACAATTTAATTAGTACTCTACAGTATTTTGTGTTAATTAATTCATATGCGCGAGGGAACGACCACCTTCGAAAGGAAGTTTCATACTTCACAGGCCCAAGGCAGTTCCTCATTTATTATCTAATCAAAATCTTGTGGTCTTGTGTTCTTATTTGCGGTAGTCCTTCCAAGACAAAAAGGAGTTCTTCGCGATCGGCTTGATCTTCTTTCTCTCTACGATACGCGCACATCTTCTCGACATTCTACAGGTATTCCTCCTAACCCTAACCTTATCTGTTTCTACAAGGAGCGAAGCATTTCCGAGTGAAACATTTTGTACTTGCCTTAGGTGGGACCCATTTTGGGTTTTTCTTTATTTCTTGCTTGCTTTTATTATAGGGAGCATACTTGCTTTTTCTTCTTCTAGAGATATTCACGGGGTATTTTATTATTACGGTAAAAGAGCTTGCTTTGTTTTTGCATCTTGCATTAGTAAAAGTCATCTCTTTTGCTTCATCGAATATCACTTTCGATTTGGGTTTTAAAACACATGCATTACATTCTGCTGTTGTTTTCAATTCTAGTGAACATAGATTAAGTAACGAATTCGTACACGTGGGGTGATATCCACGGTATTGACGAGGAAATTAACCTTAGTTTCAACTTTGCACAACACATCTTGAATCACTTCACAATTAACACAACATCTCAAACATCCCCCTTTTCCGCGGTATTCCTCCGCCCGATTGAGGTAACCTTATAAGCCAAAACAAACTTGATATTTCCCCTAAGTCTTGTTGTTTAGGATTCTGACATCATTCTACGTCTAAAGGCATAAGCCCACAATAATTAAAATTAACCCTAAGGTTAATCTCTGCATTTGCGTGTGCCTCTTGCTTGTTTTCAAATCCTGTTTTCTCTGTCATACTTTGTCTTCTGTGATCAATAAGTTGCTAAACTACTCAACGTTGCTAAAAATCAAATTAGCAACCCCTTTGTATTTTCTTATTCTAGATTTTTGACACCGGCATCGGTTAAGGGACCGACGTCGTTTTCCCTGTGACCGACACCGGTTACCAAACCGATATCGGTTACTGTCTCTCTCAGCCCCTGACAAACCAGCAACTTGCTAAATTCACCATTCTGAGGTTGTTTTTGTCCTTGATAGATTGAAACTTTCCTGTGTGTTCTGGTCTATGGTTGTCATCACTCGGAAGCAAGCCGCCGCCATGGTTTCACACGCTTGCTCTGTTTCTTTGCCTGAATCACCCCCTTCACATTCTATAGGAAACCCTACGGACACCAGTGAGATCCCCCAAATTCCTGTAGGAGACAAGGACTTTGCCAAATTTCTGGATGCTAATCCCGGTATTTGTCTGATACTATTTGTCTCATACCCCTGACCGTGCGCCTGATGGTCAGCTCCTTATGGGCATGCCTATTAGTATAGCTGCTCATTTAGCTCCTACTCCTCCTGATAACAATACCTTACTTCCCGCATCACTAGCCCCGTCTCCCAATCCGACAGCGGCAGAGGTTCATACGACCCCGATTAGCTTTCCTTTTGTTAATCTTGGACCCCATGTATCGCCACCACCAACTGCCCCTATCTCGTCTCTCTTTCAGACCACTCCATTCATGACTTACTCTCTGCCACCTATTCAAACGAGCTTTCCTTCTCAAGCTCCGCCTACCTTTTCATTCCCATACACGTATCCAGTAACCTCAACACCTTATATGGGACATCCCTATTCTGTGGCACCATCACCTCATCCAACCACAGATTTCATCAAGCAAATGATGGACAAAATGCAAAACACAGGGCTTCCGTTTCGAGGAAGTCGTAGCGCCTTGACATACGAGCAAGTTTGTCGGGAGCCCATTCACCCTTCTGTCCCCCTTCATTCATATCCTCCTCAATGGGAGTTGCCAAAGTTTACTCGTTTTAACAGTAAAGAGGATCCTCAACAACACTTGCGATCATTTAGACATGCTTGTTATTTGATTGCCCATGATGATGCCTTGTTACTCCGCACTTTTCCCATGTCCTTATCAGGGCCTGCCTTGGAGTGGTACAGTGCTTTAACCCAGCACTCAATCTTCTCTTTTAACCAACTAGCCCAATCTTTCTTGGATCATTTCTCCATTAACATTGCCAAGAAAGTATCTATCACTGACCTCTATGCCATCCGACAATTCGAAGACGAATCTATCGCAGATTTCGTTGGACGATGGCGGGGCCTTATCAACCAACTTACGTATGCCTTGCCTCAAACCGAACTTATCGAACTCTTTACGCGGGCATGCGCTAAGCACATCTCCCCTACCCTCCAAATTCAAACTTTCCGTACATTCGACGAGGCCTTTACTATGGCTCGAAAATTAGAAATTCGAGCCTTAGAGGAAGAGAAATTGCGGTTGCGCAACAAGAACTCCACTTTCCGAACTCCTGATTCTACCAATAAACCAAATACCACCACTCCTCACGCGTCAACCTCTTCTAAATCAAAAGGAGCTGTCCACGCGGTGATGGTCAAATCCCAACCACCGTCCAATACTCCACCAAAAACCACCTATAAATACAAAGCTGAGCCCACCAATTACACTCCCTTGGGAGAAACTTATGGCGTCATCCTAGAGAAATTGCTCAAAGCTGGGGCTATCACCTTGCCCCCTGTAAAACCTCACTCTGGGTTTGACTCCACCCGCGCAATACCTTCCTGGTACAAAGAAAATGACTTTTGTAACTTTCACCGCGTAAAAGGACATAGTCATGAAAACTGCAAGATGTTGAAAAACATAGTGCAGGAAATGGTTGATGCAGGGGATATAACACTCGATAATCCTAATGCCCCTGCTAACCGAAATCTGAAAATTTTCAACAAGCCATTCCCGAATCACTCGTCCAGCAGTAACGTGAACCAAGATATCTTAGCTGAGGAGAGTGTTCATGAGATCCATGCAGTCTTCGATTCTCAGCCAAAAGCCTCTATTGAAAAAATTTTAAATCAAGCCTCTCCACCAACACAGGAGTTTGAATCTCCTTCACCACCATTAAGCCAAAGTGAAATTATTCCTTTACCCATAGAAGAGTTAACTGCCCGGACTTCTCTTCTCATCAATGAGTCTTCTTACACCACATCCCTCTGGTGTGAGCGGATGCTTTATCTAATTTATCTATTTCCCAAACGTCCCTTCTACCACTCTTGCTACACAAGAGGAAGGCTCACCACTCCTTTTGACATCCTTAGACGAGAAATCTCTTACACTAACATCACCACATTCTTTTAACATGACAGATCCCCTCGAACACGCCCTCCTACCTATTAGTCCCTCATCGCCTAAATCTTTTCAACGACCGGTTGACCTTCTAACATCTATTGATACAGTGCCTCATCTACCTCCTGTGTCACACCCGCAATGGACTGGAATTACAACCCACCTTTCTTCCATACCAAAATTACAAATCACACCTGGAGACTGTCATTCCACAGAAGATAGACAGGCCCTATGGGAACGTTTGAGTACCCCTTTTCCTACTCAAATGCAAATGACTAATCCTGATGTCTCCACCATCTACCCGAAGTGCTTACAGAAGCTTAAAATGCCCCTGTTCTCGCCTTCACCCCCCTCACCTCTACCAAATTCCCCGTCCACTTCTATCAACTTAACCAGATCTTCCCCTATGCTTGGGACCTCACCAATGCCCAGTCTAACACACCCGCCTAAGCGACTCGATTTATCCCAAAATAAACCCGCCCCGCCACCTAGGAGACAAACGCAATCCGGGCCTCTATCAAAACCCCCATCTTCACACCCACCTTCCATATTGGGACCTCATCCCTCCACCTTACATCAATATATCATACCTCCTTTGTTTTCTGCAAAACAACCTCGCCTTTACACCTATCTGAGAGATCAAAGGGTATCACAACATCGTTACCCCGCGTATCCGGTCCACCTATCAACCCTAAACCAATCCCATCATCAAAGGATTTATTTTCTGTCACTCCCCTTTCTCCGTGGTTGTTTCCCGCTACCATGCCATCTGTAGCCTCATCATCTAACCAATTTGACGTAACCACGTGTCGAGAAACCACGTTTAGTGAAAAACATGTGTCAGCACCCCTCGACTAAACCACCACCCATACGAACTAAACACGCCCAAACATTACCACAACCCACACAATCAATACCCTCATCTTCTTCTGATTTTGACCCACTCAAAGGATCCTACGCCAAAATCCTTGCTATGTTGGTGGAGAATGCGACCATCTCTCTACCCCCACTTCGACCTTATGACCCGTCTAAGCCCCGACCTGTGGATTATGATGAGTCTAAAATCTGCGCCTATCACCGCACACCTGGACATGATGTAGAAGGATGCAAAGCTCTAAAAACCATCCTTCGCCAGTCACCTCTTCCGGATCGAAAGATTAAGAAAAACAACTTACGCAGGGAGAGACCTCTAGCGTCAATTCCCTCTACTATACCATCTGTCCCCGCCTCACCAAGATCGATCATTATTACAACCCCACCTCTTGAAGACCATGAATTATCCCAACCATCTTCTTCATCTCAGGTCTACGAGATTAATATGATTAGTGTCGCTACTCGAGGACAGAAAAACAATGGGAAGGCGAAAGAAAACACCCCTGCGGCATCTCTTTCTCCTTCAACCATCCCGATTACACCACCACCTAAAGTGGTTATTCGCGGACCCGCCTATCCCGTCTCTAATGGAGTTGCCCACCGAACCATGATCAAACAGCTTCATCAATCGCCCGTAAAAATGACACTATATGATCTCATTCAGACCTCTGAATCTCATCGACAAGCTCTCGTTGAGATCCTTGAGGATAGAGGTTTTACCCAACGAAACCACTGCCCGTGGCCTCCATTCTAACACCCGATCACGTTGCCTCTCTCACCAAACAATCCATCTCCCCCACCACTTGTCTCAAAACAACAAGCCATTGCGGTTAGTTTCTCGGAAGATGAAATTATCGACTTTGATACGAGAAGACCACGACCTGCCCTTTTCATTTCCGCTTACGTCCGAGACATTGAGTACGTCGGGTTATGATTGACGGGGCGCTAGCCTAAACATCATCTCTTGAAAAGCCTTCCAACAAATGAACATCCCTTCTAGTTGCATGTGTGCCAACCCCATCATGTTGCGGTCATTCATGATCTTTACTTCTACATTGGCACCGTGATCCTCAACATTCGCGTAGGACCCGTACTTTGCCCGAACTCTTCTATGTCCTTGAAGGAGAGTTCGATATAATATATTGCTAGGTCGTCCTTGGATCCGGGCCATGGGATGCGTCCCTCAACATTACATCGATGTATAAAATTTGAGTACGAGGGAAGTCCTACTGCTTTGTAAAAGCTGATCCTCCCCCCTTCAAAACTTGCAATATGTTATACCGCCCAAACGATGTGCTTATACCAATTAAGACACCCATACATTCAACCCAACCATCCTCTTCCAATATACCTCAACCGTCCACCTCAAGCGCACCTGGCTGATGATGAAACCACCGTCGCACAAACCACTTCTCTTCCCGCACTAACATCCCAACCTCAGACCCCTTAGTAGGCGTTTTCATCGCCTTCTGTTTGGGGAGTATCGCCTATATAACGTTAGTTCTTTCCCTACCCCGCAGGAGTACGGACAATTACATGCACACCCCACCTACGACCGTCGCGTGGGGGAGATAATCTCTTACGGACCACCCCATTGTCGCACTAACCTAACATATGGGGGTGTTGACGCATCCTCCATTACCCCTGAACCTCCTCTTGGTGTGGTTCCCTTCCAATCCGATTTTCAATACTTGACAAATCGTCGTTTTGCCCTCACCTTCTTGACTCATTTGTGCGTGGAAGGCTTTAGTTTTGGCCTTTACGAACAAGGCCGACATACTCTCATCCCCATCACCACACGCAAACATAATGATCGCGGTGGTCTTGGTTTTCCGAAACACCTACGCAGAGACACCTCCTGTCAATTTGTATCTGGAAGAAGAGGGCGTCGCCCTACCGAACCATCATCACCCACTTTGCCATCATCTCCCACGAGAATCGATGGACCACTGAATCTATCCCTCCTAACTTTTTTTTTTCATAAATGCTATCTTCATAGGTCCTCTCACTTATCAACGCGATAATGAGGACCCATCTTCTCTTCCCCTTCTGTATCCAGACATGATCGAAGAGGATTCACCTTTGATTAATGTTGTTGAATGCCAGGATGACGACTCCATCCTCACTTACAGGCGCGGATGATTCTTATATTCAACGCGCCCTACCATCAAAACCCAAACTATCTTTGAGCAGAATCTACTATAGAAATCAACATCCACACGGAGGAAGATCCTCACATAGTGAAGATTGGACAATCCCTTGACACATCAGAACAAGCCGCCTTTACTACCTTTCTCCGTGCTCGTAACCAAGCTTTCGCATGGTCTTACGCTGACATGCCAGGAATTGATCCTACCATTGCCGTCCATAACATCACTCTAAACCCCGATTCCAAACCAGTCAAGCAGAAATTGAGAAAAATGCATCCACGCATTGCTCTCTTGGTCAAAGAGGAGCTCCAACGACTCCTTTCTGTTTCCTTCATTACACTTTATTGACTATCCTCAATGGATTTCTAACATCGTACCTGTCACGAAAGCGACGGGGGGACTTCGGATATGCACGGATTTCCGGGATCTTAACCTCGCTTGCCCTAAGGATGACTTCCCCCTCCCAAGTATTGATCAACTTGTTGATCTCACTGCGGGTCACGAAATGCTTTCTCTCATGGATGGCTTTTCGGAGTTCTGACCAAATTTTGGTTGCCCTGCGATCAACACAAAAGCGCCTTCATAACTCCTTGGGAACTTTACATTACCGTGTAATGCCGTTTGGCCTTAAGAATCTTTGGTGCGACCTATCGGCGGGCTATGACCTACATTTTCCATGACATTATGCACACTATCCTCGAAGATTACGTTGATGATCTTACAGGCAGAAGTCTAAACATCGCGGTGAACATCTCGATGTTTTAACCATTATTTTTGATGCTTTATTACAATATTCTGTCCGTCTTGACCAAAGAAATGTGTCTTTGGTGTCCTTTCGAAAACTTACGGGCTTTATCGTCTCTTTACGTGGCATTGAGGTCGATCCATCTAAAGTAAAAGCTATCCTAGAAATGCCCCCACCCAAAACCTTAAACAATTGCGTAGTTTACGGGTAAACTTCAATCCATCCGGCGTTTCATTTCCCAACTCTCGGATCGATGTCACCCTTTTCATCACCTTCTAAAAAAGGACGTTGCCTTTGATGGGTGAGGAGTGTCACCAAGCCTTGAAGCTCTCAAAACATATCTCTTGCACCACACTGCTTATCCCACCCCGGGACGACCGTCCTTTCTACCTTTATCTTTCCATGCCACGGACCATGCTTATAGGAGCTATGCTCGCCCATCGAGACCGACACGCCGAGAAGCGGGCCGTTTACTATATAAGTCGTACCCTCGTGGATTACGAGACTAGGTATACACATGTAGAAAAATTGTGCACAGCCCTATCATTAAATCGCCACCAAACTCCGACATTACCTCTGAATCACAAAACTTTCGTCATTACCAACACAGACCCCATTCATTATATGTACGCCAAACCACACCTAAACCAACGCATCGCTCGATGGCTCATGCTCCTCGCCGACCTCGACCTTGAATTTATACAACAGAAATCAATCAAAGGACAAACTCTTGCAGATCAACTTGCGGAGGCCCCTCTACCTGGGGAACAATTTACCAATTTTACCTTCCCCGACGAACTCATCGCCACTCTTTCGCTCGGAGAAGTGTCGTATCAAATGACCCTCTTCTTCGATGGATCTAAGTGCCAGCGCGGCGGAGGAGCCGGCATTGTTCTCATCCCTCTTGACGCTGAACCTATGCCTCTTTCATTCCGACTTGATTTCCCTTGCACTAATAATACAGCGGAATACGAGGCCCTTGTTCTAGGTCTCCAAGTTGCGTTACATTTAGGTATCAAATCTATCAACATTTTTGGCGACTCCCAATTGGTAGTCAATCAAGTTACGGGCATCTACCAATGTAAAAACGAGGAACTTCAGAAGTACAAACACCACGTGGAGTCACTTCTAGCCTTATTTACCCACTATTCTATACAAACCATTCCCCGCTCCACTAACAAATTTGCGGATACTATGGCTTGTTAGCCTCGCAAATTCCCGCCTGCACCAACCGACTCGAATTATTCGTTGTGGTTCAGCAACTTTTTGCACCATCTATTCAACCCCGGTAGTTTGCATGATAAATACTGTGTCTACTAATTCACAGGATACCTGGTACCACCAATTTCATGACTACCTTACAATCTCTGTCCTCCCACCTGATCTTACTAGTAACGGCAAACGTGCTTTTCTTAAAAGTGTTTCGCGTTATGTTGTCATGGGGGGACTCCTCTATAAACGTGGCTTTGATGGCATCCTCCTTGGCTGTCTAACTGGCACGGAGGCCACTCATACCATCCAACAGGTCCATGACGGTATTTGTGGTGGACATTTTAGCGGCCTTGCCGTGGCTAAACGAATCCTTCGCCTTGGTTATTATTGGCCTACTCTCAATAACGACTGCTACGAATATGTTAAGCGTTGTGTCATGTGTCAACAACATGCCAATCTTCAACATACTCCTAGCCACCCGCTCAGGTCGCATACGAGATCTTTGGCCTTTCTCACAATGGGGTTTAGACCTTATTGGTGAGATTCACCCGACCTCTTCACAACGTCACCGTTGGATAATCACAGCGACCGAATATTACACAAAATGGGTGGAGGCCGTTCCACTCATTTCAATCAAAAAAGAAAAAATTGTCGAATTCATTAACCATCACATTATCACATCGTTTTGGTATTCCTCATCGCCTAATAACAGATAATGGTAAATCTTTCAAAAATAAGTTGTTACAAGACCTTTGTGACAACTTTGGTATCAAACTTAGTTTCTCGTCACCTTACTATCCACAAGCCAATGGTCAAGCTGAATCTTCTAATAAAACTCTAACCAAAATCCTCATGAAAGTCGTCAATGAATCTGGAAGAAATTGGCACGATCACATTCCCTTTGCCCTTTGGGCTTATCGTACTAGCATTCGTACCTCCACTAATGCCACACCTTTTTCATTGGTATATGGCACCGAGGCTGTTTTGCCTCTCGAAATACAAATACCCTCCCTTAGAATATCTCTTCAGGATATTCTCACCAACGATGATTTCCGCCAAGAGCGGTTAGCCCAATTAGAGCTTCTTGACGAACGACGTCTTACAGCTCTCGATCACCTCCAAATCTATCAAAAACGCATCAAGCGTGCTTATGATAAGCGACTTCATGAGCGTACCTTTAAGGTTGGTGATCTTGTCCTCAAAGAGAATCAACATGTAACCAAACTAGAAAAGAGCAAACGTGGAAAATTTGCTCCCAATTGGATTGGGCCTTATATAATCACTCACACCTATGGATCAGGCACTTATCGTTTAGCTTCGCAATGGTAAACTGAGCTGAACCCCCTAATGCCTTGCATCTTCGACCATTCTCTTTGTTGAATCTAGTGTTATATCACTCCTTATCTACCTACTGCTCGTCCCTTGAGCTCATTTACCGCTACATACACTTTGTTTTCTATATCTCCGAATAAAATCAAGCTCACCCCTCACCTCCCCTTACGATGCCTTCCCCTTCTTAGTCTAGTCCATGACTTCAAAGTATTAAAATAAGCCGTATTCTTATGGGATTTTCTTGAGTCAAACTTCCTACTAAACTAGATGCTTCACGCAAAAGAACATCTAGTTATCTAAAATTAAATATAGATTTGCTCCCTCGAAGGACGGCTATATGCCAAACTATTCTTCTATTTATAAATATTTGCTCCCACGAAGGACAGACTATGCACTAAAATCATCTCTGCTACTATAAATGTTGCTCCCCAGAAGGACAGCTATACACAGTCGACCTTTATCGAAGCTTCTCGCATTGATCGGCCGTGAAGACCTCAAGAATAAAACAATCAATATCCCTTGTAGACTTCCCGCATCGATCAGTCTACATTCAATAAAATAAAAGCCTCATACAAAAGAAACTTTTTGGGTCATGGACTTGTCTATTTAGGGTAGGTTCTCTTTCGTTGTAACAAGTTCTTTGTACCTCAGCTATATCATCCACATCACCTCACCATTTGTTCAACTCAAGGGACGTAACGTACACCTGATATATTGTGATAATACAACTCTTTTCACCTATGGACTTCTCGTCTATACACGGCACTTAGGGCTTCAGGCTCGTTCTATGTTGTGTGGTTTGTTTATCTCTTTTCACCTACGGAGCACTCTTTCCGCTTTGCCTCGCATCTAGAATTGTGTGTTGATCTTAATCAGGACACTATTCCCTACTACTGGGGTATGCTAACCTTTGCTTTACCTATACCTACACCAACAACATTATCCTATCAGCACCAACAACATTACCCTACCAACATCAAATTTTTACCAAATGACAAATTGCCTAAACCATACCAAATTGCCTAAATTCACCCCTCCCTGATCCTAAGGGAGAACTACATCGGTCTGAGGCCCTTCCTTGCTTTGTGCAATGGGCTATGTAGGCAGCACTTCGGAGACATGGGGTCTCCCAAGGTTAGCTCGACCATCCCCTACCATAACCTATCTTGTGTGGTGAATATAAATATTTTTGTGTATTTTTATTTTAATCACATTTCTCTTTATCCTTTTTCGAAACACCGAAAATCAAAACACCGACAATCTTATTATTATCATAACTCAAATCAACATACATATTCAGTTTTATTTAGATGTTAAACAAATACATCTTCTCTATCATCGACACGCCGGTCGGCATCCTTATTCTTATACCTCGCTAACATATACTCAGACCATCACAACTCATCCCGAACTAGGTGATGATCGTGATCGTCGACCCCTCTCGCCGGGCCTCTCTGTCCTCAAAGGTACCGCGGCTATTGGTACCGCCCACTGATCTGCCAATCTCTCCTGTAACATATGAACACGCCCTCTCGCATGGAGAACTCCAGCCTCTAGTCTCGCCGCCCGTGACTCCGCAACCACTAACAATCCTCTTGTCTCATTCACCTGCGTTTGGAGCTGCTGAACCAAACGCTGCAGACGATCCCTCTCTGCTGTAATCACCGCTGTGTCAGGGCGCTCACGTACACCTCGCAGTTCTGCTACCCACCATAATCTATAGGCCTCTGTCATTCCTGCATCCATTACCCTGCGATCGGCTGCTACCTCTTCAGGTCCTTCTGGAGGTGTTGGCCGGGGAGGTGAGAATGCTGCCTCGGCATCGATCCTCATATATGGTCTATAAGCCTGTGGTATGTCCTGCACAAATCCAAATTGTCGCCGCACGCGATCTATAGGAATCCTCTCATATTCACCTGGCCTGTGCCCCGCGATCCACCTTAATCGCTCTACACCTCTCAACTCCTCAGCTATGTTCTCGGTTACCATATAGTTCCCGTAGGGCCTCCAACAGATATCCGCAACTGTCACTCTCTCCCATACCTGCCTATAATACTCAATATCACCTGTCACGGCCTGGGATCTGGCCTCTTGTTCTGTCTGGACCCATCGTCTGAATCCCAACCTCTGTACTCCGGTCTCTCCTGCCTGGATGGATCGGCCTATTGGTCGCACACAAACAATGTGCTCATAGGCCCAACAGTGTAATAAGTATGAGCAATCCAACGTTGTCACGTGACTTCGCCTCTGACCCATAACCCCACTGTATAGCTCCGCAAATATGCGGTGCCCATGCAAACGTATGCGTTCCTTTCTATCATCTCCCGGATAACACACATCAACGCCTTTGGAAATTTTCCCCCTTCCGCCTCGGTAATGCATAATACCCTCTTTGCTTTATCATTAATATCACTTGCTAACCTTGTCTCCTCGGGGTGTGCTTTGCATACATTACCCCATATGTAAGCGATAAACCTCGTTGTGTCAAATCTCGTGCGTATGGACCAAATCTTTGCTGTTATCGCTCCCAGTGCCGCGGCTAGGTAGTGCACGATATCTTGGCTCTCTGTAATAGGGAGTCTCAAATCCGAAACACATCTTCGATATTCTTGTCATCTCACTGTTGGCGGATAGAAGGTATTTGTCTCGAGGATTCCATCTCTCAATCGGCCTTTGTAACATACCATGGTTACGTGCGATTCGTGAATAATAACGGATTCCACTTAACCCCAAACGATTTATCAATGTCCATTCATCGGTGTTACATCCGCTCGGATTAGCGACAACGGCCGGCACACTATCATTCATCCTCAACTCTGTCTCTGCTGCGTACACCAAAACAACAAACAACCATTCAACCCGTTAGGGTCTTTTTCAAACATTACGGAAATTTCTCCGATGCTTGCACGGTTATACGTAACGTATGATATCGGTTAAACAACCGATACCGGTTCTACCTAACCGCCATTACCGGTCCTTTATCGATTTTATACACTTTCCTTAAAAACAACCACCTACGACAATAATTTGCTCGTTTCTTCGTTTTTATACATATAAACATACCTGAAACCCCTGATTGCCTACCCGGTAACACTTACCTCACCTGCAACCCTTGTTATCATGTTTTCTTTCTCCTATTTACCCACCTATTCTACCCCATCTTCTTCACAAAACCATGCAGAAATCAAATCACAACCAAAACGTTTACCTCTTGGGTTGCAGTAGCTTGCGGTGGCCCTTGTCTTCTCTCTTGTCCCTGCCTGCTGAATGTTTCTCCTCGTCCTGCCATTATCACCACCTTTTTTCAAACCTGCCTTGCTATCTTCTGAATCTCAGATCACAATTCCCTTTTCTTGTCTCTTCTCTCCTTATCACTCAGATTTCTCATGCAAAAACCTGTCGCAGTCGTCAAAACGCGTCGCGTTCGCGCTTTTAACCTCTTGCATGGCTCTAAATTAAAACTTCAGTTGCCACCCTAGCTTTTTTATTTTTAGAAAAGCCCATACCTAAATAACCGGTAATTGTTTACTTAACCGATATCGATCATTTAGCTCACGACATCGGTTACCTAACCGATACTGATTACACACCCTCCTTTTTGAAACAGGGTTCTTTTCTTCATTTCTCATCTAAATTTTTGTCGCGCCCGCCTCTTTGCCTGCATAAACAACACAATTTACCACATTTTGTTCATCCACCACATATAACATTACATTTTCATTAAACATCATTTATACCAATACACAACCCTCAACTACAAATATCAAAAAACTATCAATCTATACATCATTCGGATCCAACTCATCAGTTACATATATTACACTGCCACAAAACCACCAATTTATCACATAACCTGACATTCATATATACGCACAAATAAACAAAAACATCAGCATCATCTATCTATCAACATGTCAATTAAACTCATCACACATTCTATATATTACCAACCATTTATTTCAACACATTTTAAACACAGCATGTGGATCAAAACATCATCTATATATATATATATCCCAGTTTTCAAAAATACAATGTGCCCTACATCGGGGCCTCTGTGATCTCATAATATACCAAAGCCGGCACGCAGGCCGCAATACCTACCAAAAATATCGACTCGGCTCGCAGGCCGGTCTCTCATATCAAAAATATACTCGGCTCGCAGGCCGGTATCAAATGTACAACCCGTACTCGGCTCGCAGGCCGGTATATAATAAATAAATAAATCAAAACAATGAATAAATGTAGGCACGCAGGCCTCTATCAATACAACCGGTTCGCAGACCGGTGCCCGTGTCCCTATACAAAACCACGTCGGGGATCTATCAGCTCTCCCCACCGCCCTCGGCACCTCTCTCCGCCAATCATGTGGTAGCTCCACCTCCTCCAATACCCCTCCAAATCAACTCTCCCACGTCGAGACAAGTCAATTTTGGATTACTGAATAACAAAAGTGACAATGATAAGCCGTATGTATGTTTCTTTTTTATAGGTATTTCGACCTACACCGATGTCGGTTTCCTTTCATCTTTGTCTAACATAGAAACCGGTATCGGTCCCTTTAACCGATATCGGTCATGATGAATCGACGCTTCGATACCCCTTTTACCCCATTCTTTGCCGTTCCTTATTCCTTGCCTCTTTTTCACCAATATCGCCTCCCCCACTGTCCTCTGCTTTGAACCCAAGGCCTCGCCCTACCACTTGGCCCGACCTAAGGCCTCGACCTACCATTTGGCCCGACCCGAGGCCTCGTACCTACCTATTTGGCCCGACCCAGGCCTCAACCTACCATTCGGCCCGACCCAAGGCCTCGGCCTACCATTCGGCCCGACCTAAGGCCTCAACCTACCTGCTTGGCCCCAGACCCCCGAGGCCTCGCCTAACCTATTCGGCCCGACCTAAGGCCTCGACCTACCATTTGGCCCGACCCAGGCCTCGGCCTACCATTCGGCCCGACCTAAGGCCTCGGCCTACCTTTTTGGCCCGACCCAGGCCTCGCCCTACCTACTGTTCGGCCCGACCAAGGCCTCAACCTACCATTTGGCCCGACCCAAGGCCTCAACCCTACCTTTGGCCCGACCCAAGGCCTCGCCCCCGACCTCGCCCTTGGCCCGACCCAGGCCTCCACCTACCTAATTGACCCGACCCAAGGCCTCGCCCTACATGTTTGGCCTACCTCGGCCTACCTGTTGGCCCGACCCAAGGCCTCGCCCCTACCCATTGGCCCGACCCAAGGCCTCAACCCACTTATTTGGGCTGACCCATGGCCACCACCCAACAACTTGGCCCGACCCAAGGCCGCATCACTTCCATACTATACCCACAATCACCGTTTTATTTTATCCATCCATCCTGTACCTTGTGTTTCATCGAGCTCACTTGTTCGTGTTTTAGCATGATTAGGGTCCTTGACTTGATCTGTCGACCAACTTTGCCTAGACCTAGACCGTGACGTTTATCTCAACCAAACCAACCATTTGAGTGCTTGCCCGAACATGCCTAAACGTTCTGTACCTTACCATTATATACCACGGAGCTACTTCCTATGCCTTGGATACCAGGATTATATCACCCTTGTTTGGATAAACTATCGACCTTTGCCTATACATTGCTGGTTTGCTAGTCAAATCATGTACCCTAGTCGTACTATTGCATTTCAACATGCGTCTGCTTCCTTGGACCTACCGCACCACCTTACCATCCTCTCTACAACATTTACCTTTTATCAACCCTATCCCTGATTTCCCGTTCACTCAATCATGTGATAGATTTGAGGGGATTACCTATATCCTTAACATGAGAAACCACTTCATATTATTGTCCGCGCAGCTTTACAGAACAAGCTACACGACAATAAGGGGCTAATGTAGACACCAAAATTGTGTCTTACGACCCCTTGTGACCCGCATCTCATTTCGCAACCTAACCTCATTACCTAAACCTTACACAAGTATTTATTAATTGCCTTGTAATTGATAAATCTACACCACCTTACCTACCACCTCACTTTGCCACTTCATCATGACCTAGCCCTAACCCTAAAACTAACCTAATTAGGACCCATGACTTGGTCTAGACTCACATCCATAACTAATGCCTCCTTACTCGCACCCAAAGCCGACCTTCTAGCCACTTGACCAAGCCCGCATGGCCCGATCTCTCGGGAGAAAAGGGGAAGGTGGGCTATTTTACTAAAAATAGCCTACTTTTTCCTAACCGATGCGGTTCTACTCGACCGCCGTCGGTTACGCAACCGCCATCGGTTCCCTGTAAATGGGCTTCCCAAACCAAAACAACGGATCGGAATTTCATTTTGAAGATCGGTCGAAGGATTTTTAATCAAAGGAGAGTCCAAAGCGATCGGCGAGTCGAACTTCACTTGACCAAGCGAGAGACGAGTAAAGAAACCGGAAGAGTTGGCGTGAAAGGAGATCAACTTGCACCTTCATCAAAAAAAAAAACCGATTAAGTTATATCTTGCATGTCCTCCATTATAACATTTCTTGTGCTTTTGGAATTGTAATCTTCCCAAATCCGTTCTGAATCCATTATCTAACATACCATTGCCTCTAACCATCATTCTTTAGCTTCTAACCATCCCATTTCTCAATACTATCCAAAAACCAGCCATTACAAACACCACAACCAGCCCGAGAAGATCCTGGAACCAACCGCAGTATCGGTTATCGGTGACCGCCATCGGTTATAGATAACCGCATCGGTTCCTTTGATCAAAACCAAGGAAAACTTGACCTTTTCCCTACCCGGTTCCACGAAACAATTTAATTAGTACTCTACGGTATTTTGTGTTAATTCATATTAGCGGGAAGGCGACCACCTTCGAAAGGAAGTTTCATACTTCACAGGCCCAAGGCAGCTTCCCTCATTTATTATCTAATCAAAATCTTGTGGTCTTGTGTTCTTATTTGCAGTAGTCCTTCCAAGACAAAAGGAGTTCTTCGCATCACCTGATCTTTCTCTACGATGCGCGCACATCTTCTCGACATTCTACGGGTATTCCTCCTAACCCTAACCTTATCTGTTTCTACAAGAACGAAGCATTTCCGAGTGAAACACATCTAGTGCTCTAAATGCAAATCCTCGACTACAACTAAACTAATACAACGAATAGAAGTCATCTTAACAACAAGAGAAAATATTTCACCAAAGTCAATACTTGCTTTCTGTGTAAATCCTTTTACTACAAGTCTTGCCTTGTACCTTTTATGTCCACCCTCTTCTTCCTTGATCCTATAAACCCACTTGTTCTGCAATGTTCTCTTACTGCCGACAACTTAACCAAATCCCAAGTCCGGGTTCTGCTCCAAGGAGTCCATTTCCTCATCCATGCCATGTTCCCACTAGACGTAGGTCTTATCCTCGCATTGCTTCTTCAAAAATTATGGTTCACTATTATCAATCAATAATAAATAAAATAGAGAATGTGTAAATCTTTCTTGAGGTTTAAGTACCTTTTGTGACCTCCTCACAGGATTTTGGGGTACCGGAGGCTCAATCTAGACCTCTTGGACATTCATATCCAAATATGTCGATGACCGACACTAGTCACTTCTAACCGACGTCGGTTACGCTTAACCGATGTCGGTTTGGATCCTCTCGTAATACCGGTTACTGCGTCGACCAGGTGCGTCGAGTCAACCGACACCGGTTACTGTGTAACCATGTCAATAATTCTTTAAAATCTGAGAGTTCATTTTCATTCACAAACTTCTCAACCGGTTCATTCTTGGGTACCAAAATTTGATCCATGTACATTCTCTTTTCATTCCATTCAACATCACGACTCCTAATAATTTTAGAATTCTCTAAATCCCAAAAATAGAAACCGAAATCACCAGATCCATAACCAATGAAAGTGCATCTCTTGGATTTTGCATCCAACTTTTTCTATTTTCCTTATCAACATGCACAAAAGCTTCTGAACCAAAAACTTTAAGAAAAGAAAGATCTACCTCTTTTCGGTCCAAGCTTCCTCTGGTATTCCTCCATCTAGTGAACTTGAAGGCCCACGGTTAATCAAATAAACCGTTGTATCAACTGCTTCCGCCCAAAACTGCAAGGGCAGTCCAGAATGTATTCTCATACTTCTAGCACGTTCCATGATTGTCTTGTTCATTCTTTTTGCAACACCATTCTCTGTGGTGTTCTTGGAACCATTCTTTCTCTACGTATCTCATTCACTGAACAATAATCATTGAAAGTTTTGCTACAGTATTCACCACCATTGTCAGATCTAAGGCACTTTAACTTAGAATTTGATTCATTCTCAACAAGGGCTTTCCATCTTTTAAAAGTCTCAAAAACATCATATTTACGTTTAATACAATAAACTCATACCTTTCTTGTAACATCATCAATGAAAGTAACATAGTAGATCTGGGATCCTCCATGAGAAACTACATGAGCTAGTCCCGACACATCCGATGCTCATTCTTAGTTGCACCAACTTTGAGAAATCTCACTCTCTTTTATTTTCTAAAGATACAATGCTCACGAGAAATCTAAATCTAAATCTTTCAAATCTATAACTTACCCTTAGCCTTTAAGATCTGCATTATTTTTTGACTCATATGGCCCAACCGATTACGCCACGCATGCATATGAATTTGAAGTAGATAATGTAGAAAATAAAACGAATACAGTAGATAAATATAACGTTCCTACCTTCTTACCTCTTGCCACAACAAAAGCACCCTTGGTCACTTTATAAGAGTCTCCTCAGTAAAAGTCATTATGCAACCAGATTCACCTAGTTGCCTGCAAAAATAAGATTCCTCCTAAGGCTTGGCACATGCCTCACATCTTTCAATACCCATCTATTTTCATTCTGCAATTTTAGATGAACTTCCCATTTACCAATAATACTGTAAGGTTCATCATCACCCAAATAAACATGCCCAAAATTGTCCTGGACATAATTTTTGAAATAACCCTTGTTAGGGGTTGTATGGAAAGAAGCTCGTGAATCTAAAACCCATTGATTCAATTCTATTATCTAAAGAAAGAATAAGAGCATCTTGCATTACCTCTTATGTAGCAAAATTTACTTTTTACCTTTGTCTGCAGGTTGTTGGTTTTCTTTATCCTTTGACCAACAATATTTCTTTTCGCATGTCTTTTTTTCCACATTTCCAACAAGTAATTCTTTCACTACGGATTTAGATCTAATATCCCTAGACTTTGATTTCTCATTATTCTTACTCTTGGATATTTCCTTCTCGATCGCCCTTGCTTTCTACATTCAAAGCATTTCTAGATGATGATTCTTTTGTACTCTTCTTATGCGAATTTCTTCATTCAAGATTATACTAACCACATCATCAAACTTCAAAACATTATTGTAGATGTTGTGTTACTAGCAGCCATTACCAAGTTATCTCAACTATCGAGCAAAAACATAAGAATAAAAGTGTTCTTACTTCATCATCAAATGGTATTGTAGCTAATTTTAACTATTTACAATAGATTAGAAATCATTCAAATGACTAGATACAGATCCACCTTCATGCATCTTAGAACTAAATAGTTTCTTCATCAAATAAACTTTAATTGAAGCACTAGGTTTTTCATATAAATTAGCAAGAGATTTCATTAATTCTACCGTAGAAGCCGCCGCTTCTATAATATTGGAAGCCATAGATGTCTTTGTCGGGCTCAATCTTATAGATCCCAAAGTATTTACACAAGAATCTCCCATTCTTCATCATTCGTCTTCGTAGGTCTAGACTTCTCATCCAACGGTAAATACAAATCCCTTTAATACAAATAATCCTCAATCTGCATCTTCCATAATTGATAATTTCGGTCGTCAAACTTCTCTACCTTGTATTTGTTTTCTTATGTCATTGTTGTAGCTCCCACTCAATCAAAAACCCTCTTGTGAGTAAATTTGTCAACACACAAAACCCTCAAACAAAGCTTTGATACCAGTTGTTGGGGTTAGCACACCGGTTGTACAGATAATATATTAAATCTAAGCATACATACAAATAAAAACGGATATTCTACCAGAAGAAATATACAAAACAAGAGACATAAATCAACACCAGATTTAATGTGGTTCACCCAATGTGGGCTACGTCCACCAAGAAACAAGTCAATCTATTATCCAAAGCTTTGACAAGATATACAATGAAGATTTACAATCTTCCACACCTCTCGTTTTTATGTACAAGTTTTTTTAGACTTTCTTTCTCTCAAGTTTTTGCTTCATCACCAAGAATTCTCTCTCACCAACCTTTTCAAGTTCTTTCTAATTCTCACACTTCTAAACCCTAGTTTTTATGCTTATATAGTCGTTTTAAACTTAGGGCACTTAGTCATGCAATTACAAACAATACATATACTTTAATGCTAAAATAGATCTAATTCCCAAGAGTTAAGTAAAACATCCTCGCACAAGTAACCAATGTACTCCAAAACGGTTCTCCTTAACCGATGATGGACACACCCAAAATGTTACTCATTTTCAAAGAAGTTTCACATTGCATGTTAAACTAAAATAATTGAACTCCACAACTCAACAAACAACCTCCGCCATAGTTGGATAGTATGTATAGAATACATGTAACAACTCGACATGAGTTAGATGAAAATCACATTTTTTGGATGATTATGCCTCCATTGGGAGGCTAGTGGCTTAGCTAAAAAGCAATTTGAAGGTGTGAAGCCATACTCCATAACCTATACCAAGTGATAATCTAGGCATGTGCCGAAATGGGAGCTATAGAGCATGGTGTGGACATACACAACACACATGAATTGTTTGACAAAATTCATCCAAACAATGTGGTATGAAGGATTATTATGATTGTTGATCATGATTGCATGGTATGCATAAAATGGGCCTAATGGAAAGGCCTTGCAAACTTTGAAGCAAATGCAATTGTAAGGTGTTAGCCCATACTCCAAAACATGTGCCAAAAACTTCAAGCCTATGCCAAAATGGGTGAAAATTATAATGGAAAGGGGAATTTTGTTAGATACCAAAGTTGAAAATGCCTTGATAGATATGTATTTAAATTTTTAACAAGCTTACACAACATATGTGAACTGTTTGACAAAATACCTCCAAACAATGTGGTTTCATTTACTATTATGATTGTGGGATATGCACAAAATGATGTTCTTGTCGAGGCTTTAAGATATCAAGTAAATTGTTGTGATTGAAGGCAATGGAGTTTTTTTCAATAGAAAGACTTTTGGTAAACCTATGTTTTTATGCCCTAGATTTGAGATATTTGAATGGTATGGTTATATCATTGGTGGCGAGTACATTTCCCGAAGCTACAAGATGACTCAAAACCCTAAAATAACACTCCACCTCTACTTTTTGGGGGGGATACTCTCTCTTAATAGATCAATCAATTCGCACATGGAAGACATGGACACACATCTTGGAGTTGATTCTATGACATATAAAATTTGCATTCAATCATAAAATCAATCCCTCATTAGTTGGTGGGTTTGGTCTGCCTCCACAACATATAAACCCCAATATATCATTGATCCTTATCCCCACATGGGTGACATTGCAATGGAAGTGCCCCTCTCATTAACATAATGGTTGATTGGTTGTGGAATATGGTTTTGGCCTTACTACCAAGATTTTTACCACTTGATCCCACTCGAGTATGCATCTTCAATGTATTTGTAAATTGCTTCTACAACTCTAAAAATCATCATTCAATCAACAAACTAATCACACATTGGTTGGTTGGCTTGGCCTATGTTAAAATATAAACCCCAATATATCATGGTTCTTACATCGATAGGGGTGACGCCCCTCTATAAGTGTTTCTTAATACATGTCATATTACCTAGATCGAATATGCCTCTTTAGTGCGTCTTTGAATTGCTTTATCAACTCTAAAAATCCTCGTATTTTTCTATCGATGTAACCATTAAACATCATTTTAGTACAAGTGGTAGTTATAGTGCTTATAGTAGCGGAGGATGGTGGCATCACAAGCAACTATGTATTTTTGGTATATTTTTGTCATAATCTTTGTATTTGATAATATAAAGCAAAGTTAGTTTTGTGTGCATTCCCATTGTTGTTGATGTCTTATTTTCTTAAGGTTCACTTCTATTGATGGTGATTTCATATTTGCTTTTAATAATAATCAACTATTGAAGCCTTTTGAAGGTTCAATTAACCCATCAGAGTCCTCTATCCAATCCTCAAGTGACCAACGTTTTAAAGCATCAAAGGAGTTTCTTTCCCTTTCATTAGGACATCATGGTATTTATCTATTGGCTTTGGCCGTAATTGTGCAATGGTAAAATTAGTAAACATATCAACTTTAGCATAGTTTCATCTTTCATTTGAATTCCTTTAGATGAAGAAATAAAACTTGTTTTTGAGGAAATAATTAACAAAGACTACAATGTTGGTGACATTTTGCTTATAAAAGTCCTTGTTAAGGAAATTATTGACAAAGCCTACATTATTAGTGACATTTTGCTTTTTCAATTCACTAACTTCTACTTTTCAAGCTATATTTTGGAATAAACGAAAGGGGTAACCATGGGCTCAACCCTCTCTCTAAGAGTGGTAGGCTTACTCATGGAAATGTTTGAGAGACTCCCATTAGATTCCTCGTGTACTATAAAATTCCTCCTTGCATCAAATTGCAAATAACTCTATTGAACTCTTGAAACCAAAGTGGCGAACATGCGCCAATACCATTTTCGAATTAATGTCGAATGAAGACTTCTTGCCACTCTCTTCCCATAGCCAAGAAAAATAAGTGAACAAGGGAAGTAATTGAGATTCGTTTCAGCTTTTTCTTATTATTTTTAATGTTTTTATTTGGTGTTTTACTCCTAAATAACTTTTCGTGTCATTTCAATTTCCCAAGGTGGTTATAAGACTCCCAACAAGAAAATAGACGATAAAGGGAAGTTTAAAGAGGTTGACATTCGAGCGATTCTCACTAACTTAATTGATGAAATCTTCGCAATCAATATTGACCAAGGGATATAAAAGGAGGTCTTTTGGCCTCATTTGCATCAACTTTGGCGCATATAGACTTATTATTTGGTTTTGAGCCTAATCATCGGCTCTCACTTCAATTTAAGTTGAGGCTGGGAATGATGGTGGAAGGGAGTGCTACGCTCATTAGGAATTCATGATGACCCATGATATTCAATTTGTTCTTATGAGCTAAATAGTTGAATGAAAAGGAAAGGTTTTCTCGATGGATGTACGTTGTCCTTTTTACCACTTACTCCACTCTTCCTTCGACCATCAATAAAACCTTTTTAAGTTATGCAAGGATTTCTATATTTCATCCACCACTTAAGGCTTGTTTTTCCCATTATTACCTTGCACTCACCCTTCCTCCAATCGTTGTCACATTATTACCTTCACTCACCCTAATTTGAAATTAACGTTAAAGATGAAATTTGAAGATCTCTAACTTAAACAAACCTTTAAGGTGATCTAAAAAGACAACTTTTTCCTCTTTGCAAATCACGACTATAAATAGTCAAAATGTTATATTGTATGTGATGTATATTTTTCTCTCAATGCAATGAATAAGTATTAATAGTGCTTTTTCAACGAATTCATGTACCTTTACCATGATTTACTTTAGTGTTTCGATCTATGGTAAAACAAGAAAACATTCGTGTTGAAAAGTGTCCTTCAAATGTGTATAGGTCACATTCGTTGCATTCAATCGACACCTCGATGAAATTTCCTCTCGGAGTGTGAGTAATGATATAAAAACATGATCTAAAAGATTCAACCAATGAGAAAAAATGAAAATTCTCTCCTTATGATAGCCACAAGTCGGTTATATACATCCAATATAAGATATATGATTAAGGGCGTATGACAATGATCAATTTGTGTGGGGCACCCCTCGTCGCCGATCTCATTAACAACGCGTAATATGTAGCAAATTACGTAACTCCTAATTTAGTGTTCGAGGAGTATGTAAGGAACCATATGTTGGTTATTTCATCTAAAATTATAAGATCAACGACCCTATAGGCAATCTTCCCTCAAACAAAGTGGTGCAAAAAAGTTGAAACCATGTTTCTATGGTCCCTACAAGGTAAAAGGAAAGGTGGGAAAGGTTGCATATGAACTTGAGCTTCCAGAACATAGTAGAATACATAATGTTTTTCATGTTTCATGCCTCAAAAAGGCACTAGGACAACACATTACTCCCTCTCTTGAATTGCCACCATTGGATGAGGGTAAATTGATTCTAATTCTGGAAAGTATCTTGGAGGTCCGTGAAAGGAAGTTAAGGAACCAAAGCATCAAGGAGTACTTGGTTCATTGGAAAGGTTTGCCCCTTGAAGATGCTACATGGGAAAGTGCAACAATTTTAGAGCATCCAAACTTGCAATTGCTTGAGGACAAGCAATTTTGGGAAGGGAGGACTATAATGTCCCCTTTTGAATTAATGTCGAATGAAGACTTCTTGTCACTCTCTTCTCGTGGCCAAGAAGAATAAGTGAACAAGGGAAGTAATTGAGCTTTGTTTCAATTTTCTTTTATTATTTTAATGTTTTTATTTGATGTTCTACTCCCTAGCAAGTCGACTAGGGTTATAAGACTCCCAACAAGAAAATAGAAGATAAAATGAAGTTTAAAGAGGTTGAGTCTCACTCAAGTACTCTTGGCGCCAACCAAAGGATTTAAAAGAAGGTTGTTTGGCCTCATTTGCATCATCTTTGGCACATATACACTTACTATTTAGTTTTTGGGTTGATTGCTCAATATCTTTCCACTTGATGAAAAAACTCTCTTGTGTGGCATCCAAGGAGGATGAAGCCCTTCCTTGTGGCATAGTGGAGAATGAAAACTCTCCGTATAGGTGAATTGAAGGCATTTATTGAAAACTCTCTTGTTGATTTGGATCAAGGGCATCAAGAAGAAGCCCTACAAAGAGCTTTGGCATATTTTGGAGCCCCTCCTAGGAAGCCACTAGGGTTTGAGTGTGATTTGGTGTCTTCTTAGGCACATAACTCAATTATTATTTGATATTCCCATTTGTCATTTTTTAAAGGGTTGAATTCTATCATCTTTTGTAATTATTGGGGTTTAGAGACTTTTTTATCATTTTTGTTGATTGTACCTTTGTTCTAAATTAATTTTCCAGCCAAGTACTTGATCAAGTTTTATGGTGAAAAGTTGTTTAAAATCTTCTTAAAAGTGTTTTCATTTGTTGATGAGTTCTTTGATAGTATTTGGGTGATTTCTCACTAATTACAAGCTATTGTTATAAAAATCAAGCTATTGATTTACAATTGTCATAAAAACTAATTGATTGCTATAAAATATGAGTTTAACCATTTGCAATTTTTGTGATTTCTTCCTTTTTCAATCTCGGCCCTCGAAAGGGACATTACGAGATATTTTGGAATAAACAAAAGGGTAGCCATGGGCTCACCCCTTTCTCAAAGAGTGGCATGCTTACTCATGGAAATGTTTGAGAGACTCCCATAAGACTCCTCTTGTTTGAAACCAAAATGGCAGTACCATTTCATAGATGCCACTAATATGAGCAAGCCAAAGATAAAAGAGGAGTTTCATAGGTTTTTAACACAACTTAATACACATTTTGAGCACATTCAATTCATTGTGGAAGTTGATGAAAGCCATTATCTCTTCTTCTTGGATGTCTTGGTACCCTATAAACAAAACAATTATATATCCCAATAGCTCTAATGAAAAAGGAGTGTATACTAATTCTCACAACCATATGTCACAAAAAGTTGAAATGATAACACTATTAACAAGAGCACATGCAATCTTTTACCCCGAACACCTTATGGACATAGAAACTTCTCTATTAAGCTCTTACAAAAATGTTTATCAAGAAATTGATGAGAAAAGAAAGAGAAAGTAGGGGTGCGTGGATCTTATTAGAACAACATGGAGAAGAATGATTTCTTACCTTGCATTCAAGGTAATACAAATAGACTTTCCAAGATATTAAGAAACAATGGCTTCAAACCTTTCAAATCCTTAGAAATAGCCTAATAAATGCCAAATACCATCAAGAATCAATTTTACAAAAAATCATTTATAAGATCCCATACACATGACATTTGTTGCATTGAAGAAACAAGACAATCCTTCAAACTAGAATCAAAGAATACATTAATGATATCCAACAAGTTAGAGCTAAAACAATTCACATTGATTGAACATGAACAAAATACCAATCATACAACCTACATCAAAAATCATAAATCCTAGCTTTAAAAAATCAATTGAAAGACAAAAGGTTAAGAGAAGCCATAGAAATTTTAATATGCCCAAAGAATCTCAATAGGAACTATAGTTGGAAGCCCGGACAAACTTGAAAGCCATTACTACATACACTTAACCAAAGGCTTAACTAATCTTACTTGATAGATTAACTAGTGAAATCATTGATTAATACTATTGTTAATCTAATTATTTAAATTTTAATTTATTAACATTTTTTTCCCCTTCATCTCTCACATTTTTTTCTTTCAACGTCGTCCCTTACAGCTTTTCCTTTTTCTTTCTATTAGCTTTTTGGCAACTCGACCTATTAGCGAGGTTGACATGTATCCTTACACATTGTTGCAAATATATTTATAAGAATGAAAATCCTATTATCTAACTCAAGCAATGGCTTCAACTTTTGTCATTAATGATGGATCTAGTGGAGTGATTTGAGATGTCAATTAACTAGTGAAGTCATTGATTAGTATTATTGTTAATCTAATTAATTAAATTTTAATTTATTAACATTTGTTTTTCCATTCATCTCTCCCTTGCATTTTTTTCTTTCAGCACTGTCCTTAGTTTTTCTTTTTCTTTCTATTATCTTTTTGGCAACTGACATATTAGCATGTTGACATGTATCTTACACATTGTTGCAAATATATTTATAAGAATGAAAATCATATTATCTAACTCAAGCAATGGCTTCAACTTTTATCATTAATGATGGATCTAGTGGAGTGATTTGAGGTGTCAAAATCCAAAATGTCATGCAATTTTTATATATTTGAACATTTGATTCCATAACTCTAATACCATATCGGATATAATGGACAACTCCACCAAAATATTGATTATGCTCTTGACAAAATCTATAAGCATATAGAAATACAAAATAAACCCAAAAAAGAATAAGATCACCACAAACATTTCTCTTAATTATTAGATGATATTACATTAGCCTTAGCATTAAAAACAATACATAACAATCTAACTTTAAATTTCAAAAGGTTTTTCCAATGCTAAAAATAATGTAATATGTTAATGCACTAATTGAACATAACTATTTTGAAAGCATAGTCTATGATTATGAAAATGAAAAACACAATCTATGATTACAATAAAGCTCAAAAATGATAAAGCTGAAGTTTTCTCACACATACGATTATTCCATGTTCTCCACTCAATCTATCTTTGCCACTCAAACGCAAACATTACTTTTCTATATTCCTAGAGGTGGTATTTGTATCTATTTTTTTTTAAATTGTAAAACTAGTAATAGCATTTGAGTGCACAAAGGAGATGTCGATAGGGAAGTGAACGAAAATCAAGTGCTTAAAGCCGAAAAGATAGGAATTAAAGGAATTTATTGAAATTAAATGCAATAACTAGTAATTCATTAAATATTAATTTCTAATATATTTGTGTGTGCTTGTGTGAACGGTGGTTAATTTTAGCAACACGAATGTTGATATCATTGTCATAATGCAAGAAAGTTTCATAACATATCTCATGAAGAAACCAATCTAAATAAGATTATTACAACATATTATTTGAATACATTTTTCAAGAGGACATTCAACTAATTGTAGATACAAGAATGCATGCCTACAAATTTTCTACATCTTGCAAGCTTTTCACAACCGCCACACTTTCACTAACTTTGTCACTACGACGATGTTGTCGTCAAGGTTTGAATAGCCGACCTAACATTGTTCTTTTAATTTTCTCATTTATCGGTCTAACTCACACCTTTGTTCACCTACCTCTTAGCCAATTGTTTTTTTTTGTGAACTTAAACCATCATCAACTCATGGCTTATCGCATGAGATAGAAGAATAAGATGATCTAGAAGAAAGATTTACAAGATTCTTCAATTTCATGTTACTTTTTTTTCTTGCATTTATGTTGCTACCACAATGAGGGATTGCTTACATGGGAAACTAGAAAATAGCAAATGCTTAGACTGCATCTACAATGGACATATGGAAAAAGTAGTTGACATTGAGATATAAACCTCTATATATCCTATACACCGCCATTCTTCCTTCCAACAATAAATGACAAAAATGGATTCATTATTATTGTGGCTATTCATGATATCAATTGTCATTCAAATATGGAACTAAAATCATATGGAGTTATTCTAATGTGTGCCCTCAAATTCTTTAAGGCAAGATTTTTCATACTAATGCCCATTGCATAGAATTTTGATAACAAGAATGATCAATCAGCTTTTTTGGCTAAGTGAGAACACAACAGTCTTGAGCCTCACCTTCAACCTTATATAATTTTGCAAAATCTGGTAAAGAAATAAGCGGAAGCTTATCAAGGCATTCAACATCAAACGACAACAAATTTGTTGGTGAAAGGATTCAAAGTTTGTCTTCGATTATATTTTTAAAAAGTCTCTTATGTGTGACATGAGGCACACACAATGTAAGTGGATTTGAAGGGGATCCGAGAAGCAAAGTCGGGGTGATGGCCATCCTAGTTGAGAGCCCCAAAAGTTCAAATCCATCCACCATCATTTGCAAACCACATAAACACATAATCCTCAAGAGAATACATTAGAGGTTGTCTATACATGATTGGTGAGGTTATCTAGACATATGTACACTTAACAATTAGAAAACAATCTTCAATTATGTAAACAAAACGATTTTTAATTTATTTAATTTAAAATTCAAACTTTATGAACAAAAAACAAATTTTAAAAGCACAAAAGATGAAGACAAACACATAAAATCAAAAGAGGTATATTGATAATAAATTAATGTATGTGTCAACAAACCAATAATTAAAAAATCAATCAAATCATAAGCTAGACCAAAAATGACTTAATCGTTACCATCATTGCATCGTCTTATAATAAACTTAAATATAAATTTTATTTTAATAGACACTCAACCATATGCATGCGTTTGAACAATAAAAAACATCCAATATAGCCATAAAAGTATTAAAAAAATCAAAAAGAAAATCAAGTTTAGAATAAAATGGACTCTAAAACGTCATGTCTTCATTTTCCTTTGAATATTTCAATTATAGTTGATTTCCATTCCAATTGGTCACTCTTGGCCACGTGTGCATACCAATATTTAGATTAAAATTAATTCGTAATTGCTTTGTTACAAACTTAGATATTAATTATTGATACAAACAATTGTCCTATTTAATGTAAAGTTTATTGAGTATTAAATGTCTCGATAGCCGTCAAGCTAAAAAATCTTACCTTTTAATGGCTTCATAACATTTTGGGATTACTATGATTACGTTGTGTTTTAAAAACAAAAAGTTGAATTAATACAACTAATATAGAAGAAAATTGTAGGCACAATGACAATATAAAATACTTCAAAATAGAAAAACATGGTACATTACGAATAACTTTTGACACATTGCAGCGATCACACCAAAATTCAACACATGTTGACCATGGTGGTGATGCCCACCAAAACACACCATTCCATCAACCACATTGGTGTCATGGGTGGAGAGGCAAGCCCACGATGAGAAGGGACCAAGGGGATGCATTCATAGAGTAACCTTCACCACTCCCTACAAATAGGGAAGCTTGCATATGTTTGAATCACTCATGCTTCTACCATTTCCCATCACGCCCTACATCTCATCCTGTGCCTTCGCTCTAGGCTTCAAGATTTGGAAACATTTTTTCCACCACCCACTCTATCATTAACATCATCATGTCAATTCCTTGAAATATCATTTCCTACCTACTATTAAAAGTTAGAACCATGCACATGTATGAATTCCCCACCAAGAATAATGAAAGTAGAAAATTAAAAGAAAGATAAACAATATGTTGTGTTGTACATAGAGAGCAAAGATCATGTCCTCATCATTCAATGTATCCTCTCCATTAAGAGACAACAAGCTGCCGACAAAATCAAAGTCAATGTTGTCATTGGACTTTTTGATGTCCATAAACTTGGGTCGATGCTCATGTAGGGATTTTGTGGGGGTGCAATTCCTTCCCATGAATTGAGCCCTTGACGTCTAGATCCTCCTTATAGGTAGTGCCCTACTACGACTCAATGGAAAAATAACTCCTCTATGTCGGACTTGCAAGGTTCCTCCCAATGAGAAATTATGAGTGGATATATCGATCTGGTGCGTCTATGGGAGGCGAAGGGACAGCATTGCTTTCTCATCTCCTCAATGCCAACATAGACGGGACAATCATTTTCATCGGCAACAAACCTCCTTTGTTATGCCTCAAAAGCACCTCATTAAGCATCATCCACCCCTCCTTAATTAGCAAATGATGCAACTATGGTGAATGTAGAGAGTGTGGAGTGGAAGCATTAAGGGTATCGAAATTTCAAGCCCAACAAGCAGGTGGGCTGAAAAGGTCAAGCAATAGGCACAAGGACTGAATCTTCCATTGCAAAATGGCTCATTGGCGATGAGACAAGAGCCCCTCACACCCCACCCTCTTTGGTTAAGCGATGAGAACTAAGGGATAAACTTGAAACTAGTCAAAAACAAGCTTTTGTGCAATTACATAACAACTTTTAGGTACTTTGCCATGGCACAAAATCCACTTTGCACAGACTAACGTGTAGTGCATGGCATACATCCTCGACAAAATACAAAATTGACAATTTTCCTTTAAAATGGCCTCAATGCATTGAATAATGGAAATAGCAGTAGTCATTTTGTTCTAAATGCTATAGTGGTAGTTCAATGAAACAAAACCCACATGTCATTCAACGCATGGAGGACTAGAAATGATCTCGTGCATCAATGATGCCATCTTCGCCATTGATTGTCCTAGCGCCAATCAAGAGCGGGCATCTTGCTCCACCTAGATAAATGCCTATCAGCATAATAAGATTTACTTGAACAGGCATATTTAATCAATTCACGTGTTTGAATTATGTCATTAATAGGTAGCTCAATGTCGGTTTGGGGTATGTTCTCTATTAAGATCAAAATAATGATTAAGATGGTCCAACCATTTAGTCTATGATAAATTATAGGGCTAAGGGAATAGACAAAATCTTGCAAGACCCAAGTTGGGTTCAACAAAATATAAATAGCAAAATGTAGAATTGGGTGAAGTCTCCAAAAGGAGCTCTGACTCTATGGTTCCTTGCTGGGGGCTACTCCCTACATATTTAGGAAATGTTGTCCTATGGAAATGTAAATGTATTCATCCTAGTTAAACCAAACTCAAATTTTTGAGCAGTTGCTGTTTAGGGAATAACTTTCCAGCCAAAAAAGTGGTGGGAGGCACCAAAAAATCAACCCGCTTAAAAAAAGTCTGGGTTTATTTTGCCACATGGCATACCTATTCAAGCTTCCTCGCAAATTTTCCCAGCTAAAACTTCCTATATTTCCTCTGTAGAGAAAATTAAGGAATCCATTCAGATCATATTACTGTCAAAACATCATATTTTTCCATTGCAGCACCTACTGAGAGAATTTAGTTTTCACCCTTGTATGGGACTACAGCCTGAAGTTTTCAGCAAAAGAAAACTCCCTTCCAATAAGAGGAATTTGTCCATATTCAAAAAGAATGCCAAGAATTGTGTAGCCGCTACTCTTACAAATAATCAATATCTCAGCTCATCTCAATTGTAGGACCCTCAATGGAATGCATCTGAGAATAATGAACTTGGAATCCATTATTAATGCTATTATCGTTTCCAGTTATGGGTTTGAGAGCAAATATTATAAGCCCTTAAAGCAAATCTTCCTTTGGAAGAATAACAGCATTGGAGAGTAAGATTGATATCTATGCAATCCATTCCCAGGTTAAAGAAGCAATTGATCTGAGTTTTAAATAGGATGCTAAGGCTAAAAGGAGAGATACTTTGAAGAAAAAGTTAAAGACACCGTGTATTACCTTGGCACAACTCGAACTAGGAGAATTAAGCAACTGGTTGAAGCGATTATCGCTACAAACATGTTAGGTTTTGTGGGACCAGTTCATTTGTTTCAAGAATATTGTTATTGAGCTCTGTCATGAAGTTATGTTCCAATTTGAGCTTCTTACTTTCATTTGGATATTCATCTCAGCAAGCGATTTGTGATGATGCATCATCAGCACCAAGTAGAAAGGCATGGACGTCTATGTTGATGTGTTCAAGGATGAAGGCCATCACGATGAAGAATGAGGACTCTAAAAGTCATCTTTTACCTTCCTTGGCCATTACGATATAATGCAAATTTGTATTTCTGGTTAATGTTTGTTATTTATAAGCTTATGGATGTCACAACTCCGGAGGAAGAACAGGTAGGAATTTTGCCAAACCCTAACCTAGTTTTGGTAATTGCATAGCTCAATAGAGGACGATACTACAAACAATAATAAAAATACTTTTTATTGAAAGCTTGCCATTATATTCATGAAAAATAAATACTACAAACCCTATTCAGAAAAGCTAGTGTGTGTATCAAACCCTATTCAGAAAAGCTAGTGCGTGTATATATATTAGACACAAGAAATTAACCCAAATTTTTGCACATGCATACATCACAAACATTAACTTTGCAAAATCCCTCACTTTATTTACACTATAGCATGAAAGAGCAGAAAATCAGTAATTATGGCAGGTTTTAATCTTGGCAGATATCATTACCCCACATACAAATTCTGAATTCATAAATAAGACCATATGAACTAGAATACAATTTAATTCAAACAAAAATGAAATTGCATAACAGTATCAAGTCTATTGTATATTGCATCCAGATTTCAGTTGGACGGTACTTGGTACACTACAGAAAATTTATTCCCAGCTTCAGAGTGCCGCAACCTTGAGTCGATTTCATTTCCCAAATATTCGTTTGCTTCATATTCCCTGGAATTGAACAGAATAATGCACTACTACTGAACAAGACGAATTATCTTGAGTTTAACGCTCCAAATGATTTATTTTAAAGGGCCTAAGGCTCCTCATAGTTTCATTTTAAAAAACAAAGAAATATTTTACAGCATGGTTCAAGTGTTTGCCTTATAACAGATGCAATTCCTTAAAGCAAAATCTCAACCAATGGGTTTAGTCTCAATACTGTCAATTGGAGCTGTGGCCTGCATCAAATATTGGATACGGCATATGATAGACTTTTTCATCCCTTCCAATCAAAATGTACACATCGCAATCTTATGAAAATAATAAATATTATAATGTATTAATGTCAAAACAGGATATAAGGAAAAAAACAATTTTAATTTAAGCTAAATCAGGTAAACTATTAGAATATAAGGCTTATAAATTATCGTTATGTTAAAATTAGTTAAGTGTTAACTAATAAACGGTTGTAACGACTTCAACCATTTTGTAACCGTCTCTCACATAATAAAAGAACGAACACACAATAAATAATGTGTGCATTCTGGTTACTCCTCATTTGTTCTCTGTACATTTTATTCTTTCTTTATTCTCTCTCCGCATATTCTAACATTGGTATCAGAGCAAGGCAAGCAAGGAGAGAGAAGGGAAGAAGTTCAAACCAGTCCCATTAGGGCACAAAAGAGCAAAAGACCAGTTCAAACACTAGACGCAAGAGCAATATCATAGGGCAGCAAGCAATAACGTAAGGCACAAAAATATCATTAAAAAGGGCAGAAAACGACCCAGTTTTAGTTCAAGGGCACTTACAGCAAACATAACCACAAAACACAGTTGACGTCATTGCAAAGGTGCAGAAAAAAACCATGAAAACACCATTCAAGGGCACAATTTTGGCTATGTTTTTAGACAAATTTTAGTTCACAAAAATAGGATTTTCCATTTTTGAAGAATTTTTTGGGGTTGTTCGTGCAGTTAGGGCATGAAAAATAAGACATTTTCAGGGCAAAACGTGACAGGAAAAATGCAGCAAAGAAAAACATGATTTAGGGCACTTTTTTGCAGAAAACACAATCCAAAATCACAAGGAAAAAAACGTGATTTTCAAAGTTAGTGCAAAACAAAGAAAATACAGTCATGCATTTCCAGATTTGCAATTTTTCAAGGGTCATTCGCTGCTAGGGCACACAGTTTGTCAATTTTCAGTCACAACCAATCATCTAGGGCACAAACCTGCCTGGTATAGTTTCCTTTCTTTGCTTTAAAAAATATCAGTTTTAAAATCTTGCTACATTAATTTGCAGGTCATTCTATATTTTGGGAAAGGGTTATTTTCTGAGGTATTTTGTCTAAGAATGGAAATTCCATTAGACAAATATTTTGGCCTCAACTTTCATACTTGGAAAGTAAAAATACAGATGATGCTTTTGAAGAATGTGTGATCTTATTTGGTTCTATTACCTTAATCTTCTGTCAGTATGTTCTATAGTGTAAGCCTTAAGAGGGGGTATTAGAATATAAGGCTTATAAATTAGCGTTAAGTTAATATTAGTTAAGTGTTAACTAATAAACAGTTGTAACCACTTCAACCATTTTGTAACCATCTCTCACATAATAAAAGGACAAACACACAATGAATAATGTGTGCATTCCAGTTACTCTTCATTTGTTCTTTGTACATTCTATTCTTTCTTTATTCTCTCTCTCCACATATTCTAACATAAACTTGCCATAATATCACAACTTAGGCATGATAGAGTAACGGAAGACTACATTTTAAAAAATTAGAACCTGGTGAATCTTGTGCAAAAATGATTCCATGGATAATGAACAGTCGGAGTTTCTTCCTCAATAGATGTTTTCACATTTTAAATCTTTCATGCAGTTGTTTTGCTACTGTACACGTCTTACCATTACAACACTGTCACCCCTCAAGAAGACCTGCAAAGTAGTTTTTGTGCATTAAATGCAGTTCAATACTTTTTTGTCAAGTGCCCTAGATTATACTTTAAGTGAACTAAGCTGATAGGAAAAGCATACCTAAAACATAGAATGAAAGAGAGATAATATTAATAATTTAATATTCACAGATGACAAAACAAAGTCAAAAATACCATTGAATGCATTATCTATATTATCTCAAAGGTGTAACTATGGTATCTCCAAGCTTAATGCCAAAAAAACAAATATAAGAAGGTATAAGCAAATGGAATGTTGCAATGCTGCAAGAAAAGAGAAAATGCAGGAAAGATTACCTGACCAACATGTCGACGCCTATGCTCCAATTTTGGGAATAGACGAAGCTCTTTCAATCCTTCTGTGATCTCATCTATTTTTTTGCTTGAATTCTCAATTGCTTGTGCGTTAACTGTACTCAAATCTGAATTCTCAATTGCTTGCATGTTAACTGTACTCAAATCTGAATTCTCTGCCACACTAGAAGAACATTCATTGTTGGAGTCATCTTTAAGGATCTTTGAGCGACAACCTCGTTTGTTCACCAATCGAGGTACATGTCGCCGAACTGTCATTTTTAACACATGATCAAATCACACCTGTCCTCATGACCCCATCCACTTAATTTTGGCCTAAGCACCGAAAGAACAAATGAAAAACTCTCTTCTAATCACAAGATAAAAAGTAGACTTTACAAATCTAAAATACATATTGAAAAGCACAAATTCTTTAACCCAAACACAGAAAAATATCTCCAAACTGTTTTACAGCCTCCAATAGATTTTGCAAAATATCTGACTTCAGATCAGTCATGTATCACTTTAATGGTTAAAAATTTCATTCTCAAAAGAACCCCTTGATTCCACGTGTTGTGGATGTCATGACTATAGTGCAGAACTATTTGCACATCATCTGCCAACGTAAGCAAGAAGGTGCAAACACCAACCTCAGGGAGCTGAGTCTCAATTGCATGGAATGAGAGTTGAAAATTTGTTAGGACAGTAATAACAGACAAGTCTTCTTTTACCTAGTACCTCATCTAATTCTGCTTTACAGCGAGACAACTTTCCCTATAGCATGCAAAACTACCACCAAAGCTACTAGAGTTTCCCTAGAAAGGACCAGCTACCACAGACTATTCAAGTTTTGCATTCAAAGCATGTTTCTTATCATTAATGGCTCCTATTTAATTTTGCTTCTTAGCTCTATGAACTCTTAACTTCAGATATTTACAACAGATTTTTGTTGGAATCTAAAACCCGTGACTTGTTCATTTCTTCAGCTAAATTTTTATGTACAAGAATGGCATTAAACCGACTTCAGTATCTGTGTACAAATTACAGGTCAATAATCACTTTGTTATTTATTATTATATTATACACTATTAGACCATTTGTAAATCTGCAAGGGGTGCTTTTGTTGATTAGGATTTCTTCCTGATTTAAATATCTGTACAGCAAGTTATGAGCATGCGTCCACAGATATAATCAGGACGCTAGATGAACATACTAAATAATTTCAGTGGAATGCTCAAGCACTAAGCATGCACCAATGGGTGCAACTACTATCATTTAGTAGCCACCAAGCATGATGATGATCTGTCAAGGCAAAGTGGAATCGAAAACTCCCAAGATTTCTTGGCTATTATCCAAGAAATCTGCAAGGGGTGCTTTTGTTGATTAGATTTCTTGGCTATTATCCTATTCAAATATTAAACGTTAACCAATGCCAACCGCCTAAGATGATTTAAATATCTGTACAGCAAGTTATGAGCATGCATCCACAGATATAGTCAGGACGCTAGATGAACATACTAAATAATTTCAGTGGAATGCTCAAGCACTAAGCATGCATCAATGGGTGCAACTACTATCATTTAGTAGCCACCAAGCATGATGATGATCTGTCAAGGCAAAGTGGAATCGAAAACTCCCAAAGTGATAAGGTGGCCATGCACTTCACTGAAAAAAATGACGTTTTCTCACATAGAACATTGGCTACCAGCCTTCCACATTGTTCTTGCAATGGATATTTGTGTCAAGAAGAGTCACCAAGTCTCAACTTACAAGAACAGACCTGGGAACCAGTTTCAACTGGACCTTCAGCACCCATGTTCACAAACATGTCACTAACTAAGCTCAAGGGAATCACCCTGGCATCTAACAATTTTCTAAGTTCAAACTATGCAACCTAAAATCTCTCGACAATCCAACAAAAAAACCTAATATGGTATTCTAATAATGATAATTCCATCTCCTCAGAGTTGATGTACATGGTCCTATAAGACTACAAGTCAAGGGCTGTAAAGAAAGTGCATTACAGGCATTCTACCCTACTGGAGTAATCTGAAAGATAATTGGCTACAGGTTGAAGATTTAGGGAATGTATAACATACAATCGACCTGATGAACAAGATATCAATTAGAAATCTGCTCTACTGACAGATTGTCCGTGTGGTAAATGCCTTAGTTTAAGGTAAGTTGTTGAAATAATTTAATAAATACTGAGACCAACAATACATTTAAGATTAGAGCTTTAACATTTATTAGGTTTTTTTCCCCTTTCTTGGGTATGTTAATTTTGCCTAGCAAAATTAACTTGAGACAACAAACTGACCATTGATCAAAGCATGTCATGAAAAGTAAAGACATCAAACATTAAAATCTGTGAGAAAGCACAATTTGGTTACAAGTGATAACTGACCTGTATATACCTCTTCCACATCTTGCAATATCTGCAAAACTATAAAACTCATTATCAGAAGAAAAATAAACTGCCTGAGTTCTCTCTTTGTTTGATCGTATAATACTTTTAAAATTAGTTATAAACTTATAACGGTGTACCATGTTTATATGGTGGTCAAATGCATGCAAAAATGTTATAATGATGTACCATGTTCATATGGCGGTCAAATGCATGCAAAAAAACCAATCAGGTTTCCTCTGATTCCATGAGTGTGCCGGGTCCAGACTTGAACGCGGCCTTTTTCTTTATAGCAGGAAGACAGAAAAACTAGTGGACCCTTCACCTTCTCTGTAGAATCATTTACCATCAAACAAATCAAATTCAGTACTACAGCACACTGTGCAGACCCAAATTCAGTGAGGAAAAGGTTTAAAAAGAAAAAGTGGGCAAATAATTGCCTACCAGCTTGAAAATAAATGAATGCCAGCAATAAAATATTTAACTTTGCAATCAAGGATATTAAATAAATACCCAAAAAAATAGGAACTTACAATTTGCACAGCATACAAAGTAGTCTGAGTGTGTTTGTGATTGTTTCCCTTTCATGTAGCTGTATTATTAAATTGTTTTGTTTAGCATCAAACTTATGCCTGAATCATGTGGAGGTAGCCAGGCATATCTTTGCTTATAGACTAGGCTGCTATTGAACGGTGGGATGATAGATGTCTATTATAGTTTTCTTTTGTTTGGTAGAATCTGTGTCCTATGATGGTCTTCCCAGGTAGGGGTGGCGCGGTATCTGCTTAAAGTTTGTATGGAATGACTAATTTCCAAGGCAATCCCTAATTTTTGGTTTTTTGGATGGGGTCCCCAATGCCAACCCCTATAAGACAATCAAAAAAACATGCATATCAATAGAAATTGAATAGAAAATTTCAAAACTATAATGTCCATTAATCCAAATTTACAAACAAAAGTCCTATATTTACAGAAACAATCTAAGACATTATCCCTCATTCAAAATTAAAATGAAACTTCCATTGGAAAAGAAAATCTGAGATTTTGAAAAGATGTTAGCAGAATTTGATTTCTTAAAGAACAGATTGAGATCTAAACAAAACAGCACTTGTTCTTATGTTGCATGATAAAGGCATATGATAGAAAGAGTAATTATGTGAAAATCAAACACCAAGTTTTAGGTGCTAAATTTTCACAACTGGTCTCCACCTAAAGCTTGGTCAGTGATTTGTGCTAATTGTCAACGCAACATTGCTAACATGATCAGACAGCGGGAAAAGGGAACAGCGGGTTATTGGATTATAGTTAAAAATTAAGTGACGACAACTAATTTTATAATTTTTCTTGCCATGATATAGTTTTATATCCATAAACAGAACAATGGAACGTTCATAAAGCCTCAGGTACAGAAGAAAAAATAGGGAACAAGAAGGACTGCACACAACAAGTCCTGAAGACACACATAATTGCAGAAAATAAATTTCTAGTTATTGAAAATAAATATTTACATATATAAGAGAGTCATCTCAAATGCAATATGTCGAAAAAACATCCCCAAAATTGCCACAAAGATGTCCAATATCAAATAGAATGACCACGATACATTATCTATATGAGATGAAGCCAATAGAACAGAAGAGGCAACATTATAATCGTTCCCAGTTTTAAAATAACATAAGCAACACAAGAAATACAAAAAAAAATTGGAAATACGTGGTTTCCAAAATCCTTGAGAGAGGCATACAAACACATTGGGGAAAAGTAATTGGAGAGCAAGAGGTTGATCCATGAAGAACTACAATTTGTCAAGTGTTGCATTGGAAGCACCCTTCAACGGGTTCTCAACAATGATAACTAACCAAACACTGATCCAGCTAGAGACACTTTTATCATATTTCATCAAGAACTGAGCATCCCGAGAATTGAAATCTTGTAATTGAACAATCAACCCAACTAGTACCAAGAAAAGTTTATCAACATTACTGTTGAAATGTGCGATGCCAAGCATTAAAAATCGACAAGGATATCTCACATGGCAACCAAACAAGGATAAATTCCCAATTAGAATTCAAAATAAGATATCTCTTCATACTTTGATAGCAAACAGAGAACTAAGAATTCGAACAAAGGCAAGGGGGGTAAAGAACACTGAGATTCGACAGAGATATGACCCCTTAATCCAAAACAAGATCATTAAAGAGAGCTGCTAAGCTTACATACATAAATATCTCTTCAACAGAATACTCTTGATCCAAATTTCTCATCAAGTATCAAAGAATTCTAAGCTCCACCTCAAAATCAAAACATAATGGTCAGCATTGAAGCGGAAAAATGCACCAGAACTCACGCAATCAAACTTCAGAAAAATAAAATGCATTACAAACTCATAATGAATGTGATCCAAGAAGACAATGGGTTATAAGCAACTCGGTATTACTATTTTCAACTTTTTTTGTGCTCATCAAATATTGCAAAATATTAAGTTTATGTATGTTAGTTTGCATGCTTTGCTATTATGTTTTTTCTTTAGTGCATAAATAATTCTCTTAGATGGCCAACAAGATATGTAACTTGTATTCTCTTATCGCTAGAAGGTCCCCAGATTTCGATCATCTTGCTCCAACTCAACAATTGGTATCAGAGCTCAACATTCCTCTTGGTATGGATTTGAGAGAACTCGAATAACCACTCATCCAACTTGCCTTCTACGTCACTTGAACTCTATTTTCCATCTTTTTAACTTCATAGGTCTGATTATGGCTATTTTGCATAGGCAGATACTCCAAATTTAAGTTTATCATCGCTCCAAAAGCACTTGACATAATGTCATAGAAACCAGTATATGTGTCTCCCCACTTGGTAAGTGTCTTCTGGAGTGGGATGTGCCTTTGGTGTTGATGACAGATCAAAGAGGACAAAGACACCCTAAAACACCTCCTGGTGATTTCTGGCATGTCCCAAAAAAATGAATTCAAAAAAAGGCCTTGTGAGAACTATAAGGATTCAATTTATAGTATATCATATAAAAGAGAGAAGGATGGCATCTACACCATAGATAGATGGATATTTATACTGTTCAAGGGGTATAACCCGAAGGAACGTGGCCTATAAAAACCTACCTTTTAACATATCACCTCATAATAATATAGTTTATGGTAGGTGATACATATGAGGATTTAATATAAAGTAGGATCCGTCTCAATACAAATCACTCTTTCTCAAAAACTTCATTTTTGAAGAAATACCAAAATTGGTGATGACAGTTTTCTCTTTTGATCTGACTCTTATGTTTCCATCACAAAAGTGCAAAAGACTCAAACTTCTTCAAAGTACATGAAGATACATGACATCTGAATGTCACAAAGACTAAAAATATTAAATTGTGAAATCAAGATGAATCATCCCAATTAATCTTAAGAGGCATCCAATTTTGATACGTCTTCCCAATGAAATTACTATGATCTTGAGTCCGTGTCTGTCTTTGATTATTCGTCAGATAGTTTTTGTTTTGGAAACGATATGGAACTTTGTCGCTATTCATAATGATGTGGATCTCGATAAACCAATTGTCATAAACAACTTACATGATTAGGATGACAATAGAGTTTTAACTTTCAGTTGTTCCTTTGTAACCTCAGGACGTCTAACGCTATTTCTATAGTGATGTAGCACTAACAGCAAAGATTCCAAAACAAACAATAAAATGCAATGCAATAATTCAAGGACTTGGAGAAATAGATATTTGTAAATTCGAACCTCTAGATACAATGCCACAAGATATTTCCACAATGAGGCCATAAAATGAACTCCTATGTCTACAAATAGCTATAATTAGTTTGGGGAAACCCATAAGTGCCTAATTAGGTCTTCTTGATATGAGAGACAAAATATAAGAAACTAGAAAACTAACATAGGGTTATGTGCACCACATATGTCAGTCTGTCACAACCCAAAATCGTCTATTTTCTGAAAAACATTTAATTTGAATAATTGGCTTGTTATTGATGTACAATTGATCATTGTATCTGACGTAATTGCATATGTTAAATCTATTGGATTAGATGGAATGTATAATTGGATTTATAGAATCTGATTTTATCCTAGCGTAAATTTCATTTAACAATTTAATGAATGCATTCTGAATTCTGTTGAATTGAATATATGATTTCACAAGGATTTAACCTCGTGTTTTGAAGAGTTATGGACGAAGGAACAGGTTTCCCTCGCTGAGACTAAGACACCCAGAGGGAGGGTATCATCGGGAGAAAGCAATAGAACAGGAAGGACATTATTGTACAGACAATGAAATGAGAACCTGAACACGCGTGTAGATCTAGCTTGTGTTTACTGTCATATTGATTTGTGTGTAATCAGCTAGTGTTGTGCAATGAATGTGTAATTGTCATTCTACGACTTTTGAAATTGGGTAAATGTTGCCTTGGATTTGCAAGTCTAGCATTGACTAGTCATTTTTTATTTACTTGTGTTTGACTTAAGAGTTTAATTTCATGTTTAAATTTAGTTAATGTAATTAACTGAAGCTTGGAAGGACCAGCTGGAGCTCAGCCTTGTGGGAGATAATTTTGGAGCAATCTCACTGTTTCAAATCCTAGATGCCATGATGATTTGCATGCAAAAACACAATTTTGTTTGCATGGTTGAAAATTTTATTTTTGGGAATTTCTTTATTGATTTTAAAACAAAAATTTGTTGCATGGTTGGGAATTAATTTTAAAAGTTGAGTTTTACCTCAAGAAAGATTTTTGGGACATTAAAATCGTTTTGGCTAGTTTTAGATTGGGGATTCTTCATCCATTTTAGATGGTTTTCATGAGATGAGCAGATCTAGGAAGGTAGATTCAAAGGTTGGGAGGAACGGGAGAAGGATTTACCAGTTTTCAAGTATTTTCAACTTCAAACATTTACCAACTCTGCATTTTTACTTTTTTGAACGTTTTGCATTATAATGTGAAAAGATTTCCATGTTAAATCTTATTGATGATTTTATTTTGCATTTTTTAAAGATCTGGGTATGAGATTTTAGATGAAAACATTTCTTCCCTTTCCTAATAAAACAGGACTTTTGGAGTGCTTCTGGACTCAGAAAGTCTACCAAACACTAACCGAACATTGGGAGTGCACATGCACTTAAAATGTCCGCCTAAGAAAATGGCAGAAATTTGGAGTGTGCACGCACCTTGGAAACCTGACCCATACCTTTGCAGAAAAATTGACTTTGCTTTTGCATCCAAAAGTCTAATCAAGACTCGATCAGAGTATTAGCTTTCTCGCACAATCCAGAAGTCCGACTAACGCTCAACGGACATTTTGCTTGCTCGCACACATGAGAAGTTCGAGTTAGACTTGGGTGGAGTTCTGGGATCTGGAACTCTGCATGCAATATGCAATTTAATTGCAAATGTGTTCTAAAAGTATGAAACCCTGCCAAACAATGAAAATAGACCTTTTCCGGTTTCCGAACCTTGGAAGCAATTTGCATAGAAATGACAAATGTGCTCCAAAGTCCGAAACTCCAATTTACTCTCAGCGGAGATTTATCTTGCTTGCACCCAAAAACCCCTACAAACACTTGAACGAACATTTGACATGCTTTTGTAATCAGAAAACCCAATATAGACTTGAGTGGAGTTTTAAACTGCTTTCACACACCCGAAATTTGAATAACATTGAAGCAGACTTTTACCTTGCTCAAACACATGAAAAGTACAATCAATACTTGATCAAGTTTTTCAGATCTGGAAGACTATGAGAAAATTGCATGAAATATGCAAATGTGCATGGAAAGTCTGAAAGTCTGCAATACTGTAATGTCCCTTTTGAGCTAAAAATGGAGAAAAAGGGTTTACCAGCTATCACCACAAGATCTGATCTGAAAATACCTTCAAGCACACACACAACAAACTAAAAATAGCTGAGAATATCTTAGAATGATCAACCAATACAAAATCTGCAGTCTCCTAGGGCAGTGAACTGCCTATGAGATTCGAATCCACTTTTCACTATGTAAATCAATGTAGAATGCCACGAAATAATTTATCTTAGCCACAGCAATATTTATGCATCACAAATACATCAATTATTGAAGAAATATC
Source organism: Taxus wallichiana var. yunnanensis (assembly GCA_018340775.1). Taxonomy (NCBI): domain Eukaryota; kingdom Viridiplantae; phylum Streptophyta; class Pinopsida; order Cupressales; family Taxaceae; genus Taxus; species Taxus wallichiana. The sequence goes on from CM031242.1 coordinate 408,001,920, forward strand.
TGATAAACACAGTTGGAATTAAATATTTATGACAGCAGCAGTTGAGCCCAAACCAAGGGCTAGAAAAAATAGCAAATCCTCACATAAATTCTCCAAAGTTCAGATTACAGCCTTATAAATTATGCCGAACAAGAATATCAAACCAAAATAGTGAAATCAGCCCTAGAACATACAAAACCCTCCACCCATGCAAGTCGCCTAGAGTAAGAAGGGGGAAAAACCAGCAATAAACCACTTTGAAGCACTTTGAAACCCCCATATGGGATTCCCCTCAAGCTTGAGGAGTTTTCATTCCTCAATCTTCTAACAATGGAGGTTTTCGTCCCCAAAGTTGAGCCACACTAAAGGTTTCATCTTTAGTGGAGAGTAGGGCACACTGTGCACAAACCCAAGATATAAATCTTTAGAATAAACATGCATAACCTTTTCAAATGAACCTTCATGTCTTTATATATCCTCAAGTGGCGCCAACATCCAATTAGAAGCCCAATGCATAGGCCGACCTTCAAGTAATTCTATTTCTTCATTAACCTCTATGTAGGCTCTCCAACCAAGGCCGACCCATAAAGATTAGAAGTCCTTCCACCATTTTCAAATCAATTAAGAGGCCTTCATGCCCAACTCGCCATAAAAGTATTTAAAAATACTTTTACGCTATTACATCAAGTAGAATTCATCATCCATTGAGCCAATATTGACCCAAACAAAGACATAATGGAAACTAGAAGAAATATGAATGCAATTCTCATTATGTCCCATTTAGGGGACATTACAGATACAAAGGGAAAAAGACCCTATCGGACTTTTGACCTGTTTTTGCACCTGAAAACTCCAACTTACACTATGAATTTTACTCTTGGTCAAATTTGATTTTTGAGCTCTCTAAACTTGTAGATTTTGTCCTTTGACTTCAATTTGACTATATTGATCAATTTTGACAGTACTGAACCTGCACAGCATAGGATTTGCGTGATTCTTTTGCACTAGGAAATTGGGAAAACCTAAATGAAGCCTAATTGATCTTTAGGACTGTTTTGCAACTTTGCTTAAACTGTTGGGAACTACTTTTTTTAAACTCAAACCCTAGGAAAACTAATAGATACATCTGAATATTGCTGGTCTAAACGATGGAAATCAAATGGGATTTTTGGTATATTTATTGGGTAATTGCTTGTAGTTTTGCAAACTTGCTTTCCAAGCCTGAAAGTCCAATTAACATTGTGAAATGCAAACTGACTTTTTAGAATTCCCAATTGTCAGGAAACCATAGTTACCTAAGACTCGGGACGGCGGGACGCGGGGACGGAGTTTCTAGGACGGCAAAAAAATCCAAAATTTTGGGACGGCGGGGGGACGGCAGGGGGACAGCTATTAAAATAATATATAAAATTATAAATATTAAAAATATACAGATAATTTTTAAAAATTTATGAATAGTAATTCATATTTATATATCAGTCCACCATGTGCATACAGTCCACATTCAGATGTCCATATTAAAAACTCGCAACATACATATAGCTATACTAATGTTATATGTCGATATAGCTTTTAATATTAATATGTATGTTGTTGGTTTTCATAGCATGTTGTTACAGTCCATGTGCATTTGTGCTTGAAAATTTATGTATTCATATATCACTCTTGTTTCTTAATATGTCTTTGTAATACAATACATTCAAGTTATGGTTAACAAGTAAACATTTATAAAGAGAAAACAATAAACAAATTAAATTAAAAAAAAAAAAACAGAAGTCCCGAAGCGTTTCGGGACGCCCAGACATCCCCACCGTCCCCAAACTGTCCCCCCGAGATGTCCCCTTGCTCACCAAACGTCCCGGGGACGTTTCCTGCCCCCTGCCTCTTTGGAAACGTGGGGAAATGTTTCCCCACGTCCCGACGTCCCCAAAATGTTTGGGACATCCCGGACTTCACATTTTTGGGGGGACGCGTCCCCACGTAACACTGCAGGAAACAGACCAGAACTTTAACATTGAACGCTTTTAACAATATTGAATCTTGAACAACAGAGAATTGTGGATAAGTGCTAGTAAATTCAATAGGCAAAGATTCATACTAAATTCTTGGATGGCAAGATAATTTTATTGGTCATAGTAAACTATTGTCATACTTAACTCCTAAAAGGAAAGGGGGTGTGTTTTTTTTATCTTTATTGTACTAAAGAGCAAATGTTGAATGGTGATTTAGATATAATATGATCATTATTGAAATGTAGTCGTGTTGAGATAGTTGTTTATGAACTGATAAGATCTATCTCTTGTGTGTGTGCAAACCTTGAAATACCAGACTACCAATGTAGTCTAGAATGCTTTGGCCAAAGTAGTGTGATTTCTATTATCATTGTTTGTTCAATGCTTTCCTAGAACTGCATGTTTGTCAGAAACCATTTGATAGGAAGTACCTTGCTCATTTGATTGATTTGTGTGTAGCAATGGTAGCATACTTTTATATACACATGGTTATCTATTTTGATCTGTCCAGGGATGAACGACCTTATCTACTACCTTGGTTGAAGGGTAGGGCCACCACTCTGTTAGGGATCTAAAGGTGGATCCTTCGAGGTTTATGGTTGGAGGTTAAAACACCTCAATGATATTCTCCCTCGTCTACACTGAATTACATCAATGACACGGAGATTACGGAGTAAACTACTTAATTGAGTAGTTATGATATTATGAATATGCTACGAGACAACCTTGTTGTCCTACCATTTTACCATATGAAATCTGGAGACAAGTAAATGTAAATTGGAACATAAAACTGAACCTAGTATCAGCGTAAAACATCTTGTTATGGTGACTATGTAATCAGCAGTTGGCTAACCTATTTATTGAGTATTAGAAATAAAGATTTCAGATTTCACTAAGCAATTATAGCAATCCTAAATGTCTTGTACTTTATTATGTGTAGCTGTTATGCACTTGTATGCTATGATTGATTATGTGAATATATTTGGAAATGAATGAATTGTAATTGTTTTGTTTAAAAAAATAATGAGCTTTTCCGAATCTAGTGACGGGATCGTTACAAGTCACTCTATAAGCCAAACGTAGAGAATGAAGATTATAGCATGAAGGGTTTGAGGCGTAACATGCCCTCCTAAAAAAACCTTTCCTCTTAAAGCTCAAGAGTTACAAGTGTCATTATATGTATGTCTCATCTTCCTAAATAAAATCCTCGAAAGGCATGGTCTTCCACTTAATAAGAAGATGCATGATCGCTTTGTTGTGTAATTGCTTTCCTCCCTAGTTCACTAGTTCAATAAACCTTCTTAAGAGAAAAGGATTGAATTCTGAAAACTCTCCTTCCGCAAAATGACACTAACTCCTATGCTGATTGCACTGATGTTTCATTCTATTTTTGCCCATGTTTATATTCTCCTTGAGAATTAGAAGGATATTCTATTGCTCCTTCTTAAGACAAGATACCTGAAACGTCAGATGAATATGAGATAGAGGTAACTCCAATTTGTAAGCAACTTGGAAAATTCTACAGAGCATCTCATAGGGACCATAAAACATGGCCTACAGCTTGTGATCCTTTGGTTGATTAAGAAAGGGTTGTTTAAAGGCCTGAAGTCATAGGAAAACTCAATCTCCTACTGCAAAATGACACTAAGTCCTATGCTGATTCAATTGTTGCTTCATTCTATTTTGAACCATGTTCAAATTCTCCTTGAGAATCCAAAGGATATTCTATTGCTCCTGCACATGATTCTCCACTACCCAAACCTTTTAGAGACATTGCAAATATGAATTATTGGTAAGCAGAGGATAACCATAGGGTGCTTCAAAGAGAATCATTTTGGTGCATGTATGTAAAACCATGTTGTACCACCACCCATTCAAGCGAAACCAATCGAGCCATTGGGACCATCTGTCTGAAAGAAAACAGGGAATTTAACCTTCTAAGTACTTGTTGAGAATCTTCATCTGACCATCTGATTGGGGTCAATATGAAGAACTCATGGCCTAAGTAGGGCTACAAAGCCTGAACAATTTATTTCCAAAAGTTGATAGTGAATACAGGATCATTGTTGCTGCCTACGACTATGGGAATGCCATGAAGCTTATGAATATCATCCACAAAATTCAATGTCACTATACTCTACTAATTTATTTGGAAAACGATGAAAAACATCAAAAGAATTTGGGGAAAATTTGGAAACTAAACAAAAAAATTAAAATTCTTTAGTAGTTTCGTAATTTTTGGGGTAAAAACAAATTTGTAACAGTTTTTGCTAGTTTTCATGGAAATTGTGATTTTTCTAATTTTTAGTAGAAACTGGTGAAGGAAAATACCATGATTTTTCTTTCTTTTGATCCTTCTCAGACCCTACAAGGGCCCACTTAGGTTCTGGCCCTTTCCCTTCATTCCCCTTCTACGACTACATCCCTTCGGCGCCTACCTGACTACTCCATGTTACGCGGAATTGGCACCATGGCCTTTTCCACAACTAGTATTTTTACCAAGAAAGGGAGTTGTTGACAAATTTCCCTCGCAATCCAGAAATGAAACATTCTTCTACAAACCAAATAAAAAAAAATTGCACAACAATTTCAATTATATACCCATCAATAGTAATTTGTATCAAATGATCTATAGCTCGAGTCCGTATAGTATACAGTTTCTACAATTTCTTTGTCTTCTCATCCATCCATTCATACTTCTCCTTTGCTTTCATGCCTAAAATACTAAGGCTTCAGTCGAGACAACCATGTGGCTAGTTGTTCTAGGAGCTTGCACCAAAGGATCTCATGAATGTCTCCATATGTGTGTTCCGGCTTCATTCTTTTTGCAGGAATCCCTGTCACATCCTCTTCATATTCCACAAAATGGTTCATCTTCTCATGTAGCCATCTTTCCACATCTCATTGTCCTAGTAGATATCTTAACATTTTCAAGTCTTGGCAAAAGAACCATTATCAGCAGAGGTTTCTAGAATCACTCATCAAGTCCTGTCACAAGTTGTAGTCTAGAAGAAGTATAAACTATCCCATTTATATCCTTAAAACAATGCACGGTAACTCAGATCAAATCTAAGATGCGTATGCGCAATGGCTACATATCAAAGACAAGTGAAGGATACAAACAAGCGAAAGAGAAATGCAATTATAGACTAGATTTATATTATTGAATCAAAAGCATAGACCTAAATTCATAATACAATCAAGATCAACCTTTTGTGCAATGCGCTTACATTGTTTTATACATTTCCGGTGGTTGTTTGCTTACCAGTCCATTCTTCCATTTCCTATCAAAAGAGGCTCTTCGCATTATATACTTTTACTTAGGGAGCATTATATATCCTCTATTTTGTCCTATCTATGCTATGCATATACCTTAGGTATTGTGCAATATACAACAAATCCAAAAAACATTCAAGTCGGCTTTTTGACCCCTATACACTTCAACACGCCTTTCACCCCTTTGAGTCATTTTTCAGTATGTTTCTAATTTGGATTCAAAAAGTCGATACATACAACTCATTCTAAGGCATTTTAAGAACAAGTACCTAGCATTTCTAATTCTGCTTTAAAGGAGATCTATTCAAGGTTTTCAAATATTTATTTAAGTTTTGCATGCTTGTACCAAAAAAAGGCTTGAGCAAAGTTGGTGTACTTACTATTCTTTTCTCTAGGGCAAGAGTGGGGCATATAAACTTCACTCACATGAGAACTACAAAAACATTGATTCACACGAATATATAGTATAGTGCTTCCATTAAGCAAGGAGTGTGAGGTCAGTTTAGGCTTAGTGTAGGGCTTTATTTATCAAGGTCCTTTGAGTTTTGTTAGGGTTACAAGAGGACAGAGATATTACAGCTACCTCACACTCCATCTAACAAATTCGGCAAACTTTATTACTCATCGAAGCGGGGAGAACACACTGAAGTTTTAGTTCACTCAAAGCTGCATAGTACAGGCTTGGCCGCATAGTACAAATTCGCAACCCGAACTAGCCAAGATGGATTTGAAGCCCAAATTTGTCCGTCGTCACCAAACTTTTACTAAACACAATGAAACGATCCGAGATTTTCGGGAGCTCTTTTGCACACATTTTATGAGTCTTCTCAATATTCTCAATCCTTTTTTCTAGTTTTAGGCCTTATATTTCTTGTCTTATGGTTTTGAAAAACCCTTCCACCTTGTTGTCACTCACCCAAAAATGTGCAATTTCCAAAAAAATTGAATTTTTGGCCAAGTTACCTCTTTGCCTTAATAATTTGTCTTTGTCGAAGGAGGATAGGAAAAAGTCCAACAGATTTGATTATTTTCAGTTATTTGGGTCTTTTTCGGTGCTTAGCGGCAAATGCGGGTTTTGGAGGAACATGAGGAATAGTTCCTTTGTTCCTCTCATTCCTCGCATCTCCGAGCTATCCGCACTTGATTAAGTTCTAGTGTTGTGCGGAAATAGTGTCTCCCCAGTGAAACTTGTTCCACTCGAGTCATTGTTCTCCAAATCCATTTTATCCCGCACAATACTTATCCTTCACAACTTGTTCGAATTTCTTTTGTGCGGCTTTTTCGGGTTTCTGTGGAACTTATGGAACTTGTTCCTATCAGACCTCGCCCCCCGCATTACACTATTCGTCACATTACTCTATGTTTCTTTTCTTTGCGGACAAAGCATGCGGAAGAATTCGAACTCTAGGAACTCATTCCCTCTACGCCTTGGTTCCTCGCATCCCACAATTCCCCGCAACTTTGAATCTCCCGCAATCCTTTTAACCTCCTTGTAATGTGGACATTTTGGAAATTTTTGGAACATAGGGAACCTGTTCCGCCAAACTTGTTCCCCACAGGCTTATGCTTTCCGCATTTCACTCAATTTCCTTGTGTTGCAGGTTTTGTGGAATTTTTTGGAATTTATGGTACTCATTCCAACGGGCCTCTAGTTGCCCACATCCCCGTCATATCCACACTATTAAGGAAATTGATCAAATGAGTTCCTAAATGGTTACCAACTCCCACATTCCACTATGTGGCTCAAATTGACCCATTTTTCGAGTTGTTTTGTTATAAATGGTAAAATCCAATTCATTTTCACCATTTCACATCGAGATCTCACTATGCATTGTAATTTTCGTTCTTGTACCTAGAATACGTCTTTAGTCAGTAATTTGATCATTTTTCACCCTAATCCAAAAATTCAAATTACATCAAGGGCGTTGAGAAGGCGTCATTCTTTTCATATTAAAGGTGAGTCATTTGATGGCCTCCTGCTTCAATTTAGTGGTAGTTTGTGTTTTGCATCCTCCCCTTCAAATACCTCCTAAAAATCATTGTTGAGCTTCCATTTTCTCTGAGTTTTCTCTCCCACCTTCACAATGAAGTTCCAGTATGGGGGTATGAGCATATTTCTTCCCTAGAGACCTTTGTGCCAAATATAGGGGATAGTGATATTAGACACCTGAATTTGGAGTATTTCTAGGCCCGAATTTCTGAAGACACTCCCACCATCATGGCCCAATGCATTAAAAAAGTGGAATTGCCTTTGCCGCTAGTTTTCCCCACTTTGTTCAATGCAATCGACATTCCTAGCCTGTTTCATGTTTTGATTCGGAAACTAAAGAAGTCAAGGATCCTCAAGGTCAGATAATTGTTAAACTTGATGCCAGTTATATAAATGCAGCCCTAGGAATCCCTACCTTTGAGGACTCCAATACTTTGACCAAAGCTCAAGCTCAAAACCTTTTTGATCAAGATAAAGATAGATATAGGACAATGATAGCCAAATCCTGGCTCAAGGCTCAAGAGAGGAGCTTCTAAGTTGCCCTAGGTCCTCTACAGATTAGATTTCAAAGAAGAATTTTCAGATATGATCACCCTGTTGGTGAGATTGATGGGCATGCCCTCCACCAATGAATTTCAATCCTAGATGTGTATGTATATCAACATCATCTATGAGGGAAAACAAAGCCTGAATTGGGGAGAAATCATCTGTGAGAACCTAAGTGAGCAATTGGTGAATGTGCAACAAAGCAGAACTTTCTACATGACATCCTACTTCATGTACACAATTGCAGCCTACAGGGTATGGATAGGATTATCATCACCAAAAGATAAAAAGAATGCACCTGTTTATGAGTTTTACCCTCAGCTGACCTATGAAAACAACAAGACTCATCACAAAAGATTCAATGATGCCTTCACAATGTTCATAGTCAGACTATTAGAAGGGAATACAAGCTGAGAGGGTACATGCAGAAGCAAGGCAATTGATTTCTTATGGCAGCCTCTTCATTCAGTTCAAAAGTTCTCATATATCATGTTGGCTGGTTTTGAAGGTGTTCCTAACAAATTGCCCATGTATTGCAGTGACAAATTGGTTCTTGTGGAATTTTGCAGATAGTTGGACATGTTACACGAACTTGCAGAGATAAGAAGATCACAGGTATCCAGTTTCCTATCTCCTTGGAAACTATACATGCAGATCTGCCTTGGATGCTTAGAATGTGGAGAGAACAATCACTAAATTCAAGTTTCACACATATCAAAGAAGATCCTCCTTTGACATTAAAGGTTTCATTTCCAAGCATTTGAGAATGTCTTACTATCATGTTCCCACAATTGAGGACTACTAGGAAGATTGTGCAGATGAATATGAAGTAAGAAAAGATACTTTGGGAGGCTTTCTCTACAACAAATCAAAGATTTCAATTTGTATCATGTTCCCGAGGACTTAGATGATGATTATGATTTGTATTCTATAGAATATATCAAAACCATTCAGCATATGCCTCTCCCAACCATTGATTGGTCCCGAAAGAGAGAGACGATCCTTCTGAGATGAACAAACCTGTGATAGTGAGGACAAGGCAATGGTATAACAGAAAGATGAAAAAGTATAAGCAAATTGTAATGCCCACTCCTCTTCAACACTGATTGAATTATGATTTCAATTTCGGTTGATTATAATCTTGAACATTGTTGTATTCTAGTTAGCATATTGATAAAATACGCAGGACACCATGATTACTATTGTGTTCTAATTGTTATTGAGTGTACAGTTGTAGTGTGGACTTTGATGTACATTATTGTATATGGTTTGATTAACCTTTTGGAGAGACAATATGGAGGTGTTAGACTCTTGACATTATGTGACTTATGCGATGGATTTTATATGCTTGATTTACATATCAGTATTGATGTTCTAAGTGTTATTATTGTACTGACATATTGGACTTGATTTATGGATAGTTCTAGATGATTGTTGATGTTATGATCTTCGATGAAATTGATGGATTGGTAGAATCGAAATGTTAGAAATTTGAGCAAGTGGTGAATTACTTGGTTCTAACGTTGGTTTAATTATGATATTCGATGATGGGAATTGTTATGTAAATATGTATGTGTTTTATTATCTCGACATCATTAATGTGGCCACGAGGCCGGAAAGGTATTGTTTGATTTTGCAGAAATTATAGCACAACAAACTACGGGGATAGGAGACCAACAACGAAGGGATGTGGGGTATTGGCAACTCGTGTAATGTTATGTTGTGTTGTTGCATGCCTTGTTTGGAGGTTTCCCATAGGGGTGACCTCACATGTGCAACCAGCCATGGGCATAATGTTTTTCTTAATTTTGTGTGTGTTTTATTTTGTGTTATGTTTTAATTGTTGGAAATTGTAGTCACTTTATTAGTAAGTAATAATGTGTTTTAATTAAGCTAATTCTACTTAATTTGCTAACTAAAATTGGGATGTAACAATTGGATAGTTATGAGGGTAGAGGGTCCTTGTAATCTTGTGGATGTGGTTTGGATTTTGTGCATGTACTCCTTTCCCAACTTCAAATTTCGGATTTTGACTTGGGAGACTTTTTTAGAGGCTTGTGGGACAAGCTAAGCTTGTCTCATTACTCTTAAATTTACCCAACAATCCTATCTATGGTATGGGAAGTTAATTTTTGACTTATTTATCCTTTTCAGAGTGTAAAAGGGTGAAAATAATTGCACCTTCTTACTTGTCACAATAAATTGGTCATTCAAGACTTGGTGTACAAGTTTGAGTGTCTTGTGGGTTGTCATAGTTCTTACATGCTCATTTATTGTCTTGGGCATGGCGTTTGACTTGTGTGTTGGAATGGAGGAATGATGAAGTGGCATCATCATCATCCTCCTCACATCCCATTTTCTATTTATTGATGGATTTTGATGGATTTGGGGTTACTTGTCCATTTTCTTTCTCTTGCATTTTTGGGTTTAGGAGCTTGTTGGCGTTGCTTTTGGACATTGATTGGCTTGAAGGTGTCAAAGTCTTGTGGAGTGAAGTCTCTTAAAAGCTTGGTGCGGGTAGGATCCCTATCTTTGTTATTTTTTATTCATATTTGTAGATGTGAAGATTGTGCTTGTTAAGTATTGTATGATTTGTGGTTTTTTTTTGTATGGTGGGTAGTTGCCTTAAAAAGGAGTGGCAGATGGAAGTATGGGACCATTGGGGAGGGAAAAGGGAGTTGTGAGGCATGCATTTTGGAGGGAGTGTGATTGGGAGTTTCACCTATGGGGAGTGAAAAAGGAAAACATGGACATATTTTTGCATACTTGCAAGGGAGAGATAAGGTTGTTTTGTTGTTGTATTGTGCACATGGAGGCTTTGGGTGAAACTCCTACTTCAAGGCAAAAGGAGGTGGTTCCCATATTCCTTGCTTCCTTTTGACTTGATATCAAGCCTATATGTTGTTTTGGGAAAGCTATAAAACTTTGTTGAGTATGTCCATTTAGATGTGTTGAATGTCTAGGTTGAATGTGTTTGTGGAAGCCAATTAGAGATGTCAATGGTTACTCAATACCCCTCATTGCTTCCTTGTTGGGGCTCGGGGCCAATGAGGAAGAAGGCTTCTCTCCCTCATTGGAATATTTGGTTGGGTGGAGAGTGTTGCCTACTCCCCCATTTTGTTGTGTGCATGACTTTGATGAAGATGGTGGAACTCAATGGAAGAAGTGCTCTTGTTAGAGAAAGGCATGTGAAGTTGCAAATTGTTCTACTATGACTTACTTGAAATTTCACCAATAGTGCATCAAATGTAATTTTATTTCATTGGTTAGTCTTGTAAATGAGTTATTATGACTTACATCATTTGAGATGAAATGGAAATCTTGTAGTGGCTTTGTAATGGAAGTAAAAGTTCTCTCAAATCTAAATTTGTGTTTAGGAGTTGCATTGCAAATCTGTTTTTTTTTAAAGGCTAGTGCTCTTGGATGGGAAATAAATGTTGATCATTTGCATTATTGACAATCCTTGTTTATTTGAATATTTAAATAAATGTCATTTAAGTGTGGGTTATTTTCTCTTATCCAACTAAATGTACAAGAAGGAATAGATAGAATAAGTTTTACGATCTAGTTTTCCCTTCATTTCAATAGAGACTTGTTCCAAGTAAATGAATAAAAATCACAAATAAGTTTACCTTTAGATTGTGACACAAATGAATGTGAAAGAGATAATTTGTTTAAAATTCATTTAGGCAAGTTTACATTACCATTTCTACTTAAGTGCATATAAATTTATATTTACAAAAAAAAAAAAAAAAGTTCTTTTAACATCAATTTACAATTTTCTTGCTTAAATAAAAAAAAAGATGGGGAAACCTAATCGATATCGATGTTTTAAAACCGGTCAAACCGGAACCGGAACCGGCCGGTTTGACCGGTTTAACATTTTAAAGCACGAACCGTTTAGTAAACGGATCGGTTGACGGTTTAGCCCAAACCGGCCGGTTTTGTACGGAACCGGTTTGGGCTAAAACCGGTCAAACCGGTCCGGTTTCATCCTGAACCGGCCGAGTTATGTAAAGACAACATTTCTTTCCTTTTTTGGATTTTTGGTGAAAAAAACACAAGTATAGAATAAAATTTGCCATTTTTGGAAAGGGTCCGGGAAGATGTAGCAGCAAAAACTTGCATGTGCCATAACTTTCATTTTGTGGCTCCGTTTCAGGTGTCGTTTTCTCTAAAAGTGCATATTTTCTCGAGCTCTACGCATTGATGGCAATATTTTTCTTATTTTCATAAAATCCATTTTTGCACCTTTTTGGACCAAGTAGCTTCTTGCAATCTTCTGAAAGAATCATGAGCTTTGATTGCCTGTACACAATTTAGTATTTAAAAATACTGGATAGCTTTCCAAAATTCGGCGAGTATTCTGGCCAACTATTGCCGAGTTTTTTTTTTGGGGGTCTGCCGAGTATTTGTCGAGTGCGAGCATTCCAACTATCACTATATACATGAGCAAACTTTGCATATTTTGTGTGTAATTGTTGGAATCATGGTTTCTAGTTTTTCAAATATATTGTTTTCTTTAAAAATGTAATTTTTATGTGTTTTTTAGTAAACCGGTTCATAGAGTTTGAACCGGTCCGGTTCCGGTCCGGTTCCGGTTCCGGTCCGGTCCAACCCTCGACCGGTTCCGAGTCCGGTTCCGATTTTTAAAACATTGGTGATATACATACTTATACAATACTAAAATACATAGAATATATTATTAATATATACTAAAACCTATATATTGATTATATATATATATATATATATTATTATATTATTATATTCGATTTATAATAATAAAATATAAATATTATTGGTTACATTTATATATATAATATACATATTAATATAATAAATCAATTTTTATAAAGCGACCTTGGGTAATGCGACCACTATGATTTTGAAAGAGTGTTTTAAATTTAGTAAAAACAAATCATAGAAAGGAGTTTGGGGTTGTCGGCCATATGGACCACGGCCCTATGGTTTAAAAGATTTTAATTAAGGTTGGGGCTGGGGGATGGGAGAGGGCGGCGCCGACCCACCCCCAACCCATATAATATATATGGGGTGGGTATGGGTGTGCCCTCCCCCAAACTATAATCCCCAACTAAAAAAAAATTAAACTTTGCTCAAATTTCTTTTTAAATCGCCTTTTCTATATGTAATGCGGCCATGGTTTTCATTAAACTTGCGGCATGTGTTTTCATGAAACCATGTTTTGGGTATATTGCTCAATATATATATATATTTATTTACACGTATATGTATATATACGTATATATCATTGATTCATGCAAGAGAGAATTTATGGTTATTCTTTTTAAATGGGTTTTTAAAAAATAGTGAAATATATTAAATATGTATATGAATACATATATATATATATATATATATATATATATATTTGTAAAAATGTACATATATGTATTTACATATATATACACATTCAAATGATAAATATATAATGTTCATATATGCAGATTTACAACTTAAATCTCTAAATAAACTAGAATAAATTGGGCAAATGCCCACAACCCGATAGTTTGAGCCTCCTTCCATGGCTTCATTTTCATCTCCTTCTCCTCCTTCCTTAACCTACAAATAAAACAAGAGAAAATGAGAAAATAGGTTTAAGAAATGAATATAAGAGATCCCATAAGGATTTCTAGGGTTTCATTAGCCTAACCTAGATCTAATGGCTCAAATAGATTAGATCCAATGGTGTAGGATGAACCCTACATCACTTAAGTGATAGGGATTTTGGTGGGAATGTTTTAAATTAAAAGTATGGGTAATGTTTTTTAAGTAGTTATTCATGTGCAACCTTGACCCCTTTTATGAAATAAACTAGATATTAATGTACATAATCCTAAACTAGAGGATTATTATTCTTGCCTAAATAAATTTGGAATTTAATTAGGGTCATTAATTAAATAAATAGATTTAAAGGAAATTATTGGGGCTAAGTAACGAAAGGCAAGATGAGGATTATTTAAATAAATTATTGGTACTTAGTAAGAGAAATTTAACCGTAACTCTAATTGGGATTGAGTAAATTTTAATTAGTCATTTTAAATTCCGACTGCCATGTAATTGTCTAAAATTTTATAATCGATTTAATTAAATCTTGGCTAGTGCATTAACCTTCAAAAAAAATCATAATTTTCTCTAGTTAATTATTGAGTTCTATTGTGGTTTGCGTAGGAATTTTTGTGCGTTACAATTTGAGGACTACTGGGAAGATTGTGCAGATGAATATGAAGTAAGAAAAGATGCTTTGGGAGGCTTTCTCTACAACAAATCAAAGATTTCAATTTGTATCATGTTCCCGAGGACTTAGAGGATGATGATGATGATTTGTATTCTAGTAGAATATATCAAAACCATTCAGCATATGCCTCTCCCAACCATTGATTGGTCCTAAAAGAGAGAGAGCGATCCTTTTGAGATGAACAATCCTGTGATAGTGAGGACAAGGCAATGGTATAACAGAAAGATGAAAAAGTATAAGCAAACAATGAAACAATCTTCTTCTCAAGAAGCCTCCACCTCACACAAGGAAGTCTCCACTCCTCTTCAAGAGGTTCCAGTGCAATTGACTCCTTCCTCACCCTTGGATTCCTCAACCAAGGTGTATGTGAAGAAAGATAAACCAAAGGAGGCAAAAAGATTGATGAAATGCCCGAAAAGAGGTGGGGCAAGAGAAAACTCAAGAAACAGTGAAGAAGTTGCTCATGTGCTTGAACAAGTATCGTAGCCTTTAGAAGAAGTAAAGGCAACTAAGGAAAGAAAGGATGAATCAAAACAAGAGCTTGAAGAACAAAAGAATGATGAAGAGGAAGAAAGTGGTGAAGAAAGTGAAGATGAGGAAGATGAAGTAAAAATAATTGAACCTGACACAGAAAAGCTAGTAGGCCCAAGCTTGATGTCAAGAGACCAGCTTCTTCCTCTATTGAGGTTCCTACTCTTCAGGCTTCCACTACTCAGTCTCTTGGTCCTCCCAATGTCCTTGCATTGGCACCTCCTGCAGCTCCACCTTCCAGTGACTCATTCACATGGGTTCAGCCCATGATTGACAGCAAGAAGAGGAAGGCTTCTTCTCAAATTGTTGCTCCTAGTTTTGATGCAGTAGTTGCCTTGCTTGGCACAACTCCTCCACCAAAGAAGGCCAAGACAACCTCTCATTTGGTCTCAGATTCTAAGGGACAGAAATTTCTAGAAATTGCAAAACCAAATGGAGGATAAAGATGAAAAAGGCATTACAGTTGCAGATTTGGAATTGACAAGAATTCCACTTGGAGAATCCACTCCTGAAGGAGAAGTGCAGAATTTGAAGGAGATTGTTTCCAAGGTAATTGAGAGGGTAGAAAAAGGAAAGTAAACACAAGAACAGCTTGAGGAACAAGTGCAAGTTCTCTCAAATTTTATTAAATTATTTCTCTCAATTGATAAAACTCCTCTAGATCCCACTCCTCTCTCCTCACTTTGCCTCCTACAACTATTCTTTCTAAAGATGACATCAAAGCTATAACAGAGATCCACAAGCATGCATCATTTGGTAGAGCTTGTTGAAGCATTGGTATAAGGAATGATGGTTTTGCAATGACTTTCATTGATGAGGCATACAAGATGTATGATAACATCTCTTTGGCACAAGATCAATTCAATTCAACAATCAATGCCATTGACAAAGAGATCAAGATTTGGTTGGATAGCATTCAAGATCTCATAATCATGAGCACTACTAATGAGAAGATTCTATCTCATAAGATCTTTGATGATTCTAAGAATAACTTATCCAAGAAATGGGTTTATAGTGTCGAATGGAGAATCAAAATTCTTGAAGAAACAATAAGTGAATTAAAGAACATGGTACAAAAGGGAGAATCACTAAAATCAGAGATCTTTGTTGATCTAAAAGCTCTTCGTTGCCAGTTCTATAAGGAAAATTCTATAGAGAGAAATTCAGTTGATGAAGTCAAGGCCAAATTCAATTCATTGATTAAGGAAGACTTGTTCAAGGCAAAATCAGTCAACAAGGAGAAAATGGAAGAACTCTTTGAGCTGCATAATGTTGTTGTGGAAGCCACCAAAGGCCTGCTGCAAATGGTGGGATAGCGAAGGAAATGGAGTACTCCCTTGGCAGTTGGTTGGTTGTCATGTCAAACACAATCATTCCCAAGGTCATGGAGATTTCTGATGTTGTTGCCAAATTCAGAGTTCATGTTCTAAAGATAAAGGTTGCAGTTGTGCCACTTTCTAGTGTTCCTTCTTCTAGTTCATAATCTCTTTCTTATATCTAATTGTTATATTTTGGAGTTGGCTTTATTGTTTTGAAAATAGAATTGTAAAATAAAGCCAACTTATGTAATTGACTAATTAAGTGTTTAACACTTAATTAAAAGACAATTAGTTATAAAGTTAGTTACACCCACCCCTCAACCTATATAAGGCTTCTTTTTCATTTGTAAAGGGGTTGTTGGATATTGGTGCTCGGAATGTAAATACAAAATTTTGATCAATACAAAAGAAGACATCTCTTTTTCCCTCTCATCTGTGTTCTTTCCTTTTCTCTTTCTTTTCCTGCAATTTGTGAATGTGAGGATTAATATATGTGAATTCTGAAACTTTGTGTTCAATTCATAAAATGTGATGTGAAGAACTTTGTGTCTATCTACATTTATATTTTATGGGTTTTCATATGTATTGACTCACAGGTTCTTGAGATCTTTTCATGCATTAGTAAGATATAACTCTATAGTCTTTATATCTGAATGTGTTGCCTTCTTCACTTCTTTCCTTTACAATAGTGGGTAATCTTGTACAACCAAGGAGGGTACTTGTATCCTTGATAAATGAATTAGCTTGAACTGTGTTTCCTAATTCATACTTCTTGCCTATACAAGTTGTTTCTTCCTCTAAAACCCTATTCCTTGTTTATCTTCTATATTGAGAATATTGAGAATATGGAACCATTCACTGCACCAATATCCTCATTCAGGTTTGATTAGATTGTACATTTGTATATATTTAGATCCTCAATTTTTTGGTGAAATAAGGAACCTCCCATAAGAGGAGGATTGTTGTCCCCAACCATTGATTGTCCCAATGACCAAATTTCCAACCAACACACCCTTTGGAGCACAGTCAAAATGCTATCATCTTATTTCATCCAAGCAAGCTAAATCTATAACCCCAACATGTCGTTGTGCTTGGTTAAGTCAAACTCACATAGATCACATCCAAATACACTTAGTTCCTCATCGTTCTAAGAAGATAGCCCATACCATTGACACTCCAATGCCCTCTCTACTATTGAAGTTACTCCTAACAGGGTGAGGATGACAATGTTTATGTTCGTGGCAATCCTACACAATTTACAAAGGATACGGTTGTCATTGAGACCATTCCTCTATTGTCATTAAGACAATATTTGACCATGAAAGTGACCAATATGAAACTAACAATGATCAAGAGCCTATTAGCCAACAAAACTACCTACAAACCTAATTGATACATTCGCTTAAATCCTCAAAGACAAACCAAACAACATCGATAGTGTTCTCACAATATTACTAGTAGCCCACAAATTAAAACATTCACAAAAGACCAAGATTGAGGAACTCGAGTTAAACCCACAAGTGATACAAATCCATCTTCTGAGGCTCTCCACCCCCTTTAGGCGCTACTACTCAAGTGTTTAATCAAGCTCTACCCACACCATGTTCCAACTATGGGGACATCACACATGCTTCCCCAAGGTACTATGTCAACACAATATGTGGCCTCTACACCTAGTTCTAGTACCTCACATATGTCCCAAACTCCTATTTCTAATTCATATTTGTAACAACTCTAAGACATGAAAGCACAAATAGCCCTTCTCACATAAAATTGATCGCAAGCTGCCATAGTTCAAAAAATCATGTTCAGCAATTAATCAAGTAGCCCAAAATTTGACTAGAAAATCGGAATCACGCTTTATCAGCGAAGCTCGACAACTTTATCGCTACTTTAAAAAATTATTTTCATATTTTTGCTGGTGAATTCAGAGCTCCTTATATAGCTAACTCCATGTACATCATGAAGTGGGAGTCCCTTACAAACACTATAGAGGAAATAATTAATACTTAAACTTCCTTATTTTGTGAATGATGGGCTTCTACAAGTCATTTAATTCCAATTGTGGAGCATCCCAATAATCTAGACAGGCATGAGGGATTGGAATTAAGTGACTTGAGGAAGGCCATCATTCACAAACTAAGGAATGCATGTATTACAGATAATAATTAATGCTTGGATAAATAACAGTAATTGTTTTTACAAACATTAATTATTTCCTCTATAGTGTAAGGGATTCCCACCACATAATGTACTTGGAGATATCTACACAAGGAGCTCCAATCTATAATCTTGTCGTTCATCTTGATGATGGACAAGAAAGTGTTGTTCGAAATATTGATTTTATTCTCTTCTCCAAGCAATTTTTCCCAAAGCTTGTTTATTATACATTATTAGTATCAAATAAGGTTATCAACTTATCACGGTGCTCCTCAAGGAGCTCAAACTCTTCAACAAAACAAGGTTTTGGAAAATACTAGCTTTCAAACACTTAAATAGATAATGACTCATGAACAATGAAAATAAATTTAAATGATTTTGGTTTGGTAACTGTTACTCTATGAAGTTATGCCACTATATTCCTTGAAGGAAAAATTTGATCTTTGAAACCTAGCGAGTGAAAACCCTCGCAGACTCAAAGCCTGTGCAAGCAATCACCAAATTCATAGAGAGAAAACAAGAGGAGAAAAGATAGGCAAAAAATTGTTGGAAAATGACCTTTTTCATTATGGGCATTTGATATTATTCATTGGCAATTTTTGGCAATTTAGTCGCCGATTTTTTAGGAGTAATGAGGAAATTACTCGCTGAAAATCGGCGATTAATCACCATTCCACGAATTGTGATTTTCACAAAGATGAATTGTTTCAAGCATGTATCGCAATGTTTGGCAATTTTCGAATCATAACATATCACTACAAGTTCCATTGGGTTACTTAATAATCCATTAGCCCCTAAGATTATTAAGTATATACTACCACCTACGTGTGCTCCACCAAAGCTCTCATTCTATGATGGTAAGACCGATCCACAACAGCACCTTTGTGCCTTCATGGCCTCTTATAAAAACTACATAAGTAATGATCTCTTGCTAGCCAAGCTTTTTTGCATAGCTTCAAAGAATATGCATTAGATTGGTTCTATACCCTTCCTTCAAATGCCATAAGATCATTTCAAGCTTTAGCCTACATCTTTCTTATCCATTTCTCGAATAACATTGGAAAATGTATATCCTTTGCCCGAACCATTCGGTCAAACAACAATCTAGTGAACAAGTCATAGACTATGTCTTATGATACAAGACTACGCTTTCCCGAGGGCCTAAACACATTGATGAGAGTAAGTTAATAAAAAAAATTAATTGCTAGCCTTATCCAAAGCTAAAAGAAAAAACCATGTTCGCTAACTCTCATCCTTTGAGGACCTATGTCAAACGGTCAAGGTCTATGAGACTAAGCTCATGGCAGCTAATGTGTTAACATACGAGAGCACGCCTTTATCCAATAGCCAGCCATAAATCATCCAAGGAAGCCAACTCATAGCAAGAAAGTCAAAATGGTTAATGTAGCACAACAAGCACCCACAATAACCCTTACAACACCTCCCACGCAGCAATATAACTATTTACCGCAACCTCCTTGCACAACTCTACAAAAAATTCTTGAGTGCAATCTAATTCCGTTACCTCTATCCACTCTCATTGACATGACAAAACCACAACGCTTTCGAGGTTCAACCTCAAAGTGTTTTGCAATTTTCATCAATGTCCTGGACATGATACAAATAGGCATTTTACATTACAGAAAAAAGATCCAAGAATTCGATGATAACAACACCATTTATCTACAAGACTTGGAGCCACTTGCTAACACAACACTAGCTCAACCGAATGGTCGATTAAAATTGCTCATTGATCCATTACCAAACCATGTGGAGACCAATAAGGTAGATGAAGTACATAGGACTTATCATGTCGTACCCCTCCACCAACATATGTGGTCGAATAGCCCATCCAGTTGATAACATCATTGGTGTGACTCAAAGTACATTGCCCATCACCTTTTTTTATTCAAAGATTCCTCCAAAAGATGAGGAAGCATATAAACCCATATTCATTCACGCACATTGATTCTCACCAATCCAAAGCATTATGGTAGAGAATGGATCTAGCTGAAATCTTTGCACTATGGCATTTCTTACATCCCTAGGCTATACTACATGAGACCTTGTGGACACCACAAAGGCAATTCGGGGCTTTGATGGCCAACACAAAACCCACTTGGGGTAGTATTATCAATACAAGTTAGACCTAAGAGAATGGCCACTTGGTTCCTCATGGTCCCTTCAATGACATAGCCAACATGTTACTCAAATGCCCATGGATCCATGAGATGCGTGTTGTTATGTCCACATTACATAGATGCTTGATGTACATACACAACGTGGTGTGACCATTCCTAGTATCTCGTATGAGTACCCTATTCGACCTATACCAACATCTTCTTCAACTCCTGCGCCACAAACCATGTTCCATACAGAGGCACACACTTTGCATACCACTATACCGAATATTGATCATATCCCTAGACACTTCTCATGACACACCAATATAACATCAACATGAGCACATTGTGACTCCTACTTCTCCTTGGATACATTTTGTGTTATGTAGTTATGCACTACACACAATAATTAGGCGAGAATTGTGCGGGCGTGACCCTTATGGAACACCTATGCACTCTCATACACATCAAGAGCCTATGGTTACTACGATTACTTGTGAACTATGGCATACATTCATGCACACTAGTGAGGGCGATACCACAAAGAATCACATTGCACACAACCATATCTCAAGCTCACGAGGTCATTATACTTTGGCAAGAACAACTATTTTGCATTCTTTGCATACCATACACTTGACATAGGACATTACCTTGACACAATCATCGATTAGCCTCCTAGGACTTTTCGTACTCACTTGTACAATAACATCTTGCACACACATTCTCTTAGCACGATTACTAATCATCCGCATCTTCTCCCTAGTCCATGGCTAGGTAGCCCGACAATGCAACACATTTCATGGGTTGTAGAAGGAATAGTTCTTACTCAGGAGCCCACCCTTTCTCTTCTACTATTTATAGCATGTGCCCTAGGCGCCACTTGTATCGATTCCAGTAAGCATTTTTCTCTTTTGGACTCCTATAGCAAAAATACAAAAAACAATACAATATTACAAAAATACAAAACTAGGACTCTCATGTGACCGTCATTGCATAGACATAAGCATTATGATCACTCGGATTAGCACTCTACATCTATTCTATCCTTTAGCACTTGAGCTTTATACTACAAATCAAGCAATCACAGATAACTTAACTCATGGACATCACACACTTTACGGATTTTACAGCCTAGTACCCTAGGGGTAGCTCACCACATTGGAAGCATGCATACACTAGAAGGCATCTTACATATTGTGTTTAATCAAACCATTTTTAGAATTAGCATATTGTGGCTTCTTACAACCTCCTATCCCGAGGGATACCTGTCGCATTGGAGGCATACCTACACCGGGGCATTTGGCTAACTAGGATCATGCCAATCATATCCTTATACACTAGTCCATTACAGGGACAATGCTACTCTTGCTTAACTTACATTGCTTTATTTATTACAATATGTGCTATATTGTGCTTTACTCGATGATCACATTGCTTATCTCTAGATATTGATTTGACCATGTTCCATGATTACTTACATTGACCATTAACTGTTAGTATTTGTTTTCTGCATACTACTATATTGGTTTACTATTAATGGCCCTAGGCTCCTGTTTTAGCAATCCGATATTCTTGCTTATACCACTCATATCTTAGTTATATCCATGTTTGCTTATGTATGCTTCATGCTTTTGTGTGTTGTATGATATGTTTGCTCTAGGCACTTATATGTTGTATGTTTGTCTGCTTTGCAATCTTGTCTGCTCTAGCTGCTCTAGGCATTTGTATGGTATATGCTTTGACTACTCTACATTATTGCCTGCTCTCTCTACTCTACAATCTTATATGCTGTATGTTCTGCGATCTGACTACTCTATGCACTTGTATGCTCTATGATCTGTTTGCTCTAGGCACTTATATGATCTATGTTTTGTTTGCTTACATGTCATTGTTGATCTAAGCATTGATTGCTCACTACTTGTATGCTTTACACTCTAACACATTGTGTGCCTATCACCCATATTGATTCATGGACACATTACTTGCTACATCTCTAAATTAGAATGCATCTCCTATGACATATTACTTCTAACACAGCTTGATTGAGTTATTTCGCTTAGCCACACATTGCTTATGACACGCATTGTTTAGACATGAATTGCTTATAACATGCATTGTTTAGACATCCGTTGTGTATAGTACCCTTTGATTAGAACACATGGTTTATCGACATAATTGCTTATCACACATTATTTTTACATTTCTTTCTTTAGGCACAATGGTTGATCCATATTCTGATTCATATCTTGCTCATGACACACCGCCTGTTACACACTTGCTTCTAGCACATTAATTGATATATCTCTTGATTTAAAAATTGCTCATGAAATGTTGATTGTTACATTTCTTTCTCTAGGCACAATTGTTGGATGCATGCTTTTGCACACAACTAAAAACTACTAACATTGGTCAAGCCACCAAGTCTTTTCAATTATGTTTATTTGTGATGGGCCTATCATGTCATGTTGTGTCATGTCACGTCATAGGTCACTATAGATCCATTAGGCATCAAGTCGTGTGTTGTTGGCATACTACTCTATTGAACACCGCTCATGATATGCCTCACAATGTGATGACACCTACTACTTGTTCTAAAATGCTTATATCTAATGCACATTGCTCATTTTACCATGTTAGTTGATATACTATATATGGTTTACATCTTTGATGCTATGGTTATGTACTTTATACAATTAACACTCTCTTTTGAGCTAAGTGATCCTTTGCAACATCCCTCATCTCAAAAGGGGGGCATATTGTGGGCTTTTCTAACAAGTTCATGTAGATTACAGCTACGAGGCTTTAGTTGATACCATATGATGACATTCACACAATTATTATGAACAGATTACAGACTTTTACACATACTGCATTATGACATGTATACTGAGATCATGAACAAATAGGCTCCATAGCAATCTCAAGTGCTACATTAACTCCATAGCAAGCTTAAGTGCTACAATAGCTCCATAACAATCTCAAGTGCTGCAATGCTTCATAGCAGGCCCAGGTACTATGATGGCTCCGTAGTAGGCTTAAGTGTTCCAATGGCTCCTAGGGGCTCAAATGCTAAAGTTCTCACACACAATATTCACATCCATTATGATGGCACCACAGGCAATCAGGTGTAACCATTTTGTGTTTTTTTTTAATTTCAGTTTATTTACTGATTTTATAAGCATCATTATTGAGCATTAATACACATTTTGGCATGTGATTTGTAGGTTCACATGTATGGCATAGAGAGAGAGTAGGCTTTCCCAACCTCGAATACCTTGTACCCACTAGGATGTTTGCATTTACATTTCATTTATTTTAATCCAACAATTTTCAATTACTAGATTAAAATGGGGGCAATTGTAGTACCCAAAATTTGGACCTAAGGCACTTGGCAATAATCATTTGGCATTTATCCCAACATTTTCCCATCTACACATTAATTGACATAATCTTAGAGGCATTTTCCCATCTAAAGAATAATTGATTTAATCTTAAGGCATCCCAAGTTAATTCTCACAAAAATATTTATAGTCCATTAAGCTAGGTCAACACTTGTCACTCAATTTAGTACTTTTGGAATCAATGCACCTTTAATGAACACATCTAAAGCGAACTACTATTATATTTGCCTCATGTCTCTAATTAGGTTCCAAGCTATATTTAATTCCAAGCTAAGCTTGATAAAATCACCTGCCAGAAGACAGAATCTGGATGTTTTTGCCTAAGGCCGAGTTTTTTCCTTTGTACTTGCAGAGGGTCGCAAGGTTTTAAATGCAGGGTTACCCCAGGCACTTAGGGTCGATTGAAGAGGTAAATCATTTTGCACAAGTCACCTATATAAACACATACACCCTACTCATTAGGGGCATCTCTTGACATCTAGGGGATATTACACTCAAGCATCCTAAGAAGAACTTTTGGCCCTTATCATTGCTAAGTATCAAATGCTTAGAGCATACTAACAAGCTACAGGTTTGAATACATTCTATTTTGTTGATCTAGATCACTCTCATGCATTACAATTGAAATCAATGCTCATTTCCAAGAGTTGGTGACCGTTTTCGCATCTTGCCAAAAACCATTGTTTATGCACATTCACACACACCCACCATGAGGGAGAACTTCATAGGCTTGTGGCTGTTTTCAGGTAGTGTTATGCAGGCAACACTCAACAATTAGGGGATTGTTGAGGTCATTTTGACAAATTTGGAACTAAACCCTTTTCACATGCCATTCAATGAGCTGCAGGGTTTCTAGACAGGAAAAGCCATTTATAGGTACAGAAAAGTGCAATCGTCACATTCTCATCATAGATTCCAGATTCTCCGGGGACACAATACCATGTGCCAAAGTTGAGTTTTTATGTGGATCATAACACCAGAGAACAAAATCGCCTTGAAAGATCAGATATTCAATGCTGCGTTTCTGTCTAGGTTGGTTTGATCCTATCCTGGCTCATTTTCAAATCACCAGATTTTACAAGCATTCTTGACAATACCTTGCACAACAAATTTTCATAGTTTCAGATCTTTATCACACTTCCAAACTTTGTAGAACAGTGTTACTCTCTAAACGAACCCTGGTTCATTTGCATTTTAGCTTTCAAGATCAATTGCATTTGATAACACCTTGTCAGCACATGATTTAAAATCTTTCTATTTCCTGTGTTTATTGTATTTATAATTCATCTTAGTTAGATTAACACCAAATTTTGGCATTTTCCCTAACCTATAGGATTTAATTACTCTCCTTCTCCACATGCTTTTACTAATTTCAAAATTCTCTTTATTCAATAGATTTGGAATCCTTATTTACACCTTACACTACTTTGCTTCTTCTCTAATTAGGAAACATGCTTTGGTTCCACATAAAAAATCATTCCATAGAAGCTTGGTTTTTGTGGCTTAGATTGGTTCCATTCATTACCTAGTGGATCCATATTATAATTATCTACAATCAGAAGAGGCTTTCTTGACATGAGGGATATTACAGCATCAATAAACTTTTTGGTTCCCTTACATTTGAACTTCTTTCAGCCCTCCAACAAGGTCTAGATTTGAGCCTGTTTGTGATTACATTCTTACATTCATGCGATTGGATATTGCATATAGATTGATATATCAACTAACAAATCCAGAGAAGAAATTCATTTCCAGCAAAACCAGTCCACATTCACCTCCACTCAAAGAGAGTGATTTATCATGGTTACAAATCTTTCCAACTCCTCATAGCTTAACACTCAGAACTCTTACATTCACATAGTCTTTCATATGAGACTCATGTTTCACATGATTCTACCTTTCTAGTCTCAATAAAACTCATTCAACCAAGACTCTGCATCGAGGGCTAGTGATAAAAGTTACACCTACAAGAAGCCCTACTCCTTAAAAGCCATTTATAGGTACAAATGGTCTCTTGAGATCGTCATAAACTTGAGGATAGACCAAATGTTATGCACCACGTAAAGATGTTATTTCATAAGACCGAGCGTTCAAAATTTTGCCTTCCATTAAACATCAACCTATCACTCCTTTATGGTTGGGTACCAGATTATTTTTGATTATCATAGAATAAATGATGTGCAACCACTAATGCTACGCTTTGCAAACAAAGCACGTGCAAACATAAGGTCATAGTTTCGAGATCTTTATTCATAGTGGTGACTATTACAATAGATTACCTCTATTGTGAAGTCATTTTATTTAGCTTTCAAGACTCCACCAATTGTTCAACAACTTATACATACATAATTTATCACTTTCGTTTCCTAAGGATATTATATTTCCAAATCAATCTCATAGTTAATGAACATTCAAATTTTACATTACGAGACTATAGGTCGAGAATCACTGATTGACCACAAATTTCATAATTTCAAAATTGTCTTTATTTCTTATAGATATGGGACATGAATCCTTAGAGTTAATTTGAATACACACTTTGCTTATTCTTGAAACATGTTGTAAAACATTCCATATTACATTTTCGATTGGTTTGGTCCACAAGCATTTGATTGGTTATTCATTCATTACCTACCATGATGTGATATAATGTTATACTTGGTCAATGGGCTTTCAAATGAGGTTCAGCACTTGATAAGGTTCCAAGAAACATTTGAAAATCTTCAACATGAGGTCTAGATGAGCCTGTTTGAGATTAAGCATTCTTAAACATTAAAATATCCATAAATGGATATAATTAACAAATCTTGAGAAGAACTTCATTTCCAATAGGTACCAAAACAAAAGGAATTTACCATTGATCACAAATCTTTCCAACTCCTCATAGCTTAAATCAAAGAACTATGACATCAAACTAAAGCACAAAGACTATTGATATTCCTTTAACAAAGATTCTAGTCTCAATAAAACTCATTATGAATCAAGACTTTCATCGAAAAAATAGAATCACTATAATCAACACCAATTAATGGGTCTCGGGAGATCTCTAAACTAAGGATAGTAAAACTCCGTTATATTAAAGATGTTATTTTAATGTATTTATTTTGCCTTCCATGGAAACATCAACCTATGTAATTCCTTGATTATCAAAAATACGTACCAGATCTATTTTGTGATTATCATAGAATAAATGATTGCAACTACTAAGTGCTTTGCGCTTCAACATAATCATCTCTTTCGATGTGGTGATATTACAATAGATCAATCTATTGCAAAGTCACAAGTCAGTAAGCACTCCACCAATTGTTCAACAACTTATACATACAAATGCATCACTTACGTATCCTAAGGATACTATATTTCCAAATCAATCTCATACGGAACCAATGATCATTCAAGTTCTTATTGAAAGAGACTATAGACGAGGAATCATGATTAATGACAAATTTCAATTTAACATGTGTACTCTCATCTTCCTTAAGGAATTGGGACATGAATCAAAAGAGTTAATTTAAATAAAAACACTTATTCTTAAACATGTCGTGAAACTAGTGGGACATATTACATTTTCAATTGGACTTGGTCCACAAGTATTTAATACAATATTCTTTTTGTGCCTACCATGATGTGATATAATGTTATACTTGGTCAATGGTTAAATCAAATGGAAGCAACACTTGATAGCAACAATGAGAGTTATATTTGAATTTCAACATGATAACGTGACAGCTCAATGAGATAAAGCATACAATAAACAAGCACTAAAACATCCAAAAATGGATATTATTACATCTTGAAGTGAATTAAATAGGTACCAAAACAAAAGGAATCAGCCATTGATCACATTGAATCGACGCAAAAATCAAAGAATATGACATGGAACTAAAGCACAAAGCAATTGATATTCCTATAACAAAGAGTCCACCAAAGCAATATCAATTATGAATCGCATTTCTATCAAAAATAGAATCACCATACTCAACACCAAGTACTACTCCAACCGCATCTCTAAATAAAGTAAAACTCCGTGCGGACAAAGATGACAATTTTAATGTATTACTTGCAAATGACAAATGATACAATGTAATTCCATGATTATCAAATTCAATACATCCACATCTACTCATATTATCGGATAGCATGATTAGCTACTTGCATTTGCGCTTCAACATAATCATCTCTTTCAATGTGGTGATATTCAATAGATCAATCTATTGCGAAGTCACAAGTCAAGTAAGCACTCCACCAATTGTTCGACAACTTATACATACAAATGCATCACTTACGTATCCTAAGGATACTATATTTCCAAATCAATCTCATACGGAACCAATGATCATTCAAGTTCTTATCAAAGAGACTATAGACGAGGAATCATGATTGACGACAAATTTCAATTTAACATGTGTACTCTCGACTTCCTTAAGGAATTGGGACATGAATCAAAAGAGTTAATTTAAATAGAAACGCTTATTCTTGAACATGTCGTGAAACCAAAGTGGGACATATTACATTTTCAATTGGACTTGGTCCACAAGTATTTAATACAATATTATTTTTTGTGCCTACCATGATGTGATAAAATGCTATACTTGGTCAATGGTTACATCAAATGGAAGCAACACTTGATAAAGCAACAATGAGACAGCTTATATTTGAATTTCTACGTGATAACGTGACAGCTCAATGAGATAAAGCATACAATAAACAAGCACTAAAACATCCAAAAATGGATATTATTACATCTTGAAGTGAATTGAGATAGTTACCAAAACAAAAGGAATCAGCCATTGATCACATTGAATCGACGCAAAAATCAAAGAGTATGACATGCAACCAAAGCACAAAGCAATTGATATTTCTACAACAAAGAGTCCACCAAAGCAACAAATCAATTATGAATCGCATTCTATCAAAAAGAGAATCACCATACTCAACTCCAAGTACTACTCCAAGCATATCTCTAAATAAAGTAAAACTCCGTATGGACAAAGATGACAATTTTAATGTATTACTTGCAAATGAAACACATGATACAATCTAATTCCATGATTATCAAATTCAATACGTCCACATCTACTCATATTATCGGATAGTATGATTAGCTACTTGCATTTGTGCTTCAACATAATCGTCTCTTTTCAATGTAAGATAGACACCTACTTATCATAGTTTACTCAGTGTGTCACATCCTATATCAGACGATCTCATTTCAGGTCTTATGACCATTACATGGAAACAAAGTCAACATCTAGAAATCAAAGACATTCACACACATGTACATTCATATCTCAAACATCCTTCGTCACATATGTCACAAGTCAAAAATTAGGTTTGCCAACTACCTCTACCTCACTACATAAAGAACAAGCTCCTATAGTCTCGTACATGCCACATTTATGATTCACGAGGAGCTCCATACACATAAGAGTAGTCAATCCTATCATGTTTATTCCAGAAACGTAACTACGAATCTATCAATACCCATGCAATGTCAAATGATAAATTTCAATACAAGCTTAAATGGGTACCTAAAAAGAATTATTAATATCTATAGTTAGACACAATGTACATGACATATACATATGATCAAGGATTTGTGATCAGCTCTAAAAGCAAATGTGACGGAATCTTTCGCTTTTTATATCTTGACCGGTCACTTTTGCTTTGATTTGATGAGCTTTTTTTTTAATTTCATTTTGGGCACTTGGCCCAAATAGCAATTTTCTTGATTCTTCCTCCCAAGAGTTTTGCTTTGTTTTGACATTTTGTTTACCCGCTATGACTCGCATGCCGGCGTGTTTTTCTTGATTTTCACTTGGATTGGTTTAGCCATCACATATACCCCAAGTTTGTTATTTCTATCTTTGATCATATAACACCTCCATTAAGCAGCATATCATATACTACAGTAATGATATACTTATCAGGAAATTCATTGTTTACATTTTTCCCACTTAGGGCGATTTTCACATGTTGTGCAAATATTGATTACATCTTGCCCACTTGGGCGCATGTTAACTAGTGTTAGGCAAATCAGATGTCCCTCTCATTTCCCGGAAGTCCCAAACATTTTGGAGACATGGGGACGGGGACGAAACATCCGCCCCATGCACTCCTTATGCAAAAACAAATAGGTACATCCCCAAAATTTTCACCTACCAAAAGCACCGCAAAGCACGCTCAGACATCCCCACGACGTTCAAGGAACATCCCGAGGACATCCTACAATCCTCTACAAAGTGACTTTGTAATTCCAAATATATATATATACTTTTAAAGGAAAAACAAACCTAATACAATTAAACCTAATTTACTACAACCCTAAACCGAAAAGACATCAAAAATACTTATAAAATGACCAAGCTACATTCATTTCAATCACTTACAAGAAGGAGAATAGAAAGGACAAGAGCAAGAGGTATGCACAATGATCCCCTTGATTTTTTTTTAAATCAAAACAAGTTAAGGGAATTAGATATTTTTTGTGAAAATGCAAAATGGGTTAAGGAAAATAGGCTATAAGTTATTTTTCATTTTTTTCAAAATGCAAAGAGGATTAAGGGAATCGGTTGTTATTTTTGTTGTTGTCATTGTCAATGTGAAAAGTAGAAATTATTGATGTTTTTTGTTTTTATTATGCCATAGTGAGGGGGACCTATGAGAAAGGGAACCAGCAACCCAAATTGACATTTCACATGGGAGTGTCAATAAGTTTAGTTTCCCCTCTAAGATATTGATCAAATATGCCAAGGGACCATTTGACCCAAAAAAAAAAACAATTTGATCAAGTCGTTGACAGTCCCGAAGGAGACACTTCATGAGGGAATAATACATGTAAGTGCAACTTTTGTTTATTGACTCAAGGTAGCATCACTAGGGTGACTGTGCCCTTATCAGACATCTAAGCGAAAGGCATTGGCCTTTGTGGACAACTCTCAATAGAGTTTGTGAGGTTGTTTAAAAAGATATTGTACATGTCAAGGAAAGGCATTGGCCCATGTCAGCAAAGAAGGTCAATAGATTGTTTTTTCTCTTCTCAATAATATAGATTAGGCTATAAGAACTCAATGCTCATAAGAACTCAATCCTCCAAAATAGACTCCCAAGTATAAGCTCCTCTACACCTTTAAGACTTTTAAAAGCTAAGCAAGCAAACCAATATGTGATGATGTGATGTATGGAAAGTGACCTTAATGACGCCTATAAATGGGGTACATAATCTGAAGTTGCAAAATCTTTTCTAGCCAACCAGATCGACCATGTATAAAAAAGTTTCATGTCGATGCCATTGGCTAAAGAATCGCCAATATGAGAGTCCTAAAGGGGATAAGGCATGGAAGTGGAGTGGAGACTCATGAGCAAATGCGAGGGTGATGTAACGAGGATTTGAATTTTAAGTATGTGTAAAGGTGGCACTAAGAGGGTAGTAACAAGATATCAAAGGAGGTGTCAACGAGGTAGTAAGGTATGCTAAGGCATACTAGGATGATCTAAGGCACATTGGTCAGCACAACAAATCTCTCACCAAATAACACCAACCAACCCACTTATTCCCAAAGATGCCCCTTAAAGCACGTGCTCAGGAGACTAATATGTGAATGGCCTACAAAGAGATCATTAGTGAGAGTGAAAAATAAGGTTTATACATATGCCCCAACCAAAGATCATCACATGTCACGATAGTGTAACATGAGATGGTCTTTGAGAAAAGAACATGTAACACCAAAATCAAAAGAAATGATTGTAAATGAAGTATTAATAAGTGATAAAAGTATGAACCAAACCAAATGAAATATACTTACCTCAACTTATCTTCCCGTAAGCAATGACACATGAGTGAGTCCCATGTCTCGACCATGGACAACGTGAGAGTCACGAGTTAACCCAAATGATACAAGACCGAAGAAACAACACTAGAAAATACTTTAGTAAAAATACATAAATAAATCCAATGTAAAGGGAGCACATGAGAGGGTGCTAGGAAAGGGCTAGATGAAAAGGCTAGACGGGTCCAGATAGCTTGTGGGAGATAATAAGTGGGTTGTAAAATAGGACTAGGAAACCTAGAAGAGGAGATAAGGTACGTCGACAAGAAGTAACCTAAGTGGCAGGCCTATAGAAAGCGAGATAGGAAAAATAATGATAGAATATGTTCATAAAAATGTAAGGCAAGTGGTAAGATAAGTAGGTAGAATGAAAACATCTAACCAAAATAGATAACATGATCAAATAAATCAAAAACGTGTTAGAAAGAGTATAGGTAATAATGATATCTAAAGAGAAATCAAGAAATTAAAAGATGTCATGAAGCGTACGTAGGTAAATGGAGATCCAATAAAATCTAGGAGAGATCAAAGGAAGTAAAATAGTGTAGCAAAGATAGTAAAATGTGATAAAAGGATGTCCACTCGTACAAAGATGTGAGATCTCGTAAACAAAGACTATGGCCAAGGTAATAATAAACATCTAATGCAATCTAAGAAAGGTCAAAGAAAATAAAAGATGTGAAATGAGGTGATAGAGTGGAAGCACCGAAACGAATAACCCGTAAACAATGCTTGCACCGAATTTTCTCAAGAGGTAAAACACTACCATCTAATGTCACAACTAGGATGAATGGAAATGGTATGGATGCAGAGGGTTTATTTGTGAGGAAGGCCCAAAGGTCTTACAATCCAAACTCACAAATCTTTGGCTAGAGCCAACACCAAGGGAGGTAAAAATCAGAGGATGATATAGAGAGTAAGTATGTCAAAAGAGTAAGGATGTGGTCAACTACTAAAGCAATACCCATGAAAGGAAAAGGGGAGTGATCACGTATAAATGCTATAAGGCACCACGATGGCGATACAAGATCATTAAGAGAATGAGACTCTAATAAATAAAATATTGTCGTATGAAAAAACTCCCATCATAAATAATTATTAGAGACAAGAAATAAAGAAATACTTTATTGTTGACCTTTGTTAAAAGGAGTGTAAATAAATAAATGACCCTTATTAAGGGAGTGTAATGTAACAACCCTTGTTAAAAGGGAGTGAAAATATTAATGAGCCCACACTAATGTGAGTGAAATAAACAAATAGTTGTGAACATGTGTGTTGGTTTTTCTAACTACCCAAGGAAAAGCTTACATGGTGAAGTAATCAATTTTGAAAAGGAAAATCACATCATCATACTGTATACATTTACAAACATCTCGCATGTGTAAAGGTGGAGGTGGAAAGTGGTCTTTTGGAGAGGGGCATCTCGTATGTCCTAACCGGGGGTACACAATACAACCTCGGATGGTTCCAAGGCCAAGGCAAGTGTAATGTCCCTTTTTGGGGTCCTCAAGAAATGGATAAAAGCTTTCGAATCAGATTTGAAACACTGTTGTCATAACCTTGCGAAAAATAGATTTCAAACCCTTCCTAGGGATAGTGAATTCCCTAGGAGATAACAACCCTTCAAAATGGGGTTAAACTCGAACAAACCTTCCAAACTTGTGCCAACATTAATTAGAAAACCATCATCAATTAATGAAGCCTATTAGAAATCAGATTTGCATGTGAAATCAATTAATTATAGAACCCTATCCAGTGTAACCTTCCCGAGCTTGCTAAAAATAGAAGAACATCACCAAACTTGGAATCTTCACTTCATAAAATAAAGAGAACAAGAGGTCTTTGATCTATATTCATTTTTCAGATTTACCAATAAGTCACCACACATACCAATTTAGCATATCCATATAGGTCCACCACTTGAAATTAAATATATTTTACACCCGAACAATTAATAAAGTGGAAGATTTCACCTTTATAAATCATGGAGTCCAACCATGCAAAGAGATCACATAAAAACCAGCAATACCCCTTTTCAAAGCACACCTTTTTAAAATCAAGTCGCTTAGGGCAGAAATCTGTTATAACCAGTAATGGAGAGAATTCCACCAAAAGGGTAGTGTGGGGTTTCATCCACACCACTTCTCCACAAGGGTTTTCGTCCTTGGGAGTGCCTCAATGAAGGGTTTTCATCCTATTATTTAGAGAAATAAAAAGATGCTTAACAAGTAATCTTTACCAAAATTTTAAACCCACATAACATAATATTAGTTTTCTCCAATGGCCAAAGGTCATATTTGAATGTCATGGCCTAACCATAAGGGGGCATATAATATAAATGTGGCCAACCTCTTAAGAAAAGTACTTTCTAATTTCTAATGGCCATCATTGGGAGCCTATTTGCTCACCAATAGCTTTGTTTGGATTTCCAATTTATTGTCATGGGTGCTAGGCTCACTCAACAATTACATTGCCAACTAAGAAAATGAACATGAAATGAAGCATCCATGATGACATTACTAGCTTCCTCTAGCTTGTTTGCTTGACCCATGAGGAAAGAAAATGGGTCCTAGGTCTTCAATTGAATTGGCTCGAAAAATCTGGGACATGACAACAAGGAATGATTTCATGATATTTTCCTCCATAGAGAAGAGGCGATAGCTCAAATGGTGCCAAATCCGACACACACAGGAAAAATTAGAGTTCCATTAATTTGAATAAAATTTTGATATGTATTCTATTGTTATAAAGCCAATGTATTGAAGGCTTTTGCTTTGTTGGTTAACTCGGAAATAATTTTAGAAATCAACTAGATAGATTACATATTTAATCAACTAGATCTCACTGGTATTTGTGTTTGAAACTTTAACTCATGATTCTGATATATACATATATAAAAGAGTAATGGAAACACCCTATTCATGTATACGATGTGTTAAAAATTTGTGATCTCCATGAATCACAGTGACAAACTATTGATAGCTATTAAAAGAGTCTTTGTACACTTTATGTTGTGATAAATGGAACGCACATCTCAAGCTTTTTGTGCACTTTGTTCATGTGTTGACCTCCAAGAACGCTTGTTATATTCATAGTTTTTTTAGCATTTCGCTTCTGATAAAATCTACAATCGATTTTCTATTGGTCTACCTATCATTGAGTCAAATGTTTTTATCCTGTGGACAATAAAACTAAGTTAATCTGGGTCTCAAGGATTTTTCCGTGTAATTATCCCGCTTTTTGAGGTTGCCTACGGATAAAAAGGATAACTAATGTAACCCGTGTGTCTCAACTACCAAAACACGTAACCAATGCCACTTGTCCCCATCCACGCCTTGTCATATCATGGTTGAAGTCTCCGAAAATGGACACATGTCAACATTCTGGGTTATATACCTCTTGGATTCAACCCCACGATTCAAGCTCAAGTTCAAATCACCCGATTTGGCAACATGTATCCATCGTTGTTGTCTTGCCTTCCGCAAACAAATCACACAACTCTATGTAATCCCCATAACCCAAAACATATCATTTATCCACCTTTGCACTCGTATAATCCATAATTCGAACACTCATCATTTTCGTCAATTCAATAGCGCAATTGAGCGTCATCCTCTAACTCAAAACCAAGCACCAAATATTGGACCACATGTCCTCACCGTAGACCATGTCCACTCAAAGACTCACATTTAAAAATCATGTCTCTATATGTAAAAGGTTGACCAACTCACAATGTGGACACTCCATATCTCTTTCTCCACATCAAGTGATGCACTCATTTTCCTATATAAAGTCTATATAAGCACATATTCTAATGCATGTGGGACTAAGAGCCCATGAATAAACAAATCCTTAGCCACTACCAAGATCATTTTCTCTTCAACTTATAACCTCATGAACTATGATTATTTATTAACTTATCTCTTTAATGCAATGTGAAACACATACCTTGCAAAGTTCCCCTTGTGATTATAACTGATTTAAACATGGGTCCTAGAATTTGGGAAAAAAGTGGCGTTACAATTTGGTATCAATGCTTGTTTCCTAACCTGTGAGAGGAAAATTTGGGTTCATGGAAGCAAGTATATTTTGGGAAAGAATTAAAAGAGTATAGTGTTGAAGATAAAATAGCAAGGGGAATTATTTCTCTTATATTTTTGTTTTGATGTAAACAAACAAACATCCTACAGCGAATTAAAGTGCTATGGACACTCCAAACGAAATTAACTACACCGAGTTTAGAAGGAGGGTGTAATGTCCCCAAATGGACATTTTTGACCTCAAATGGATTTTAGGCCAATCCCAAAACCCCAAATACAATTTATAAAAGATGCAGCAATTTATTTATATGCAGATCTGAATTTAACTTGGGAAATGCAACTAGGGTTAAGTGAAAAGCAAAAAAT
Organism: Taxus wallichiana var. yunnanensis; assembly: GCA_018340775.1. Lineage (NCBI taxonomy): Eukaryota > Viridiplantae > Streptophyta > Pinopsida > Cupressales > Taxaceae > Taxus > Taxus wallichiana. The sequence continues at coordinate 408,037,754 of CM031242.1, forward strand.
CAGCCAATAAATTCTAACTTCTCCACTCAAATCTGATCTACCAATTTTATAAGGCCAAAATATGAATCTAAATCCAGATTTCAGAGGCACAATGGACTGGAAATAAATTATAAAAATCTGCAGATTGGCTGCCCATAAAAATAAATAAAAATGATATCATTTGCACAACCACAGACTCTAAAAATTAGTTGATTTGATTTATAAAAATCAGATCTACAATCCACACTCCAAATCATATTAGAAGTACCTTGGAATATATCAGATATGCCCAAAAGTGGGTCGCTCCACATGAAATAAATAAGATGAACACAACTGCAATCTTCCCTTCTAACTCTTGGACCAAAATCTGCAATTCCTCTTTATTCAACTGCTGGAAATACTCATAAAATTACTATAAATCCGTTGAAGCACAATGGATACCCTTGTGTAGAGAATCTCACAAACTTGCAATGCATGTTCTCCTAGGGTTTATTTCTACTTAGAAATAAAATAGACAAAGCTGAAAGCTTCATACAAAATCAGAGATATGAGAAATATTCAAGTGTGTCTCTCCAAAGGCAAATCGACTTGCCTTTATAGCACATAAGACCCAAATAGCCACCTTTCATGGCCAATCAGATTTTTCCTGCATTTAATATTTTTTCCACCCACTTTTGCTTTCCTAATGCAAGTCGCATTTTCTAGGATAAATCACTTTGGCCCATATGCTTTTTACATTATTTTGCCTTTTTTCCCACTAACCTTCTCACATTAGGCAAGTCGCATTTTTCCCTAGGATGGATAACTAATGCCAAATGCTTTTTGCCTTATGTTGTTTTTTTCTATTTTTAAGTTAATAATAATTTATTATAAGTGCATATGATATTTTTCTTTTATTTTATTTTCACTTTTGAACTTTATAATAAAATATTATAACTTAAGTCACCCATATTTTCTTCCCTTAGCCGTCAAAATAGTTAAGGGTCTTCGATTGGGAAGGGGATATTACAGAGGAATCAAAATTTGGAATCAAGTGATGCAAGTGGAAGTACTTGAACCTTTCACATGAATTAGAAAAAGCATTTAACTAATTCACTTAGAAATAATAATAAGTGATAAGAAAATATCAGATAAAAATAATGCTAAAAAGAGAGAATCGCTCAAATTCTGAAACTATTTCTGAAAAACCGTCTCATAATTTTGATACTGAATCTTCTAAATATGATGATGCAAGTAGTAAAAAGGAAATTACTAATTTTGTAAAGAAAATCAAATTGCTTGAATATGCGAGTAAATTAGGAACAAGGGAAGAAGTGGAACAATGGCTGTCCAATTTAGAAAGGTATTTTGAACTACAAGGAACTAGTAGTAAGGGAAGAACACAGATTGCTACCTATCCGTTAAAGGATGTTGCACTAAATTTGTTGTAGGATATAGTTAATTCACAAAATTTGAAGACCAACAAAATCAAATGGGAAGAATTTAAAACCCTCATTCAACAAAAATCTCTCTCGATTATTTTTTCAAGAAAGACAAAATGAGTTCTTTGATTTAAAACAGCAATGGAAGACAATAAACAAACTTTTGAATGATTAAATAGATTTGTGCTCTTCATAAATGGACAAGATAGAGCAATAAGGTTTATAAATGGATTAAGAGATGAGTTCAAAGCAAATGTATGGTGTGGGAAACCTACCACAATTGATGAAGCCTTCCAAATTGCAGAACAATTTGAGAAGTATAATAACATATTAAAGAAAAAGAGGGAAGAATTAAAAAAAAAAACATAACTATTCCCATTAAAATATTAGGAATGAGAAGAAAAGGACTTTCTCAACAATAACCCGATGCAAAAATACTAATATACATAATACTCAAAAGAATGGAAATAAAGATGCTCAAAAATACACTCAAGTGTGAAATGTTGTAATCGTGGAGACAATCACTATGCAAAAGGTTGTCCCAAAAACCTATGAACAAAAATTCAAATAACACTCAGAAAAATGAAACTCCACAAAATATGAAAGTGTATGTTGTTGTTAACAACTTAACACAAGTACAATACATTGTCAAATGTCTTTAGTAGAATTAAAAGGAAACATAAAAGGTAAAAATATTGTTTTTTTGGTTAATTCATGTAAGAGTTATATTTTTATTTTCCCGAGATAGTATCTAAATTAAAATTGTCTACTAAGGCAAATGAACATGTACCATGGAGATGGTTGATGGGAGAATAGTTGAACATATGAGAGTTGTCATTGAGAATCTAAACTTCAAATGAGGTGATGTAGAAACTATAGACAGATTCCACCTTTTGAACCTTGGCCAATATGATGTTATCTTAGGAATGACTTGGCTAGAAAGAAATGATAAATTAATGGGTTGTGAAAATAAACAAGTCTTTATAGGAGATCAGATTAGATATAAACGTTGAGCCCATACTACAAGAATTTATGCATGTGTTCCTAGAAGAAATAGATGAATTACATCGTCACAGAGTCTAAAACATGTCATTGATCTAACTCTCGGAGTGCTGAACCAATATCCAAAGCACCCTATACAATCAATCCCCAAGTTATTGAACTTAAGGTATAATTGGCGGAAATTAGTTAAACGAGGGAAAATCAGACCTAGTGTTTCTCCTTGGGGTGCACCAATGCTCTTTGTTAAAAATAAGGATGGTACTATGTGGTTGTGTATTGATTATCGACAACTAAACAAACTCACTATTAAGAACAAATATCCCTTACCTCACATTGATGATTTGTTAGACCAATTGAGTGGTGCAAAATGTTTTTCAAAAATTGATTTATGATCAGGTTACCATCAAATTAGGATTAAGGAATCTGACATTTCCAAAACTGCTTTTCGAACCTGTTATGGTCATTATGAATTTGTAGTTATGCCTTTTGGTTTAACAAATGCACCAGCCAATTTTATGACACTAATGCATGATGTTTTCAGACCTTTTTTGGATGTATTTGTGATTATCTTCTTGGATGATATACTTATTTATTCTAAAAATGAAAAAGATCATGAGCAACACCTTTGGTTAGTTTTAGAAATTTATGACTCAAGAAAAGTACTTCCTGCTGAAAAGAATTACCCTACCCATGATTTGGAATTACTTGGCATTGTCCATGCTCTCAAATTTTGGAGACATTATTTGTTAGGAAACAAATTTGTATTAAAAACAGACCATAGAGGATTACAACACATTTTCACTCAACCATTATTAAATATGAGACAACGAAAATGGGTAGAATTGCTAAGTGAGTATGCCTTCGACATACATTATGTTCCTGCCAAAAAAATGTGGTAATTGATGCTTTAAGTAAAAACGATGCGCAAATGTTTTAGCCCTTGAAAGAAGTAGCTTTGAACAAACCATTAAGACCAAGTTACCTACTAATAATTATTTTTGTGAACTTTATGAAGGTTTGAAGAATAAAACTCCCAATGTTCATCTAAATGATAGACTCACTTCATACTTACTTGGAACCAACGATTTGTTGTACCATAAAGGTAGATAAATCTCCCAGACCTTAAACAAAAATCTTAAAGGATTCTCATGATACACCGATTGCAGGCCATCCCAGATTTCAGAAAACATACTTATGCATTAAAAAGAATTACTTTTGGCTGAAGATGAAGTAACACATTTGCAAATATGTTCAACAATGCTCAACATGTCAATACATTTACAGAATAAAAGATATGTATTCCACTATTATAAAACATTGTATTTTGATCTCTATAACTCATATGATCTTTATATTAATATAATTATGTATTTAATTAGCCAGATCTCACTGTTATTTGTGTTTGAAGCTTTAAATCATCATTCTGATATGTGTAAATATAAAAGATTTATGGGAACACTCTATTCATGTATACATTCTGTCAAAATTGTTGATTCCACTAATCCGTGTGATTTTAACAATTAATAATTCATAAAATGGTGTTTGTATACTCTGTGTTGTGATAAATGGAAATGCAGAGCCGTATGTGATCGATCCAGTGTCGAACTTTAAAATGTATTCTATATTCATATATTTCACATTTTAATTGATAAAACCTACAGTAGCAATTCTGTTGGTCCACTTATCACTGAGTTGGACGTTTTTTATCCCGTGAATTATTAAACTGAGTTAGTCGGGTTTCAAGAATTTTACTGCATGGAAACATCTCGGTTTATCACATTCAGACCCAAACACTGACCCATAACTCTCCCAGCCTACCAAAAACAAGTAACTGTTGCCACTTCTCCCTATCTCTACTCCGTCGTACCATGGTTGTGTTGGCATTGTGTTGTCATTGATGTCAAAAGAGTGTGTATGTGGTGTTGTCATTGTTGTCTGAATGTCATTGATGTCAAATGAGGTAAGAAGCATGAAGGTTGATTGGTAGTGTCTTGTTGAGTTGAGATTGCATGGTGTCTCATGGTGTCTTGAGCAAGTGTAATGGCTTGTAGGAGTGTTGTAGTGACTTACTAAGGTAGATGGATGATGTCATGATGTCATGAAGTGTGTTGAAGGTTCTTGCAGGTTGTCAAGAGTGGCAAAGTGATGAGGAGGTCAGTTTTGGTGAAGCAAGCATGTTTAAGTGGCCTAATTAGGAGGCCTAGTCAATAGAATGAGGTATTCATGATGTGTAGCAGTTGGATCTGCATGGTGAGAGCATGAGTATGAGGTGTAGGGACACTCACAAGTGTCTCAAAGTTCAGATATAGGGTTGAGACTACTTTCTAGGTCTGTACCTAAACCTATTCTTAAGCCCTAGGTGTCCAAATGAGATTGGTGGGACAGTTTTCAGCATGGATATGCAAAGTTGATCATTGGCAAAGGTGAAGCAGGTTGTTCTTGAGGTGTGGTCCAAGTTTCAAGTGTTGGTTTGCAAATTTGAGCAAGATATTGCATTTTTACTCCTACCGAGTTCCTAAAAGTGAGATTTTGAGCTCGAATTGAACTTTTGATGCTCGTGGCACATGTGAAGTAGTTGGGGAAGGGTCCTAAGATGACTTTTCGGGCATTAGTTCAGAGATTAAGGGGAGAGCTTTATGAACAATCATTAAGAAGCTAAGGAGGTTCTAAACCCTCCTAAAACCCTAGGTATGAAGCGATGGAGAAAAAGATGATCATACATGCCCGCACTGATTGTTTGCTCAAGTTTGATGATTGAGATCAGTAGAGGACTCCTCCAGCTTTTCTCCAGGTGCAAGTTAGGTGTTTTTGACTGTGTGTGGATCCCACTCAAAAGGAAAGTTTCTAAAGAATTTGATATTTCTCTCAGGTTTTGCATTGGACCAGGTGAATAAATTGATTGTGGAGGAAGTATGGGAGCTATACTTCATGTCTAGAGTGGTTTCAAATCAAGTTTGAGCCCTTAGGAGGTTTGTTGAAGTCCATTTTGCAAGACTGGTTTTGGGGCAGTTTTGGGCAGTTTCAAGTGACCTGGTTGCAGAGGTGTTTTGATGGTGTTTCAGTCTGATTTGTGGCATGGTTAGCATTTGGTGATGACCCTAAGGTCATGAGCTTTCCATTGATATATCAAACTTTCATAGTTGAGGAGATTTGATGAGGGTTTGGCTTCAATCTTTGAAGACTAGTTTTGTAGGTCTTAAACCTAGTCGAGCAATTGTTCTTTTTGATGGTGTCATTGCATGAGATGATAGTTCTAAGTTGTTCAAGCTAACTAGAGGCATGATGAGGACTTAGACAACATGTCTAAGTGGTTTCAAATGTTTGGAGAAGTGCATGGTTGCTCAAGAACAATCAGATTTGGCGAGTTGGCGCTTATAATCTATTAGGCCTTCATGTGTCTTAATGAGAGATTTGAGTATGTATATGTAATCGCCGACCTATATGGTCCTTGTAGGATGTATTTAGGATGTTTTTATGATGTTTTAAATGTATTTGCCTTATAAAGGCCGCCTAGTTGTATTTGGGTCTTAAGTCATGTATAAAAGCAAGTAAAGAAGGCTTATTTGAGTATCTAGTTAGAGGATGGAAAGTGCGAGCTAGAGGGCAGATTGTGGAGGTGTAAGAGGTCTTTGTGACCATCAAGAGAGGGAAAAGATGGTGTTTTGATGTTCTAGAGTGTGATCAGATATGGGCGAGCTAGGTCAGATGACCTAATCAGCTTGAAGGAAGAAGTTTTGAGCTTCATGGGTGTCATCATCAGTTGTTGGTGCAACATTTCAGAGGTGACAAACACATTAGGTGGCTTTAGTTAGTGTTGAGTCATCTAGGGGATTGGTGTCTCCTTGTAAGGTTGGTGCTCTACTAAATCTAGGGGTTGGTGCTCCTTGGGGTTGGTGTCTCACTAAACCTAGGGGTTGGTGCTCCTTGTTGAGTTGGTGCTCAACTAAATTTGAATCATGGCTCTAATAAAGTTTTGTTTCAGTGGGTTTTCTTCCCCTTGAGGGTTTCCCACTCATATCTTGTGTTCATGTGTTCTTATGTCTCATTTGCATGCATGGATGTTGTTATGTTTTGATGATTCATGTTAAGATGGTTTGAATGATTAAACTAAATGGAATGGTTGATGAATGCTAAAGTAAATTTGAATGAAAGTTTTAAGGCTCGTTGATCCACCCCCTCTCAATGATTGTGCTTCCAACAGGTTGAAGTCTTCGAATTCCGACACGTGTCAACATTCTAGGTTATATCCTCTCGAGTCACCCTCAACTGAGCTCTCTTGAAGTTACCCGACACCCAATCACCCGATTTGGCGACATGTGTTCGTCGTCAGCTGCCTTCCCAATCAAATAGAGCATATACCATATCCCCATAACCCGAAAGCTTGTCATTGGCCCGTAAATTTGTTACCGCTCATTGACCACATGTCCACACCATAGAACCCATATCGTTGTCGATCAAATAGCCGGAAATATGTCGTGTCATCCTCTTAATTCAAAGCCGACAACCCGATAATCGGAATCACGCCAAGTGTCTCAATCCCCTCTAAACCATATCCACTCAGAACTCACATTTAAAAATATATCTCTATATGTAAAATGTCGAGCACCGCAACCATACCTCTTTCTCCACATCAAGTTGCATAAGTTGTTCTATTTAAAATCTATACAAGTGCTTATTTTAATACATGTGGTATTAGAAACCCGTGAATGTTCTAAGCCTTAGCCGTTGTCGAGCTCTTTGGCTCTTCAAGTCACAAACTCGTGAACTCACAAACTATTATCAATTATTATCTTGTCTCTTTAATATCAAGCAAAACACACACCCTACTAAAGAAACCCTTGTGATTATAATTAATTCAAACGTTGATCCTAGAATTTGGGAAAAAGCAACGTTACAAATATGACTAAAGGTTTTTGTCATCAAGGTTTACAGGACCTAAGGATGTAGGTTCAGCTTAGGAAAACTAGTGAAGTAATAAAGATACATGCCATGTCATCTATGAGATGAAAGAATAGTAAAGGGTTTCCTACCTTCCAACAATGTTTTTCCCATTCCTCAAGACCTCACTTAAGGAGCCATTGGCCTACTACGAGGATTAAATACGGTGTGAAAATGTAGAGGCATTGAATGATAGATATGTAGCCTCTTACTCCCGTCAGAAAACACACCACACCCCAAATGACCTCGAAGCTTTGTGACAAGGCCAACTGTGGAGTTTGAGCTTTCAACTAGGATAGGGGTATGCCAAATGATATCATGTCTTTTTTGTTTGTGATTGACTTTTATGATAGTATAATTGCCTTTTTCTATTGTCTTTTGCTTGATGTTTCTTTTGATAATATGGCTTTTGGCTTTTATTGTTCCTCCTCCATACGGATTCGGAAGGCTGATCAAATGGGTATGAAAGATGACAATGCTAGAGAGCTTACACTTAACCGCTATAGAGGAAGACCTACAAACTAGGATAATTAGGTACATGTAGACCTACCCTAAGAAAAGAGTGCGATCTCAACTCCAACCTAAGTGTGTCTCAAGTGAGAGGAGCGGGAAAGGTGAAAATGCAAGGATAAAATGTTGATACAACGAAGGATAAAGCTAGTAGTTGACCACAAGAAGAAAATAATAATTCATAGGGAATGAAGATTGAAAGAGATGAATTGGGTAGTGTAGTCCTGTAGATCACAAGTAATGTCAAGAGATAAAACTGTAAACCTATGATAGGACCAGCACAAGCATAGAGAGTGACAATACCCAAGTGAGAAAAGAGTGTCATAAAAGTGATAAAATTGTACCAAAAGATCCAAAAGAAAGCAAATGGTAGAATAAATCCATGATGGAAGAGATATCAATGCCGGATATAGAGATCAGAAAATATATCACCAAAGTGGTTCAAGAAGAGGACAATGGCCATATATGCCCAAGGGGGATAAGATGTCAAAGACAAGTTGTAAAAATAAAGAAAAACAACCAAAGAGCTCCTTAAGGAGGAAATGGCCGTATGAACCCAAGAGGGATAAGATATCAGAGGCAGGTTATAAAAACTAAATAAAACAATATATTCAAGTAATAGAATATTCAAGCATTGCGATATTCAAGAATTAAAATTATGATAAATTGAGATAATGATAAGATGTCAAAGCTATGAAGCATGTATAATAGTATGTCAAAGCTATGAAGGATAGGTTCTTAGGCTTTTTGTCGAGACCAAGCTGGCAGTCCTATAAAAATAAAGTAGGTTGTGAGGTGTTAGTCAAGAAATGAATTGACCGAGCTAATAGTCTCATAAAAAGCATAGGTTGTAAGGCACTGGTGGGGAAATGAATCAACCAAGCTAACAATCCTATAAAAGTAAAGTAGGTTGTGAGGTGCTAGTTGGGAAACGAATCAACCAATCTAACAAGATTGTAAAAGGAAATAGGTTGTGAGGTGCTAGTCGGGAAATGAATCAACCGAACTAATATTCTTGTAAAAATGAAATACGTTGTGAGGTGTTAGTCGATAATCGAATCAACCCAAACTAACAATCCTATAAAAAGAATAGGCAATGAGGTGTTCATCGAGAATTGCATCGACCAAACTAAAAATCCTAAAAAATTAAGTAGACTATGAGGTGTTAATTAGGAATTGAATCGACCGAACTAACAATCCCATACAAAGAATAGGTTGTGAGGTGTTAGTCGGGAATTGAATCAATAGAATTAACAGTCCTATAAAAATAAAATGCGTTGTGAGGTATAAGTCCGGAATTGAATCAACCGAACTAACAAATCCGTAAAAATTAAGTAGGTTTAGAGAATTGAATTGACCGAACTAACAATCCTGTAAAAATAAAGTAGCTACTGAGGTGCTTGTTAGGAAATGAATTAACTGAACGAACATTCCTATAAAAATACAAAACAAGGATAAAGCTCAGATGAGTGAGAAACTATGTAGTAGGTAAAGATAGGAGGTAAAATAGTAGAGTAAGATAAGATAAGAGAGCAAGAAATGTGGTAAGAGAGTGCAAGTAGTTATGACATGTGAGGTGGCATGCATATCTAAATGCACAAGGAGAACATACCCTTGGTGGGGTATGCTCTCAAAAAGGAGGTTTTATTCTTTGAAGATTTCTTGGAGTTGAATTTGTTTGGATTCAATGATTGCAAGGTTTTTGGTTGGAATGTGAGGTGTTAGAACATGGAAAAATATGGAAGGTATCGTAAGATGCCCCAAACTAGAGGATGAGTGAGAATAGACATCATAAGATGCCCCCAAAGGTAATAAGATGGTAAAAGTAGAAAGTTATTAATATTAGCAGAAAGCAAACGTAAGCATCAAAGGATGCCCCCACGCGTGAAATGAGGGAAGGATATGCATCGGAGGATGCCCCAAAATGTGAACTATGAGAAGGATGGGCATCAATAGGTGCCCTAAAGTATCAACTATGACAAGGATGGGCATCAAGAGATGCCCCAAATTGTGAGAAAAAGTGAGGTAATGGACCATTGTAGGTGGTGTCAAGTGTGAGATCCACGCATTTCTAATTTGCATGGTGATTTGAAGCAGAATCTAGCTAAAATAAGAGAGATTAGAGAATTTACTATGGTTTGTAATGACGTTGAGTCAAAAATAGCAAAATTCCATACAACACCGGCCATGATGTAGAAATCGGGTGGCCTGTGCATTTATCTCGCAACAAACTGAAATAAAACTGCATCGGGTTTTTCCGGTAACGCCAATGTTGGCTGGTAGAATGAGGGTTTTCTCAATTGCATTGACTTTTTCCAAGGGCTGATGCAGTTAGACTGGTTTGGATTTTTCTGAACTACATTGTGCTTTTTAGCAGAGTGGTCAATGCAATCAAAAATGTCTAATTTTATGAATTGAGAGAAAAAAATTGAAATTTGTTGAATCACCCAATTGGTGTTTTCCAAAAAGGGAAAACAGAAGGGTAATAAGATGAAGGATTGTCGTTGCTATTAAGTGAAAATTGGTATGTTCATGACGGAATTGATCATAGATGTGAAGATCATTTGGATCTTCGGCTATGACAAAGTGAGAAGAGATGGGAAGATCCTCTTATGGGTATTCATCCATGATAGTGTGATAGAGGAAAGGACGAGGGAAGATTCGCTTTTAGATCTTCGTCCATGAGAGATATAGGAGGACACATGATTGGATGTGAAAGGTTCTAAGAGGATTGCATAAAACCAACAATGAGATTTGAACTTAGAAGCTAGAAAGGAAAATTTTGACAAACAAGGTTAGCTTAGCAAATGGATAATGCTAAGGAGCTAGGAGAGATAAGAAGCAAGAGGTAAGGAGTTGATAAAAAGTTGGTATTAATTTGATATAAAGTTGATATGAAACAGGATAAAAATGAATGTGAATATGACTCACTCGTGAGGTGGAATAATACTCATGTTAGGTTCACCGTAATGTATGTGGGCTAAGAGGGTCAATAGATTATGGTCTCCTCTCGATAATATAGATTAGGATATATAGAAGACATTTCTAGGGCCGAGACACAAGCCAAGATCAGTAACTAAAAGGTGTACGATCCGTGGATCTAAAAGACAATAATCCACACAATATTAGTGTAGGTTCCAAAGCCTATGACTAGGATAAGGGATGGGGCTTTACTTAGATTTTAGGTTGTAAGAATAAAGATGATAAGCAAGTGCATATGAGATGTCTATAGTAGGGTTGAAAGAATAAACAAGAAGGCAAGAGCATGCCAAGAATCTAAACTCGGATAGTATAATCCAAATGATGGATGCAAGGAAAGGGCCAAAAGAATAATAACACAATAGACAAAGAATATGCTACTCTATCCTAGTCTATATACATGATACATCAATCATAATCAATAAAACCAAATGTAAAGAAAAAGAAAGGTTAGGGATACTTACCTTTTGAAAACACTATTGGTTAATTAACTACCCCAAGGTTAGCAGCACCATATGAGAGAGTTATAGGTGGATGATCACATGAGGGATACGTGTAGAAGACCCGAGTAGACCAAACTTGGGGACTCCAAAGACTTGATAAACCTTGTTGGTGCAACTCCTATTCTTGTTGCTCCTAGTAACTCAATGCTCCAAAGTAGACTCCCTAGTATAAGCTCTTTTACACCTTAAAACCTATAAGACCTTTAAGGGCAGCTTAGCAAGCAAAGGCAAATTGATATCTGATGATGTGATGTATGGAAAATGACCCCAATGATGACTATAAATAGGAGACAAATTGAAGTTGCAAACCTTCCTAGTCAAGTCAATACAATCGGCTAATAGAAAGTCTTGACATACGACATCAATTTGTCAGCATGAGGATCCCAAAAGGGAGAAGGCATTGAATGGAGCAAAGACTTAGAAGTAGATGTGAGGGTGATATGACAAGGATATGAGGGTGTTGTAAGCAGGTGTGAAGGTGATAGTAAGAGGATAGTAAGAGATCCGGAGGACAATTTCAGTTACCGATGTTTCCTAAATCTCACGAAACTAGTTGATACGGAAGTGCTCTTTAAGAGCTCTCTCGACGCCTTTTGAACGGAGGAAAACAATGTCCGCACGAGTTAGATATCGTCCGCTGAAGTTCAGCTCCAACTAAGAAAAATAAAGCGCAAGTTTGCACAATCCTAATGTGGCGGAACGAGAATGCGCCAAGTGGTAGAACGTGGTGGCGACAAGTGGTTGTCTTCCCAAGCAAAGAATGGTTTTAGCCTCTCGGTCTTTGGCAGCAATCGAGGTGGGTCCCACATAGAGTGTCGAATGGAGGCCCAGTGAGCTGGGATCCGCTTTTTGTATGGAGGGGGACCCTGCCACCATTCTTCACTATGCATAGCATGTGAATTTGCTTATTAAGCTTTACCGATGTCCACGGATGGTGCATGTGGGACAAACTTGTCACTATTTTGCAAATCTTCCTCCTAACTCACTGAGTTACCTACCAAGCTAAGGATCAAGCTAGGAGTCAAGCTCCTCATTATCTTGCCAAGTCATAGCAGTCACTGTCGAGGAGCCAACTCATTGCATCGGTGGTCAAGCCACATCATTACAGCGAGCCGGCCACGCCAACCAACCTACCAAGCTATTAATCGAGCCCAAGATACTTGTTGAGCTTGAGAGCTCGTGGATCAAGTTCTAACAACTCATCAAGGATCGACTCGGGGCCCAACTCCTAAGGGCTGAGACCAAACCGAGCAAGCCGGGGTGAGTCAAGGGCCGAGCCCAACAAACACAACTTACTCGCAAGCCAAAGTCGGATCCAATGCAACCAATCGAGCTCGTGGAGATCAATGCACAATGAGCCATGTCACGTGGCAAGTTAAGAGCCAAGGCCAAGCCGCATTACATGGCGAGTTGGCTCGCCAACAAAACTCTTGCATAGATGTGACCGAAGTCACAAAATAGACAGGCAGGCCGAGGCTTAATAAAGCCTAAAGTTATCTACAACTTGCACCATGTGGGATAAATATCCCCACATAGCAATGCACCCACATTGGAGGTGGAAGTGGGAGTCGAAACTTGCCCTCTTGGGCAAATGGATAAGAGCCTAGCTAACTTAGCCAACGAGCTGATCAAATATAAAAGCGAGCTCACAAGAGTTAAGGGGAGTTGCAAGAGAACTATGTAGCCCCTAAGCTCCTTAACATATTATTACATTGCCTTTGGCAATCTCCTACTTTGATACATTATCGATCTTGTCACTTATGATTACTATGTGTGTTATATTGATACGCCCACCCAAACGGGAGTATTATTCTCCTATTTCTGAACCTATATTGTGACATTTCACCCATTTAGGCCCATATCGATACATTGGGGCACATTGTTTGCACCCATCTTTTAGACATAATTGTTTATAACACCTATCTTAATTTTTCATGGGCACGTGACACATTGTTACACTTTGCCACAAATTATACTTACGATGGGGCATATCATTGCTCCTCTATTTTTATTTTTCCCACTGCTATCACGACATGCTAGAGCTTTCACGATGACCTATTTCTCAAGATTATGTTACGGATTACATGTTACATATTGTGCTTTTATGATGACCTCTTTGTCTATGGTTACATAACTTTCATGATTATGCTTTGACTACATGTTACACATTGTGCTTACGTGATGATATCATTTTCTATGTTTACCTACCCTGCCATAATTGTATACATGCTTTGACACAATTATTATAGCTATTGCTTTTATACAGGTTATACGTGGTGCACATAATCTTTTCTTTTGTAACGGGGATATGCAGGAACAATCCCTCCCTCAAAAGGGGGTATACAGTCAGCTTTTCTACATTTTGGAATACAAATAGAACATAAGATCAATGAGGATCAGGAACACCACATGGAATACAAATGGAACATGAGATCAATAAGGATCTGTACATCAATATTATTTTGGATCTAAGGGACAATCAGGAACAAAAGATTGTGTTTCTTCGGCTACAGCAGAGCACCTGTTTTACCTCTTGGTTTACCTGTCAATTTACAGTAGTGTTGTATTAGGATCAAATTGTATTTGCATCTCTGGTCAAGAAGTGCACACGCTGACATCGAAATTTCTCTATATAGTAGGGTCATTTGGGATCCATAGCATTTTTCTCCATCAGCAGAGACAATTTTCAGAGGCGGCATGGTTCCCATACCACCAGGGGTATTTGTTCCTTTTGCCCATTTCACCTTTTCAGTTTTTCAGTTGATTACATCAACATCTATCGAGACTTTAATCCACTTCTATGCATTCATTGTTGCTTGCAGGTACACACAAGACACTTTGCAACATGAGATCAACTATTTCAGCACATTCTCCTCAACTCATGCACAAGTAAAGTTAGGCATTTTCTCACTTTCCTTTAGTGTAGTATGCACACACCGCATTAAAGGGGAGCATTCTGTAGATGCTAATATTGGTACGAACCTTGTTATGAAATGTTTTTAGTATTGTTTTGTGCATATGGATCGTTGGTTCATATTAGGGTCTTATTGATGCATTTTCCCCTTGTGTTGAGCTCCACATGTCTTCCCTTGTCTTAGTTTTCCTTGTAACTTGATGTTTTGTTCACTTTAGGTCAATGATAATATGTCCCTTCAATCTGGAATGCTTGAAAGCGTACACAACAACTATTAATTTTCATTTGTACAACCTCAAATGCTCTCGAAATGTCCAAAACATTGTTTAGAGTTTTTAGCTGGTACATGTTCAGCCAGGTAGGTCAAGTTTGGTGCCGCCAAACTTGTCTTGCTTGCTGAACCTGTCCCCTTCAATATTTTTAAAACGTTTTATTATTTGGGTCAGTTGGACCTCTCTTATTGGTCATCTTTCAACCCTTTGAGTCAGCTTTTTCTAGCCAATACATTTCTAATTAGAATTCAAGAAGTCTAAATATACAATTCATTCTAAGGCATGAACAAGTACCTAGCATTTCTAATTCTCCTCTTAAGGACTGATTCTTCTCTAAAGGAGCTCTTTTCAAATTTTTCAAAGATTTATCTAATTTTGCATGCTTGTTCCAAAAGGAGGCCTTAGTGAAGTTCATGTTGTTGTTATTTTTACCTCTAGGGCGAGAGTGAGGCACATACACTTCACTTGCATGAGAAGAACTACATTGTCCATAATTTAAATGGATACATAGTACAGTGCTTCCATTCAGGAGGAGTGGGAGGTCAGTTTGAGATTAGTCTAGGACTTCCCTTCTCATGCTCCTTTGAGTTTTGCTATGGTTTCAAGAGAAAAGAATATATTACAGCTACCTTGCACTTCATCAAACAAATACAGAAAGGGTTATTACTCATCAGAATCAAGGAAGGCACACCAGAAGTTTCAGTTCACTCAAACATGCACAGGACTCGTTCGCCACACAATACAGATTCGGCAACCCAAACTTTCCCAAGAGAGATTTGGCAGCCCAAATCTATCCCTCTTCGCCGAAACTGTCCCAAACAAAGAAAACAATCTAAAATTTTCAGAAGCTCTTCTTCACAGCATTTTGAGTCTTCTCCAAACTTCTCCCAGTCTATCTGTAATCCAGGCAGTGCAAATCGACTAAGTATATCTCTCTCTATTCTACTTGTGATATTCTTTTCTCTAATCTATTAGTCTCCCTATATTTAGCCTGATTTCAGATTCTTATTTCTATATATTATTGTATATTCTTGGGGTCTGAATAAGGAAAAGTTTTAAATCGTTTATGCCATTGCATATAAAATAGTAAAAACACAATTTAAGTTCTCCCATTACCTCTTGTTAACTACCCTCAGCAACATTTGCATGCTTTAATTTCGTTTGGCCACTTGCAAGTCACTCTATCTCTTGCGACAATCTTTTCTAAAATTTCAGGCTGGCAATGGTAAAAACATTTCCATTTTGACCTCTTTGATGTATTACTACCTTTGGAAGAGTCATTTGATGAATTGTTGTTATGTTTCCTTCCTTTGCCTTTGAACAGTGCACTGAATGCATTCTTTGTGGCGTTTGAATTTGATGCTTCCACCTGATCCTACTTCCTCTCTTTTTGCAAAAGAAGTATACTTCCCAAAGTCAAGATCTTGGGTCTCAACAATCAAATACAGAGACTCAACAAATGAATATAATGATGATGGTAAGATTCATAAGACTGAAGCTACTATCTTCATCATCAATTGGTTTCTCAATAGCAGTCAATTGATTGCTACAATCTTGTAGTCGCAAAAATAATCAAAGGTAGATCCTCCTTCCCACAACTTAGTAGAAAACAAAAGATTTTTAAGATACAATGACCACTCAACTTCTAATGTCTGGTATTTGTCTTTTAAGCTTGTCCACAATGTTGACACTATGGTGGAATTTCATACATCTAGTACTATTATGTCTGCAATTGACAACTTTGGAAGCATTAAAGCTTTTCTATACATTATGATTATATCATAATCTTCGGGATCATCAGCAGGTCTTTGTTCTTTGTTTCAAACAATTTGATCAAGATCTCTATTCTCACAAATAGTATCTTGTGGCTCCAAAAACTATTAACTTTCCCGGTTAACTTTAGAGACACGAGTAAAAGCAAATGTTGTAAATTTGCAATCCTTGACCACAGAAATTGACCACCTAGCTTACTAAAATTAATAAATCCTGCAACACGTCAATGCAAAGACCAAATTACTACCACCAACCACTCCAGCATGTTACTATGGACAATTTGGCAAAGTTTCAGCTATTAATATCGTCCCGATAAAAAGATGTCAAATTAATCGAGTTTTCCGGCAAAAGACAAATATTTCATTAATTTTGAAGTTCAAATGTTATAAAATTTTAAACTTTCAAACCCAAAACATTTCTAAATTTTATTAACCTTATAGTCTTTTGCACCTGCAGTGAATTGACATTTGGCTGCGTCCAGGCTACTGTCACGCCATTTCAAGTGTACGTTACTTGTGGCTCAAATGGATGCTTTTATTGTGCGTTAGGTTGCTGCACTCACACTCTAACGATTCTTCAAAAGCTTAAAAGATATTGATTCATATTGATTGGCCATACATAATTTATAGTCATCCTCCAGGGCAACTACATCTAAGACGAATTCCTCATTCAACACAACCTCCTTAAAATGCCTCCAAATGTCTTGGAGTCTCCACCTCGTGCAGCAAAGCCTTCATAACCTCTGCAGTTTCATCAATAACCACAGGCGATAGGTAGATGTTTTGTCAGATCTAATGCCACTCCTCATTGGGATCAACACTACAAGCTACTTTTCATGCATGCCCACCATCAGAGCACCTCTCAGAGATATGAACAGATGCACTGCAAAACAGATTTTTAAATGCCATCCTCCTTGCTTCTACCAAATTCAAATCAAAGCACAACAATGAGATGACTGATAATATTCCGGCTTTGATAATGGCTCATACCATATAAGCTATATTACTCAAGCCGTCACATTATATTACATAAACTTAGGTACTTGTAATGCTGGCAGATCATAACAAAATCCTAAACCCGTGTAAAAACACCTAAACAATGAAGATTGCATGCTTACAATAGGAAACCCAAACTACCTACTTTAACAAACTTAACTATTTGTTTGTGTTATTATCTAATAACCGCTACATTGACATTTTTGGTATTCAAATTCATCACATGGCATGTAAGTGAGGTGCACTTGTCATAGTTTTGATACCCATATCCATAGTTACCATGTTCTTACAAACTTAGTGAAAATTCTGTTTGAACCGTACTTTTTGGTCTGACCGAACTTACCGAACAAGTTCGGTCGAACATTATTATTATTATTATTATTATTATTATTATTTAGTTAAAAAATTGAAGCGTTTAAATTAAAAGAACTTCAACACAAAACAAAAACGAAACAAGAAACACTAATACCTAAGCACATAAAGGAAAAACTCCGTAGATAATATATTTATTTATTATTATGTGTAATTGGTTTTTCTTTTCAAATATCATCATATATGTATAGTATTTATTATTTATATATATTTTATATTTGTAAATTTTTTAAACCGAACCTATTGAAAAATTTCGAACTTCCGAACTTTTTCCCTCTCGAACTATCCGAACTTTTCGAACATGGTAACTATGCCCATATCTAATCTTATTAACCAACAATGTACATGAAAAACAAGATTCTCAAAAGGGAGGTCAATTGCCCTAGTTCAGGGTAACCAAAAAGAACATTCCTAGGGATGAGCAAACCATTATAAAATAAAATAATAATCAACAAGTGTGTGGCTGAACTTCAAATGATGGGTTTAAGGTATTTTAAGCTTTCATTCAAAAGTAATTATATTTCTGCCGCGGAGGAGATCGAAATTTTATCATTATACTGTAGAAATTGTTGAATTCCAACAAAGGAAAACTAAATTGGTGAGCAATTAAACAAATAGGACTGCTTAGAACAGAATGAATGCGGGGTCAGCAGGTAGATAGCATTATTCAGTAACACTGATTAGAATTATATGGATGTGCAATTATTGAGAAAGTTATTCAGACTCAATGTTTGTAAAAACCAATATGCTCCATGGTTATTCACAAGAATAAGGCGAAGGGGAACTACATTAGTCAAAATGAAGAAAATGTTAGCAGGGGTTACGGTCAGGCTGGCTCTGAATGTGGAGATATAGAATTCAAGAACTGTGAACTGCATTGGTATTTTTCAGGCTGAGGATTATTTTCTTGCAAGATATAGTAAAAGAAAATATTACGTACCTGCAATCATGTCAAAGATCTTGACTTGGCGGGCCTTTTCTGCTGCTTTTTCAAGGAGAAGGGATGTTCGAGCCTGAGTAGCAAACCGCACACATGAAGATTTATCAGAGCCAAAACATGCTTATATATAAATAGATGATTTGACCATCATGAAATGCATCTTCAAATGGAAGCACCATTTGCGTACCTTAGCTCGCTCCTGAGCTTCAATGGATTCTGCTGATCGGCTCCTGTGAGATATATTGACTACTGATTCAGGGACCTCCTGTAAGTGAACCACTAATTTCTCAGCTTCTTTATAATACACGTATGAATCCATAAAACTGTTACACATGAAAAACATGAATTCTGTTGCAAAAATCAGCTAGACCTGTGGCAAAATGTGACGACACTTGTGGAGATTGTCCATAGGGCGTACTCGAGCATTAGGAGGCTGAAGTCCCACAGTTCGAAGTGCTTCCAATGGATCAAAGTCGGGCTGCAGTTGGACCATACATTAGAACAGTACATGCTTTCTCCACATAAAGAAGCTTTAAAAAAATGGAATGTCCAAAGAAAGTGAAAGGAAGCAAAAAGACCTTTTATCAAAATATGCAGCGTGGCACGGACAAGGAAAGTATAAAAACCCATTAATTATATAATTCCCTTGTTTTTTTCCTTAAAGATTAAAAAGCTTTAGAATCTAAATGGCAACAGACACTAAAGATCTCAATGGTTTTGGTTTCAATTGAAAGCTGCTTTTTTAATTCAATGCTTATAAAGCAAAGAAGAGCATCAGATGAATAATCTTAACCTATCAATCCCAGTAGCCACACATGTTAAATGCTTTGCCATTAGAACATATTAGATTGTGTAATATACATATTTTAACTTTGTCAAAAACAAGAAAACCAAATGGAAATGAGTGTTATTGTGATTTCCCTTACAAAAACATTTAATAGCGCATGTAAATTTTCAAAACATTCTAACACATTTACGATCACTAAGATGTAGATTGTAATACAAGATAGGAAAGAACAAAGAGCACATAATACAACAATATGAAAGGGAGAATTTAATTCTATAGGAATGTAAGCTAATCTGGTAAATAGGTTTTAGGTTTCCATGTTATATTCCTTACCACTCGTGTTTGTTTGAAGATTTTCATTGATGGAATGTTCTTGCTTTATCATTGAGCCATGAGTTACTTATAGCTATTGTTTATAGATTCTCTGACATTTTTAGGGTTTTCTAGTTATTGCTTCCACAGAAGCCTCTGTACCAATCTGCTATTCTTTTGCTTTTGAATGCAATGCAATATTTGAAAATTTATCACATAACTGAAACATCCAATAATTGAGAATAAACTCCTAATATTCCAAGCCTAGAATATCACTTCACAATTGAGGCAATTATAAGCAGTGTCTCCAAGAAATTTGAATTGTCAGTAATAGACATTAAAGTGTCACATGATCTGTCCAGGATGGAGGTGATGAACTGACAGCTCCTCTATATCAAGTTGAGGAGAAGTTTAAGGCCTCTAATGAAAGCCTAGAGAATGAATTTACAACAAAAACAAAAACAAACACAGATAACAAGTATATATATCTCTATGCTATTCCACCATTCTTATGCTCTCCCTTTTGAATGCAATGCAACAATTGGAGATGGTATTTTATCACATAATTGAAACATCAAATCATTGAAAAATAGATGTCTACTAATCCAATTCAAGTATAGGATATTGCTCCACAATTGAGGCAATCATAAGAAGTGTTTCCGAGAAGTTTGAATTGTTAGTAACAAGCAGTGAGGTGCCACGTGGTCTGTCCAAGATGAAGGTTGATGAGCTGAATGCTCCTCAATATCAAGTTGAGGAGAATTTGGAAGGCTCTAATGAAAGTACAGAGAATGCATTTTAGACAAAAACTGAACAGACACAGATGACAAGTATATAAGGCAGTTCAATAACTCAAATAATCAACAAAAAGATGACTCTAGCTACAATGATAGAGGAAGAAAGAGACAAATCTTGAGAGGTAAAGGAAGGGGACATTATAGGTCAATCCAATGCTTTTAATGCAAAATAGATAGATACTATGAGAGGGATTGTCCACATAAGACCAAACTTTGGAGAGGATGGCAGCCAATACTGCAGTTGAAGAATCAACAGATGAGAACTTATTTTTCACAAGTTTAACAGCTGATAACGAAAAGGATTCTCGGTACATTGATTCTGGATGTTCAACATATGACATTCAATAAAAAATGGTTCAAGAATTCAAACAGCGATGAAATCCAGTCAAATAGAGTATATTTGATGATGATAAACACAAGATGTGAAGGGTAAACAAACATAATTAATTCAAGCAAATGGAGTCAAATCCATGAATATCAAGGTCCTTCTATTCAAGTGTTGAAAAAGAATATCTTAGTTGGACAAATGATGGAATGAAATTACTAGGTTTGATTAATAATTATAGTCAAAGATAACTTTAATAATCATGCAGTGGTAGCCAACGAATTTCGGCTAAAGAGATTTTATTCAAATTTTCAGCTTCAACAGCTAGGCCACATGCATTACAGGCTACAACTGAATCAGATAGCAGGTTATGGAGCCAAAGATACAGATATTAATATTATCGTGGTCCAAGATTGCTCAAGAATGAATACCTTTTATCCAAGATACTCATAAGTTGTGCAAAGGATGAACCTTTGGGAAAAATCCTAGAGAGAACTTTTCCAAAAATACAGTATACTGGCCCATGGAGCTGATCAATACAAATAACTGTGGGCCCATGGGAACATTCTCCTTGGGAAGGAAAAATCACTTCTTGACACTCATTGATGCTTATTCAAGGATTACGTTTATTTTTAAGGAAAAGCCTGAGTATTCGAGGATTCCAACACTTTTCCATTTCAACAAAGCACAAGTTGAGAAACAACCTCGTAGAAAGATAAAAGTTCTTCTAGGGTCAGACTTGGGGAAGAGTTCACTTCTAATGAATCTAAGGACTATTGTTGCTCACATGGCATCAAGAGGCAATTTACAACTTCAAACACACTTCTAACAAAATGTAGTTGCAGAGAAATAAAAACAGAACAATTGTTGAGATCTAGACAGTCAGGATATGGGTTCAGTATGCTGAAACAACAAAAATTATTAAAACCCCCAGGTATGATACACTGTGGGTACATTCGTACAATATATTTTTAAAAATTAAAAAATATAAATATATATAAAAATTTAAAGAAAAATGCATACTTATTAAAATTTAATACTCATAAAATCATATGGATTCATAATTTCATCATTCATGGAAAACAGATTTCAAATACTTTGTATTAATTCATGAAAGTTCAAAACATAATACATTCAACTTGCTTCACTTTCCTAGAACATATCATCTAGATGATCCTCAAAATCATCTCCATGAATGGCACTTGCAGCTCCACTCCCACTTGCACTAGCTCCACTGTCCAACCCTTGTGAAGGGCTCCTAGATGTTCATCATCGATGCCAAGTAGTGAAACATTGGACAAACAAGCAGCGGAAGCTTCAAAGTCAATGGTTTCAGGATGAATATCCCAAAGCTTGTTAGGACCTCTAGAATACTCTTTATCGCCTTACGCATTAGAAGGCACAAGTTGAAATGTATGTATACCAGATCCTCAACCTTCTTGGATGCCAACATGGTCCGTTTGGTTGAGTGGATGAAGCCATAAGTACTCCAATTTCACTCTGTTGAAGAATTACTAGCCACCTATCACAAAAAAATATACTATTAATATACAAAAATGAGTGTTATCATCTTAAATTTTAATTTTTAATTGGTAATCGAATATTAAATAACAATAGCAATAGGTCATAGGTACTTGACATCATGGCCATGTACATACCACCACTTGATTGGAGTCATGTTGGACTTGTCACAAAGAGCCTCTACCTCTCCCATGCTACCTTCTAGAAGATACAAACATCCCCATCTCATTGCAAATTGCACTATATATAGATGGATCAGGAAAGAACCTCCTGAATATTGCCCGTCCCATTTACTGACCTCTTAATCATCATATGGTGGTTGCCTACCAAGTAATCCAACTATTTCATTGCTATAATATTTGGGATTTAAGGCATAGGCAAGGAGATGCAATGGGGTGGTCATTTTGTTCCACCTCTTCATGACCACACTCTTAACTTCATTATAGAAGTTTTCTTTAGGGTCTTTCTCTTTGGCTTGTATGATTTCTTTCATTTTCTCAAGCATGAAGTCAATTCCATCATAAATTTTTCCTATGCAAGCACTATCTTTGTCTACAAATCTAATCATACAAAGAACAAGCTCTGTGAAACTCAGCAAATACTCAACTTGTGCCCACCAATCATCATCAAGGATCAATGTCTTTATCTTATGGGCTCTTTCCGTATTTGATTGCCTCCAGATGGTCCAAACATTGTCAATCACCATATTGCTCAAAGCATGTTTTACCTTCACAAGTCGTCTCAAGACGAGTGTGTGAGAGGCAAATCTAGTCTCAACAACCTATAAAATATTAAAAAGGAATGAAAAGAATTCAATAACAATACAAATTGATTTAAAACTAAAATTTAAAATAAAAACTTAAAAACTTAAAACTAATGAATTGTTCCCTTACCTTCAACAACTCCAACCTCAAGAATCTTCTGAAAATGGCCGAGACGTGATGGTTGGTGACAAACATCTAAATTTCATTTGCCTCTGTGTATATTTTCTCAATCCATGGGATTTTCCCAATCTTCTACAACATCAGATTGAGGGAGTGTATTGCACATGGTGTCCAAAATATGTGTTCATATCTGCCCTCTACTATCAACCCTGCTACCTTGCAATTTTTTGCATTGTCCGTGATGACTTGGACAACGTTTTGAGGGCCCACCGACTCAATAGCCTCAATTAGAATGTTTGCAATAAATTGTGCATCTTTTATTTCCCCCTCACAATCAACAACTTTTCAAAAACATTGCCCCTTTAGGGCTTATTGCAACAATGTTGATAAGAGGTTTGTTTCAAGAGTTTTTCCATCCATTTGATATAATAGACACTCCTGAATCCTTCCAAGAATCTCTAATCGACTACAAAGAAGTTTGTATGTGGTCCACTTCTTTCACCAAGAGAGATGTGCAAACCTTCTCATAGTTAGGGCCTTTATACCCCTATGGCGCTTCATTAATGTCTCTCACCATTTGTTGCCAATATGGTGACCTCAACACATTGAAGGGCAACCCACATGCATAAATACACCGAGCTACCAATTCATCTGCAATGTCTCTCTTCTCCAAGTTGAATTTTTTTCTAGAGGTCTTTTGTTCTCTTTCGTGATGTGGCCTCTTCATCCAAAGGAGTTTCAACAAGTAGAGTTTCAATCTGACTGTCAATGAAAGGATGGTATTATGGTGGTGTCGGTGGTTCTTATACCCCTTTATTGCAAAGGAATAGTTCTAGAGCAAGCTCTTACAACTTGCAAGGAAGCCTCCTCTTGATCTTTTTAGTAGATAGATATTTTATTCTTGTCCACCTTCTTACTTGGTTTGATGCCCGTTCTAATTACCCCGCTTAAATGAGCCTTCATCAAGTATATGAGGACTTAAATGTCACATTACAATGGAGGCACACCCAAACACGAACACCACCACTAACAATGAGCTCTAACACTTCTACATGCCTCCATAAAGATAGGAAGGATACAATCTCACATTCGTGGGACACAGAAACACTTGTGTGCCTCCCCATGGCTTCCTTCCCCATACCCCCGAAGTGAACTTGATGCCATGGCTACAATTTTTATTTGCTTTAACCTACAATGAGACATGTTTTTTTAATTGCAAAATAATTTAATAAACTATTAAAAACAACAAATACAAATTATATAATTAATTTATTAACCCCTACACGTCATTATTTGATTTTGACCACCAAGTTCACCATAAATGGTGCAAGGCAAGAGCATACACAGAGGGTAGAAGTTTAATAAATTAAAACTCTTAAAAAACACTAGTCAAAAATTTTATTAAACGATTAAACCCTACACGTCATTCTTTGATTTTGATCACCAAGTTCGCCATAAATGGTGTGAGGTGAGAGCATACACAAAGGGTAGACGTTTAACAAATTAAAACTTTAAAAAACAACAAACCCTAAAATTTTAAACTTCAAATACAAAACTAAATTTAAAAATAATTAATATTTAAAAAACATAAAATAAATAATAAATATAGATAGATCGTGATCAATGATCATGAATGATGTGTGCAAACACATCATTCATGATCATTGATCATTGATCACATACCAGTTAATACATTAAAAAAATTGATAAAAAATGAAAACAAAAAAAGAACAATGGATGCATGGAAAATACCTAAAATCACTCCTTCCTCGTTGTTTGAAGTTGATCCTCCTTCAAACTCTTATTGTCCTCCTCCAAGCTTCTATCTCTCTCCTTCAACTTTCAAGCTCCCAATTTGCAAAAGATGAAAATTTGAGTGTGAATAGAAATGGAGGTAAGGGGTGTATAAATAGCATTGTAGTGGTGTCTTTATGAGGGTTGGGTAGGTAAATTAGGGTTAGGGTTCACTTTTTTAAGTTTGAGTGTTTTTTTAATTTTTTTGCATTTTTAAAAAAATGTGGGTACATACCCACAAGACCTGGTACATCCCCTCGCACAGTTTTTCGTACACAGACATACTCGGGGCACGTGGGTACGTACCCACAACATACCCACAATGTCCCAACACCAATTTCCGTACTTGGTATATTTCAGATCTAGTAAAGGTCGATATTGGACGTTTTAGTATAGTCCAAGTTGATATGTTAGGAACATGTTTAAGGAAAAACAATTAGGCAACAAATTTTGGGTAGAGGAAATCAATAATGTAGTATACTACTATACATTCTAAATATATGTCCCACTAAGCTAATCAAGGAGATGATGGCTAAGGAAACATGGTCATGACTCAAAGCACAAGCCTATACATAGGTTGTTTAGAGTTTTTGCAAACATAGCTTGTGCTCGTGTTTAAGATGAAACTAGGAATAAATTGAACAAAAGTGCTAAGTTTATATTTGTAGGCTATTCAAATGATGCAAAGGCCTACAGGCTCTTTAATCATAGAAAAAGGAAGAATGTGGATAGTAGAGACATGATTTTTGGAGTTCAAAGGAATAAACATGTTCATATTGATGCAAAAATGACGAGGGAAAGGAAATTGTGATGGATGAATAATCAAATACAACAGAATGACAATCATCTCAACCCCATCCAAAAAAGGAAGGTGCCCGGTGCTAAAAAAGACAATGAAGGATGCTATTACATTATTGACACAAATTTTAATAAAAGAACAAGAAGGTGCCAAACCAAAGTCAAACTTTACATTGATGACTACGATAATGAATTATGATGAGCCACATGTAGAAACTGAGGTATATCGAGAAGTAATGGATGAAGAATATAATGTCGTGATTTTAAAGAATCATATTTTGGAGTTAGAAGAGTTGTCACCTAGGAAACAGAGAGTTGGAAGCAAGTAGGCGTACAAGCCTAAGTACAATTTTGATGCCGCCTTAAAATACAAAGCAAAGTTGTGTGGATTAAGAATATTCAAAAAGAAAGGACTAAACTATAATGAGACATTTGCACCCGTGAGCTTGGATAGAAGAAAGATGGTCTTGCACGAGGAACACTGCAAGAGTGTACAATTTAGATGGATGTTAAAAATGCCTTCATCACAGGGAAAATTTGATTTGTAGAAACAATTGGAACAGCTTGTAGGATTTGAATAGAAAGGAAAGGAACACTTAAAGTGCAGATTGAAGAAGGCATTACATGGTCTCAAGCACACTCTAAGAGCATGGTACTCTCGAGATTGATAAGCACTTCAAGGGAAAAAAGGCTCAAACGAAGTCAATATGATCCCAATTTATATACCAAAGTGTGTGAGAAATATAAATTAAAAATTTTTCCTAAAACGTGGATGATTTGATCTATACAAGGAACAATCAAAGTATGTCTCCAAAATTTAAAAGAGAGGTGTACAAAATTTGAGAAGATAAATCTTGATGAGTTACATTACATCTTGGGGATTAAAATATGGCAGAATGGAGATGGCATTTTCATGTACAATCTAAGTATGCCATATAACATTCAAATATTTAATATAATAAAAAGAGTTGCAATATTACTTAAGACCCCTATGGAGGTCAATTTGAAGTTATCCGAACATAATGAATCAAAGTGAGTTGACCCAACTCTATAAAAGAAACTGATTAGAAGTTTGATCTCAACTAAAACCCAACGGATATTACTTATATTGTTGCTCTTGCATCCGATTCATGGTAGAACCCACAATGTCTCATGGGATAGTAGCTAAAAGGGTCCACATACATGAGTAGTACCATTAGTTATGGTCTACAAAAGATTTCATCAAACGCTCTTTGATGAAGAGGAGGGTGTTGGACCACAATCAAACAACTTCAACAAATGTTAGTCTTAAGAGCAAATCATCAAAACGTGCCCAAATATGCAAAATCTCAAGAACTCTCAAAGAGCATACAAGTACCAGAATACAGATCAAGACAGAATCAGAGGCTACATCCTCTGCTTACATACTCAATTACATCCAGCAAACATGATTTGAACTTTCAAAAAGTATCAAGGCATCATCACATCTTGTTTACCTGTTTGACTTTGTTTCATGCTACTAGCCCTTCTTAAACTCAAACCTTATTGCTTGGAATAACTTACAAGGAATTAGAGGCTACTGTTAACCTTTTTGGATACCCTTTATGGGCATACAACTCCTCTCAAAATTTTAGCATCCAACTCTAATCCCAACTCTTTTTATTCTCCTTTTACTGTTTTCAACTAGCCCTTTTCTTCTAGCCCTATTTACCTGCAAACCTTATAGTTGGGAACAACTTACCAATGCTCCCGAGAAACTGATCACATTTCTAGATACCCATTATCCTTGTCTAGATTTTCACCAATTTTCTTAGTCCAACTCTTCATACATTCCCCCAACTCACTAATCACCTTTGCAATTAGGCCTTCTAGGTCTTTACTAGGTCTTCAAACTGAAATTTGATCATATCTATCACCCACGTGTGAATATACTAATAAAAATTTACAGACATCTTCTTAGTAGTATAAAGACCATACAGTCCAAGATTCACAAGAACCCGGTTGATAAAACACAAATTATGATGTTTTTAGAAACGTGTTCCAAATCTTAGGACTGTGCTAGTAGCAAGCAATTGAAAATCAATAACTTTTGCATACGAGGGTTTTAAAACCTGAAACCACTTGCAAAAGTTTTGTCTTAATGTAATATCCCCAATGGGATACCACTTAAAAAATGCACAAAATATAGAAAATTGCAGCAAAGTAAAATACTGTTTTCTGCAGATTTTACAGTAGGGACAGCGAACTAAATAAAATCAATATCTCCCAAAATATTCATTCAAATTACTTGAAACTTAAAGAGGGCTTGATATTATTATAAAGGACATAATAACATTGTTTTTGGAGTTTTACATAAATTAAAATGCTGCCAGAAAAAGCACAGCGTGCCCTAGACAGCTGGAAACTTCAGAGGCTCGTAACTCTCCAAATACCGGAGCAGAAATTAAGGGTCTTTGGTAATAACATTAACAGAAAAGGGAAACAATATTTCCACCTTCAAATCTGAAACGGCCGACTGGAAAAACCCCCAAATAGAGGCTGTAACTCGCCTCGCTCGGAATGGGGTCGGAAAAATGATGGAGGCGCCTTCAACGTGCTACCATGCCCAGCCCAAACAGCTGCCGCCGAATCTAATCTGAGCCCCTCTCGATTGTCTTCCCCAAACGCCCAAAAACCCGTGAAATCCTTTCTCTGAAACCTCGACAATGACTCTACCACGCAGTCCCGTAAACGGCTCAAATAACAAACTAGGGTAGATCTCTCACTACCGAAGAATGCCTTGCTAGCTAGGGACGGGTCTCTCACCACCGAAGCTAGGGTCCTTGTGGGATTTGACTCCACAAGTCAGATGCGCGACAAAGAAGAATCGCATGAGAAGGGGTCGATAAAATGTATGACAAAAAGTTCCTTTTCTTCCTCCCCCGGCTCCTTATATACTTATCCTCATGAACAAGCCCCATAACCCTAGGCACATTTCATTCCAAGGAGGGGCCAATAAAATAAGAGTAACTATAGTTATTTTTCCTTTTTTGAGTCGCCTGTCCAAAAGTGACCCCAACGCAAAACCTGGGATATTAAAACCACGAGGCCCCTTCCCAAAAGCTTCCAATGTCCACGGCCCCCAGGTCCGACTCACGGCTAGGACTCGACTCGGCCCTTAGGCTTTGGCGCGCAGAAAAGGGGACATTACAGTCCTCCCTTCCCGAGAAATGCTTGACCCCAAGCATTATCCCGTCTGTGCGCAAAGAATCGAATACCGCACCGTAAGTTTCTCCATCTCACCCTCGCCGTCCACCAAGGATCCGTGTAATCCGGAATAACCAAGAAACCCCATGTCGTCATCATGACCTCCATATGGTACCAAGAGCAATGTTATCCATGAAGCAGAATGATACCCAAACCGACTCTCCACTGGTACCCACACCGAAATTTCCAATCGGTCCAATCCCTGCCAATGCAAGGCTATCATCATGGAATCACCCATGGCCTCTCCAATCAACTCCTGGGTATGAAAGTTCACTCAATCCTCGAGAGTTCCCCGTATCGGCTTTGTGAAACAACTTTGTTTACGCACAAATGGTGCTAACTCTCCCACTCGACCTGCACTCGTGTGAGAGCCAGGCTCCTCATACTATATCTCGATGTGCCCCGTGGAGGAAAAGTCCCAAGACTCCAAAGAGCAGATAACCGGCAATATCAACACCACATAGTCCACCTCCTGCGCTGAATGTGAACCGACTAAACAACCATGGGTCACTTTCATCTCTCCACTGACTAACACATGGGTGAAGTGCTCACCAGGCATAGAAGAAAAAGCATAGGAGTGTTGTCCCATGTCGATTCAACAAATGATGAACCCGTAAGCTCTAACTTGTCATAGTGACAAACCGTATATGCCTGTATAAAGTTGGGGATATCCTCCCTCAACTTGTGCCATATGAACCTCTCAGACATGAACCTGTAGGTCTCATCGCAGCTCAAATGCCCAGTCACGGAAGGACAATGCACATGTCGCAGTATCTCCATCCACAACCATGAATCTGACACAAGGCTCAATCTTCCCTGATAGAGGAGCATCTCATCCTCCAACTCTGTAGCTTGTCATCTTGTATGTGACCATCCAGAATCTCACAAGTGTGTCGTTCCTTGAGTACTCAACAAGCAAATGAGGTCTCCAATCTACCGAAACTTCAGATAACCAACATAATGATAAGCTCGGATGATCTGAACCTGTAATCCCAATCTCAGTAACAGCCTCATGTGCAACATTGTTGGCCACACCCACATCCATCATACTCCACATCGATCCGCAATAATAAAACTCCTCACCATGTCGGATCGTCCTCTCCTTCCCCTCAATTATAACCACCCTTGGTGCTCCTACACATACTCCCCTCAGAAACACATTCCTACCCTCGGACTTAAACTTCAGCTCTATCGTCTGAAAGTTAGTCCAAGACTCACCAAGAGAGTGAAGCCACTACACTCTCAGCGCTATGTTGGTCACTCCCATACCAACAATGTGGAAATCATTGGTAACTGTATAGTTACCCATCGTGATGCTCACTTGGGGAACCCGCCGTGTGCACCTCAAAGACTCTCCATTGGCTACAACCCCGTTGAGGCCCTCAAAATCCTCTGTCTGTAGTCCTCGCCTCTCAAACAATGAGGCATCAATACAGTTGTGGGTTGCCCCACTATCAATGAGTACCCCAACTCGCTGACCCTGCATAACTCCTCTAATCCTAAATGCCTTGTACATCAAAGTACTAGACAATGTGGCTATAGTTTTCCGAGGAAAAGTCTCCTCCTCCTACCCCGCATCAACGCACTATCCAACGCAACCCCATCTCCATCATCCATCTCGCGAGTCTCTATCTCCTCACCTCTGTCACCCTTGCTCTCCTCATAAGTCATCCTGGTGTGCTTTGTGTTTGCAACAAACAACCCGTCGAATAGGAGTCATCAAATATCCCACTTGTCTCATACCTTGTGATGTCACCATGAACCACAAGAGGTTGCGTTCCTTCACAATTCGACCGCTGCAACGACATGCTTCTTTCTTCACCAATCACATCTTTTGCGATCTGCCCTTGTATACCCTGAAATCTGATTTCTTTGTTTTCCTTGAAAATTTTTAGTTTATCCACATGAGGGATGAATGCAAATTTCCCAAAAGATGGAAGCCAATATGTCCAATGAATGATTCCAACTTCAAGTAACCCAAATGTACAAACACATTCAAGTACTTCACATCTCTTATTGACAATAAAGAAATGAGTTACCTTCTTTGTGCAAGACATATCTTTCCATGGACATAACTCATCAATTCCTTGTATGTTGGGAATACACATGGCTGCTCCCTCATCATACTTTATTCTCTTTCCCCATATTTTCATTTCACCATAAATGCAAGAGAAAGGGAAATCAATATTAGAACTCATGCATCCATAAAATTTATCATAAGGAACTTCATACCCTTTGTTGTACCCATTGATTCTCGTCATGAGAGAAGACAACACATCAGAAATAGCATAATTGGGGCTGCTCATCATGCCTTTGCAACTCAGAATTTCTGATATAGGATCAACATCTTCATTCTCCTTTGATTTTTCAACCCATGCATCATCGTTTTCCTTAACATCATCCAACCATGGCATCCTAAAAACAGCCTTACTTCTAGCAATTTCAACCACAATAGATACACCACATGCCTCATGTCCTTTCAATATCATCATGGGCCCCTGCATTATTTTCTTTGCCAACATATGGTTATGGGCTGAATCAAGAGCAATGTGAATGGAAGATGTGTTTATTCCATCGAGCATACCTTGAAACATGATTATGAAATAGACTTCCTCAATCATCCAAGCATGTAAATGTTGTCCCAAATAATAGAAACATGGCAACAACATAGAAGAAATCAACAAGCTAGGAAGATGGTAACCATTCTCATACCTTAGGATGCTAAAGTCATGAATGCACCTTGAATTCAACTCTTCTTTTTTAACAACAAAGTGCACCTTGATTCTTTGAGCACTTTGAGGACCAAATGCCCCCACTAACCCTTCCAAGGGTTCCACCATGTAGCTGGTATAAAAATCAGTCATGGGCTCTATTAATAAAACATTTTCTCCTCTCTTTATGACTGTTGTTATACACAGTCCAGCAGGCTGAAGATGATTAAAAAATATTCTCTTACCCTTTTTAGCAATCAGAAAACCAACGCTGGTACCTTGAGAGTTACTCTCCCTTCTTGAACCGGAGTCCCCAATGAAGGAATCATGCTTGCCAACACAAGACACATTTGAATTCCTTCTTTTGCTTATGAACTCCATCACAAAGTTTTCAAAATCAGAATTGATAGTTTTTTATAATGGCCACATATTACCAGGATCCCATAGCTTATAATGCCCATGAGCCCTTGTATCTGTTAAGTGAGCTACAACTTGCCACCATATATCATCCTCAAGATGCTCATATACACATAGTTGGAGTAATGGTCCAACAAACTCCATGATGAAGACTTCATCATCTACCTTACCATGCATCTCATGATGGAAATAAATCGGAATAGGCAACAATAAATAAGACACATTAGTGTGCTCTTCGTACCTTTCAAGGCCATCAATGTCCTCCGTGTGTTCAAGATAGACATATGTTGAGTTGCCCCAACATTGTTGCCTGAGTGCCTGTTGAAAGTATCTGAAAGCTGATCAAAAGTTGTTGGTTTGGAAATTACAGTAGGCTGCAATTTTACACCAATGTCCATGTGAGGCTCCTCCTCATGTGCCAGCTGCTCCATAGAGTCTTCTTTCGTGGGTGTAGGTTTCCTTGCATCATTTGCCCACATCTTTTCCTTGAACTCTTGTAAGTGTTGTCTTGCTTGAGTCGCTATCAACCTAGCAGCTCTAGCTCTGCTATTCCCTTCCTCACACCTTTTAAGAGTTTCCATTACATCCTCCTTGCTTGCATAAACAAATTTCTTCTCCTGAGCTGGAATAATTTCTCTAACAAGCAAAGTTTCACTAATGCAATTATTTTACTCAATGGAAATCATACCCTTTTGTCTAGAAGCTTCTTCTACAAATGAGTTTTTTTGTAATTCAGGTACCGGCATATGATGATCTTGCTTGGGCTTGCTACCAATCTTCATCATGCAATAATCTGGAAATGACATATTATCTCTGAAACCCTTACTCAAAGATTGGTATTTCCTCCAACAAGAATCCTCATCAATCACCTCTATTGGCCGCCCTTTATCACTGTTCTCACCATGTTCCTTATTGTTCCTAGATCTGCTTTGATTCAAATTCTGAGTGAGCTAACTTAAATACAGTTAGTGGCTTCCTGTTGTTTCACCATGTTGGTGAACATTTCCTTCATAAAACCGACATTGAGATCTTTCCAAACTGCCATATTTAACCCACACAGGCTGGAGGAACAACAGCTCTGATACCACTGAAATATCCCTAATGGGATACCACTTAAAAATGCACAAAATATATGAAAAATGCAGCAAAGTAAAATATTGATTTATGCAGATTTTTACAGTAAGGACAGCGAACTAAATAAAATCTATATCTCCCTAAATATTCATTTGAATTACTTGAAAACTTGAAGAGGGCTTGATATTATTATAAAGGACATAATAACATTGTTTTTGGAGTTTTACATAAATTAAAATGCTGCCAGAAAAAGCACAACGTGCCCTAGACAGCTGGAAACTTCGAGGCTCGTAACTCTCCAAATACCGGAGAAGAAATTAAGGGTCTTTGGTAATAACATTAACAGAAAAGGGAAACAATATTTCCACCTTCAGATCTAAAACGGCCGACTGGAAAACCCCCAAATAAAGGTTGTAAGTCGCCTCGCTCGGAAATGGGGTCGGAAAAATGATGGAGGCGCCTTCAACATGCTACCACACCCAGCCCAAATGGCTGCCGTGAATCTGATCTGGAGCCCTCTGATTGTCTTCCCCAAACACCCCCAAAACCCATGAAATCCTTTCTCTGAAACCTCAGACAATGACTCTACCACGTAGTCCTATAAACGGCTCCGAAATGACAAACTAGGGTAGATCTCTCACTACCGAAGAATGCCCCATAGCTAGGGGACGGTTCTCTCACCACCGAAGCTAGGGTCCCTGTGGGATTTGACTCCACAAGTCAGTAATACGCGATGCAGTAGAATGCACGAGAAGGGGTCAATAAAAATGTATGTCAAAAAGTTCTTTTTCTTCCTCCCCCGGCTCCTTATATACTTATCCTCGACAAAACGAGCCCCATAACCCTAGGCACATTTCATTCCAAGGAGGGGCCAATAAAATAAGAGTAACTATAGTTACTTTTTCCCTTTTTGAGTCGCCCTGTCCAAAAGTGACCCCCAACGCAAAACTAGGATATTAAAACCACGGGGCCCCTTCCCAAAAGCTTCTAGTGTCCACAGCCCCCTGGGTCTGACCACGGCTAGGACTCGACCTGGCCCTTAGGCCTTTGGCGCAGGAAAAGGGGACATTACACTTAACCTCTTACACCTCCATACCAAATTCCAAGACCTATCTCCTCATAAAACGTGACTTATGCCCATTTTACAGTGTCCGCATGATTATTGTTCTCATAACAAGGTAATAGACTCGAGTTTCTCTAGTTTTCTCTCTATAGTCACATGCAACAATGATCAACAACACTCCCTACTCTTCCTCACTGTGTAAACTTGTTCCCTTTATAATTTGAATCCTTATAGAGTCACTTTAAATGTTTTAAGGCATAGATAACACAAAAGCTCTTACCTCCATCTCATAATGTCAATGGACATGGCTTCACTATTGTTCCATCTTCTTCAAACACCTTCAACCCTCCTTCATATGCTTCTTAGACCTACACAACTCATATCCACCTGCAATAACACTATTATCCTATTAAAGCATTTATCAATCATCATTCATCCATTATGCATAAGCTTATAGCATTCTCACAATATCATCTCTCAAGAATTTCTTCACATTAATTATTTGCATAATGGATGAATGATAGGTCCAAATGGACTGAAATCACATTATTACATACCATGATAGGTCCAAATGGACTAAAATCCATCACACAACACCCATGAGGACCCCTAACACCCAACATACGAATGAAAACCAAAACGTTATTATTTACAAGAAATGATGCTCCTGCATCACTCTCACCTACTGTATATGGACTCGACGGTTGTGTTGACGATAAGAAAGTCAACTTCAAATTACATAGTTAATATGGGATAGGCAAGGGTTACTTAATGCACTATTGTAAACAACCTACAAGTTCATTATCCTCAACAAAATCAGAATATAAGGAAGCACTACATGCGGTATTTGAGGCAATGTGGTTTACATGAGAACTTCAGACATGTAAGTTAAAAAGTTGGACTGCACATTTGCTTTGTACCATCTAGATGACTAAGAATCTAGTATTGCATACCAAGACTACGCACGTAGAGATCTAACATCACTTAATCAAAGGATTTATTCAAAAAGGCAACCTTGAATTAGTGTGTTGCAAAGCCACGTACGAACAGTGGCAGACATTCTCACCAAAGCATTGTTAGTGCAAATCTACACAGACCACTTAAATGACCTTCGATCTGCAGTCCACAATTGGGTCATTTAGTGTGATAGCACAACATTGAGCTTCCTCCAAGGTGTGGACCTCGTAAGGTGAGAAAACTCTCCAGAGAAAGTTGGTTCTTACTCCTCTGTTTAGGTGTATGCATGAATTTTGCAGAGGTTTAGTGCTAAATCCTACTCTAAATTCCAAGGAGACAGAGATAAAGGATGCAAAAGGAAAATAAAACTAAGTAAAAATGGTGATACACCAAAGGAGTGATGAACTTCTGTCTTGCAAATAAACACAAATCATAGAGATGTAACACCAAGTATGCACAGATTGCCAGAATGTAATGAAAGATCATAAAACAATGATAAACGCATGAGAGGATTGGAAGATCATTCACAAAACATGCATTACCATTCCCAAATTTGATACAATGCATTACACTGCGGAAAGGAAAAAACGTGTCATAGGCTCCATGGAAGGTCTGAAACTCCTCGAATTCACGTGCCAAGGGGAAGAGGGGAGTCTGCAAGAACAAAACGTCCAACCCTTTACAAATGAGCCAAAATGGCTTTTAATGGCGAAGCAAACGAAGGGAAAGCAAAAATGTGGGCAAATGATTTATGAGCTCAACTACCAATCAAATCCCTTCAATTTCACCTACAAAGTGATGGGCTTCATGGACAAACCCATACGCCAAAGTACATTGCTCTGCAGATCCAAAAAACGACCCATACTTCATTAATTTTGGTGGTTGAATGTCATTTCGTATTTTTGTGCCATAAATGTTTTCTCATTTTCTCCCACCAACTCCACCAAAAAACAAAATTGAATAGTCCATCATGTGGAAAATTTCAACAGCTTTCCAATGATATAAAAACGCAAAAATCTGAGCTCTAGATCAAAAGATATGGCCCTCTGAAGATTTAGGGCAAAAAAGGCAATTTTAGGACAAAATCGGGTTAGCGGGCGAAACTTGAAAATTTTCCTCTTTTTGAATTTGGGAAAATTTCCCAAAATTCCCCGCGCCCCCATCCGCTCCGCCGCCACATGGCACGCTCCGGTTGCTCTGCGGGCCGAAGACAACATTTTCCCCCTTTGCGCATTATTGGAAAATTTCACCAAAATTCTCCGCGGGCCCGAACTCCGTTACCGACCTGGACACGTGGCACCTCTACATTGCTTAGTGGGCCCTAACCGATTTTCCCATTCCTTCCGCGAGCACGTGGGCGAACTTTTCCTTCGCGCCTCCGCCTACCTTCTTGGAAAATTCTCCAACTTCACTCCGCTGCCCCGACCTCCGCCGCCACGTGGCACCATTTCATTGGCCATGGGCCTGTCTTGGGAAAATTTTCCCAAAAAACTCCGCCGAGCCATAACTCGAAAATTACAAGGAGTTAGGAGGAAAATTTTACCTTTTTGGAAAGGTGAGAAAATTCTCTACCTGATGGAGCCATTTCCAGAAAATTTTGAGTGCCTGAAATGTGTAAAAATCTGACTGAGGCACAATGAAGGAAGGAATGAAGAAAAGTTAGCCCAAATAAACAAGGGCTTATTTTGGATAACAAGCACTTCCCAAAGTTAAGTTTTATTAATTCAAATATAAATTAGGAGTCCTCCCAAATGGTCTTTGTGGGGAAGAAATGTTAGAATGATACCCGTTTGGCATCCATGTAATAACTTGTATCATTCCTACATTGGTGTCGTGTCAATATTAACTGTCACATTTTCAATATAGGGTCTACTTGTCCATTAATGTCTTATGAGAAGCCACGAGTTCCATTACTGTCTTATCGGATGTCATGTGGTCTAATATTGCCTTATAGTTGGTTGTTGAATTAGGACATGTGATACAAAGGATACAAGCAGTGCTCGTATGTATAAAAATCAACCTTAGATCACAATAAGATTTTTAGTAGATTGAGCTGATTTTTTGTAGGCTAGGCTAACCGTTGATTTGGGCCATTATTTTCTATATATAAGATGTTGCGTGGTCTAATATTGCCTTATAGTTGGCTGTTGAATTAGGACATGTGATACAGTGGATACAGTGTGCTCGTATGTATAAAAAATCAACCTTAGATCACAATAAGATTGTTCAGTAGATTGAGCTGATTTTTTGTAGACTAGGCTAACCATTGATTTGTGCCATTATTTTCTATATATGTCATGTTTTATCAAGTGAAACCTGAGAGTAAGTAAAATTAGATTGTTCTTACACGTCCCATTTTTTCAGTATTGGATGCCATTGAATACTGTTAAAATTCTTTCAAAAATGTAGGTATCTTGACATTTGACTGAATCTGACATGCACTTTGTTAGACAGCATTTAATGTTGAACTACAAATGTTATGTTGAGTGTTATTAAAGATATAAATCTATTCTACTGTTATAAATGTTAGACTATTGAATAGATAACTTATTCTTGAGATTCCTTGTCATGACATGGGGTCTGAACTTGGTATATTCTGTGTCCTCAAATGAAGCCCAGCTCCAATACTTTTCCTTGCTCAAGATGAACCTTCTTGTTAAAGACGCACAGAGCTGTACTATCTAACCACCTTATCCAAGATGGACCGAGCTCTAGTACTGAAACCTTCTTGTCCAAGATGTCTGATGAACCCAACAATATTATTGTGACTACTCTGAGATAGACCAAGCCCTGCACTTAACCTAATCAAATTGTTTAATGAATCGTCTATTGATTTTAAGTTAAGGCGGGACAGTGGAAACAAATTGATTTGAGTCTCAGTAGATTACCCTGTTGTGATTATTGTCAAAGGACACCTGTTTTTGGATGCAGTTTAGTGACGGTCTTTGTTTGTACTAAACCTATTGTATCATATATTACTGATGTTGTATAGGTTGTGCAGATAATAACATTTTCCAACTTTTATGTCTTGGATCTTCTTGACCGCTTCCCAAGTTGCAGGAACAGGCACAGGCACACATTCCGAGTTTCTTGACTGCCACGGGAGTTTCTTCGACCTTGGATGTTAGGAGGAATTCTGGGGGAGATCCTTACTTCCTCCTAGGATTACCCATCTTGGCCCCCTCAACCCTAGACACTCCCCAGTGAGCATTATCAGATCCTACATTGGCCCTTTCACAGTGATAGACAATGACAGATAATTCCTTTGTCCTTGGTATGGTCAGAGACACTTGATAGGACTACCATCCAGTCTTTCCGACTTTCATCAGCCCATGCTCTTTGAGGGTTCTTGCTCCCCCCACATGGCTATTTGTATTGGTACCTTAACCACATGGGTTGGGGCTTTATTGCTTTGGGTTTAATTTCAGTGTTTTTGTTTGGTTAGTCTTTGATCCTAGGGTCCTTTACCCTAGCACTTCCTATTGTAATTGGATGTATTCTCAAGTCCCATTGACCAACTTTTGGTCATTCGTGGACATTAATATAATTTCTTTCTTTATTGTATTTTGTTGAGGTGTGCAGGTATCCTGGATAGGATAGACTGTAACATAGGTTGTGAGTTCTTTGTGGGTCTTGTGGCATGCCTCGCCAGTAATATCTAAATTTAATGTTTTTATCTTGGAAGAGCACTATTCTCTGTTATTTCTAGCAAAGCACTTCGCATATTCAAAGCAGCATGGACTGTATGAGGACCCGAGACTTGGGGATTTGTAGGGTTCTCATCTTTGCAGGAAATGGGCATAAAAGTAAATTGTTGTAATATCACAATTTCCAGTAATTTGAGTTCCACCATAGTAGTAAGTGAAGGCATCAAAGTCCACACACTTCTGTTGTGGATCATGCATTTGTGGAGCTGAAATATGATTTCTTAGAGTTGGTAATCCATTCTTTCACTCAGCTCAAGAATAAATGTATGAAGATACAAATGTGCATCCTCAGTGGTCTTTGGCTTTATACATGCTTCACCTGACACAAAAGATGTCTCATCTTGTGGCAAAGCGATTATCCTCTGGGAATAAGAGGAGAGATGAGAGGTGAAGGATCCAGCAAAGGGAAACGTATATGGACTCAACGCAGATAGTATGGTATAGGGTCTAGCGTAATGCTCAATACTTGAGCCAAACACTTGTGAGCCATAGCTATTGGATTGGCCACTAAGAAAACAAATATAAACCTTGTGACCTCAGCATTTCCTAGCTGTCACAATGAGGGCGGAATAAAAACTTCAATTCAGAAGCAAGAGAGATTTTGAATCTTCCACACCTATCAAAATCTAGTGATAAAATTTCTGTAGGGCAGGCATTGAAGCAACCCTCCAATTTGGTTGTTGTTCTCGTTACTACAACTTCCCCAGTCAGATCTTTCTTTACTTGCTAGCTTCCAATGCTAAGCATGGCTGTTTGAGACTGTGATCTAAGAACAACCACTGCATAACCAGGATTGTTTTATTAATTTACCCCTTGTTGAAGATATTAATTGAATTAGAAATATTATTTCATGCCATCCAAAACAGTATTGTAATTTTTTAACGATTGATCAAATTAGTGAGTAAGTGATGGAAAAATCAAAAGAAATACATTTTTGGTATAAAACAGCTCATACCACCAGTCAATATTTTAGACATCATTCCCTCAATTCTTAAATGTTTTTTTTTTTTGTTGGGTAGAAAACCAATGTTTTTTTTTTTTTTTTAAATTGTTGGGTAGAAAACCAGATTCCAAGGCACTGAAAAGGGTGTTTTTACTTTTTTATTTCTGCTGTTATATTGGAAATATTCAACCTGAAACATTTTTAAAAACCATAATTTTAGGGTAGTAAACTTTCTTAGGGCACATCTTCCTCATTCAGTTTTGACTCTTGAGCCCCATTTTTCTTAAAACTGCATATTTTTCCAAACTGCATATTTTTCCAAGAGGAACACCATAGTGCAATCAATTTTCTGATTTAAAACAATTTACAATAATACAGTTTTTAAATACTGTAATTTGAACCTAATTTAGGGTTTTTCGGTCCAAATTCCATTGTTGCAATCGATTATGTACTTTGTATGGCTCTAGCCAATGATGAAATAATGATTCCTCAATATGGGTCCCGACAAACAAAGTGCTTGATAATGTATTTCCGCTTTGCATGGAGTTGTGTATTATTGGGGGATAGTGAGTGCTCCTTGGCACTTTGAGTAATGGATCAACCCATTTGTGCCCTTTGAGAGCTTGGTGAGTGCTTTCTTGGCACCTTTGAGTAGTAGATTTATGCCACTCATGCCCTTGAACATGGAGATATTAATTCATTATTTCTATGTTCACCTCTTTTGCATTTTGGCACTTGAACAAAATGACCATCTTCTTTTGCGGAGCAATTTTTGATAGCCCAAGCATTTGTCAACTTTTTTGAGTTCGAGTAGTGGATTCAAACCTCTCATGCAAAGTTTTTATGGACGTGTTGACTAATTATGAAACACTACATTTTTTTGCGACACTGCAATTTTAGAGTGACCCGCGTATTCAACACCATTTCCTTCTTGACTGGGTGGTCAAAACGGCTCAACACCCATGTATTCTGATAAGATGGAATGGCATTCATTATGACATTCACTTTTTCTACAGTTCTCAATATTGTGAATGGGCGCTAACATGGCCTAAGTTTTGGGACATGTTACCAAATTCACCCCCTATGAATTTGCCAACTCTTATGCGGGCTAAATTCAAAGAACTTAACGAAAACCAGAGTGTTTTACACCCAAGAGATTCAAAAATGTTCAGATCCTTTGGTTTTACACTAGATAAGGGCCATCAAGTTTAATGGAGCTAAACAGGGACACAT
The DNA here is from genome assembly GCA_018340775.1 of Taxus wallichiana var. yunnanensis. Lineage (NCBI taxonomy): Eukaryota > Viridiplantae > Streptophyta > Pinopsida > Cupressales > Taxaceae > Taxus > Taxus wallichiana. The sequence continues at coordinate 408,078,900 of CM031242.1, forward strand.
GTCATCAAACGGCATCTCTAAACCTTAGACTTAGTTACATTTTGTGAAATTTTGTGCCTCAGATGGATGGCCGACACTTGGCTTTCATCCGCATCAAGGCATCCCGCAGACTTAAAAGTTTTTGCCTCACCCCAAACATTGCATAGTCCCACTTAACAAGTGTCACAAGGGACACATGGCTAAGATCGGTGGGTGGTATTCTCTCGGCCTTGGTTAAATCACCAAACTCTACAAGGTTGTCGATGAAGGACACGTAGCATAGAGGACAGGTTGGCAAGCATCGGCTCACGGCATCCTTTCAAACTTGTGAGCTCGCCACCAAGACTTCGCAAGCCACCAAAGTGAGATGCATGGCTATGAGGACAGGTGGCAAGAATCGGTGGCACGACATACTCTTGAAGATTCTCTCCTGGCCTCCTCGCTCCAAGCAATGTCAAGCCACCGATGGAAGGCACGCAACATGGTGTACATGTGGTCGAGATCCGTGGAGTCTAAGATTCGTTACACTGTCTCTTCTGCTAGCTTAAATTTGACAGTCTTGCCTAGTGCAAAATGCAAAATTGAGCTCGGGGTCATCACAAAAGCATGAACGAGGCTTGGTTTTTTGCTCATAACTTCTGCTAGAAGGTTTTGGAGAGGGCTTTACATTGAGCTTAATTTCAAAGAAGATGGTTAAGGGATTTGAGAGATTTTTATGACAGAATGTTCGGGCATCTTCTACTCGTTTTCTCAATTTAATGGCTCCAAATCACTTGTAGAGGCTTCTTGACTATTCTTTTCTCCTTCTAGAAGATGCCTTCAAGCTGGATATACCTTGTGGTCCCACCAAAATGCAAATAGAAGACTTAAACGAGTTGTTGGATGAAGATGAGCTATTACAGTGGTCCTAGAGTGCAATCATGATTTGATTCAACAGTTGGCAGCCCCATCTTCATCCACCCTTCTAATCTTATGGGCCAACATCGATCCCTTCCCAAAGTTTATCCTCGAACAAATATTTGCCTGTTGCTTGCAGATGAAGGCATCAAGTTTATAACCAAAATCAAATTTGTTTGTAGAATTGTGAGGGCTTGTTGCAAACTATCCCCAAACTATGATTCATGGTGGTGTTATCATCATGAGCCCTGTAGAGATCCTAGAATACGCCAAGGAGTGGTTTTGGGCAGATCATTTCAACTTGGGGGCATCTTTCAGACCTTCGTGATCTTTCTAGAGGAGATAAGGATGAAAAAGAGATATTCTAAGCATCTTTTTATCTTCTCTTCTATAAATGCAACTCATTTCTAATTGTAAAAACATCCTCTCCTAAATGCAAGGTTACTCTGCCCAATTGGGTTTCCAAACATTCTGAGTTGCAGACCTTTGATTTAAACTTGTCACTTGTGTAATGCACCAAGTGCCTTCCCCGTGACTAAAGCAGATCGTGCATACTTTTAAGACATTAATATGATGTTGATTGTGGCTCTTTTCTGCCCTTTAGCTTATGTTATTGTTATCTTACCTTTTTGTTCTATTTTTGCATGATGTGTGTGGGTTATATTTGCATGGTTTCATTTCACTATTTAATTAATGCAAAGAGTGAGAATTGATGTAGTGCAAGGTTGATTGTGGCTTTGTTTTGCCCTTTTGTCATTGTATTTGTCCTCTTGCTCTTCTCTCGGGAGGGTGATCCCTTTTATCCTAGTGCATCACCATGTTTGCTTTTATTTCAAATTTCCTTCTTCCCCCTTTTCCCCTGAAATTGTTAGCTAGGAACAGATTAGTGGTAGCATTATAGTAGTTAGGTTAGGAAGCCAGCCTTCTCTGGAGGTCTGTCCCAAGGAGCCAAGGTCCCACACCTTGGGGACATTCCCACACCTTGGGGACATTCCCATTATTGTAGTTAAGACCCAAACGGCATTCAAACCGGTGTTAATTTAACGGGTGCACATCTTTCCTAACAACAAAACTCATATAAAACATTTAGCCTCACTTACTCACTTTCTCTAAGTTGCACTTAAGGGGGTGTTGGTGCACACACCTTTCTTCTTTAAGTTTACTTAGGTTAGCATAGTTTTTTCATTTCTTCCCTATGTTAATCTTAAGGGAGGATGTTAGTGTATGAAAATACGCTTAATAATATGTACTACGGTTAGTTCTATTTCGTAACTTAGCACACGAGTGAAATCAATATATCCAGTGAAGATCTTGATCTTTTAGTTGGGTGTCAACCTCCTAGTGAAATGCCTTGTGCAGTCTTAGTGAGTGAGAGTTAAGTGACATACTCTCTAGTTAGACTTTCAACTAGAAGAATCTTTCTATTTTTAGCCTGATTGGTTTGTTAGCCTTCAGTTACAAACCAACTTCTTTGCCTTCTATAAAGCTAAATAGTCAAAGGAATGAATGGATAATAGATAGATACTTTTGCAGTTATTTGTTTTTACTGTTATGCTGCTACATTTCCACCGTGAGTCTGTGTGAGGTTTCTTGAGGAGCATGAGGTCCTAGAGGGATTTTGTAACAAAATTTTACATTCCTCTTAACCATAGCGGCTACTAAAATAGAAGTTTCTGAATGACTGCATAGGTGCAAAAGTGGCAACAACTCTGAAGTTGAAGAAACTAAGAAAATGTAGCCAGCATAAATCCTCTCATTCGACTGCCTCCTCAAGGCCACTTCTCCTTGGTCATTGAAGTAAATTACCCAGATAAGGAAATACATTACATAACCAAATAAATTGCAATGATCAACACAAAACGTCTCTTTCACTTGTCATACTAGCCAATGCAGATCAAGGTCAACCTGCAAGATGGTCAATAAATTAGAGAACCTAAACAAGTTCTTATAGTTTTAGTATAAACAAAATATATATATATATATATATATATATATTTTATTTTGGTTTGTTTCTTTAAATTAAATTATAGAGTATTAAAAGCATCGAATTTTTACAGTTTTGTACAGATGATAGATAAAAACTGGAAAATTAGGAAAATTCCTGAAGTACAGTCATATTTGGTAACTATGGTTTTCTTACAGCGTGGACTACATATTATAAGAGATTCCATCAATACAAATTCAGAGAAATCTATATCTGTCAAGTTGATGAAATGAACGTTTCCTACAACTGGATACCTTAAGTTTTACAGTTTAGACTTCACAGCCAAAGTTACCAAATACAGTGATTTTGGAAGATTTCTCTGTATTTAGAAGTTATCCCAAAAACACAAATAAAATGTGTACCAATGCTCATTTGTTAAAAACAATAAGATATAATTTATGTCTAAAATCCTTAAATGCAGATGTGAAATAATATTAATTTTAATTTTACATGCAATTTTGTAATTTGTTCTGCACAACCGCAGCTTAGCAGATGATAAGGGGTCTCTACAAGAGTTTTGGTATTGTTTTTTAGGGTCTTTATGAAGCTTTTAAATTTATCATGCAGAAGATTTGGAAAATCTCTTTCTAAGACACCACAGTATTAAAGAAGAGTGAAGCTAGAACAGCCTCTGAATCAAAACCTTCTACTGTTAGTTTCAGCATATTCCATTATATGTTTCAGTGGACTGATTTTTTATTTTTTAAACTTCTTCCCATATTTAGGGTCCACCGTATCAAACATTCCATACAAAAGTTGCTACATTGAAATAAGCACCGAGTAGGCAATGGCCTAGTGGTAAGCTGGGGCAATAACCCATGTTCAAAGCCTTGTAGGCATGCTTCCTGGACTAAAAAAGCCACATCAATCTGGCTCACCATGCACGATGCAAGGTGCTAGTCCCGTGTGAATCTTGACAAAGTAGAAATCCCTCGGACATGGATTCTAGGCTGAAGGGTATACTAAGCTTCAGAGCGCATTCTCTGAGGATTGAATTACATTGTAAAATGTCGTGTATGGCAATTAACAGAGCGAAACTTAGACTCCAACACAAATGCTTGACAAAATCCCACGCATAGTAATCGAATAGCCAATAAGAAGTAACCCTGGTTGGTGGATATGCTTTGATTAATTGTGAACATCGATAGAATTTCAATTCCCCTGATCAGAATTAAAACCCCAAAGAAAAATCTACGATTTTTACAAACATTTTTTTCTGGAACAATTAAAACCAAACTCAATCTTCAAACGAGATGCAAATTTCAAACCAGATGTGGTGGAGGTAATTTTAAAACTGGAGTTAACATGACAAAAGTACAAGTTTACCAACTTTGAAGAAACAATGGCAACAAGTACAAACAGTTGTGTAAATCGCTTACCGAGAGGAAATCTAAGTGATTTGGCACTTCCTCAGACGTACACGGCGCACTCTCATTTCTTGTTAAACTGTGTTTGGCTGGATCGTCTTCTGCCGCCATTTTGGCTAGATCGTCTTCTGCCGACATTTTGGCTGGGCTTAAACCCCTGTCTATGGATTTGAATGCCCGACAAGTATGAAGGTGTAGCCAAGGGGTTTAAGTGTGAACTCAAAACTTATGTTACGGAAACTAAAATAATTAAGTAGGTAGAATATACGTGCCTAAAAATTAAATTTTAACCCAATTGTTCCCCGATGGGAGGTAATATAGCACTCAAATTTTTACAGCATGCCACTATAGTGATTGTTTAATTGTGTAATTGGAAAAGTAGTTACTAGCAATCACATCTCAATGGATATGTTGATAGGGAGGAGTAAAAGGAGAAACATTGTTGAGTATTAAGTTTGTCATTTGACACATCAGGGCACTCGGAAGGGCGTGTCTAGTTACGAGGAGTCATTTATGAAAGGTGGGCTCCCACGTAGCTAGTAAAATCATAATTGTCAAAATTTAATCAATACACTACTCTTTATGTTGTTTTTTACGTTTTCTAGTTCTACAATGATTTTTGGGAGTGGATACGATAAGCAATAACAAAAGCGTAGGGTATACGAACATATGCAAGTTTCTTTATCTACACCCAAGACTCGAGTGGGTAACATTCAAAGACTACTTAGCACTATCTTCTATTAGTAGACAAAGTCGGTGGCATAATCACAACAACCATAAAAGATTTTTCATCAGTAGACACAAAATCACGCACTTGGGTACATTTCTAGGTCCTAAAAGTATGCTAACATTTACATGATTCCTAAGCGGAAAACTAGTGATCGACAAATGTCTTTGGCCTCTTGTCTTTGTCTTTTGCTTTCTCTTTGGTCTCACATGCCCTACAACCTACTTGAATCGAACTTGTTTATCTTTTATGACTTCAAACACTAACGCCCAAGCGCTTTGTCCATCTTGGGCGCCCCGACCCTTTCTTACCTCACTTGCTCTTTTTGGGTCTCTTTTATCTTTTAGGCATATTTTTCACTTATGGGTCAACCTTTTAATTTTCAATTACGAAATTCAAATAAGGGAATCATATAATTACATAGTTATGTGTTCAAAATCAGGGACCAAACACTAAGCATTACTATCATCACCTAAGCTTGCATTCAAAATGCACTAAAGCACTCTAAAGGCATCCATCTAGCATCCATACAATGGACAAGGGTTGCATCACTTCTACATATATCAGTATAGGAGGGGGAAGTTTATTCTACTCCATCCACACATACATTTACATTGCTACATTCTAAGCACAAATACACTCGTTATCATTCGTGCAACTCGCACAAGGGCATCCGAGGGACCATTTCTACACACACAAGAACTACATGGGGTCCGAGATATAGTACATCGCTCGCAGTAAGTTCACTCTTCTGGGTGACCGTCTGGTCGATCGACTCTACATTTTGCATCTTTTTTAATTAGATTTGATGTGGTGTGTGGACATGTACAGTAGACATTTTGTTTTATAAGTTACAGGTACTAGGTGATCATAATACGAATACCAGGTGATAGACAGGAGCCAACAGTGAAACCCTAGTGACAGAGAAAAAGTAGATTCGAGCATTTACACAATCACCAACGCCTGCACCTAGTCAAACATCGAGGCGCTTCGCCTTCCATGGGTGCCCTTGTCTCGAATCTGTCTTTGTAAGTTCCAAATTTTACAATGAGTGATGATGACCATGTTTACAAAGTATGTTCAAGACTCACACCTACCTAAATCACTTCTTGTTCTTTCAAAAATCAATAAATCCTCTTATCTTTTCATCTTGCTTAGGGTTTTATATTTTACAATATTTAATGCTTGTGTCTTTACCGTATGCCAAAGATTTATACATCATTATTTACAATAGTTACTCGACAATTAGATTTAATTAATTTCAAAATTAAATCAAATTGCGCATCTCATCTTAGGTTTTCCCTTCAACGAGACTATAAGCAAATAATTTTGTTAAGTCTAGTTACGGCTCCTTAGTCTTACACGATGATTGGAGAAATGTGTGTTTGTGTTTATTATTCTACGAGAGTGGAAAATATTTTTGTTTCATATAGTTGTGAGTGCCCTTGTAGATATGTATGCAAATGTAAAATCATACACAGTGGCATGCGGGTTTTTCTTGAAGGTTACGAGTGTTACAAACGTCATCTCGAAGAGGAACTCGCTTGATTGAAAGTGAATGTCATTTCATATAGCCTAATTTAACAAATATAGAATTTGTAAAACCCTAATTGCAGAGTCACATATGATAAATAAAACACTAAAGTACAGATCAAACCTAAACAAGAAGCCAATAAAATTGAAACGCTAGGTACAAGAAAAGAGTAGAAGACTTAGTTGATTTTGTAATTGATCTCGAAGTATGTTGAGTTGAAACCCGATGAAACAAAAGTAGTGCGATAATCACAACCAAACCAAAAAAAAAATGGAATTGTCAAATATGTCGGGACTAGGGCAAACTGGGTCAAGGGCACTTAGGCGACAGTAGTCAATTTTTGGATGCTCGTGTGTACGAAAATGGTCAACGACTATTTCTTCTTGTGTTGCACCAATGTCACTAACATTTTTTGTTGATTGCCTACGTGTCACACTATGTCTGGCTGCACTCATGTAACTTACAAAACAAATGATATTCTGCATAACCCGAAAACACATTAAATCTTAAAAAGATTAAGATGCAAATGGGGAGTCGAATAACCCCTGGTGGTTACCCGACATAGTGAAATTACAACCGGAAATGCACTACATTTTAGACTCCATGTAGTTCTTGTGTGTGTGTGTAAGAATCATGCCCTAGAAGCTCTTGTGCAAGATGCACTTGATAGCAAGCAATAGTTAGATGTAGCAATGTAAGTAGATGTGTGTATGGAAAAATGAACTTCCCCTCTTATGAAGTGTATGCAAAAAATGTAGTCCCTTGTCCCTTAAATGATAGCTAAATGGATGCTTTGATGCTCTTAGAATGCCTTTGGATGCAACCTTAGGCGGTGATAGTAGATGTTTAGAGCTTGGTCCTTTATTATGGTCACATAACTTTATATTTATATGATTCTCTTAGTTGAATTTCGTAATTGACAACTAAAAGGTTGGTCCATAAGAAAACAAGATGCCCAAAAGATAAAAGAGGCCCAAAAGGGGCAAGTAAGATACAAAGTGGTCGAGGGCGCCTAGAGGGGATGAGGGCACCTTGGCGCTGGCGTCTGGCTAGGCATTGGTGTCTAGAGTCAAGAGATATAAAGCAATGAGTATCTGACTAGGTTTTGGGGTGTGTAATACCAAAGAGAAAACCAAAAAGATAGAAAAGAGGCTAGATCGATATCAATTACTAGTTTTCTCACTTAGGAATCATATAAATAATAGTATGTGATTAGGACCTAGAAATGTACCCAAGTGTGTGATTTAGTGTCTACATAGCCACTCTCGGGCCTATGATGCTCTCCCATCCACACTAAAATGAGAACGTATAATAGGGATTAACCACGCATCAAAGCATAAAACAAAGTGAACTTGTTGTTAGCTTTAGTTACGAACCACCATGATAGATGTGTGTATACAAAATGTGGGCACCTACGTAAGGCATGTGATGTGTTCATTTGTTATGATTCAATGGATACATGGTGACACAGATTGTCATAAATGTAGGATGTGTAAGAATCTATATATCTAGGAACCGACATAACGATGCCCAAATAAAGGTGTAAGTGATTTAACAAAATTTAAATCTTAATCGGAGGACCTGAGATAAATCAAATAATTTCATAAACATGCATTATGCAACATGCAATGGAAAACAAACACGAGTAACAACGCGATGAGAGTGACTTAGCTAGTAACCCACTATTTGTATTGGATCTAGGCTAGAATGATGATGGAATGGGCTAGATTTGGGTTGTATGTGCTTCGTGGGGGGGGCTTATGATCTGCATGTATGTTTGGCATCAATTCCCAGAAGGGGACAAAACTACCCTAGGCTAGTGTTTGTACTAGGTGCTAGTGTCTTGGTAGCGAGTGCAAATATGGTTCATTCAAGGTCTAATAATCTCACCTTCACTTCGTTGTGTCGCATCTACTTTGTTGTAGGGTTTTTCTGTGGCACTTGTACCTATAAAAAAAAACCCTATACCTACACAAGGTTCAAAAACACATTAGACTAAATCATATATGCATATGTTTGACTTAAACTAACCTCAACAGTCTCCTCAATGTGATTGTCACTGAGCATTGCACTACATTTTAGACTCAATGTAGTTTAGGTGTAAGTGTGATAGAATCGTGTCCCTTGAAGCTAGGTTTCCCTTGTGTCACTCGCACCAAGATAGCGGAATACAACTACTTTGTGCCCAAGATAATGTGTGTGATGGAATTCAAAACTTGTCCTTCCTATGAAGTGAATAATGCAACCTAACGTAAGTCCTCAAATGTTCTTTTGCTCAAGTCGTGGATAGAATGTAATAGCCCTAATTGCCTCCTATTGCTTGATTACCCCTTAAATAGTTAGGAGGTCTTATAACTATATAATTTCTCTTCTTGAATTTCATCATTAACAATTAATAAACTAAAATAGGATTATTCGAGTGTAATCTAATATTATAGAACAATAAAATAACTAAAGAAATGAAGTAATAAAATATTGAAATGCACCCAAGCAAACTAAGCTAGAAAATATGAAACCCTAATGTACAAGAAGGGTTAAGAAAGCCTTAGTTGATTCAATGTTGTCATGCGAGACTGTGTCCAAGTGATAACTAGATGAATATGGGGAGTAAACCTTTGCACGAGCCTCGTAAAGTGCATATCGAGACTGTCGATATAGACTGGGTGCCTAGAGAGGGATAGGGGCATCGTTGTCTCGAGATCCGGGTGCCATAGTCTTGAAATGGCCGAAAAACATCCTCTCGAGGTGTCATTGAGTGCTCTCCTATGTTCGCTTCCTATCACGTGAATTTCGTTGTGTGATCACCAAAGCACTGGTAAACTGCAATGAAGAATCACCTATAAAACCCCAAGAAAAGCATCAAAACCCTAAAAAAAAAAGATGCATATGAAGGGGTTAGACTGTCCTCAACTTCCAAATGGATGGACTTATCACTAGCATTACACTACATCTCAGGACCCATTAAAGTTCTATGTGTGTGTGAGTAATCAGGCCCTAGGTTGCTCTTGTTTCGATCGCACTTTGTGAAGTAATGAGAAAATAACTAGATGTAGAATGTAGTAAATGTGTGCATGGAAATAATAAACTCCCCTCCTATGAAGTGTGATGTAGATGAACCATCCTTTTGTGTCTTTGGTGGAGCTAGATGGATGCAAATGTAGCTTTATATGCCTTTGATGGATACAACTCTAGATGGTGATAATAGATGTTTAGTGCTTGGTCCCTCATTATGGTCACATAACTTTATATTTATATGGTTCTCTTGTTCTAATTTTGTAATTAACCCCGAAAAGGATGACCACCAAAAATAGAAAGCTCAAACGGCTAGAAAGTGCCCAAAAGGTGAGAGTAAAGTGTGAAGAGGATCAAGGCACCCCGGGGACCAAGGCACCTAGGGCGCCTCAGTCAGAAATAGGAAAAATATAAAATGACAATAGAGATGGGAAAGTGCAGGTGAAAGATGGAAAGTAACGAAAGAAAGCAAGGTAAAAAGGCCAAAGACCTAGGTTGAGTATTACTCTTTTCACTTAAGAACCATATGAATAGTGGTATGAGACCGAGACTAAATAATGACTCAAAGTGCATGATTTTGTGTCTACATTTTCCCCCACTTTATGTTGGTGAGTGGAAATCTCATAAACACAAAGTAGATAGAGTTGTCTACCCGATATCTGCGTAGAGTGATGTAGAATGCGTGTCGAAGGAATAGACAAAGCGTGGAGGGATAACATGGAGCGTGGAGACTAAAGATGCAAAAATTGTAAAAAGTGATGAAAGTGAACCTAGGGCAAAAGCACGTGTGTAGATGCCAATGTGTGTAATGTACCTACACATTTAGTATTGTGTGTGTGATGTACCCGCCATGTTTGTGTTGTTGTTGTTGACTATTTGCTTCCCATGTGGGTGAACTTGCAAAAAGAAGATGATCAAGTAGTCAAATATGCATGTATATGTGTAAAAATGCATGTATATATGTAAAGAAACATGTTAAAAAAGTACAAAAATGACAATAAAAAAGGACCATGTGCACCTGATCCATCATTAGACAATAGGGATGTAGAAAGGATCCTGTAAATGTCACTCAAGTGTGATTTTTGGCCGATCTCAAACCATCAGTAGCCGAAGAAGTGTAGGGAGAAAGTTGTGTTATTCTCCAACCTGTAACTATTTCCCGAAAGTGAATGAAGATATCTCTGTATCTATCTGGTTTTTTGGGCAATCGACACCACCGCCAAAGAAGTGTAGGGAGGAAATTTTGATGTTCCTCGAACCTGTAACTGCTCCCCATAATGCTAAGGACAATCTACCCTATAAAATCCATTGTGTATGGAGTATGGAGTTCGTAAACCGGTTTGAACCCACTCACTGTATAACCCATTATGTCAAGGATGATAACTGAAAATTGAATTGTACGGGTACTGTGTGTAAACCCAAATGATGTCCCCTCTTTAGGGGCGCATGGAACGTCATCAAATAGGAGAATACGGCCCCAAAAGAGGACCAACCACGTATATTGAAATTGTGCCTGTAAGGGGAAGGGAATGTGTTTGGTAAAGACCAAGGCACACGCAAACAAGTGGCTAGAAAACAAGTGTTAGTATGAACATGCATGTAGAAAACAAGTGTAAGCCAAATAAACAATGTGTAAGCTAGAACATAAGCAAACAATGTAAACACCCAAAAAGACAATGTAGGTCGCACAAAGTGGGTTGCAAACATGGGACACCACTCACGATGTCGCAAGACACTCAAGGCCACAAATAAACAAGTGTGCACACAAGACATAGGAAAAAATCCACAAACAAGAACAAACAATAGCAGACAATATAACAAACAAGTATGGAAGCAAATATCCCTGCATAACAAATGATGCACATGAAACACCCGTTACCATGTTAGAAAAATAACAAGTATGTCAAAGCATGTATAACTTGATAATGGAAGGTGCTAAATACAAAATGAAATAATATCACCCATAGTGTATGAATGTGGATACCCTCAAAAGGTAGTACGTCAAGCATCGGTGTTGCGTGTGAAGCTCTATATCTGCAATCACAACTAGAGAGCAAATGCAAACAAGAGTAAATGAAACCATAAAATGTAGTATGTTGTGGATGGATGGGATGGAATGTAGATTGAATGATAGGATCCTCGTGCCCCCAAACAAATGGAATTATATGGTGAGTGAGGTTCATTTAATATGCTCCCTTAGCATCAAGAATGAACCATAAATGAGAGTGCGTCATTGGGAAATGGTTGAATAATGTGTTATGTGTACATGTTGTGATGAGTGCGTAGTGATGATAATGACATAGAGATGATGTATGAAAATGTGTGATGATTTAGCCAAAATCATATATCACAATGAGATAACCAAAGGAGATGGTGATGTAGCCTACAACATATAACACTACAAGATGATGGGATAGGTGACCATTTAGCTAATAGCATATGTCACCAACCTAGTAATTTCGCATGATAGAAGGTTAAATGCGCAAGTATAGTGAGGTCCATTTTTGATGTATACCCTCAACAATCCAAGTATGGACTGCAAGAATAGAGTGTGTCATCGGGTAGTGAGTGTAGTGTGTAGAGTAAAATATGAAAAATGTGTAATGTGTGTAGTAAAGTGTATGGTATGTAATGCTAGATGCGTAGACGACATAAGATGAGTAGATAGTAGATGTAAGATGCAAGATGTAAAATGTAAGGTGAAGAGAGAATAATGTAAGATGACGTGAATGATATAGAAATGATGAACAATATGTGATAGTTATGGTATATTATAGGTATAATGTGTATGATGTATGTAGGACAATATGTAGGCTGCAAAGTGTAGAATGTATGAAGACGCTCAATGTCTATAGTGCGGTGTGTGGGGTTCCCATGTATAGAATGCCTTCACAATCAATTGTGAACCGAAGCACGAGAGTGCATCATAGGGTAATGTCGATGCTAGTGTATGTCAAAGTATGAGTGGAATGAGCGGATGTTGGATTGTTATGTGATGAAGATGTAATACACATGTTTGTTATTTAGAAGAGGGAGAGGGATGATAAGCATCATGCCCCCCAAGTATGTAAGTGATGGAGATTCAGTCAAAAGGCGCTAAGTGGATCAATGTAAGGAGTATTTTCTTTGACAAAAGTGATTGGACATTGAGGCAAGGACTAGATAGGGTTCTTAAATTGCGAGGGTCAAAATTGTCCAAAGTGTGTTTGCCTTATGTAGTGAGTGGTTGTTTATTGACCATAGATGACTTGAGTGGAGGCCATGTTGAACTTATATTCAGAGGAGGTTGCTTAGATTGACTTGGTAATGTCGCAGATAACTTGAGTGGAGGAGTAGGACTATCTGTAAGAGGAGGTGCATGTTAGGAAATTAAATATTAATGTTTACATTATAGTTTGGGTGGTTAGTAATATTGTTATAAACAATATTACATACTTAGATCATATTATTATTGTTGTACCCGTAAATCTATTAACGGGTTATTTGTTTGTATGGGTTCCTATTTTATAGGGTACTGGTTTTCTATTATGATGGCTATATAATAGCCTAATGTATTGCACAAGATATTGGGACAGTAAATATAATACAGAGAGTGATTTTGCTGTGTAAATCTGTAGCTGCATTTATATTTGGTATCAGAGCAGGCATGGCTCTCTGAGATATTAGTAAAGGGGCAATATTGTATTCTTTTGCCCTGGTGGATGGAAATTTATTTGTGATGAATTTTTGCTTTGTTAGTTTCATGGAGATTTAGATTTTAGAATTTTTATGGGTCTGTGAAGAAGCGAATTCTAAAAAGAGGTTTCAGTTGAATATCCTCTCAAGCTGCAGATCGAACCAAATAATTATAGTGAGTTCGTCGAAGGGACAGAGATTTCATTTTTCACCAGTCGTGTCCGGGAAGGCACACAAGAAGGAAACTCTCCTGCATGAGATCAAAGTTACAAATCTGCTCGAGACTAAGCCCGGTCAAAAACTTCTCAACGCTGGCCTGCGTGATTTGTTTTGTCAGAATAATAGATATAAATGGTATGAATTATTCACAGAATACATACAAATATTGATCTTCCCACAAGTTGAAATTATTTTGAGCTATATCTTGGTAGAAGGATTTCCAGCTGTGCGTGATGCATTGCATACCGATCTGACTCTAGTGTTTATGTTAACTCTGTGATAAGATTACTCATACATATGCCGTTTGATGCCACTGGCTTTCTCATTCTGATTCTTATCCGGATCTGATGGACATCCTCATTAAATAATGTTCTGCGTTTAGCTTTGGATTGATTTCATATTGGTATGAGTTTTTTGATATTGCATTACTCAGGCTCAAACATCACAAGAGGATTTACAAACTTCTAGACAGAGCTGCAACCCATTTTGATACAGCGTTTCAATCAGTTTGATCTGCTCATTGTCCTTACAAATTGTGTTGATCCAAGACTCAAAGGGAAGAAAGGCGACCCACATTGCATCGAAAACTTGGCCGCAGTTTATTGATCCTTGTTGTTCATTGTACGTTGTCAAAACAATCATTGCCTAGATCTCTGTACTCTCAGATTATTGACAGTCATTACCTCTTCGTCGTTGAGAATCAAAGCTGCGTTCTCAGTATGACATAGTGGCTGCGGTGGGACTGAGGTCGCTTTTGTATATTCTTCCTCTAAATGAATTCGATGGAGCTCGTCTTCCTTGTTTGAAGAGGTCTCTAGATTTCACTCTGAGTTCTGCAGATCCGTATGTATAGGAATTCACGTGGCAATAGGAAAATTATTATTATTGTATCTGGCCTTGCATGGTGCTTCGACCTCATCGACACATCTCCTCCACAGAACGGTCTGGCATAATTCTGTCCACGTGGTGAGTTTAGTTCTATTTTGGATTTTGTTTTGTGTGTATAAAGTCTAAAGTGTCATTATCATCGTTGTCTATAGATCCATATAGGTTTTTGGGTGTTTGTATAGTGTGTCATAGTTCTTCATTAGATAAGTCTATAGTAAAATGTAATGTGTGATTACTTTTTTATTTGAATATTATCACTCATCATTTTTCATATGTCAACGCAATAATAATGTCGACATAAAATTGTATTCAAGAGTCGTATTTTGGAAGGTGAAGAGGTCATTATAAATTTTGAGTCATCGTGTCAATTTAGTGTTATTGTCCTTCAATGTCATATAGGTGATTTTAGGATTTTTTAGTTGTTATCAAGTGTTGAGTCGTCTAATTGTAAAAGTCCGAAAATTAAAAAAAAAAAATTGCCTTACGGACGCATTTTCGGTGTTACCCGACGTCCGGAAAAATAAAGTGTTTCACATTGCGGGAGGGAAGAATAAGATCAATGTGGAAACAAATGTGCTTCATGTTCACATCTTGCTGAGTTAGCAGCATGATAATGGAGGATGGAGGCATCGGAGGCTGGAGGTCAGACAACGACCTCTCGTCAGTCACCAACGACGGGGCCGCACAGAATGATTTGGTGGCACAGTGTGCGTGTGAGGTTTTGCAGTGTTCCAAATTCAGTTGTGTGGTGTGAATTTCAGCTTGGTGTGATTCTTTTCGAGTTCTGTTGTGTGTTGAATAATTGAAATGTTCACATTGAGGGGGAACATGATCGCATGATCCAATGTTCCATTTTCAAGTTTTCATTGAGTATGTGGCTTTTCCTATTTCCCCAAATGAAAAAAAAAAGCATAAAGTACGAACAAATAACACATTAGTGTTGAAACGCAAAGATCATGAGGGCTTGATGAGGTAGAAAAGTCGGATGTGTTCCTGTTCGTACCTAGGTTTGTGGTTAGCCTCTTGAAAACCATTGAAGGTTTTTCAAATGTGTTCCTTCTTGAGTTCCCACACTGCTAGGTCGATGTGTTCCCTAGAGTGACCGTTGATAAGCGGATGATTCCTGAGCGTGTTCCCATCCTCGTCGGTCAGATGTTCTCCCGACAGTGCTTGGTCGATAAGAAGTTGATGTGTTCCTTCTTCTACCTTCATTGAGTGTGTGCCAAGATCATGAGCGCAAAGGCGACATCTTGCATGTGAAAGTTCTTTTGTTACCATGTAAACATTAAGGGGGGGAATGTTAGGAAATTAAATATTAATGTTTACATTATAGTTTGGGTGGTTAGTAATATTGTTATAAACAATATTACATACTTAGATCATATTATTATTGTTGTACCCGTAAATCTATTAACGGGTTATTTGTTTGTATGGGTTCCTATTTTATAGGGTACTGGTTTTCTATTATGATGGCTATATAATAGCCTAATGTATTGCACAAGATATTGGGACAGTAAATATAATACAGAGAGTGATTTTCTTTGTGTAAATCTATAGTTTGTATTTATAGTGCGATGGTTGAATAGGTGGCACTTGAGTGGCCAAAGAAGGCACTGTATATAGTGATAGCACAACACTCATTAGCTATATATGAATCAGATTTAGGAACCCATTGAGATGTAGCATTTGTTGATGCTCAAGATGTTTGATTCTTCATTGTAAAGCATAGCAATCTTTGTCATTATGTCCATTGATTTGATGATAATTGCAATAATATCTACGACCTTGATATTTTGCTAGCCGATAAGGAGGATAGTAATGAGTAGGTGGTAAAGTGATCAATTGATAATTAAGGAGCTCAATAAGAATGTCATGTTGTTTAATATTGTGATCAAAGGTGAGAGGCTTTGGTAATGGTATGACTTGAGGCTCACTGATATGAGCACATGTAGTAGACATAGAATGAAGATGATATGTAGAAGGAGAACAAACATGATCTTGAGAAGTGTCCTTAAGATGTTGGATTTTAGATTTTAGAGATGTAATCGTGGATTCCATAGTCTAAAATTTATCTTGAAATAAAGAATGAAGGGCTTGAATGGATTTTCCAATAGATTGATTGGATTTGGAATCAAGAGAATCCTTAGAAAGATGATCGAAAATAGCATTGACTTGAGCAGCAACATGTTGATAGGAAGATACATAGTCTCTAGGGTTTTTTAAGAGTGTCTTTACAAGATGGGTGTATTTGAATCAATTGAAGCAAAGAGACTTGATATAACTTAGAATCCATGATGAAAGAAAAAGAAATATACAAGAATATTCGAATGTGCGTTCACCAAAATGATTGATTAGATAGTAGTATGAGACCAAGTAAATAATGACTCAAAGTGTGTGATTTTATGTCTACAACAACCCTAAAATCCGACCCAAAGTGATAAATAGAAACTTATAAAATATAACAATTGATGTGGCATTTTAAACACAAGAAATCAAGGGAAAGGGATAGAAGTGCCCAAAGGGGTCACTAGACCTCTTGTCCCTTACTCGACACTAATGTCCAAAGAGCTTTGAGGATAAAATAGTCAATAATGAGTTAGATAACACATTGTGTAATATCCAAAAGTAAAGGGATAGTTCAAAAAATTAGAGGATGAAAGAATGGAAAGATAAAGCAATGTTAATATAAAGCAAAACAAGTGTTGTTAATGTCTACTTTTCCCGCTTAGGAATTGTGCATATAATGACATACTAGAAGTGTGATCTAATAGTACTAAGTGTAGAATTTTGTGTCTACATTTTCCCCACTTTACATCGGTGAATGAATATTTGGTAGCATGAAGTAGATAGGAAGAGCATACCTTGCTAAGATTTGGAGAATATTGTAAGTGATAGTGTGTAATGGAAATTGTAGGATGTGTGTTGTGGAATCTAAGAGGGGATGAAACCCTAGGGGTGGCTTGTGCATGTAGTGGAAATGATACTTGTGTTTTTAATTGAATATTGTTTTTGCCTAAGCGTTTTTCCTTAACATTTGTAATGTCACTTTTCTACATCACTTAGGTCTTTCAGAAAGTTCCTTGGCTCCTTCATCAATCTCCATTCATGGTTTTGACAACATTCCCAAGTGTGTCTTAGGAACTATTAGTCTTCTTGTCACCATTTTTGGTCCATGTACAATCATTATTCCATGTCATGTCATGCCCAATAACCTTAACTATAACATTCTTCTTGGGTGGCCATGGATCCATGCCATGCATGCGGTCCCTTCTACCTTACATACATGACTTAAATTCTGCTATTAGGAGTTGTTTACAATGTTCTAGCCAATCCATCACCTTTCGTGTATTGTAATGCTATTGAACAATCTAGTGATACCCCTAGTTCTTCCGATATTACTCAAGACTTTTCTAAATATGGGTTAGGATATGAGTACTTATGTCACTATGGCTTCTCCAATACCAACTCAGATCAATAAGAACTTGGAATAACAACACTTTGGGATTTTCCCATGCAATCTAATAAATTTGGATTGGGATACCGTCCACCACCCATCCCTCCTTCAAGTTTATACCACCTTACACACCTCTTCACTTCCGCTCATCCATCCAAAATTCATCGGTGACAATGCTTCTACCATTTGGGATACTTTAGACACTTTTTCTACCGATGATGCTCTCTTAGAACACATGGGGGTTTATGATCAATTTCCTTATTTTCACATAAAATATGTTATCCACCCTCGCTTCAAAATACCAGCTTTCTTTGGAGATCCCGATGTACCTACCAATGACATTGATTCTCTTGACACTATTCCTACATATCCATACATCGAAGATCAGTCTGCCCTTCTTAATGAAGAAACCATACAATATAACCTGGGAACATTTGAGAACCCACACATTATTTTGCTAGCTACCTCTCTCACGCCTAGTGAAAAAAAAGCATCAAGAAAGTATTGCATGACTTCTTCGAAATATTCGCATGGGAATATAATGATATGTCGTGTATTGATCCATCTGTTGCGATGCATAATATTGTCCTTAACCCCGGTGCAAATGCCAATCCAATAGAAAATTCATAAAATGCACCCAAAGGTGGCACTCTTAGTCAAGGAAGAAATCCAAAAGCTACTTGATGCTAGCTTTATTCGGGTTATTGACTATCCCAAATGGGTATCTAATACTATACTAGTAATGAAACTAGATGGCCGCATCCATTTTTGCACCGATTTTTGTGATTTAAATAAATCTTGTCCTAAGGATAGTTTTCCCTTACCTCATATTGATGTTATTGTCAACTCTACCACCGACTACGATATTCTCTCTTTCATGGATGGTTTTTCAAGCTACAATCAAATCAAAATCAACCCCGTTGATCAGAGAAGACTTCTTTTACCACACCTTGGGAACATTTTGTTACACTATCATGCCCTTTGGCCTTAAGAACATCGGGGCCACTTATCAATGGGCAATGACGCATATATTTCATGATTATATTCAAAGACTATGTTGATGAAATCTTAGCTAAGTCTAGACATCATTTAACCCATGCACGAGACCTACAACGTTGTTTGAATGCCTACGATGATACCACATCAGCTTAAATCCCAAGAAATGTGTTTTCGGTGTCACCACTGGTAAACTACTTGATATATCATCTCACAATAAGGCATTGAAATCAACCCAAACAAGATTAAAGCCATTATCGACATGCCTCTTCCCTAAAAATTTACATCAACTATGATCACTACAAGGAAAAATCCAGGCTATCCAAAGATTCATTACACAACTTGCTGATAAAACTCAACCATTTACATGGCTCATGAAGAAGGATACCAAATTTGTATGGGATGAGAAATGCCAATAAACATTTGAGGACATAAAGACATATCTCCTACAACCACCTGTCTTAGTGCCTCCACTAGCTGACCGACCTTTCCTGTTATACATTTCCGCCATGTTTCATGCCTTAGGGGCTCTATCACTCAACATGATGATTCTCAATGAGAAAGAGCAATTTACTATATTAGTTGAACATTGCTCTCTTATGAATGCAACTATAGTTACATCAAAAAACTATGCCTCGGATTGGTCTTTGTCGCAGATAAATTACGTCATTATCTTCTTAACAATGAGGTACATATCATCACCAAAGTAGACCCCTTACGATACCTCTTGTCTCATACACATCTATCGGATGTCTAGCATGTTGGTTATGCTTCTTACTAAATTTGATTTCAATTTTATACCACAAAAATAAATTAAAGGCCAAATCATCATCGATCAATTAGTGGCAACCCCTTCTTGATACATCTCCTATTTTTGACTCTTTTCGCTATGATTTCACTTCTTATGTTATCGATTCTGACACATGGACAATGTAATTTGATGGGTCTCGTCCGCTCTAGCGCAGGGGCCGACATAGTCTTCATCACCCCACAAGGTGATCCACTCCCTTTGCATATCGATTGGGATTTTCATGTACAAACAACATTCTGAGTATGAGGCCCTCATCCTCGACCTTCTCATCGCTCAGAAACTACTCATTCGCAACTTATGCATTCATGGTGATTCTCAACTCATCATAAACCAAGTAAATGATACATATAACACAAAAGAGGAACACTTAATCCCATACAACATGCTTGTCAAAGATCTCTTGGCTACATTTGAGTCTTACACTATCACAACCATTCCTCGTAAGGATAATCATCATGCGATGTCATGGCTAGTGTGACATCACTTATTCCACAAGATATTACCATGAATAAGCCACATTCATCATTACACACTTATGACATCCTTTTATCTCCGCATTGCCTCTCGCAGCTTTGTGCCATAACACGCAATCAAGACAATTCTGAATGGTTCACATCCATTTACAATTAATTATATAAACAAACCATCCTTGATAATCTCCAACCTCATGAAATGCGTCGCTTACGACATGAGGCTACTCATTATGTCATCGTTGGAATTGAATTGTTTAAACGTGTAATCGATGGTCGACTCTTACATTGCTTAGGACTCACAGACATTCCCACTACTATCTCACAAATACATGACAACATGTGTGGTGGGATTTTTTGGAAAAGCTATGTCACAAAATATTTTGTGCCAAGGATATTATTGGCCTACAATGGAACAAGATTACATTGAATATGCCACTCATTGTGAGCAATTTCAAAATCATGGTAACCTCCATCACGCACCCGCATATGACCTCCAACCAATTGCACCAACTTGGCCCTTTTCTCTGTGGGGAATCAACCTCATCGGCATGATCAATCCCAAATCTATTGAAGGACACAAATACATTATTACTTCACTATTGAGTACTTTACTAAATGGATCAGGCGGCTCCCCATGCACCCATATTACTGGTATTGACATTTGTGGTTTCCTTACCACCCATATAATCACACACTTTGGTGTGCCTTCCACCATAATCACTGATAATGGATCTTCCTTCAAAAATAAGGATGGTAAAAAAATTTTGTGCCAATTCAAAATCAAACAATCATTCTCCACACCTTATTATTTGCAATGCAATGACCAAGTTGAAGCCAACCAATAAAACAATTGTCAAAATACTATGCAAAATTGTTGCTTTTAGTGGTAATGACTGACATAATAAGCTATTCTACACTCTCGGGGCCTATCGTAATAGTGTTCACACACCTACTAATGTTACTCCATTTTCCTTGTCTATGGTGTCGAGGTCGTCATCCCCCTTGAACTTGAGATACCTTCATTGTGAGTTTCACTCAAAGGCATTCTCAAGGATAATGAATATCGGGAAAACCACCTACACGAGCTAGAAATGTTGGATTCACGTCACGTGTGCAAGCACTTGAACACCTTTACACATATCAATCTCACATTATACACACATACAATAAAAAATGTTCTTGAGAGTTCAACATTGACGACCTTGGTCTTAAAAGAAAATTAGAAAAATACAAATACGCTATTACTCTTAAAGGTAAATTTAATCCAAATTGGCTTGGTCCTTACATCATCACTGAAAAACTTGGTGGTGGAGTTTACCACCTCACCACCCTTTTGGAAAGCCACTGAAAAACCCACTCAATGTAATGCATCTCAAAAAATACTACACCTAAAGCAATGCTCATTACCCGATGACACACTCTAGTCTCACGGTCCATACTGGACTGTTGAGGGTATACATCACAAATGGACCTCATCACCCTTACATGTTCATCATTCAATCTCTCTCTCATGTGACATTCCTAGGATTAGTGATATACACTTTAGGCTATAGGGTCACTTCTTCTAACATCATCTTGTGATAGGCTACATCATCACTTTCACTTACATTGTTTAGTGGTATACGCTTTAGGCTAAATCACCACTCCTTTCTACTCATCTTGTCATGTGATATACGATTAGGCTACAACATCACACAATTCATCTCTATGTCACATATCATCACCACATACTCATCACAACACACTACACACAACACATAGTTCGACCATTTCCCGATGACGCACTCTCATTTATGGTTCATTCTTAACTACTTGAGGGGGCATACTAAAAACTCACTACATATAACTCCATTCACTCGGGGGCACACGACTCCTATCATCCACATTGCATTCCATTCCATCCATCCACAACATATTACATTTTATGGTTACATTTACTCTTTCTTGCACTTTCTCTTACATGTTCACTTTACTACACATGTTAGATAGATCTCTTGTATGTCATTATCTTTACCATACACACATGCACGTTCACGTCCTTTTCTAGTTGTGATCACAGATATAGAGCTTCTACATGCAACACCGATGCTTGATACACTACCTACTAGGGGCATCCACATACGCTATAGGTGTTATTGTTTCATTTTTGTTCATAACACACTACTTTGGTTTATACACGCTTTGACATACTTGCTATTTTTCTGACATGCTAATGGGTGCTTCATGTGCAACATTTTTATGCAAGGATATTTTCTTCCATACTTGTTTGTTACATTGTATCTACTATTGTATTGTTTTCTTGTTTATTTTCCCTTTTTTGTGTACACACTTGTTTGTTTGTGGCCACTGGCCTTGAGTGTCTTGCGACATCATGAGTGGTGTCCCATGTTTGCAACCCACTTTATGCAACCTACATTTGTATTTTTGGTGTTTACATTGTTTGCTTATGTTCTAGCTTACACATTCTTTGTCACTTGTCCTTACATCCATGTTCACACTAAGACTTGTTTTCTAGCCATTTGTTTATTTGTTCCTTGGTCTTTACCAATCACATTCCCTTCCCCCTACAAGGCAGAGTTTGAGTTTTTGTGGTCGGTCCTCTTTTGGGGCCGTATTCTCCTATTAGCAACATCGCATGCGCACCCAAAGAGGGGGGCATCAGTTGGTTTTACACACTACACAACATAAGTACCAAGATAATTTATGTTTTAGTTTTTGTCCATGTCACAGAGGGTTATACAACAGTGTGTTTAGAACAATCTACAAAACTCCATACACAAAGTGGCTTTTACAGGGAAATTGTCCTTAATATTTAGGGGAGTAGTTACAAGTTGGAGGATACAATGGAATTTCCTCCCTACACTACTTCGGCCAGTGGCGTCGGATTGTCCAAAAACCAAGCAAGATAAAGATCTCTTCATTCACTCTCAAGGAAGCAGTTACAAGTTGTAGAATAACACAACTTTCTCCCTACACTTCTTCAGCCACAATGGCGTGAGATCACCCAAAAACTTGCACTTCACCGATAGTTACATGATATCCTTTCTACACCTTTTTGTCTCATCACGGATCAGGTGCACATGTTCCTTTTCATTGTCATTTTCATACTATTTTTACATGTTTCTTTACATATATACATGCATTTTTACACATATACATGTATTTGACTACTTGATCATCTTCTCTTTTATAGGTCTATCCATATGGGAAGAAAGCAAATCAACAACAACACACACATGGCAAGTACATCACACACACGATACTAACCATGCATGTACACTACACATATTGACATCTACACACACTCTTTTCCCTAGGTTCAATTTCATCACTTTTTACACTTTTGCATCTTTAGTCTCCACGCTCCATCTTTTTGTCACTCCACGCTTTTTCTAGTCCTTCTGGCATGTTTTCTACATCACTCTACATGGATTATCAGGTACGCATCTCTATCTACTTTTTGTTACTGATATTTCCTCTCACCAACATAAAGTGGGGAAAATGTAGACACAAAATCACATGTTTGAATCATTATTTAGTCCCAGTCTCATACTACTATTCATATGGTTCTTAAGTGAAAAGATTAATAATTAACCCATGTCTTTGGCCATTTTTACATTGCTTGTTGTCATATTTTTTAGATCTTACACCTACACTTTCCCAGTATGCACTATCATTCTACATTTTTCCTATTTCTGACTAGGGCGACCAACCAGGACTGGAGCACCCTAGTCCCCTCTGAGGGCCCCGATCCTCTTTACACTTTACTCTCACATTTTGGGAACTTTCTAGCCATTTGAACTTTCTATATTTTTGGTGGTCAAACATTTTTGGGGTTAATTACAAATTAGAACAAGAGAACCATATAAATATAAAGTTATGTAATCATAATAAGGATCAAGCACTAAGTATCTACTATCACCATCTAGAGTTACATCCATCAAAGGCATCTAAAGCTACATTTGGATCCATCTAGCTCCATCACAAGGCACACAAGGTTAGTTCACCTGCATCACACTTCAGAGGAGAGGAGTCTATTATTTCCATGCACACATTTACTACATTCTACATCTAGTTTTTACTCACTACTTCACAAAGTGCGACCGACATAAGAAACAACCTAGGGTGTAATTGCACACACACACACACACACACACACACACACACACACACACACACACACACCTAGAACAACATGGGGTCTATAATGTAGTGCATCGCTCAAATGATAAGTCCATCACTTTGGCAATTGAGGACAATCTAACCCTTCATACACATCTTTATTTTTTAGGGTTTTGATGCTTTGTCTAAGGGGTTTTACAAATGATTCTTCCATCTCATATTCACAAATGACATTTGGCATAGTTCAATAACATTAGTGTGACATGAAGGGAACATAAAAAAACATCTAGAACACCTCATAAGAGTTTTTCTAGTCATTTCCACAAACCATGGTACCTAGATCTCGCACCAAGGCTTCCACTGAGCCTCTATTCCTTTTCGCATTCCAATCCGCTTAGATAGCTTAGATCTCGTGCTTTCTTAGTTTTTTTGCAGTTGTTTCCTCCTCTTGTGATAATGAATTGGGCCTAGATGTACCATGTGTAGCATGTATCCTATGTGTAGACCCATCCCCGTGAGTTGGGATATGGGATCGATAAAGAAGTCGTGGAGAGAACCATAAATAAGATGTGAAGAAGACCTCGGTGGAGATATGGGACTAACACTAAGAGTGAGAGGAGATCTAAATTCCATAATAGTGTGTGTCAAATACATATGACCATCATCGGTAGGCGTAGAAGTAGGTGCACTAGTGGTAGTAGCAACTAAAGATGTGACGGTGAGAGGTGCCAAAGATAAAGGGTTTGTGGTGGGATGCATCAAATAGTGACAATGTGATGCTCATGTACAAATTTAAGACATAAATGAACTATGGATGGGACATGTTTAACAACCTTAAGCAAAGGAAGTACTAATACCATGTCACAATGTGTAACCTCAAATCCAAAAAAGAAAGGCATAAATATAGTAAGAGGCCCAACAATGATTGGGAGAACCACATGCCCATGAGAAGTAGGTGATCTAAGTGTCATATGGGATAATGGAAAGCCAATAGCTCATAAGAAAGATAATGAACATGCATTACGTTTGAAAGTAGGATGCACCATAACATTGTTAATAACATGAGTACTAACAAAAGCATCAATGTGAAGTCTATGTGATGAAAAAGAAGCATGAAAATCTACATCAGTGAAAGTAATAATAGATAGGGAATATCAATAGTACCAACAAGAAACCCAAGAGGATGATCAAAAGATGATGGAGGTGGAACCACATGATAAGCATGATTAGAAGAAGATTCAAGAACCACTTTTTCATGTTTGGGTAATGGATCATTGAAAATTTTAAGTTTGTCATTGTCATTAGTAGATTTAGAAATAGTAGGCTCAGGTAGTTCAATTTCATTATTATCAACCAAGTCATACATCAAATGTCAAAGCTTAAAGCATCTATTAGTGGAATGTCTATTACATCTATGATAATCACAATGTACATTCTCATCAAAACTATTGCCATGAGGATGCCTAGGATCTAGCTCAAGAGGGGATGGAAAGAAAATCAAATTACTTTCAATGAGTTGAGACAATAACACACGAGGTGGATATGTCAATCTAGTAAAATGACGTCACATTGGTTGTAGTTAGAGCTTTGTTGGCTTTCGAGATACAACATTAATAGTAGGCTTAGGCTCACTAGGCTTGCTCTTAAAGGAAAGTTTATTTTGAAATTTGTTATTAGATGGATTGGAAGTATTATCACCATACTTAAGCTTTCCCATAGAAAGTAACTTATTTTCACATGCTTTAAGAGTATGACATAAATGATCGAAAAGAATGAAAAGAATCAAAGATCAGACTTTATTGTAAAGGAGGCAAGAGACTTTGGATAAATAGATCTTGCAATTCAAATTCAGCCAAGACATTATTCATTTTAGATTATTCTTATAATGCAAAACATATTCACTAATATTCTCATTAGATCTTTGCTTTAATTTATCCATCTGTGCATTATGATATTTTAGTTCCAATGTTCATACAAATGTGAGCCAAGAATAGATTTTCTAGAGGGAAAGATCTAACAAAGTGCAGAGGAAAATCATAGAACCATCGCAAAACATACTCCTATAAGCTCCTAGAAACAACCTTGTCAATAATATATCATCATAAGCATAGTCCAAACATGCAATATGAAATGATCTAAGATGCTCTTGTGTATCTCCATGAACTTAAAAAAGAGGAAACTTGTGTGAAAAAAATTAGGGGAAGTGGTGTAGAAGAAACCTTAGGTGCGAGAGGACTATGGAGGAGAAGTGAAGATTCAAGAGAGGGAGATGAAGAAGAAAAGGTGTGTTGTAATTCATGAATTAGAGCCTATAAATCATGGTAGAGAGAATCTCAAGAATGGGTGCTCAAGAGGAGCTAGGTTGATGTGGGAAATGATAAGAGAAGAAAAGTGATTGTTAGGTGTAGGAATAGGAATATAGACAATGGATGCCCCCATAATAGTGGGGGAGAAGAAAGTGAAATAGAAGATTTGGGAGCCATGGTGGGAATGGAATTAGTAACTAGAGGAATGGATTCAAATAATTTTTATGCCTCTTCATGAGCAACATATAACAAGAGATCCAAATTCTCGGATTGGTCAATGATGTATGTATTTAGGTCATTAAGATTTTCAGCAAGAAATTAATGAGAGGTTTTATCCATGATATTAAACAAAGAGATCCGATAAATGACAAGGAAGGATCGGGTTCACCAAATGATTTAACTAAAATTAAATCTTAATTAGAGAATTGAGATGAATCAAATAATTGCATAAACATATGCAATGGCAAGCAATCACAAGTAACAAGAGGATGAGGGTGACTTAGTCGATAACCTATTGTCTATACAGATCCGAGCAAGAATGATGATGGAACAAGATAGAGCTATGTTTTATGTGCTTTGTCTAGGAACTCGCCATCTACAAGTATGCTACGCAATAGTACCCAAAAGGGGACAAAACTACCCTAGGGCTAGTGTTTATCTTGGTGCTAGTGTCCTAGTAGTGACTATGTATTTGGTCCTTTCTGTGGTCCGATAAAATCATCTTCACTTCACTTTATATGGCATCTACTTCGTTGTAGAGTTTTATTATCACACTTGTACTTACAAAACAAGCCCCGACTATATGCACAAGGATCAAGCACACATTAGACTAAATAAAATATGCATATGCTTGATTCAAACTGACCTCAACGATCACCCCAATGTGATTTTCACTAAGTGATTCACTACATTTCAGACTCAATGTAGTTTTGATGTGTGTGAGACAAAATTGTGGCCTTTAAAGTTAGGTTTGCTTTGTGATAGTCACACCAAGATAAAAAGCTATAACTACTTTGTGCCCAAGATAATGTGTGATGGAATTCAAAATTTTCCCTTCAAATGTAATGAATACAACTCAAATGCAGTCCTTAAATATTTTTTTGTCCAAGTAGTAGATAGAAAGTGATAACCCCGAGTGCCTTCTATTTCCTAATTTTCCCTTAAAATAGTTAGTGGGTCATGTATATATATGATTCCTTTGCTTGAATTTCATCGTTAATGACCCTAAAAGCCGATCCAAAGTGATAAATAGAAATTCAGAAAAAAATAACAATAGGAATTTTAAACATAAGAAAGCGAGGGAAAAGGACATAATCACCCAAAAGGGACAATAGCACCTAGGTGCTCATGTCCCTTATTGGGCGCTAATGTCAAGAGAGATTCAAAGATAAAATAGAAGTACTTGAGTTGGGTAACACATTGTGTAATGTTCAAAAGCAAAGGGATAATTCCATAAAAATAAAGGACAAAAACATGGAAAGATAAAACAATGTCAATGTAAAATAAAACAAGTGTTGTTAATGTCTAGTTTTCTTGCTTAGGAATCATGCATACAATGACATACTAGAGGCACGATGTAATAATAATAAGTGTATAATTTTGTGTCTACAAAAGGATTAGTTGAAGGCATGGTGGGAAAAAGGTAGAAGCATGAGGGAAGCTTCTTTATCTCGCAACCGGTTCTTGGGGCACTGAATATGTGTACACATGTTTTTTCTTCAAAATTTACAAGCAAGGTTGAAGATGTAATATTGTAAATGGAAAAAAAAACTTGTTTAGCTGTTTTTCACGAGTTAATGATCCCATAGGTTGATACAACCAACATATATTTTATTAATAATATTTAAAGTTATTGATTTTTCGTCCCTTACAATATGTGTTCATAATGTACTTGAGTAATCCAAAAAGTTACAAATCCATTGAGGATTTTTAAGTGTTCATTACACTACTCGAACATGTTTTTCCAATTACTTATACATTGATTACATTAAATGTTACATTCTATATTCATATTGACAACAAAATGCTTATACTACACGAGTTGAGAATAATAGAAACATATCACTTATCTTGTTTTTTTCAAATGGATAGGAGTTTTTTACTGGGAAAAGGTAACACTAAAATTTTAGGTTATAGTGATTTATGATACTAATTAATGTATGGGAACAAATTTGTAGGAATTCACTTGGTCTCTATCACAAGTGCTAAATTTTGGGCATTACTCAATAAGGAAAGTTATCTTCTTTTGAGAGAAATGACGTGGATGCTATGGTGTCATGCAAGGGGATGAGGGTTGCGACGGTGGGGTGACATCTTGTGAAGATGTTAGCCCATATATGTACGCAGGACGTGTTCTCTGCTTCCTAACATGCTTGATCATTTGATCAGTAGAGTCTAGTGTCAATTCAATCGATGTTGTAACAAAGCTAAACATGAGAAATGTTTTTATGGCTATGCTCACTCCAACGGTGATTGATTATGTGTTATCACTTTTATAGTTGTTGGCAGTATGTGCTAAATTTTAGTGGGGGCCTTACAACGACAACATGTCGATCTTTGGTTAAACATGATGACATGGACTACCGACCTATTATAATTTGGACAGTTGTTATAAGGTTGCGCATCAACGACCAAATGCATCAATGTCATTAATGTCTCTAACAACTGTTAGATTTATCTTGTTTGAAATCAATAGATTTGATGACATAATATTTGAGAATTTGTACCACGATTTATATTTGTAATGAAGTCTCTCACATGTGGAACGAGGTGCACACAATACGAGTAGAGTTAAAATGAATCCAATAAACAAAGTTAGGGAGATAGTCACCTGATTGAAATCCCCAACAACTCAAATCCCTTAACCACCTATCAAGGCCAACTACACACATAACACTCAAGAGAATACATTTATAAACATATAAATAAAAGATTAAGTCAAAACAAAAATTAAAAGAAGTGCATTGATAATAAATTAATATATGTGTCAATAGACCTCAAGATAGAAAAATCAATCAAATCTTGCACTAATTTTTTATACGTAATTTTTACCATGCTACATTATATTAAATGTTCAACCTAGAATTTCGATAAGAGGAATGATTTTTCGGCTTCTTAGGCCATGCGTAAACATAACATGCTCTAAGGTTCATGTTCAATATTTTTGTAGGGTTCTTTGACTACAACTACCCCAAGATGATATTTAAGCTTCTCTACACTACATTTCCCTCAAAATACAATGGAAATTGCAAAATTTCAATAAGAGGGAGATCAAATTCAAATTTTGTGGCTTAAGTAGATTTTCAACCGAAGAAGGCATCCTTTCTCGACATTACTTCGATCAAACATGATGGAAAAAATAAAGATTGTTATCTATAATTACAAATATGATTGATTACTTTCTTAAATAACCCTTCGTAAAATGATATGGAATACTAAACCACTTGAAACATCATTGAGGCAAAAGAGAAGCGTCAACTCGCTGGTTGGTAAAAAATAATGTTAAAATCTAACTCGATATCTTGCTTTTGTGGCATTATTTGTGAATTTTAATTTGTTTACTATTATGACTTTGGATAACTCTGATGAGTAAAAACAAAATTCATTTTCAAAGTAAACGACAATACTAATTAAATCATATCTTCCATTAAAGTAAATTAATATCCAAATTGCGAGTTGTTGGGAAACGCAACGAGGAACAGTTGGGATCTTAGGAGCCATCCATCCACCATGAAAAATGTGGTGGTGAAAGAGTTGTTATGGGACTGTGTAGAGGCAGAGATTATGGTCGTGCGCCAGTTGATAGGATTTTCAAAGGTGTTGAGGAAGGAAATGAAGTGGTAGTTCATAACTAAGAAATGTGAAGGATTTATTGTGACGCTGATGGTTTTGTCAGCCACGATCCATTTTTAGTTGGTTTACTTGGTACAATCTGTGAGATTTTTGGTTCATTTGGAAGTTGCAGGGTCCGACAGGAGGCAAAGGATGATACAACTTCGCTCGTCCATTGTGGCACTGGCATTGAATTTAATTGTTCCCTTGCCTTCACCATCTCCCCTTGACCAAAAATTTATCAAGCTATTATAACAAATAAACATTTATGACGTATATACATACACTACATAAACCGAAAAATATATCTTAAACGACTATTATCTAAATCCACTCAACCAATGACACCATACTTTAAAAAAATGAACATCACATTACATTGTAAACTTGGACTTAATATATATATGAAACAATATCATTTTTGATTGAATGTTAATGCATTACAATACCATATATTAAAAAATTAACTTATGTAATAAAGACTTGAATTTTTTTATGAGGTTGATGGAATTAAAGTGTGGTGGATTGGTGATTGATGATGGTTGAGTGAAAACTTAAACACTTTTGAGAGTGTACAAATTAACCGTGAGATAATGCCTATGTGGACATGCCGACGAAAGACTTATAAATATGCCAAATCTAATGAATATGGGATGTACAATCTGGTCCAAGGTAGTAAGCTTGAGGCATGGCTCGATATGCACCGAAGAAAATTTGATTTTCTTCCATGATAATCATGCACAACATCCCACAAATTGTTTGAGATGGAAATTTTCCTTTCACATAAATCTAAAATTATGTGAGGTTATTGCAACATCTCGATGACCACATCTCACTATTTTGGTTATAATCACTAGATCTCGCTTAGTCAAGTGGTGCCTTTGCAAGCATGAAAATTGTCGGTTTATTCTCCTACCCACCATTAATAGAGTTGTTCATGGCCGTGCAACAACTAACTAGTATCTAAAACCAATGTGTCTTGCGTTAATACTCTTGGCATTAGCAAAATACACCAAAATAATTCTATGCATCAATGAACAAATGCAAAACCATCATCCATGTCTCTCACAACTATCAGAATTAGGTCACCTCGCTCTAATTTGGAAACACCATCGATGTAATTATCATTTCGTGCTTTCAACCAATCATAAGTTAGTATTATTCTTTAATGGTGAATGTTTTGTCGTAAAGCTTGCATTTGTATATTTTCTAATCCAAATATACTTTAAAATATATTTATCTTCTTCCTTGTTGGTTGAAGACATTTGATTTGATAAATTTTCCCATTATTCTTTTTTATGGTTATGATGATTTTTAAAATAAAAATACCACCAAAAGATACCTCAACCTCTATTAATAATTCCGTTGTGGCATACAACATTGAATTACTAACCAATTTGATACAAAATGGCATACCAAACTCTTTTTGAATTTACAAATTACATTTTAATTTATTATACATCAGAAAGTAGGTAATATAACTGTCAATTTTTAGTCCCGCCACTATAACAATCAATTTTTCTTAACTAGAAAAATTCGTTATTATTACTTCATTATTTCAATTAACCAAAAGTGAGCATTATTCTTTTATTCGATTTCTCATGTCTTAAAGCTTACAATTGCATTTTTTAATCCAAAAATTCTTTAAAATGGATTTATCTTCTTCCTCCTTGGTTGACAATACTTGATTTGAAAAATTCTCCATTTATTATTTTTTATGGTTATGATAATTTTAAAAACAAGATACAACCAAAAGACACGCCAACGTCAATTAATAATTATGATGTCACATACAACATTGAATGACTAAATAATTAGATACAAAACGACATACCAACCTTA
Source organism: Taxus wallichiana var. yunnanensis (assembly GCA_018340775.1). Lineage (NCBI taxonomy): Eukaryota > Viridiplantae > Streptophyta > Pinopsida > Cupressales > Taxaceae > Taxus > Taxus wallichiana. Next base: position 408,111,017 of record CM031242.1, read on the forward strand.
TAATTATGATGTGACATACAACATTGAATTAAAAAATAATTCAATACAAAATGACATATCAACATTTTTATAATTTATAAATATAATTTTAACCTAATTATACACGAAAAGGTAGGTGATATAGCCCTCAACTATAGTCCATGCGTTTTAAAACTATTTAGTTTTGTTTAACTAGAAAAAGTGGTTATTATTACTCCATGTTTTTAACCAATTAGAAGTTCGTATTATTCTTGTAAGTTGATTTTTATGTATTAAAGCTTGAACTTACATATTTTTAATCAACAAATACCTAAATATACATTTATCTTCTTCCTCATTGGTTGACAACAATTGATTTGACAAAATTTTCCTCTATTCTTGTTAATGCTTATGACATTTTTCAAAAACAAAATACCACCAATAGACACCTCAACCTTTATTAGTACTTATGATGTGACATACAACATTGAATTACTAAACAAGTCAACAAATGACATATCAACTCTCTTTTTTGGAAAAATGCATCTTATATTAAAATTCAAAGAACAAATGGTTACATCAATTGATCATAATATTAATAAGAAGGTTCTCCCCTAACATAAGCAAGGAAAGAAAACACACGAACTTGTTCCCCATAAGTAAGGAGTTAACATCATTTCAAACCACAAAAAATTAACTTGTATAATCAAAGGCAACTCTTGTTTGAAAAGCCTTAACTTACCCATACTAAGAGGGGAGGTTCCCCCTTAAAGATGGTTTGCCATATCATCCTCCAAATAAAATTGATTGTTGTCAACCTAGTTGTATGCCATAAAGCATTGCAATTATCCCCAACCATCAAAGAATCCCATTAAAGAGGGGCTTACCAAGAGAAGGGTGATAAAAAAAGGAAGTTGAATTCAACTTATAACCATCACCAAAACCCTCTTATTGTTGGACATTTCTAGAAAATATGATAAAATATTTCTTATTTTCGTTAAATAGTACAAAATGCTTTTGTAAACCAAGTCTTTCTCAAACCTTGCATTGATAGTGAAGCCCTTATGTATTGCTAGCCATACTAGCACCTTATGTTTAAAGGATGTTCTTATTTTCCAAATAACTTAACAACATAATTTCCATCTCACTTCAAGGTGGACTATAATTTCCAATGTTTGTTCAATCACATGACAATAAGATTGTAACATTTGACATACTTGAATATACATTTTCTTTGTTTTGTAGTTAAGGAGAGTTTTTCCCGTGTTCCACTTTCAATCCCTCTAATATGGACCTATAATTTGTAAATGCATCTTGAAAATAATTTTATTAGGAATCATATTACAAAGTTCTTGAAAGGTGATTTTTCTTGTGGGTGACAAATATTTAGCCATTTTGATTCCCATTAATATTTTTACTATGGTTTTCCATAGTTCAAAATTGTTAGTGTAGGATATTATTTATTCCATTTATTTATTTATGCATATTATTCCTACACTTTAAGAGTTATCTTTCTTAGGTGTACTTAATCACAGGAGTTACACTCAGAGTTAGTCACATGAGTTAAACTTGGCCATCATTGTTAGTTAAGTGGAGTTACTCCTTGTTTAACTATGTCAAGTGTGGGAGTTACAGTTCTATTTTGGGCTCTTTGTCCATTAATCATAGAGGAGTTACACATTCACTCTCCTATATGTACATCTTCATTTGTGAGATATTCAAGTAGTGTATTGGAGAAATTTTGGATTTGCTTCATATTGAGTTATTTTTGCACTTTCATGCTTGTTAGTTATTTCATTTTTGTAACTCCATGTGTATTCGTTTGTCAACCAGAGATCCTTACGGATAATCCGATACAAATCCAACCCAAAAAAAGTCCTTTCCTTCCCAACCATTTTTCCTACAAAGAAGGTTGAATCCCAACATGTTTAAGTTGCAATTCGATGGTCAAAATAGGACATGCAACTAAACCCCAAACATCACATGGCCCCGCAAAATACCAAAGGAGAAAACCCAATATTATCTTCTAGTTAGCCCATGTTTTCTTAAGTGGCATTGATCTAACAATCATAAAAACAACGACATTACCAATTATTTCACATATTTAAAAGGGCCCTCTAATTTTATGGACATGGTTTGCATTAATAATTCTATGGTGGATAAGGATTAACAAAAGGGAATCCCATTCAACTACCCTTATAATCCACTTCTCTGCAAGATTTATTCTGTGCTCTTATGAGTAGAATCGCCAAACCCCCTTGATATTTTGGTAGAGTGTAAACATTCCAAGAAACAACGATGGTTCCTTTTCTCCATCCATTTTACCTCATAGAAACTTATAAAATCCTTTTGAGCGCTTTTAATGTTCCTTGGTGAGGTAATAAGCAAGAGGAATGGAACATATTTCATGCTTCTAGAATTCACAACAATCATAACCCAACAAGAGGAAGATCAAGTTTGTTCCACATTAAAAACTTCTTTTTTTTAATTTTCTAACATCCACGTCCATCAATCAACTATAGTGAGATGGATTCCAATGGGAATGCCCAAATGTTGGTGCAACATTTATGTATTCACACCCTTTATTTTAAGTTTATTTAGCTTTATTTAAGCTTTGTTGACTTAGACTACTTTTCAAACCTCATGGGTTTAGATTACGATAAGTGGTACTCGTAGCTTGACCACTTGTCTCTTGTTATCCTATTTATGTGTAGGTCATTGCACACATGTCTATCATATAGCCAAAAAAGTTGGACTACAACTCTTGCTTTTGCTATATATAGTCCACTTCTATTTACAAATTGTAAACTCGTTGATATCAAATTCATTCAGTTGATTTATTAGAAATAATGTGTTTTTTATTATTGTTTATTATTTGTAGCAACTTCTAGCATTTATGGAGTGAGTCCAAATTGAGGAGGTTCTTGGGTTTCACTATTATTTCATTGTTTCATATCATACTCCTTCAATTGGTAATTGTGGTGTCAAAGTTTTTTTTTTTTTTCCATATACTTCTCCAAGTTATTTGTAATATTTTAGGCATATTAGCTTGTTGGTAATCGAAAAACAACCATCTAGGTTTTTATATTCTTGCCAATAACCCTTTTCCAACACTTGTTAAAGTGTTTTTTTATATTTCAAGATAAAACTAGATTTTTCTAGTTCTTCCTAATATTTTAAACAAAATCTACATAAAAAATATATGCATTTAAAAAAATGGGGTTTATTCGATGCACAAATTAATTTTTATAAATTTTTAAGTTTCACTTTTGCAGGACAAACCACAACAAGAAGAGTGCACAACATTATATTTTACAATTTTTTGTAGATTTAAGGCTCCACTCACTAATTTTTGGATTCTTCATCTCACGGTTTTTCGGAAAGTCTAAGTTTTTAAAATTTGGACTCACGGTGCTCCCGGAGAGTCCATTTCAAGTTTTTAGTTGTTTGGGCAACCCTACAAATGCACAACCATACACTTGATCTTTAATAAAGATAAATTTTGGCTATTGTAGTATTGAGCATGATAAGTGGTGTGATGACAAGTATTAATTTTGTAAGGAAATGTCTACTAAGAGGTCTGGAGGTCAAATCCCTTAGGCTACATGTTTATCCTTAAAAGCCTTCTTCAACCCATTAGTCGCCTATATGATCCTCCTAAGTCTCTCAATCAGCCACTTACTTCCTAATTAGCCCCTAGTTTCTTATTGAAGCCATCATATGACCTAAATCTATCTTTTTTAGCCTCATGTGTAAATTGTTGTAAATGGCCTACACCATTAAGCGTCACTTTTTGACTAAAATTTTACTTTGAGGTCGTATTTTCTACTCCATAAGACCTAGAAAGTTTTTTCATATTTTATATTTTTTCAAGCTCTACATATTGTAGTATTGTTTTATGCTATTGGTGATTTTCAGGTTGGCCATGTCTTTCGATTGGTGTGTCGGATCAAGACATTTTTTTAAAGTGCATGTTTTTGTGTACTTCAAATGGTGGGTTCAGTTTTGGTTGATACTATACCAAGACTCTACTTCAACATAACTTTACAATGTATTGATTGTATTTGACTTTTAAATCACACTACTTATATAAAGTGTTGCCAATTTTTTGCTAGGGGCTCATTTTTGTGAATTAATAAATATGGGTCGGGCTTATTTGATTCATGGCTTACATTCCAACCATTCAATTCAGGAAAATTTGTAAGAACTATATTATTATAAGTAGTTTGGGAGGTTTTTAGCGAGCTCATTCATTTTTGTGTTATTGTTATAAAAGGACTTTAGCCATGACTTCCACACTCTCACGCAGTAAATAATAACCTACTTTTTGAAAACACCATGCTCTTTTTAGAAGTATGTTCACTTCAAGAAGACATGGTTATATTTGTTGAAGAGAATAGGAAGAAAAAAACACAACTCTCTATACTCTTACTAATTTAGAGAAAATACACCCTCATCTAATATTTGTAGGACACAAATACATAATTACAACATATATTGACACCATGGGCATACCTATCATTGAGCATAGTCTACCTTATGTCACTAATTCAAATCTTATTGACACACCATCATCCTCTACTCTACCTAATCATGAGTTTCCCATTGAATCTAATGCACCCATTGTTGCACATGTTACAACCCACACTTCAAATTCACTCACCATTGTGTTTGGCTCATTTTAGAAGCATGCAATTGGTTTTGGATCATACACTCTCCATTCCATGGGTCATTTTGGCAAGGCATGGTAATGTTTTCTAGGGCATCACTTCCCCTATCCAAACTATTCATTAGATTTCACACCACAACATTGGATATAGATAAAATGATTTTTCATCAGGTCTACTTCATAAACACTCACATGTTTTTGTTCTCACCACTCTTCTTGAAAATATTGAGCAACACATGAGTTTTTTCACACTTTCTCAAGCATGAGAGAACTGAGACTACTTCAATCATACATGATAGTCATGACACTTCTAGAGATGATTTATCACATGCACACAGTGTATGCACATGCATGCCTCTTCATCTACCATCTATATTCACCTAGAATGGATTTCAAATTAGTGATGATGGCATCATCAACATTATTTGTGTGGGATCTACAGTGTGGATCCTCTACCATTTAAATACATCAGTCCCACACTACTCATTCTACCTAGTAATGCTCCCTTTGTTTTGGAGCAACTCTAGTTGGCATTACTTCCTCGTTTTGGAACAACTCTCATTTTACCATTCAGCCTTTCTTTGACACTTAGATAACTCCTTGTTTTCAACAATTTTGGTGTATACAATGTCTTAGTGTCTTATTTGGTGATTTTTGGGGTGTATAGTTGCATTAAGTTATAGAGTGTCTTGGGTGTTTTTTTTCTCATATCCCAATCTACTTTCATGCATGTGTGTCTTATTTTATACACTCTTTTCTTAGTTATTATATATTCTTATCGCTATTAGTGCCATTCTATTTTGATAGACCCTTTTTTGTGTCATTCAAACATCAACAATCAAACCATATCCTTTTAGTGAGCATTCTATGACATACCCAACTAAGTTCATTATTCAATGTTCTAGTCTACGTGGACTTAGAAACCTATGATACAAATATATTATTTTGTTCACTCCACCCATTCAACATTATGGGGTGTATTCATATTGCTTCTTCGGGTGTCGTGTCTATTGGTTACCCTGAGCACATCATATAATCTACTTTAGGTACTTGGCATTCCTTGTGTACTCATTTATGCTTTCATCACCTCATTAGATAAATTGACAGTCTCCTTGGATTTATTCTAGTGCATACACTATCAGCTTATCTTCTTCAATGATCGAGTAATGGATTCAAACCACTCATGTAGATTTGACTTCTTCACCATTATTTTCAATTACACTCCTTACATGTTATTCAAAGGTGATGTATTTCATCACATTCTTTATTTTTTTAGTGATGGATTCCATCTCATCTAGTTTAGTCTTCATAAACCTAGACAGTTTTTCGAGAGTCCTTTGTTTTGTATATCATTTTTTCCATGTTGTACTTATTGTACATGGATACCTTATCGACCTAGTTTTCGGACCTAATTCTTTTTTTACTTTTTACTTCCCTAAGTATAAATTAATTATTTAATAAAATTTAAATCTTAATTAGAGGACCAAGATAAATCGATAATTTCTTAAACATACATATATGCAACATGTCGTGTCAAACAAATACAAATAATAATAGGATGATAATGACTTAGTGATAACTCATTGTCTATAATGGATCCTGGGATGGAATGATGATAGAATAGGCTAGATATGGGTTGTATGTGCTTTGTTAGAAGGATTGTTATCTACAGTATGTTGGATAGTACCTCCTAGAAGCGGACAAAACCGCCACATCTACTAGTTTTTGTACTTTGGGGGATAGTGTACTAGTAGTGAGTGTGATATGGTTCTTTTAGGGTTCGATAAGCTTGCCTTCACTTCACTCTATGTCACATCCACTTTGTTATAGGGTTTTCCTGTCACACCTGTACCTACAAAACAAACCTTGGCTACTTACACAAGGCTCAATCACACATTAGATTAAATAAAATATGCACATGATTGAGTTAGATTGACCTCGATGGTCACCCCAATATGATTGTCCCCTAGTGGTGCACTTTATTTTAGACTCAATGTAGTTTTCTTGTGTGTGATAGAATCATGTCCATTGAAGCTAGGTTACCCTTGTACCACTCACACTAAGATAACTGGCTTCAACTATTTTCCCCAAGATAATGTGTGTGATGGAATTCAAAATTTACCCTTCATATGCAGTGAATAATGCAGCCCAAATGCAGTCCTCAAGTGTTCCTTTTGCCCAAGTAGTAGATAGAAAGTAATATCTCTAATTGCCCCTTAAAGTAATTAGTAAATTGTGTATATATATATGACTCCTTTGTTTGAATTTTGACACTTAGTGACACCAAAGGATGATCCCAAACATGAAATAAGAATTAGAAAATACCTAAAATTAGGCACCAAGTGACAATTTGAAAAATAAGCAAGATTGGACAAAAGCACTAAGAAAGGACATTAGCGTTGAGCATTAGTGTCCTTACTAGGTCTTGTTAGCCCAAGGATAAGAAACATAAATTGGATGATAAACAAAAACAATGATCCCCGTGACGTGACCAAAAGCATAAATCCGTAAGTATAAAACAATGCCATAATCAAAATCAATCGAATCCGATAGAAGGACTAGGAGAGGTGTCACCAATGTCTAATCTTCTCACTTAGAAATCACACATATAACAACATACTAGAGGCGTAATGTAATAGTAATAAATGCATAATTTTGTGTCTACATTTTCCCACCTTTGTGTTATTTGGATGAAATTTAATAATATAAAGGATATAAGAACAACATACCTATAGAGAGGCTTGAAAAAGTTGTAGGACGGGCGTTCAGGAGTAAGAATCACAATTTGGTGAACCATGGATCATTATCATGATCCAAGTAGGGTGAGTGTATCGCCACAAAGGCATAGCTAGATATAGACATGATGTGGAGATATTTTAAAAATTGAACCTTAGAAATGGTAGGAGGGATCAAGAGTGATCAATTCCCAAACCAATATGAATACTCTCATAATTTGAGTATCCTAACGCTAGAGAAATATTATTGGGAGTTTGATAATCTTTACTCTCCACCATGACACCTCCTCAAAAGAGGTTCCACCACTATAGACAAAAATGAGCCAATAGTTACCTTGTACTCGTCATGTAAAAATCTCCGTAATGTGGATAAGAATAGAAATGACATTTCATTGTCCCCACTTTACATATTAAGAGTGTAAACTTGGTCAAATAGAAAAATTATCGATAAGATAGTATGGATTGGCTCCCAAGTTAGGTCATATAGGAAAAAGTTGATATTGTTGAAATATAATTAAAAACATCATGTATTGGTTGAAATTAATATTTGTTTGAATTTGATCGATTAAGATTTGCTCAAAAAAATTGAATTGCCCTTAGATTAGGTCATTTGAGGGTGGATTTTGAGAATCAAAGATAGTATCATGCTTGAAATAGATTGAAACTTATGATTTTGAGTGATAACTTTGTAGAATTTAAATGTTGTTGTGTGATTGATTGAATATAAGATAGTGGTATGTAGTGTGATTATGCATGTTGTCTTAGATATTTGATCAGTTTTCTCTAAGATAGGTGATAGGATGACCTGAATGTTTTCCCCCTTTTGGCGAAAGGGTGAGAAGAGAATTTTAGAACCATGAGCCGAAAGAAAATAGGTTGATCGATTAGAGATGTATTGAAGACATGTATAGTAGGATGAAGAGCTATGAGAGAATTGTAAGTAAATGGAATAACAAAACATATATAGGTGTCCAAGTGATTGTTCAATGTGGTAGATGTGAAAATTATGGTTATAATGCCACTAACGGTGTTAAAAAGGGATGAACGAGGTTAACATATGGACCAAACTATGTTGGCACATTAGTTGATGTAGAATGAAATATATGAGCTTGGGAGCCAGTGTGTTGGAAATAGAAATTACATAAATAGTAAGTAGAAAAAAGTGAAGAGAATTATTATTTTTAAATTGAGAAATTGTGATTTGATCTCTAGATTGCAATCATGTCATGCGTCACGAGAGGTGATTTCGACGAGATTCGAGAGGGTTATGGAGGCTATATTAATGCAAACTATGTTAGAAGTAAAATGGACTGAGAGGGAGGGAATCAATCCTTACAATATTTCAAATTATATTTCAGATCTGAATATTCAAAAACTCATAACCATTCAATCACAATATCCACTTAATCAATACTTAATGTGTGCACACCATAAACCATCAAAGAAGAAAACAACCATGAAACAAAGAATCAACACAAGAACACAAGATGTAAGTGGGAAAAACTCAAGGGGAAGAAAACCCACTAAAACACAATATTATATTGATATGTTTCTGAATTTAGTGAGGCACCAACCCCACAAGGAGCACCAACCCCTAGTTTAGTAGAGCACCAACCCTACAAGGAGCACCAACCCCTAATTTTGTGAAGCACCAACTCCACAAGGAGGATAAAACCCCACAAGATGATAAATAACCCACTAAAACACATTATTATGTTCATATATCTGATTTTTTTCTGCCACAACTTATGGATATCCAATATCAACTCACACTTCTTCAATCAAACCCTAGGTGACCAAACTTCACAAAACAAGCTCTTCAATCACTTCAAAATAATCAAACCCTTGCACACATGCTCTATGATTTTTCTCCACCTAATTTTTTTGAATCATCCTCAAATCATGCTCCAATACCTGCAATAAACTCTCACCTAGGTCGCTCACCTTGCACACACTTCACTAGCTTCAAAAACACCCAAAAACATGCTTTTATAAGCTTCTTATGATTTGAAACTTAGTACAACCTTTTTCCCTCATTTTTTTCGACCCATACATCAAGGAATAAATTAAAATTTTAATTACAATAGTCACATATGACCCAAATAGGTCGGCCTAACTAAAACTCTCATTACACTAAAAATGGCTAAAAAACCCCATGGGCACAAAGATAAAAATGCCCTTACATCAAATCAATACATAGTCATGACCCATAACCTATTACATATGATTAAAATATAATTTTACATCCATAAATGGTCATAAATTTGATCAACCAATCAAATTATTTCATTTAATGGGCCTAGTTCACTTTACAAATCTCAAAACAGATTGTTTCCTACACCCTTCAACACCTTGGAAACTTCATAAGGCCATAAAATCACTTCAACATGAGAAAACCATGACATGTAAAAACTTTATGTAAATTTCATAACCTGTATAACACTTCTAAGTAATTTATAATACTTGAATCAACCTAATGTTCAAATCACAAATACTTTTGTCTTCACCGATCAATCTGCTAAAAATGTTGTTTACGAAACCTTAACTCATAAAAAAATTTATACATACATTCAAGACCTAAAAATTGATTCATTTGATGAAAATTTCATCCCTATTCACATTAAAGGTTATATCAAGCATCACCAAATCCATATCATTCTTCAAAAAATTCTAAACTTGCACCAAAACACATTCTATCTTACACTGCCAAAAATATTCTTGTCCAAAGAATGCCTTGGAAACCATTTCAAATGACCTCATCATGAGGAAATTATTATATCATTGGAAATATATCTGAATCATATTTCCAAAAAAACTTTAATCATCTTCAAACTCCACATGTAGCTCAAGTTATGCCCATTTTACTAAACCCTGCTATTTGAGATCCCAAAACTACCCTTTGACCAATCAACCTATATGGACCTCAAATGACCATGTACCTACATGAAAATTTCTTTAAACATCCATATAAATCAATATAAGCTCCCATACATCATTCACCATAAATTTTTCATGTTACTCCTTTGGACAACCTTGTCTTAAAACCTTCTTCTTCAGAAATTGACATGTTTTAGTGGGGCCCACTCATCACCATGACCTCAACCATACATTTATGAAAATATAAGAGAGTCCTCTAAAACATCCAATCATAAATTTTTATGAAACATTCAAAACTAGGTCATTACGCTTCTCTTTCTTTCGCAAACCTGCTCCTACTAGGTTTTAGACCACTTTATCTTCTTAACATTCGTTCATAAAAACATGACGATCAACTGACTTTATTATTTTTGTTAAACCTTATAAAATCACCATATAAGCATCCTGAAAGCCACAAGGTCCCATACAAAGCACACAATTCACAACAAGCATCAAAAGTTCAACTTTGAGCTAGAATTTCACTTGATTTTGACCCTGTCTCACATAAACTGTCATATCTTGCAAAATTCACATCATGGCATCCAGAAATATTTCTCAAAGAGCTATGACACATCCCTCTAACACCTTCAATCATCGAATGTCAAATCCATACCTCAATCTCTCCAATCATTAAGACTTACCTATGCTTACATGCATGTTCCTCACTGTAGAAGCTAGGTCCAACTGAAAGTATGTAATAATTGACCATAAAACCTCTAAAAATAACCCAAACATACCTAATATAACATGATATACCTAAATGTAAGATTTTATGAGCTCATATGGCTCCAAACCCCATTGTCACACTTCCAAGTTATCATACCAGGCTCCAAATGAACAATTGTAACATAGTGAACTAGTTATATCTCAGTATCATGCCACTATTGCGAGTTCTTAAGCACCCTAAAAACCTATCCAACATGTAAAAATTCTTTTCAAGCATCCGAAAATCTCATACCTCCATGAATCATCAACGAGACACCTGAATGGACTATCAAGAGCAAACAATCCTTCATCAATCTCATTCTACCAAAGACAAAACATATCCGAAACATAATATTAATTCATATAATCATAATCCAACATCCACTTTTGCATTAATTTGGTTTTTCATCAATGACAACACCTATTAGGACCACATGCCAACAAACTACCACCAATTGGTAGTACTAGTTTTTGAAGGAAGACTACGTCATATTATAAGAATTTTGGTAGTTTGTAGTAGTTTTGTATTTTTGAGAATCTTTACATTTCTGCTCAATATGGAGTCACTGGGGTCATTTTGTCCATGAGATGGTAATTATTCATGTCGGATCGAGTGGGAATTGATGAGAAACTTCTCGAGATGGAGTCGCCCCCCTATCTATATATCATGATACCCGATTACTAATGGTACTACATTATTCAAACACGAAGCCCACACTAAAGTGTAGAATCCTTAGGTGAAAGAAATCTATGCTTCAATACAAGAATGGCGTCGGTTCCAAGCGTTACATTCTAGTCTTGGGCATTAGTGTCCTGGAATTCTAGATGCTTCTGTCCTAAAGTGTGAAATTTGTTTATTATGATTTGTAAGGGATTTTTTCTTATCTAATAAACTAATATGTGGCTTTGTTTATTGTTTGAACCATGCGTAAGGACATTCATTATCGTGAGTTTCACATGGGGAGACACTTGACCACATTTTTGGGGTTGGTCCTAAAGGAGGATTAGTGGGATGTATTGGATTTGAATGGTTTATGAGATGTGACTAGATTGGTATAGGTGCCCCATAATATGCATTTGATCATGACACTTTGTGAGAGATGGTGTCCGACACACGGACCTTTTAGCTCCCTATGGGAGAGATGATAATGACACTATAGGATCTGAATTACATTGCTATCCGGTGGTAGTGTAGTTATTCCATGTGATACATGATGGTAGATGAGAGTAGTTATGAGGTATTTTACAAGGTCTCATGTGTAATTCAATGATTTTGGATGATATAATGAGATATAGGGTTCTCGCGATTGCGAAAGTTTATTATAATTGTTTTAGCTTTATTTGTGATTGTGGATAGAGGTAGAACAACCTTTGATGGATGCAACCTTAGATGGAGATAGTAAATGCTTAGTGTATGGTCCTTATTATGATCACATGGCTTTATATTTATAAGATTTCCTTCACTTGGATTTCATAATTAACCCCGAAAAGGCCAACTACCAAAAAGATAAGATGCTCAAATGACTAGAAAGGACCCAAAAGTGAGAGTAAAGTATAAAGAGAACAGGGGTGCCCAAAGGGGATGAGGGCACATGGCGCTAATGTCCTAGCTAGGAACTCTAATCTAGAATAGATGAAATTGAAGTATGAAAAGATAGACTAGGCCAATAAAGGTGCAAGACCGAAAGTAGCAACAGAAAACAAAAAAATATGGCCAAAGACATGAGTTAATCAATACTCTTCTTACTTAGGAACCATGCAAATAGTAGTATGTGATCAAGACTAAATAATGACTCAAAGTGTGTGATTTTGTGTCTACAATGTGTATGAGGTGGATCAAGATGTAATTCCTATCTAGGTGGATGATGCGGGGTGTAAACAAACCTATACTCAGCATTGGGACAAACATTAATGGGTGTTACTATGTCTAGTGGTAGGACGGTCACCAAGTGGACCCACATGAGGAGAAGAGGAGGTATGACAGAAGCACCTGCCCCGAGGTTGATATAGTAATGACGGCGTAGTTTGAAATAAGTATTGCATAGTATGATTTGTACTTTGTATAGTATCATAACGAGCATGTGTTAATATGGTTATCATGTGATATTTTATAGGTGATGAGTATTGGAGTGTGATCATGGACATGTCAATGTGTATGTTGACCCACAACGTGCCCTCAAATGTCCTTGTCGGAAGGGGATTATCGAGAGGGTTGATCACATAGTGGGTAAGCATTATTATCTCTTTGATCTCGTAGTGGTAGCAAGGACCACATGTGTGGTATTGTGATCACCGAGTGCTTGAGGTGAGAGCCAAGATAGCTCATGTGAGGAAGGCCATGGGATCAGGAGTCCTAGCTTAGGATATGTTTGTGTTATATGTAGAGATCTAGGGCCTATATGCAGATATGGTGGCCGAGGTGGCATCATTACAAATTTGGCTAGAGGAGAAAACTCCCGAGTACAAAGACAAAGGTTGAGTGGTAAAGCCTCAAGTTTGAGAGCTCCCATAGTTGCCTCTAGTAGTAGTGATGAGGATGTATGATGTATCTTGTAGTAGGCATTGTCCCTTAGCATTGTATATTAAACCATTCAATGTGTGTGTATACATACACACACACATGATCTTGATAATGTGTGAGTTGATTATTTGATTTCATGTTTTTGAATTCATGACTGAGGATATGATATATTATGTGTTTTAATGATTTCATATAGTAAATTATATGTGTTGATAGTGTAGTGATGATAGTAGCATAGTGGTGATAAGAATATTATGATGATAGTGATATAGAAATGAATGTGGTATGATTATTGAATTGTGCTCATAGTAATAACAATGGTGAAGATAACTAAAGAATGTTTGATTTTCTGTTGAAAATATAGCAACACAAAAGAAATGGTGGCATATATGTATATAATAGGCATTGAATCAAATATTATTGAATAAAATCTAATATATATCTAGAAAGAAGGCGACAACTACGCATAAGCCACTCTAATGATGCTATTGTAATATCACGAACATGAATGTTTAATGATAAGCCTGAAGTGATGATGACAACACTAGGAAGATGAAAATCATGTGATGGAAAGTGGAGATCCATCGGGCCCATTTAGGTGTGGGTTAAATAATAAGTGGGACAACCATCTCATGCGTAGTCAAAGCCAAGGGAGGAATAGGCAAGATGACCTTAGGAGGACGAGAGGTAGTCAAAGTAACATATGTCGATGTTTGACATTGTGGCATGGGAGAATGTGATCGATCAGAATGGCATGCGTGAAAAGTAATGACACCCTTTTCCTTAAGCAAATGAATCATATCATGGAGTGCATAACAATAATTATCTTTGTGGCCATTAACCCTATGGAAATTGTAAAATGGTTGATTATGTTTTTGGCAGTAACCGATGAGAGGATGATGCTCATTAGAAGGTAACCAAATCAATTGATCATAAATCACAGTGTATAGGATATCATGAGGCCTAACAGAATATGAAAAGTATAATGGATCATGCTTAGAAGGGGGAGTAAAGCGTGGTGGAGGTCTAAGTGGAGGTGAATGAAAATGTGACGAATTATCACGAGTATGTCCAAAGTGGGAGATGGGGAACGTGAGGGTGGTGAAATAGGAGGAATAGAAGATGTATTATGTGGAGTAGTAGTAGAAGAGATATAAGTATGTCTAACGAATGGACATCAAACATATCTTGTTCTAAATGAATAACTTTAAGACAAAGAACTATAAAAGATTCACATGTGTCATATAATAACTTTTATTTTAGAGGGAAAATCAAGCCACAACAAAAGATATATTGCATTTCTAAATCAATAGGCTAATAAAGTAAATGATACATGTAAGATTTAAAATGTAAAATATAATCAGTAACATGTTCATTCTTGCCTTGATGTAAAGAAGGTAAATGCTCAAATGTAACTTTAGGACCATTGTTAGAAATAAAATGTCTAAGAAATTCTTCTTCCATATCAAGACAAATACTAATAGATCCACTTGACAAATGATGAAACCAATGAGAAGAAAGATCAATAAGACTACTATGGAATGGTTTTAGAAGTAATCCATAATTATAATGTGAAGCCATAGCTAATTGAAATGTTTGTAAGATGCATGTAAGGATTACATGTTCCACAAAAGAGTCTAAAAGTAGGCATTATAAAACACTTAGGAAAAGGTAAGTTGTGGATATTCTTAGGCCTATTCCATATACTTGGCCTCATGCACTCTCCCATGACCATCGAGTCCTAGATCATGTTCACATGCGTGATTCTTTTACATCAACTAATCATGGGCCCTTTCCTAGTACTCTCTTGCATAAGATCATTTTGGCATTCACATTTTGGGGCATCCTAATTCCCCACACTACCCGATGACACACTCTTATTCTTGGTTCATACTTGACTGTTGAGGGAATTCTTACATGAACCTCACTTTACACACACACACACCAAGGGGCATCCTTATTCCTCCCTTCTAGTTGTTCCCACTCACATATCTGCATTCAAAATCCAAAAACATGTTTACTTAGATCTTGATTGGATGTACTCTTGCTTCTTTATATACTACTATATGTTGCACCTTTTCTTATCATGTTACTATGGTTCCTAGTATGCTTTATCATTTTTCATACACACATGTGAGTTCACATGGTATCTTTAGTGAATATGGGTCACTTACAACTTATTACGTGATGAATGATGCTTGGCCCTATCCATTACCAATCCCACTGAGGATCCTAGGGGCAGATACCTTTTCCCACTTACTATCAAGTTATATCATTGCATTATTTCAAGTTTTCATTCCTATTTTCAAATATTACATTGTGACATACTATTTACCTTTCCTAACATGCTAATGAGTGCTTCATGTGTAGCATTTAGCTTGCATAATTCTTTCTAATCATGGTTCTCTTATTTGATTTTATCTTGTTTGTGGGATTTGCCATATATTTTCTTGTTTCCTTATTTGCACAAGCCTTGACAACTTTGATTGTCTTGTGACATCCTAAGTGGTGTCCCATGTATGCAACTAGATCCTCATTGTGTCCTTGTTTGTTGTTTTCCTATATGCTTTTACTAGTTGTTATTTTTGTGTGCATTTCCTTTTCTCACTAACACTTATATACTAACACATTATTATTATTTTTCTTGTGTCATAATAACTACCATTTTGTTTTCCTATGTTTTTGCACGAGAAAAATTCACTGAAAACACGACAACTATACCCTAGTGCCGAATATTTTTATTGTGAACCTTTCCAAGACACCCCCAAGTCAGCCTATTCTCCATATCATTACTATCCTATCCTTCTTATTGTCCATAAGTGTGTGCCATCCTCACCTATAGGTGATTTAGGAAGAAAAATATCATTCAAGCACTTCAGGAGCAATATCTCAAAAAGTGGGTTTTCAAGCAATCTTAGGAAGGACTATCATCAACCTTTCTAAGACAAGTTCATAATATTTGGAGTTGTGTTAAAGGCAAAAATTCATCAAGGATGGTGTATTCAAAATCCAAGATCACGATGCAACTGATTTAGGAATATTTTAGAAAGATTTGGAGGTTTAGGAGCTAGTTCACAAAAAGCGGGTTTTGAGGCCGAAGGAGCTTGCATCATGAAAGAGCACCTGAACTTCAAGAGGTGATTCTCAAAGCTTCAAAATAAGTTTTGATTCAAAAAATATATCCATGGAATTTTTTTTCAGTCCTATAGATGGTGGAGAAATTTGATTCATCATAAACTCCATGCATTTTTCTAGAAACTCATTCTTTCCAAGCACAACTGATGATCCTTAAAAAATGAGGTTTTTTAGGATGTTTAAAGTATAATAAAGGCATTATACCAATACCATTTGTCTCAAAATGTATTTTCCAATAAAAATCATATAAGGAAGTGTCTAAATTGCCCTTCGGGAGCCCGAGATATGGCGTTTTCAAGTCTCTTCCCAAGGTAGCATGTTTAAACAATTAGTCAAATTTTTGAAGGACACATGTCAGCATGGAGCTCAAGAAAATTTTTATGTCCTCATTTTCCCTTTTCAAGGGTTAAAAGTGACGAAAAATGGTGCCCCTCCTCCCATATAGCTCATGGACATGCAATATGACCCCAGAACCCTCCGATAAGCTCTTTTTGGCCATTCTCCTAGCCCCCTCCTCATCACACGCATGAGTGACAAGTGTCACTCCCAGGATAAGGCACATTTTTTTGCACCTATTGTCCCATCCCAAGGGGATAATGGGGAAAAAATCACCCTCCCCCCCTTGGTTTCCCTCTGGTTTCACATACGACCCAAAACTAGCCTCTAGGAGCTTATTTCCAGCCCCCTCCTCCACTTCTCTCGGCTAGTGAATGAGTGCCACATGGCAAGATAAGGCTAAGGCACATTTTTGTGCACCATTTTTACCATTCCAAGGGGGAAATGTGGACTAAAAAATTCTCCCTCCCACCTCAAGATTTCAAATGCCTATAAAACCATAACTTAGTTATTATTTTTGCTCATTCCCCCACATTCTTTCGTTTGCTCCCGAAACTCTGATGATTTTTTCCCAAAATTTTCCTTCACCATGTTCATTCTCCATTTATTTCCCCCATGTTCCCATGATCTAAAAATTTGAAAACCATTAAAAACATGAATTTTTAAAGACTACAGAGAATTTTTTTACCCTGATGAACTCTGTAACCCACGAAGAGGAATTGTTTGCATCTTAAAGATAGTTGCACAAATCAATGCATAGTTTATTGCATTCATCTACACTCCTAGGCACCTTGAGAATCCAAGAGAAATATTTTTCATGCATGGCCTAGATTTTTCACAGTGGAGAAAGCCTAATTTCCCCGTAACAAATTTTTAAAATTTAATATCTCTCATTCTAAAGACCGGGTTGACACGAAACTTTCAAAGGTGCAATAAAAATGAAAACCCATATCATAAAAATTGATTTCATCAAAATCTAAGGTCCAAAACACCACTTTCTAAAAATAGTAAGCCTCCTACACATGCACTTGCTATTTTTAGTAAGTCATCACGAAGAGCAGTTTCGGCAAAGGCAACGTGCACAGAGGTCATCCAGAAGGACACGTGGAGTGATCGAGATCGAAAAGGGTTGGAAAATTTCCATTTTCTAAAAATATTAAATCCCTTTTCGAGTACAGAGAAGTGCCTTGGTCACCATGAAATTCAAATTCACATGCACCAAAAGCAGTCTCGGTTTTGTCGAGTAGTGGAAGAATTTTTTTCATGCGAGCAAGATGGGCATTCTTCACTATCAGCAATAGTGTACTCATCAATGTTCATTGCTTTCTTCATCGACATGTATAAGAAAGTACATCATTCCAGAGTAATATTTGTCGACAAAACATGACAAAGTGTCACGAAATCATCACGAGCATTTTCTCGGGTCATCTCAAATTCACTTGGGAAATCTCAAACAATGTTTTTAAAAACTCATTCGATGACCCATGGTGTCTGCAAGTGCATCGTAGATTTTGTAATCATCATTGGGAAATTGTTTAGGGTAAAGATTTATTAGAACTTCCAAATAAGCACAACAATGTTTCATGGAGTCATCACAGAGGTTGGTTTCCATCTTCACCTTTTCCTGAGGGGATCTTCATGGATAACGCCCGTAGGTCATCAAGAGTAGCTTTTAACAATGTTTCTAAACACTCAATTTAGGGTGTTTGTGTATCATACAAAGAAGAAATCATGAATCATCATTGATATGGGACAAAGTGTTAAAAGGTGTTTAGAGGAGCAATCTACATCAGTGTAGAGGATCATCGTATGCTCGTGAGTATCATCTTCAAATAGTTCTCGAGTGATTAGGTACTTCTCACCTCCTCACTCAATGTACCTGATGAGCTACACTTGTTGATCATTCGACATAAGGCTTCATTAGTGTCGAGTAGTACTTCACCCAAAGTTCATGACTGGATCAAGGCATTTAATTCGATCATCGCAAGGAGTGGATTTCCTTCATCCCCTCCCTCCTCTCTTTCTCTCTCTCTTCTTCTCTCTCCTTTCTAATTCTTCATTGGGCTTCATCATTGTATTTTTCCTATTCACTTAAGTGAGCTATTTTAAAATTTAAAAGTATTTTCTCTAAATTATAAGAGAAATACTTAATTTTTCTATTCTAATAAAAAATGAAAGTTCACAAATAGAATAGGAATGTGAAGATTCATGTGAGGGGAGATGAAAGATCAATCCACAATACTATAAATTGGGATGACCTCTCCATTCCAAAGGATCCTAAATTTTGAGAATTTTCACTCTGTAGCAATTGTGGATTGTAGTTGTTGAACTTTGTATCAATGCACAAGAAATAAGAGCTACATTTCTTCTATTTCCCTTTCTCATATGTTCTTCTATCCCTCTCATTATGCAACTTTGTGAATTTCAATAAATAAGAAAAAAGAGTTTGTTGCTTTTCTTGATAAGGATATTTCTAAAACCTTGTGTTCATAGTCTCATTTCATCTTGATGTATATTACAAGTTTGTTGTTCTTCTATAGTAAATGTTGAACTACTCAAGTTATTGGGTGTGAACTTTGCAATTAGGTCTACTCACAGGAGTAACTCTCCTTCCCTAATTTCTCTCCTTCCCTCTTATCGTTGTGATTTCCTCCTTTTTACCCCCATATAAACATTTTGCCACATGTTATGTAGAGTGTCCCTTTGTGATCCTCAACCCTTTTAGCTACCCCACAACATTTAGTTTAGGATTAGTTTAGTTACGTTCAATAATGAGAGATATACCATTCAATGCAGAGGGGAATAGCCCCATGAACGTTGGGAGAGACACCTAATTTACCATACCGAAAAATTTTCTCCAACAATTTTTGGCGACTTTGCTAAGGAGATATTTTCCCAAGTGCACCCAAAAAAGGATCTCTGCCCAAAAAAAATACAAAAAGTATATGTATTAAAAAAAAAAGATTTCAAAGAAATATCATTTTTGAAGGCACTCCATCAATGAAAGAATCCTTGTCATATTTTTTTTTGATGTACCATGAAGAAATTTCTAGATTGGAGTGAAGTACCAATGAGTGACAATGAAGATGATGAAGATGGCAAGAAACAAAGATCGTGATCAACCATGGTTCTGAAGGTTCTTTGGGGAGGAGAATTCAAGAATGAAAGAAGGGTATCTTTCTTCGAGCAGCTATACATGCCCCTAAAAATCAAGGAAAGACAAGGTAGAATAAGGAAAATTTCTACTTCAAAGAACCTATCATCAAATCCTAGTGGCTATAATTCAGAGGAGCCTTATTAGAGGAAAGAAAAGGATAATTTTTGTGGCCAATGATCAAGAATCCAAGAGATTAATGAAAAAGATGCAAAGGAGGTATAAGATGTTGTATGAAGTCCACAAAGACAAAAGAATATGCTGAAAATAATACTCTCGGCCACACATCTGAATGAAAATCTTGGAGCCATGTATTTCATCACTCTCCTTGGGATGATTTCCTTGTATAAAGAAATGATGAAATGACAACCTTAAAATGGAGTATGTGGAAAGAATCATGAGCATTTTATAAGGATATTTTGATCCCCAAATCTACCTCAAAGTTCTGAAATACACTAAGGCCTTACAAGAAATGTACGAATAACTTGAAGCACTCTATAACAAGGAAGAGGAAGAGAAGATTTTTCCTCCGGAGGAAGATCACGAGGATTGTTTGTATTATGAAGTGTTCATCCCTGAAAGGTTCTTGGACGCTGCTAAAGAAGATCTTATCCTTGAGCCTTCTGATGAAAATCAAATCAACACTATGGAGAATGATGAAGGATCCACTGAAGAAGACTTTTGCAACCTCACACAACTCACTATAAAATTGAGGACATTTTCCTTCTTTTATCACTCTCTATAGATGACTTCCTTGCATACGGTGATGAAGAAATGGACATTTTGAAAAGAGAATATGTGGAAAGGCTTCAAAGCATAATAGAAGGAAATTTTGACCCCGAAGCCTATCATGAAATTTGGAGGTATGCTTTAGCTCTGTAAAGAAGGTATGAACACCTTGAAGCACTTCATGTTATCAACAATGAAGAAACTCAAGAATATCTTGATGACTATCCATACTACGAGGTGTTCATCCCTAGAAGATTCTTGGATACTTCGAATAAGATCTCATCCTTGAACCCTCCATTGAAAATCAAAGAAACACCTTTGAAGATGATGAAAAATACATGGAGGTGGAACCACCATTCATCAATTATTTTTGGCTCGAGGCACAACCCATTGGAGGAGCAATAGATTCAAGAGAGGAAGATTCTTGTTGCATGATGGATGATTCAATGCTTTCCAAAGACTCCACCAACAATGAAGAAGTACAAGATGATGAGTTTAAGGCAATCATGGATAATCTCCTTTCAATTGATGATGGAATGGAGATATGTGAAGAAGTGCAAGAAATCCATCCCTCGCCTTGAACCCAAGATGATGAATGAAAGGTATTCATGGATAATTTTCTTTCCAATTTTGATATTTCAAGCATGAGGAAATGATTAATAATAAAATGGAGGTATGTGAAGAATCAAGTTTCCTCTCCGATTCAATCATGAATGACTAAATGGGAGAGGCCAAATTCTTTTTGAAGCCAAAGAGAATGAGAAATTTGAGCATAACCTCTTCTAGGAATGAACTCTTTCATTCTCACCCAAGGGGCATAACATTGATCACCACGATGAGTATGAAAAATTTCATTTTCTATATGAGCAAGAAGATGCATGATGATAGGTGATCAAGATAGAGTTGAAAATTATTCCCATATTGTTGCTCCAACATGGTCCTATACTTCCCATAAAGAGTATGATGAAATGGATTTCAAGCTCGAAGGAGTGCCCTTCCCACACAGTATGGACCTCTTCTCCTTGTCAAAAGGTGTTGTGAATCAAGTATGTCCATGCCTACGAGAAGGTGAGCCTTGGGCAACAAAAATATGGAAGAGGTGAACGAGAATATTTCAAATGAATCATGGGCACATATGGATCATATTTTCAACCATCTCCTAAAAGCACAACACAAATATTCTTCCCATGAGGACAAAGATGAGTATATGGCAAGCTTAGAAGAGTTATCTATACAAGACTTCTTGAAGATTGCAGAAAATACTGAAGATCCCCAACTTAGTCTTGAGTTCTGACTTGGGCTATGGAGATGCAAGATAGGCATGAGTCAATTTGTTCTTCTCATTTTGATACACCAATGTTTGATGCTAATGGATCGAGAGTGAGCTTGATGACTTCCCCCGATGCCTTGAAGGGTAAGAGAAAAAATGTAAAGATATTTTTTCTCCTTCATGCTTTGTGAATAAGATTATAAGTGAAAAGAAGGAAAGTTTTTAAATCTTGTTTGAATATCCCCAAACTTGAAGTAAAACATATTTTCCATGGAGGAAGATAGTAGGGATAACATCGAGCTTATTTGTATTGAAGAAAGATGTTTGAAACAAAGTGAAAAAAGCTGAAGATTCTTGTGAATGTATTCAAGATCAACATGTTCCCACCACTTTGAATGCTTCACTAGTGTAGAACAAGGATTCATATGAAAAAGTATGCTCGAGGGTAAATAATGGTTCTATGACAAAATTGAGGGTTACAACTTTGTAAATGATACTGGTATGGAATTTGAGTGGATAGATATTGATGATTATTACTCCGGCCAAAAAAGAAAAGAGGTGCATGACTCTTGTGAAGGGATTAAAAATCAGGTTGCACTCACAATTTCTCAAGCTCCAATGTATTTTAAACATATTACTATATTGTAATATTTTCTGAGGATGATGAGGACTATCGTGTTAAGATGTGACACCTATTCTGGAAGCACTTACTTAAAGAAACAGAGTGAGATATCCGTAAGAGTTGTTGAATGGGAAGGAAATATGTTTTTCTTCACTCCTTCGAGTCGTTGGCTCGTTGATCTAAGGAATGTTCATATATTGCAATTCCAAGATGAATAATGTTTCTATAATGAGATTAATATTTCCAATTTTGAGAACATGAAGGAGTAGTTTCTCAATGATCGCAGACATTAAGAAGAAGTGACAAGAAGAAAGAGTTTCTAAGAAAGTGAATTTTTTTCATGGGATGTAATAAATTTTTTAGTATACTATGAATATAAATATGGAGTCTTGGTGTATCTTATTCTTCTCAAGCCATGAAAATCCATCACAAGAGCTTAGTTTGATCGGATAATAATTTTTGTGCTTCAAATGTCAAATTTCAGTCCATTGTTTCATGATGGCATGTAATTTTCCCAAACCATTTCTGAGTATGTGTATATTATTTCCCACCTCTATAAATATCCCTCCCTTGTAACATAATTTCCCTTTTCTCATTTGTGTGTCCCCTTTTCGGTGTGTTTCCCTTATGTGTGTTTATTTGTTTATGTGTGTGTGTGTGTGTGTTGGAAGAAATGACTCCATAAAGCCTAATAGATAAGGCAATGGTCCACAAAATATAATTGAGATTATGGGATTCTCATGTTATGTCCTCATTGTGCTTGATCCACAACATTTCCCCAAGCTAGATCCAATTGTTGTCCTATGTTTTTTATATGGGAAAAATTCACTTGAAAATAGGACAACCATACCCTAGTGTCAAAAATTTCTACTGTGAACTTTTCCAAGACACCCCCAAGTCATCATATTACTTGTATCAGTCCTATCCTATCCTTATTATGGTCCATAAGTGTGTTTCATCCTCTCCTGTAGGTGATTTAGGAAGAAAAATATCATTCAAGCACTTCATGAGCAATATCTCAAAAAGTGGGTTTCAAGCAATCTTAGGAAGGGCTATTATCAAAATTTCTAAGACAGGTTCATAATCTCAAGATCTGTGTTAAAATCCCAAATTCATCAACGAGGTGTATTTAAGAGACAGGATCACAATGCAACTGATTTAGGAAGATTCTGGAAAGATTCGGAGGTTTAGGAGCCAGTTCACAAAAATGGGTTTTTGAGGTCGAAGGAGCTTGCATCACGAAAGAGAACCTAAACTTCAAGAGGTGATTCTAAGATATCTGGAATGATTTTTGATAAAAAATATAAATGGAAATAATTTTCATTCCTCTACATGGTGGAAAATCAAATTCATCATAAATTCCATACATTTTTCTAGGCAACTCATTCTTTCCAAGCACAACTGGTGATCCCGAAAAAAAGGAGGGTTTTTAGGGTGTTTCGGAATAATAAATGCATAATATCCATACCATTCATCTCAAAATATATTTTCCATTCAAAATCATATAAATAAGTGCCTAAAATAACCTCCGAGAGCCCGAGATGTGGCGTTTTGAAGTCTCTTCCCAAGGTAGCATGTTTTGGCGGCATTAGTCAAATTTTTGAAGGACACATGTCAGCATGGTGCTCATGAGCCTTTTTTTTCCCTCATTTTACCTTTCCATAAGGGGACAATAGGGACAAAAAATGGCACCCCTCCTCCCATAGAGCTCATGGACATGTAATATGACCCTGGAACCCTATGGTAAGCTCTTTTTGGCCATTCTCCTAGCCCCCTCCTCATCACACGCATGAGTAACAAGTGTCACTCCCAGCTAAGGAGCCTTTTTGTGCACCTATTGTCCCATCCCAAGGGGAAAATGGGGACAAAAATAGGAGCCCTCCCCTTTGGTTTCCCTCTGGTTTCACATACGACCCAAAACTAGCCTCCAAGAGTTTATTTCTAGCCCCCTCATCTACCTCTCTCTCAACAAGTGAATGCGCGACACATGGCAAGCTAAGGCTAAGGTGCCTTTTTGTGCACCCATTTTACCATTTCAAGGGGTAAAATGGGGAAAAAAATGTTTCCTCCCACCTCAAGATTTCAAATGCCTATAAAACCATAACTTAGTCATTTTTTTGCTCATTCCCCAGCATTCTTCCGGTCCATGCTCCCATAACTCTGACAATTTTTTTCCAGAATTATGCCTTCGCCGTGTTCATTATCCATTGATTTCCCCTCGTGTTCATATGATCTAACAAAGTGAAAACTAGTAAAAAGCATGAATTTTTGAAGATTCCAAGGAAGATTTTTCGCTTGACGAACTTCGTAACCCGCGAAGAGGAATTACTCATATCTTGAAGACCATTACATGAATAAACGCGGGGTTTTTTGAATTCATATAGACTCCTAGGCGCCTTGATAATCCAAGAGAAATATTTTGCATGCACAACCTAGATTTTTTGTAGTGGAGAAACCCTAGTTTGCCCTGAATAAATTTTTAAAATTTAATATCTCTCATTCCGAAGACCGGATTGACACGAAACTTCAGAGGTGCAATAAAACAAAAACCCATATCAAAAAAACTGATTTCATCAAAATCGAGGTCTAGAACACCAATTTATAAAAATAGTAAGCCTCCTACATGGGCACTTGCTATTTTTAGTAATTCATCACGAAGAGTTTATTTCGAAAAGGCCATTGAATAGAGGTCATCCGAAGGACAAGTGGAGTGATCGAGATCGAAAAGGGTTAAAAAATTCCATTTTCTAAAAATAATAATACCCTTTTCAAGTACAGAGAAGTTTCTTGGTCACCATGAAATTCAAATTCACAAGCACCAAAATAGTCTCATTTCCTGTCAGAGTAGTGGAAGATGAAATTTTTGTGAGTAAGATGAGCATTCTTCACTATCAACAATGGTGTACTCATCAGTGTTCATTGCTTTCTTCCTCAATGTGTACGAGAAAGTGCATCATTCTAGGAAAAATATTTGTTAGCAAAGCATGACAGTGTCACAGAATATCATCACAAGCATTGTATGTGGGTCATCTCTAATTCACTTCAAGAAATCTCAAAGAGTGTTATTAAACACTCATTCATGACCTAGGGTGTTTGTGCATCATGTAGAGTTTGTGATCATCATTGGAAAATTGTTCAGGGTAAAGCTTCATCAAAACTTCCAAATAAGCAATTGGATTTTCCTTTAACGCGTTGCATAGAGTCATCGTTGAGGTGTTTTTCCATCTTCACCTTCTCCTGAGTGGATCTTCATGGATAACACCCATGTCATCAGGAGTATCTTTCAATAGTGTTTCTAAACACTCAATTTAGGTATCGTCTTCAAAGAAGAAATCATGAATCATGGCGTGAGGAAAATTTTCAAATGTGTTCATAGGAGCAATATACATCAATGCAAGAGGATCATCGCTTTAAAGTATCATCTTCAAACAATCCTCGAGTGATCAAGTGCTTCTCACCTCCTCATTCAATGTACCTGATGAGCTACACTTGTCGATCATTCAAAAGAAGGCTTCTGTCAGTGTCATAGTACTTCACCCAAAGTTCATGAATGTATTAAAGCATTCAATGGATCATCACGCGAGAGTGCATTTCCTTCATCCCCTCCTTCCTTTCTCTCTTTCTCCCTCTTTCTTCTCTCTCCTTTTTAATTCTTCGTTGGGCTTCATCATTGTATTTTTCCTATTCACTTAAGTGACCTATTTTAAAATTGTAAAAGTATTTTCTCAAAATTATAAGAGAAATAATTAATTTGTCTTTTCTAATAAAAATGAAAAGTCACAAGTAGAATAGGAATGTGAAGATTCATGTGAGGGAGATGAAAGATCAATCCACAATGCTATAAATTGGGATGGCCTCTCCATTCCAAAGGATCCTAATTTTTGAGAATTTTCACTCTGTAGCAATTGTGGATTGTAGTTGTTGAACTTTGTATCAATGCAAAAGAAATAAGAGCTACATTTCTTCTATTTCCCTTTCTCATATGTTCTTCTATCCCTCTCATTATGCAACTTTGTGAATGTCAATAAATAAGAAAAGAGTTTGTTGCTTTTCTTGATGAGGAGATTTATGAAACCTTGTATTCATAGTCTCATCTTGTCTTGATATCTGTAACAAAGTTGTTGTTCTTCTATATTGAATATTGAACTACTCTGGCTACTGCGTGTGAACTCTTTAATTGGTCTACTCATGGTAGTAACTCTCCTTCCCTCTTATCATTGTGATTTCCTCCCTTGTACCCCATACAAGCATTTTTCCACAAGTTCAAAGGAGTGTCCTTGTGTGATCCCCTCGAACCTTTGGGCCAACCTACAACGTTTAGTTTAGGATTGGATTAGTTACATTCAATAATGGGGTTGTACCATTCAATGCGATAGGGTATCCTGTTTGGTGGAGACACCTAATTTACATTACCAACAAATTTTCTCACCAACACATGTGTAATCCGTATTCCCTACAATAATCCCTATATCAAAATTGCATATTATTTTCGGTCTTCCTTGTTTCAAATTCTCGTTCACTTTTGTTCATCTCACCCACCCCAAATAATTTGGGGTAAACATCGGTGAACCTCTTCACCCTCCCAACACTTAAAAATAACACTTACATAATAACAATCAATAGGAACAACACACAAATCAATTACGAGATAAGGTAAGAAACAAACATGGCTAAATATCTCAACCTAGATAGAATCGCCCTTGTACAGATACAAGAGTGATGGGAGCTAGTGTTTCACTGGGCGTTCATGTCTTGTGAGTAAAATAGTTACAGAATAATTTTAAGCGAGAAAATTTCATTTTCTTGAATTTCAACAATTACATAGTCGGTTTCAAAATGCAATCGATTCTTAATAGGGAATTATATACTTACTCAAGAACCGAGCAAGAACTAAGGCATGAAAAAATAAGGAAGTGGCACCTAGGGTGCATAAGCGGAAAACGATATGCTTGGGACAATGTATCACCTAAGGTAAGTTACAAATCGAGTTTGTGATCATCTGCAATGGCACTTATCTCGTGAGGAAGCATTAATGGTTGGAGGGAAAGGCCTATGATCTCTCCTAATACACTTTCCTTGGCGGTGTCGAAATTCCTAAATCCAAAGTTTAGCACCAAAACACTCAAATCCCTAGTTTGGTGACAAGATACCCAAATCCTTCATATTATTCCAACTAGATCCTAAACAATAAGTCTACAAGAAGGAACAAATTTCTACCCCTTTCTCTTTCAACATTTCAAGTGTACTCTAACCCCTTGGTTTAGCATTTTCCAATATGCATTTACAATTTTACATATTGTTCAAGTTAAAGTTAAATTGCATTTACCTAGAGTATTGACTACACTTTTTTTCTTTTGACAGGTCCTATCCTATCCTAACAAAGGCAAAGCACATAAGCAACCATGAAGCAAATTTCAAGCACGCTTCGACAAAATCAATATTCCAAGGAATTGCATACACACATCATTATCACTCCACACACACAAAGATCACCCCTATGATCCTTATCCTTTCCTTCCTTAGACTTCCATGGTACACATCTTGCATTATTCCATTCAACATCCTACAACACTCATTCGGCATGCTACTATGCACAATCTTCTTTTGACACTCCAAGGTACACTTTTCTTTTCTACTTTATGTTACTGAACCCTTATTCAAAAACATAAAGTGGGGGAAAATATAGTTGTTAAATCACACACTTACTATGTACATCTAACCTCTAAATACTTCATTTATATTCATGATTCCTAAGTAAGAGAACTAGTCATTAACAACCATTTTATTGTGCTTTGACATTATTGTTATTCTCTTCATCTTTAGTGCTTATTGTTTGATTTAACACTTTGCTTTTACAAACTAGCCACCATATTTCTCAGCTTTGATTTCATTGTTTACCTTTTTAAGCACCTTGTACAGGCCTGCCCATTAGGGACAAGAGCACCTGTGCGCTACTATCCCCTTTGGGTGCTTTTGTCCACTTTTTCTCTTTTACTAATTTTTCATATGTTACTTATTTCTTATGTTTTTTTATCGCCCTTAGTTGGCCTTTCACTTGTTAACAAGCAAAGAATTTATATATAAAGGAATAATATATATATACATGTTTTATTTAACCTCATTAAGGGGGTAAGCATTCAAGAGGCACATACTATTACAAGGAGCTAATATTTTCTATCTACTACACCAAGGACTGCATTTTGGCACTACATACTTCACTACATAGGAGGGTTTATTTTGAATTCCATACCACACATTTACATTAGGGCAAAGTAGTTATAGCCCACTATTCTCTATACGACAAACACTAGGGCATCATAGCTTAAGGTACACAATTTCAAGTAAACACCACTAGAATTACATGGAGTCTCGAAATGTAGTGTAGCACTAGGCAACAAGATCACATTGGCGAGAACATTGGGGTCACCTCTGTCATATGCATTTTTATTGAATCTAATGTGTGTTTGAGCCTTGTGCGGTAACTAGGTATTTTTGCGGTATATATGTGACAGAAGTAGTGCAACAAACACAGCGTGACCTACAGTGAATAAGAAGTGACAAAGAAAGAACCATGACCGAAGCCCTTTCCAAACACCAATGCCCAGATTAGACACTAACGCCTAGGCGGCCTTGTCCTTTACCGGTGCTTTTTTCCCTAAGATTATTACATCCCAAAATCAGATGGAAAGGTCACATAGTCCGAATACACCTTTCCGTTAGTCTCTAGCCTAGAATTGGTTCGGACTATGTAGTAGGAAGCTATAAACCCAATATATCACTCTTTCTTGTATTTCCTTAACTAGATCTTGCATATTACTATTATTTTATCTAATATGCTCATTGTCCTTACATTAGATTTAATTTTATTAAATCACTCATGTGAATGTTAAATATGTGGGTCATTTCTTTCTTTTGGATGATGCTCTACTTATAATAACTAAAACATAAGATAATGTATTCAACAAATAACA
The DNA here is from genome assembly GCA_018340775.1 of Taxus wallichiana var. yunnanensis. NCBI lineage: Eukaryota > Viridiplantae > Streptophyta > Pinopsida > Cupressales > Taxaceae > Taxus > Taxus wallichiana. Next base: position 408,140,738 of record CM031242.1, read on the forward strand.
TTTAAATTTTCTAACCCTCATTTAAAAATATGTTATTTTAGCATATAAGCTTCAAGTTATAGAGAAAATTTAAGAAGATGATATACTCAAAAGATATACTTCCCTCTATTTGCATGCTTGGCCATACTGAGGCCATGTTTGCCTTCGCTCTGTCGACATGCCATAAATCCTTGGCCCTTTAAATCTCTACCTATGGTACTTCTAACTCCTACGCAACTTTCTTCACAATACTTTGAGCATTCCCATACACTCCATAGTCTAGTCCATGTGTCCGAATGAGAAGCAAGCAACATGAATTATCAAAGTGTTTGAGTGACAATCAAATAATAAGATTGCATTTTTTCTATGCCTCGAGTTCCACCATTGACACACATTCATTTTGGGTTTTCGGATTATTGACGAAGAACTACATGAACAAGTGGTCTGTGTCCACTATGAAAAATGCCTTTTGACTTAAATATGTTCTATATAAGTTAAGTAGGATTAAAACGTGTGAACAACTAAACAATTATTATGTTACGGTCATATCTTACACATAATTTCCATTTTCAACAATAATTATGAACATTTTTTTACATTTTATTGTTGTGATTAGATCTTACACATATAATTTCAATCTCTAACGAGAATTATGGATATACCACAAACAACTACTAATCCTATTTTCCATGTATTATTCAAGGAGAGTTCACCCTCAATCATGATCATATTTTAATTTCAATCCTCACCTTTTGTTCACTTTTTCTCTTTTGTTGATTTTTTAGATGTTACTTCTTTCTTATCTTTGTTTATCACCCTTAGTCGGCATTTCACTTGTTAACAACATAACTTAAGCAAAGGAATACTATATATACATGTCTTATTTAACCTCATTAAGGGGCAAGCATTTTCAAGAGGCACATACTATTACAAGGAGATAATATTTTCTATCTACTACACCAAGGACTACATTTTGGCACTACATACTTCACTACATAGGAGGGTTTATTCTAAATTCCATACCACACATTTGCATTGGGAAAGGTAGTTGTAGCATGTTATTCTCTGTGTGACTAGCACTAGGGCATCCTAGCTCAAGGGACACAATTTCAAGCACACACCACTAGAATTACATGGAGTTTGAAATGTAATGTAGTTCTCGGCAACAAGATCACATCGGGGTGACCGTCGGGGTCAGTCCAACTCTTTCATGTGCATTTTTTATTCAATCTAATGTAAATTTGAGCCGTGTGTGGGTAGATGGGGTTGGTTTTACAGGTACATGTGTGATAGAGCAAAGAGTGCAACAAATTTGACGTGGCCTATAGTGAACAAGAAGTGACAAAGAAAGAACTAGGACCGAAGCCCTTTCGCAGACACCAACGACCGAGATTAGACATTAGGCGCTGGCGACCTTGTCCTTTACCTAGTGCTTTTTCTCTAAGATTGTTACATCCCAAAATCGGGCATAGAGCTCACATAGTCCAAAATATACCTTTTCATATCAATCTTGAACCTAGAATCGGTTCGGACCTATGTAGGGAAGCTATAAGCCCTATATATCACTCTTGTTTGTATTTCTTTAGCTAGATCTTGCATGTTACTATTATTTTATATGATCAACAATGTCCTTACATTAGATTTAATTTTATTAAATCACTCATGCGAATGTTAAATATGTGGGTCCTTTCTTTATTTTGGATGATACTCTACTTATAATAACTAAAACATAAGATAAAACGTATTCAACAAATAACATTGAAAATTTCTAACCCTCGTTTAAAAACATGTTTTTTAAGCATATAAGCTTCAAGTTATAGCGAAAATTTAAGAAAAAAATTTACTCAAAAGATATATTTCCCTCTATTTGCACGCTCGGTCGTAGAGGGCCATGTTTGCGCTCGCTCTATCGACATGTCATAAATCCTTGGCCCTTTAAATCTCTTTGGGACTTCCAAATCATGAGAAACTTTCTTCACAATACTATGAGCATTCCTATGCACTACATAGTCTCATCCATGTGTCTGCAGGTGACAAGCAAACAATAAGAATCATCCATGTTTCTAAGTGAGAAGTAAGCATATGAATAATCAATGTGTCCGAGTGACAATCAAACATTAAGATTTCCTTTTGTTTTATATACCTCGAGTTCCACCATTGACATACATTGATTTCGGGTTGTAGAATTATTGAGGAAGAACTACAAGAACAAGTGGTTTGTGTCCGCTATAGTAAAATGCCTTTCGACTTAAATATGTTCTATATAAGTTAAGTAGGATTAAAACGTGTGAATAAGTAAACAATTATTATGTTGTAGTCATATCTTACACATAATTTTAAATTTCATGAAATGTCCCACTTCCTAAAATAATCAGTCGAAGACCTTTAGCCCAATTTTGTTTCCCGATGGCTAAAGGGTGATAGAAAGGAAACTTATCATAATGAATTAATTATAAAAGTGCAATATAAAATAATATTATAAGCACTTTATATTAATTTATTAATGATAAAGTCAAATTAAAAAATAAAAAAGAAAAAATATAAAGTGATAAAGTAAAATAAGAAAAAGTAAAATGTTACTTTATATTTATTATTCTCCCATGGGAGAAAATGTGACCCCTTTGATGGATGAAAAAAGGTGGAGAAAACATTAGATGAGGGAGGTGAAAGTTGATTGGGAGTTGAGGCCCCAAGGTGGCTATTTAGCCAAGTGCATCTATAAAAGCAAGTCAACTTGCTTGTAGAAGGCATATTTTTCCATTTTATACAAATCTAATTTTTGTCTAAGCTCTAGAGGTTTACAAAATATTTTCTAAGAATGAAAATATTTAGAAATAATATCTCAAGGGCAAAAACCCTCTAAGAAATCTAGAAGATTAATGAAAAATGTTCTTCTAGTTGTGAGGATTTTCCATCCAGGGGTTTCCATTGAGGAGCAAAGAGTTATTTGTGTTTTTTTAATTTTCCAATAGTATTGAGGGCTGAAGTTGCAGATTTTGACCAAGGGTTTGTGGGAGGAAAGTTGTTGTGTTTCTTCTCCATTTCCAGCCATCTCTATGTGGAGCGACCATCTACGGAACTGATTTAAGGTATTTTGGAGCGGATTTAGTTGTTGGTCTTATTTCTAATTTTTAGAAATCATATCAGCTATTTTACATAATTTTTGGAGTTGAAGAATTATTTTCAGCTATCTCGAGGACAGCTTGTTTGCAAAATTTTAATAAATAATTTCAGCCTGTTTTGAAGCCCAAATATGGTATTTCTCTTATGATTCCATCTTTATAAAATTTATTGATTTGTTTGGGTTAAAGATTCAGTGGTTTTGCCTCTTATTTGGTGGATTTTCATCTCATATGCAAGTCGCCATGTATGTATAAAAATCAGATCTGCACTATAAATATTTGATATATTTTCTATAATTTGTATTTGAGTGTTGGTATTTGCCTTAAAACCGTTTGGGGTTGAAAAGTGTCCAATTGGGGACATTACATTTCAACAATATTTATGAATAAATTTTTATGTGCTATTGTTGTGATTAGATCTTACACACATAATTTCAATCTCTAACGACAATTATGCATATATCACAGACAACTGCCAAACCTCTATTCCATGTATTATACAAGGAAATCTCACCCTCAATCATGATCATATTTTAGTTTCAATCCTCGCCCTTGAATCGCTAACTCTCACCACTAAACAGCACCAACACCCCTGCGTTCAAAATCAAGTAATAATTTTGTTTCTTCTTCTTGTGTGTTTTTCATGGATTCGTTTTCGTCTAACAGCCCTGAAATAGACGTCTATGTGCCTCCTGCTCCTGCATCTCTTCCAAGTTCCCCGCTACTTTTCCCTGAGAGGACCCAATGGAAAATACCTAGGCTATGTCACAGACCATCTATGTCATGGATTTCCAAGCTTTTTCTACAGTGATTTAGCGAGTCACTTTGCAAAGTAAGAGGTGTCACAGGCCGAAACCCACATCAAATGTTGTTACAGGAACAATTTCTGGAGGGCAAAAACCCCAAGAGGAGAGGAGAGAATCGTTGTTGCCACAGACTCGCCCAACGTTGATCACTGTAACTGGTCATCCACTCTCTTCCGTGCGAATATGCCAGCAACACAGTCCCGTACACCTCCGACGTCCTAGCTATTTTCTTCACAATACTTTGAGCATTCACATGCACGTTATAGTCTCATCTGTGTGTCTAAACAATAAACTAGCAATTGCCCACGAGTTGTAAATTACGCTGGAGAGAATTCAAAAATTTATATATTTATTTTGGCATAGGAGAAAATAATATTGTTGGAAAAAGTCTGTTTGGAAAACATTGTCAGATTTTGACACTTTCCAGCAAAGGCAACTTCAAAGGTGGATGTCTACCTACGAACAAGTAAGAAGAAAGTATTTTGTTTAATATGGCTCCATCTCAACCATTGACACACAATTATTTCGGTCTTCGGATTGTTGATGTTGAGCTACAATACCAAGTGCCATGTGTCCACTATATCAAAATGTCTTCCAGCATAATTATACTAACAATCACACTCGGATAGCGCAATGGTGAGGTCGAATGGTATGCATGAAAAAGTTACAACATTGAAGGGAAACTATTAGAGGAGGAAGGGGATAGAGAAGGAGAGGTGTAGACACAAGCAATTCGTCTAAAACATCATACAACACAAATTAAGTAAGAGCCAATTGTAGAACCCTCACACAATTTCGCCATTAATTTATGGGAAAAATAAGTGACTCATACAATTTGACCAAAATAAGAATTTATTAGTCCAATTTCAAAAAAACCTTAATAAATCACCGCGGTGAGCATACAAAATCAAACACTATTAACACATCAAAATTCCTTAACAACAATAACACATGTTTTACCTCTGTTTTTTTAAAAATGACTTGGTTCCCGAACTTATAATAGTCACCCAAAAACAACAATTTAAAAGGTGATAATCATTCAAACCACCGCCATGTGATCATGACAATTAATCTCTTACGGTGGGACACTCATAATGTAAGAGGCGCCCATTTATGGTTCTTTGGTCGAAATTGAAAACAAATGTCGGGAATTTTCAAGTTGCATGCGATTGAGCATAAACAAGACTTAACATGGAATTCACATATAGCGACATGGCACCTTATACGCTTGTTTAACATACATCTCTTTTTTCCCATCATCTCATATCACTCTAATAACCAAAGAATATTGAGCACAAAACAAATGTCGTAAACTAAAAACATTACAAGCTAATTTTAAAAAAGGCATTACTTAAGGCAAGTGAAAATAAATAAAAACCTACATTGCAAGTTAGGGCACTCTCGTGTTTCTCCTTTTGTCGATTTCTAGTACTTCCCATCGTTTATTAATGAATGATGATCTCTCATCGTGACAATTCTCGGAAAAATTATATTGGTTGCACATTAGGGGTTTTGATAATTTATTGTGTCTCATATGTGAGTTTCATAATTGAAACTCGGAGTTCTCTTCCTTTTAAACCCTCGGATATGCAAATCCACCAACCATGGACACAAACAACCCTCCACAAGCCCACAAAATGCCTTTCTAGGGATAGTTGCCCTTATTTACATGCATAACTATTCGGACCAATTTATGCGTGTGGTAAGCCCTACACTTTCGACCCGTAGTTCATGTACTCTACATAGTCAGAGTGTCGACACAAATCCATATGCATTACATGGTGCCCAACCCCGTGGGTAATGGAACATCTACTTCAAGTAGGGATTCCATTCTCAAATTCTATTATCACCCGACCATGTGTTTCTTCATCATGTGTTTCCCACACATGTTAGTCATGTTACCTTACATGTTTCCCACTTATTCCATGGTGCAATTTTTTCCTACATATATAATATTTGCTTTTTGTAGCACTTTGTAGGCCCCTTTTCAATTTTAAGCTCAAGTAATTGCAAGGAAATAGGGGATGCATGAACAATCATCGATAATTGAGCCCCTCCAACGGTTGGTCATATGAGTGACAAGTAAATTTTATTTGCCCCTCAAATTTTGTTATTTTGTTATTTTATTTTTATAGTGTCAAAGTTGTCGATTGGGGAAAAAGGGTCAATCAAAAAGATTCAAGGTTCAACACCCAACCACATTGCTTGTTTTTTTGTAGTACTTTGAGGCCCTCTTTTAAATTTTAACATCAAGAAATTGTAGGGAAATAAAAGATGTAAGAATAATCATCATTAATTGAGCCCCTCGATAGTTGGTCATATGAGCAACAAGTAGATTTTATATGATGAACTTATTTTTCTTTTTTAGTTGTATTTTTTACGGCGTCAAGGTCATCGATTCAAAGATGTTTAATTTGGCGAGATAAGCCATAGATATGAATGGGAAGTTGGAAATAAAATGGTGCAAATTAAATACCTTGATCTATATATTATTTATGAGCGATTTAAAACTAAAATTGAAGGAGACTATAAGTACTCGCCCTTAACCTATTGCTTGTATTAGGATATGTGTAGCCGACTTGTGGCTTACCATATCATTTTACTATATCATTTATACTTTCTCATGCTTAGTAGGTCGGCCTTGGTGATGGCCATATCATATGAATAGTATATATAGGGGATGGTAGGTAGTAGTTCATCGTCATTCAAGCATTTAAGTCTTAAATTGTATGGTTTGGAGGTTGCCCCCTCGAAGTGACACGAGATATTTAATTGCATATTGAGATCATTTATCTAAAATATTGTGTTCTTTGGTGTTCGATTTATGCTCATAATATATATTATATAAGTAATTTCATTACAAGTGGTATCAGAGTTGCGATCTAGGCCAAAATTAGGCAAAACCCTATTTTTGTTTCCGATATATCTTGCAACCGGAGAGAATTTTTCGATAATTTTTACCATAATTGCAAATAAGTCCAAGTAAGATTCCCTGAAAATTTCATACTTTTAAAATTTATTTTGCAAATGTTATTGCAAATTTAGGGTTTTTCATAAAATCACTCCCTAGGCTCAATTTGTAGAATTTTCCAAGTTCTTTACATTTTCGTAAAGCCCTCAAAAAAATATTGGTAGTATTTTCTTGTGTTTTTCCTATTCGGCTAATTTGTATCAAAACCCTAAACCCTAGGGTTTAACATCATGGTGGGGCCTTCCACAAGAGCCAAAAAGAATCTGGTCACTCGGGTAAAACCCCAGATAAAGATGGGGTAGTGATAGAAGAGTTAGATTCAAAAGGGGTAAATACAGATTCCTTAGCACTAGGGTTTACCTCAATTGATCATAAGGTGAGCCAACTCGAGTATGAACTGCGAAATGTACAATCTGAGATGGCTTGTAAAGGAGACATAGACCAAATCAATCAATAGTTGGATGATATCATGCAACATATAAAGGGTAAAAATATGTCCCAAATCAGTCCTAACTCAACCAACCAAGGGGATCTTCAGTTCAGAATAACGGGCAAAATAACCATGTTGGATCACTTTTCCAGCCCAATCAAAATCCAACTTATTCGCAACCACAAAAAATGATGCCAAAAGTGGAGACGTGCAAATTTCATAAGAAGGATCCACTTTGAATTGGACAAATCAAATTGAGATCTTCTTTGAGTTACATCAAACCCTATCGGAAAAAAGGGTGACCTTGGCATCCCTGTATCTTGAACCATACCAATTCGTCTGGTATCGATGGTTATGTGCTCAGAGGCAAAAGAGTGGTCTCAATGTCACTTGGACATTTTTTACTAAGGAGTTGCAATTGCACTATAGTTCTAGTGTTTCAGATAACTACTTTAGTCAATTGGAAAAGTTAAGACAAATAGGATCAATCAAATATTATGTGCATCAATTCTAGAACCTATCCTTAAGGGTGGAGAATATTACAGAAGAGAACCTAAATGACTTGTTTCTTGGGGTCTTAAGGACCACATTGAGCATGAGGTACGTATGTTTAATCCACTCAAGTTTTTGATTCTATTATCATGGCACGTAGAGCAGAGGAAAAAAATATTTGTAGTAGGAGGACACCTTTTACTAACACCCGAGAGACCGCAGACCCCTTCCTCATCATTCACTCGACCCGATTAGACTAACTCCTCAACAAATGGAAGAAAAAAGAGCAAAAGGATTATGTTTTAACTGTGACAACAAATATGGACCGGGACACAAATGTGTTGAGAAGAAGTTGTTCTATATTGAAGGAGGAAATGAGGATGAAGAGGAAGCTGAAATTATAGGCAAATATGAGGAACCAGTAGAAGATGAAGTAGAGGATCACCAACCTACAATTTCTTGCCATGCGTTGTCAGGTATTAGTACTCTTCAAACACTCAAGGTTATTGGCTATCTAAAAAAATAGAAGGTGACAATGTTGATTGACTCAGGGACCACTCATAACTTCATAAATAGTAAGTTAGTTTCCCGCCTCAATTATTTTATTTACCCAGCTCCAGAAATGCAAGTTATGATTACGGATGGTGGGACAGTCAAGTGCACAAGAAAGTGCCATAGTATCAAGCTTTCCATGGGAGACTACATGTTAGACTAGTCTATGTTTTATATTTCTATGGGAGGGGTAAATATCGTTTTGGGTGTCCAATGGCTCACAACCTTGGGTACTATAGAAATGAATTTCAAATAATTGTTCATGTGATTTCATTCAAAAGGAAGCATAATAAAATTGAAAGGGATGGTAGCTAAGTCTCCACAAATTATTAGCTCTCATCAGATGTAGAAGGTTCTCAAAAAAGGAGTTGATGGATTTGGAGCAAATTTATTTTCCATAGAGGTATAAAATACAAAGTCTTCCATGCTTTACTGATCTTGAGAAGATTGTTGATGCTCACTCGTTTATTTTTATGCAATTCCAAAGGAACTACCACCGATTAGGGATCGTGGTCATGTCATTTGGTTGATTCCAGGGAGCCAACCACCTAACATCAGACCATACAGATACCCATATTCCCATAAAAGTGAGATTGAGAAAATGGTACAGAAATGTTGAAGGTAGGTATCATCAGGCATAGCCAGAGCACATATTCTTCACCAGTGGTCATGGTACGTAAGAAGGATGAAACATGGAGGATGTGTCCAGATTACCAAGAACTAAACAAGTACACCATCAAAGATAAGTTTCCTATTCAATTAATTGATGATTTACTTAATGAATTGCATGGTGCTATTTATTTCACAAAATTAGATCTTCATTCGGGTACCATCAAATTAGAATAAGAGAGGAAGATGTTCATAAAACAACTTTTAGGACTCATGAGGGCCATTATGAGTTTTTGGTAATTCCTTTTGGTCTTACAAATGCTCCCTCAACATTTCAAAGCTTGATGAACACTATTTTTAGGACATTTTAAAGGAAATTTGTATTAGATTTCTTTGATGACATATTGATTTATAGTAAGACATGGGAAGAACACTTGCAACATTTAAATGAAGTGTTGGAAGTTTTGGAGAAACATAAGCTCTATACAAAGCCATCCAAATGTTCTTTTGGTGTCAGGTAGAGTACTTGGGTCACATTGTATCCCATGAAGGTGTCAAAGTTGATCCTGAGAAGATCAAAGCTATGGTGGAATGGACAAGGCCCAAAACTCTAAAAAATCTTCATGGTTTCCAAGGACTAACATTGTACTACGGAGGACTAACATTGTACTACGAAGATTTGTGAGGGCATATGGTAGAATCAAAGCTCCACTTCTGCATTGTTAAAGAAAGATGCCTTACATTGGATAGACGCAACCACTAAATCCTTTGAGTAGTTGAAGGAAGCCATGTGCACCACTCCAATTTTGGCTACTTACAACTTCTCAAAAACCTTCATTGTTGAATGTGATGCTTCATGATCGGGATTGGGAGCAATTGTAATGTTGGAAGGAAGACCAATTGCATTTGAGAGTCACCAATTCAAAGGAAAAGATCTGCTCAAACCTGTTCACGATAAAGAAATGATGGTTATTCTTCATGCAGATCAAACAATGGAGGCCCTATCTAATGGGTAGACACTTGAGGTAAAAACCGATCATGATAGTCTCAAATACTTTTTGTAGCAAAGGTTATCATCTGAGGAACAACAAAAGTGGGTAACAAAAATGTTGGGTTATGATTTTGAAATCATATACAAAAAGGGTAAAGAAAATGTAGTAGTCGATGCGCTATCTAGAAGGGATACATCCATAGATGCCTTACTATGTGCAATGTCCATATTGAAGGCCGATTGGGTGGATGAAGCAAGAACTATAACATCTAACAAATTTAAGTGGAAAGGTAATGCCCTATGGTACAAGGACATGTTATTCTTATGTGAAGATTATGAGTTGAAGCATAAGATTGTTGCGAGAAACTACATGCATCACCTATTGGAGGACACTCTAGGTTTTTGAAGACATATCATAAAATAAAAAGAGAATTCTTTTGGGAAGGACTTAAGGGGGATGTACAAAAGTTTGTATTAGAGTGTTTGGTGTGCCAACGAACAAAGGTGAAACCATTAAGACACCAGGTCTATTGCAACCATTACCAATTCCTAGCCAGAGATGGGAGGATGTCTCCATGGATTTCATCACAAGATTGCCTTGTTCAAAGGGTAAGAATGTTATTTTGGTGATTGTGGATAGGCTCACAAAATATGCCCATTTTTGTGCCCTGTCACATCCATTTGCAGCCAACATCCACAATTTTTTTGAGACAATTCAAAAGCTACATGGAACCCCAAAGATAATTGTAAGTGATCGTGATCCTATTTTCACGAGTAATTTTGGACAAAATTATTTGCATGTTTGGGTACTTAGCTAGCTCACAGTTCATCTTACCATCCTCAAACTGATGGGCAAATGAAAGTGGTCAACAAATGCTTAGAGGGGTATCTACGTTGTTTTGTATCAAATAAGCAAGAACGATGGGTTAAATGACTACCACTTGCAGAATGGTGGTTTAACACATCTTTTCATACCTCTTCTCAAATAACCTCATTTTTAGCATTATATGGTTACTATCCACTATCTATCATTTCTTCCTTGAGGATGCAAACTAAGGTCGAGATGTTGAGAAACACATTCAACATTAACAACAAGTTTTGGTTGTTTGAAGGAGAATTTGGCATCAACACAAAACAAGATGAAACAACAAGCGAGATCAACATCGTAGTGAAAGGCATTTTGAAATTGGTGACTAGGTTTTGTACGTCTCTACAACCTTACAAGCATATGTCCACTGAAGCAACAGAAAAAGGACAAAAACTTGCTCCTAAGTATTATGGTCCTTATCGGGTTCTCTGAAAAATTGGAAGTGTTGCTTATAAACTAGAGTTGCCTCAATCTTCGTGCATACACCCAGGTATTCCATGTTTCTGCTGAAGAAGGTTATTGGACAGAAATTTGCAGCCCAGACAGAGCTACGGAACTTGATGAGGAAGAAAGAATCATTTTGGAGCCGAGAGAAGATTATGCGAAACACGTCTTAGAGGTGAGAACCATGAGACATTAAGGAATATCTCGACCAAGTGGAAGAATTTGAGCATAGAAGATGCGAGATGGGAGGATGAAGATTTTCTGCGTGAACATCCAAGATTATTCAACATTGAGGACGATGTTGGTTTGAAGGGTAAGGGCATGCTACACCCTTAACCTATTGTTTGTATTAGGATATGTGTAGCCGACTTGTGGCTTACCATATCATTTTACTATATCGTTTATACTTTCTCATGCTTAGTAGGTTGGACTTGGTGATGGCCATATCATATGAATAGTATATATAGGGGGTGGTAGGTAGCAGTTCATCATCATTCGAGCATTTGAGTTTTATTGTATGGTTTGGAGGTTGCCCCCTTGAAGTGGCGAAGCTATTGAATTGCATATTGAGATCATTTATCTGCAATATTGTGTTCTTTGGTGTTCTATTTATGCTCATAATTTGAATTATACAAGTAATTTCATTACAATAAGACCTTAATCTATATAAAATTTTAGTATAATTTCTAAGACCGTAGCTTTACAAGTTGTTTGAAAAAATCCTCATATAAATTATCTATACATATTGTAAATGAACAGTTTGATAAATTATTCGAATTAGTTTTTGTTGCCAATTCCATGAATATATGATATTCAAGTGCATCAATTTGAATTCTAAGACCCGTGAGGTTAATTTTATGCCTAGATCTATTCATAGTTAATTTACCATATTTCTTTTGGTATTTATCACATTTTTAAATGAATCATATTTTGTTTTTCATATTTTAGATGTATAGTATAAAACATTCCATACGAAAGTTACTACTTAAATTTTCTTGATGATAATCACCAAATGATTAAAAATGTATTTTTTTGTAGAAAATCATGAAAAATGAATTGAAATGTCAATCATTTGTTTTCTTAATTCAACACGTTCACATAATTGTCGAAAAGAGCTTCTTCTTCATACTATTGAGTGCATTTTGAAAACCTTATATCTAAAATCTTCACACACTTTTCCAAATCCTTTTTTTTCTTTCTACTATTCCCTGAATTGAAAAAACCTTAAATAAACAACAAATTAAACTACTAATAATTACATACAAATAATTAAGTACACATTGTTTTAAGGAAAAAATAAGCATATAGATTAATTACCTACTCGTCATACTAGTCATAAAAGAGATTTTTAAAAATAAAACAATATATTTTAATATTTAAATCATCAACATTTATAATTTAAATATACAATACACATTGTTTTTTGAGAAACAATAAGCATATAGATTAATTACCTACTATAGCCATACTAGTCCCTCATTTTCCTTTCCAACCGCGATTTCTCCTAGACCTTTGGCACTCGCGCTTTGAATACCCCCTAAAAATTACTCTTCGGACTTGTGGATCATGATAGTTTCAACCATGCCACCAAGACAAAGAGGTAAGCCCTCGATTTTGATCAATTTGTTTGCATTTTAGGTTATTTTTGTGATTTTCATGGGTTTTCAATTTTTTGTTTATGTATACAATTTTTTTGTTTTGTCAGTTGCTCGGTAATCTCGTAATCCTATAAACCATCAAAATATTCCTCAAAACCCTCAAAAAATCCTCAAAACCCTCCAAACATTCCATAAAACCCTCCTCCAAACATAGATCCACCTCCTGTGGCTCCTTCTTCTCCCACGGAACCAACAGGAACACAAGTGATATCGTTGGAAGAATCCGACAAAATAAAATTGTCATTGAGAACCTTATTCGAATATAAGACAAAATCATGCCACAAATCCATCCCATGACTTTAGCTTGACACATTGCAAACATTGATTGGCGAAGTTGACTCCTGACAACCAACCAAATAGATAGATGGAATACCTTTAGAGGTGATTGTAGGTAGTGGTATGCAAATAAATTATCCCATGCGGCCGTAAAAGACAAAAAAATTGGAAAAGACCGCATTTGTGCATTATTTATTGACCCAAGAACCAATGCCCCCTGCAATTACTTGCAAATGGTTCCCAATCCATTGGTGCCACGATGACCGAATCAAGAACAATTTTGGGACCGATGGTGGATGGTTTTGATTATCCACCATGCAACAACAATGAGGTTCCTCTCTATTTTTTGAAGAAATTATATTGCGAGTTCATGCTTAATGAGGTCCCAAATTATTTTGACTTTTCTATTTTTATGGGCGAGGTGGTGGCTCTGCACAGAGTAGACTGGTGCATGCGTGTAGGTCAACCAAGGATCCCCATGCCCCAAAACCCCCACTGCCTTCAGTTATCCCTCCTACAGTGAAGGAGGTTGTGGAGATTGACACACTACATGCATTGAGGGAGCTCACTTGACACTCTGACCCAACATAGTGAGCGATTGCATCTGTGATGTTGGTGGAGGCACCAGTTCTAGCGCACCACACCACTTTGTGGATCATGTGGTGCCATATGCACTATGGGCGAGACATCATTTGTTGGATCACATGATTTCTTTTCTCTAGATGAGATGATGGCGGATGTTTTTGGAACTGGTGCAAAGGATCTTGGTCTTTCACAGGTAAATGTCAAATAAATATTTAATATATATATATATATATTAATATCATGTTTGATAGTTTAATTCATGTTTGAGATTTTAATATATATGTATTTCATTATATACGTTATGTACATACATGTAAAAACTAATTTTTATTTTATTTTAAATAGCAAGAGCGGTGAAGGAAACATCAGCGTCGACATGCTAGCTTCTTTATTGGGCATGTTCTGAAATGTAAGTTTCAAGTTGTACTTAAATTTCAAATTTCATTTGATTGTGCACTTTTATTATTATAATGTTTCACCTGTACATGTACATATTAATATATGTTTGTCTTTTATACGTGCAGGAGCCTGGCGGGTCATCATCTACTCTAGGAACTAAGGCTATTGGCACGCCTCACGTGACTTTTACGCAGTTAGTTTCTCTTTACACTTTGTTTCTAATTGTGGAAGTTCACGTGGATTATGCTTTGGCTCTATTATGTGGCAGTCATGTAGATTAATATTGATTTGTACATGTTTTTGTATAGCTTATGACTACCAGAGAGACTCCTCCATATATGCAGACTATGGAGGCTGCTTGTAGATACTGCCATAGCATCTGCAGATCCACTAACTGAGGTACAATTTTTCAAATTTGTTAAATTTATTTAGGAATTATTTCTTATTACTTAAATCTACAATATCAAATTTTGTACATGAAATATTTAATTTGAAATTTAATTATTTGTATGTAGCTTACCTCTCATGAGTCTATTGTTGTCCCTGTCATGCGTCAACAAAAAATTGATAGGGATCATGACATTGCGGTAAGATTTCACATGCATTTTAACTAAATTCTAAGTTTCTAAATTTTGAATGTATTTTAAAAATATGGGTGTTAAAAACTTGTTGTTTATGAATGTGCAGGTTAGGTTGCAAGCCTGCTTAGAGATGCCTAGGACCACACGGATGAAATCCATAGTGGCATCTCCCTCCACTACATCCCCAGGTCATGGACATGCTACTTCTAGCAGGGAAAGAGAGGGAAGATGTTTCATGATTAGATTCATAGGACATGGATGTATGTACATATATATATATATATATATATATATATATATATATATATATATATATATATATATATATATATGGGTAGTCCTAGTTCATGATTCTTCATAGGACATTGTATATATAGCCTTATGCGACCGCATGTGGTCCTATATGTATGACACACTTGGTTCGAGATGTACACATGTTATGAACTTATATTTTCAGAGACGTGCGTTCAACACACTTAGTTTGATACATTATATATCCATGTGTTGGTTTTCATAACGATATTACTTCTATGTTTGATTCGAATTCATTGCACATGATATCCTTCTATGTATGTATATTCTATGTATATTAATTCTATATGTATGTTTGATTTAAAATTAAAAAACTATGGTGCAACATATATGAATATAACATTACTATGGTGCAACATTGCATGGTACAATTGTTAAGAAATTAAGGGAAGCATGTGTATTCCTCCATCAACATGGGCAACTTATCATTTTCCTCTTAAGTCATGAAAAAATATTTCATACCTTGAATCTTGAAATAAGATGTCTTCCCTTGGGTCATTTGGTTTTTGAACTGTGTATTTAATTTTATTTATCAGAAGGATATTATTCATTTTACCATTGATGAGTATGGTGGTGTATGACCAATCCATCTTTATATCCCCACCAATATCGTGATAGAAACTTTGGCTCAACAATATACCATACGTAGCTAGCATGTCTTCCACAAGTATTTCCATCTTGATTTTCTTGTCGGGAAGTCTACAAATTCTAGCTTGAGAATCTTTCACCTGGCCAAAAAGAGGTAATTATTTTGTTTTCATGTAAACTAATAAGGCCAATAAAATGCTTGAGGTTTTTTAGTAATACCATAGAGTTAGCAAATTTTATAAGCATGACATTTCGAATGGTCATGATGTAAAATATATTTTAGTAGGTCCATTGACCAACAAGGAAAGATAGAAAGGTTCTTTTTCCTAGAAGGAGGATTTTAAGGAAAGAAGGTTCTAGGAATGAGTGGTTCTAGGAGTGGGAAGTGATTCTTTAGTGTTGGTAGGATTCTTGGAACATGTATTTTTACTACTTCCTTTGATAAACTAGATTTGAGGATTAAAGTGTTTTGCTTGGGAAGTAGAAGAAGAGAGCTTTATTTTTTTTTGAGTGGGTGAACACTAAACAAGAGTAATATTATTCATATCATCTATCTAGATTATTCTTTATGATCTTTGTTGGGTGAGTATTCATTCACATAACCAATAATTGCATAACCATCTTCTTCTTTCTTCTCTTTCAATTTCTTGAAAAATTTTAATTGTTGAAAAAGTTGTAATTGTTGAAAAAGTTGTAATTTTTGAAAAAATTAAAAAAAAAAGAATTTGAAAATTGTTTGTTGAAAAAATGTGGTGGGTAATTGTTGAAAGAATTGTAAACTTTTTTTTTTTGTTCTTGTAGTCTTTTTGTTCTAATAAGAACCTCGTTTGGGCGAGTCCCTTAAGCCAACCAAAAAATTAACTTCGACTTTTTAACAAAATGACTATGTGGCACCTAAGGATGTCTCGTTTGATCCTACACCTCGGTGTAGGGACCCTCTGAATAGCTTGTCTCATTTTTTCTTCTCTCTATCGGTGCTCTCGCTTGCCCTATTGTTTGTTGAAAACGTTACAAATAGTGTAGTTTGAGACAGTTGAAAATTTGAAAATGGTATATTTTGTAAATGGTGGGTCATGGCACCAAACAAAGCTATGCGTGACACATCATCAGGTGGCCAAGGTGAATGCTAGAGGAGGTCGTTTTTGTGCGTGACAACAACGTCATTTGCTTCCGGGCTACTTCATTCGTTCGGGCGTAGTCCCTTAAGAGCCCTGAGACCAAAAAATCGTTCAACTTTGATGGGTGACTACGCACACTCCATGGCACCTAAGGATGTCTCATTTGATCCTACACCTTGGTATAGGGACCCTCTATAATATCTTGTCTCGTTTTTCCTTCTCGATCGGTGCTCTCGTTGCCTATTGTTTTTGTGAAACACCTTTGAATAGTGTAGTTTGAGACAATGTAAGGATGTCAAATGGTATATTTTGCAAATGGTGGGTCATGGCACCAAACCAACTACTATGTGTGAAATGTCGGGTGGCTAGGTGAATGCTAGAGGAGGTGTCGTTTTGGTGCGTGACAACGTCGTTGCTTCCGGGCTACCTCGTTCGGGCGTAGTCCCTTAAGAGCCATGAGACCAAAAAATCATTCAACTTCGACGGGTGACTACGCAGACTCTCATGGCACCTAAGGATGTCTCATTTGATCCTACACCTCGGCATAGGGACCCTCTATATATCTGTCTCTCATTTTTTTCCTTCTCGATCGGTGCTCTCTTTGCCCTTGTTTTTGAAACGCACCGAAAATGTGTAGTTTGAGACAATGTAAGGATGTCAAATGGTATATTTTGTAAATGGTGGGTCATGGCACCAAACCAACTACACCGACATGTCTGGGTGGCTAGGTGAATGCTAGAGGAGGTGTTGTTTTGGTGCGACAACGTCGTTGCTTCTGGGCTACCTCGTTCGGGCGTAGTCCCTTAAGAGCCATGAGACCAAAAAATTGTTCAACTTTGACGGGTGACTACGCGCACTCCATGGCACCTAAGGATGTCTCGTTTGATCCTACACCTCGGCATAGGGACCCTCTATAATATCCTGTCTCAGTTTTTCCTTCTCCAATCGGTGCTCTCGCTTGCCCTATTGTTTGCAACGCGCCCGAAATAGTGTAGTTTGAGACAGTGTAAGGATTGTCAAATGGTATATTTTGTAAATGGTGGGTCATGGCACCAAACCGAACTATGCACGACACGACATGTCAGGTGGCTAGGTGAATGCTAGAGGAGGTGTCATTTTTGGTGCGTGTGACAACGTCGTTGCTTCGGGCTACCTCGTTCGGGCGTAGTCCCTTAAGAGCCTGAGACCAAAAAATCATTCAACTTCGACGGGTGACTACGCGCACTCCATGGGCACCTAAGGATGTCTCATTTGATCCTACACCTCGGTGTAGGGACCCTCTACAATAGCTTATCTCAGTTTTTTCCTTCTCCAATCGGTGCTCTCGCTTGCCCTATTGTTTGCAAACGCGTGAAATAGTGTAGTTTGAGACAGTGTAAGGATGTCAAATGGTATATTTTGCAAACGGTGGGTCATGGCACCAAACCGACTACACCGACACATCTGGGTGGCTAGGTGAATGCTAGAGGAGGTGTCGTTTTGGTGTGACAACGTCATTGCTTCCGGGCTACCTCGTTCGGGCGTAGTCCCTTAAGAGCCCTAAGACCAAAAAATTGTTCAACTTTGATGGGTGACTACGTGACTCCATGGCACCTAAGGACATCTCATTTTGATCCTACACCTCGGCTGGTGTAGGGACCCTCTGAATATCTATCTCATTTTTTTCCTTCTCAATCGGTGCTCTCTTGCTTTGCCTATTGTTTGCAAACAAACGTGTCGAAATAGTGTAGTTTGAGACAGTGTAAGGATGTCAAATGGTATATTTTGTAAATGGTGGGTCATGGCACCAAACCAACTACGCCGACATGTCTGGTGGCTAGGTGAATGCTAGAGGAGGCATCATTTTTTGGTGTGTGACAACAATCGTTGCTTATGGGCTACCTCGTTTGGGCGTAGTCCCTTAAGAGCCCTGAGACCAAAAAATCATTCAACTTCGACGGGTGACTACACACTCAGACTCCATGGCACCTAGAGATGTCTCATTTGATCCTACACCTCGCGTAGGGACCCTCTATAATATCTTGTCTCATTTTTTTCCTTCTCTAATCGGTGCTCTCGCTTGCCCTATTGTTTGCAAACGTGCTGAAATAGTGTAGTTTGAGACAGTGTAAGGTTGTCAAATGGTATATTTTACAAATGGTGGGTCGTGGCACCAAACCGATGAATGCGTTGACACATCTGGGTGGCTAGGTGAATGCTAGAGGAGGAGTATCGTTTTGGTGCGTGACAACGTCGTTGCTTCTGGGCTACCTCGTTCGGGCGTAGTCCCTTAAGAGCCCTTAGACCAAAAATCATTCAACTTCGACGGGTGACTACGCGCACTCCATGGCACCTAAGGATGTCTCATTTGATCCTACACCTTGGCATAGGGACCCTCTGAATATCATGTCTCGGTTTTTCCTTCTCCAATCGGTGCTCTCGCTTTGCCCTATTGTTTTACAAAACGCGCCAAATAGTGTAGTTTGAGCAGTGTAAGGTTGTCAAACGGTATATTTTGCAAATGGTGGGTCATGGCACCAAACCACTATGCGGACACATCAGGTGGCTGGTGAATGAATGCTAGAGGAGGTTTCATTTTGGTGCGTGACAACGTTTGTTTCCAGGCTACCTCGTTCGGGCGTAGTCCCTTAAGAGCCCTAAGACCAAAAATCATTCAACTTCGACGGGTGACTACGCGCACTCTCATGGCACCTAGAGATGTCTCATTTGATCCTACACCTTGCGTAGGGACCCTCTATAATATATCTCTCTCAATTTTTTCCTTCTCCAATCGGTGCTCTCGCTTGCCCTATTGTTTGCAAACACGCGAATAGTGTAGTTTGAGCCAGTGTAAGGCTGTCAAACGGTATATTTTGCAAACGGTGGGTCGTGGCACCAAACCAAATGACTATGTGAACACATGTCCAGTGGCTAGGTGAATGCTAGAGGAGGCATCATTTTTGGTGCGTGACAACGATGTCGTTGCTTTCGGGCTACCTCGTTCGGGCGTAGTCCCTTAAGAGCCTTGAGACCAAAAAATCATTCAACTTCGACGGGTGACTACGTGCACTCCATGGCACCTAGAGACATCTCGTCTGATCCTACACCTCGGCAGGGACCCTCTACAATATCTGTCTCGGTTTTTCCTCTCAATCGGTGCTCTCATTGCCCTATTGTTTGCAAACGCGCGAATAGTGTAGTTTGAGACAGTGTAAGGTTGTCAAATGTATATTTTGTAAATGGTGGGTCATGGCACCAAACCGACTGTGCTGACATGTCATCAGGTGGCTAGGTGAATGCTAGAGGAGGCATCATTTTGGTGTGTGACAACATCATTGCTTCCAGGCTACCTCGTTCGGGCGTAGTCCCTTAAGAGCCATGAGACCAAAAAATCATTCAACTTCGACGGGTGACTACGCGCACTCCATGGCACCTAGAGATGTCTCATCAAATCCTACACCTCGGTAGGGACCCTCTACAATATATCTTTTTTTCCTTCTCCAATCGGTGCTCTCGCTTCCCTATTGTTTGCAAATGCGCCAAATAGTGTAGTTTGAGCCGGTGTAAGGTTGTCAAATGGTATATTTTGCAAACGGTGGGTCATGGCACCAAACGACTACTGTGCGACACATGTCAGGGTGCTAGGTGAATGCTAGAGGAGGTGCATCATTTTTGGTGCGTGACAACGTCATTGCTTTCGAGGCTACCTCGTTCGGGCGTAGTCCCTTAAGAGCCCTGAGACCAAAAAATCATTCAACTTTGACGGGTGGCTACGCGCACTCCATGGCACCTAGAGATGTCTCGTCGATCCTACACCTCGGTAGGGACCCTCTATAATAGCTATCTCAGTTTTTCCTTCTCAATCGGTGCTCTCTCTTTGCCTATTGTTTGCAAAAAACACACCTAATAGTGTAGTTTGAGCCAGTGTAAGGCTTTGTCAAATGGTATATTTTGCAAACGGTGGGTCGTGGCACCAAACCATTGTGCACACACATAGGGATGGTCTTGTAAACACTTGGGAGGTGTCATTTTGGTTCTCTAAGCTCCAGGTCCTTCTGGGCTACCTCCTCTGGAGCCAAGAACCCCCTCCACAGGTACATAAATCATTGTTAATTGCTTCTCTTTTCTTGTAAAACAATGAAAGCTTCTCTTAGCTTTGAGAATTTATAATTCTCTACTAACAATGCTAACCACGTGAAGGTGGAAGCTTTTCTAGCACCACTAACTTGCATATAAAAGTGTTAGTCAAAGAAATTTAAGTTTCAAATCAAAACCATACTAGATATATACAAAATACACAAATTTAATAAAATATATGAACTTAAATTTATCTAACTAACAAATTTATATATACCAAAGAAATTATATATACCAGACATGAGCATTGTAAATTCATTCCAATGAACCATCAGGATCGGATCTACTCTGAATAGCGGACATGATTGCTTCATGATCTGACTCTCGAACCTTCCAAAGAATCTTGTTATTAGGCCTTCCTCGATATCTATACAATTGAATATTTGTCGCTAGAACTAGATGTGAATATAAGAGTATTTTCTGTGTGTCTCAAAGTCTTCAAACACCCAAACAGAGGAGTTTTTAATGGATACCATCGAAGCCAAGTTCCAGTAACTACCACTGACCTTGTAGGGTACTCAATATCTTCGCCATCTATAACAGGAGAAGTCAACTTCTTTCTTTCCTCGATGCAACAACATAAGAAATAGTTTGTTCCTTCTTCATTGTCTTATCTTGCAATAACTGTAAACACATGTCCTACAAAAAAAAGGTTTCAACTCAAATTTAAATTGTACATATTAAAATTTCAATGGACATAACTCAATACAAAAATTGTAAATAACCATAAATACCTTGTCGCACCAAAATCAAAATTTCATCAAAGTCCTTGGATGTTGCAACTTCATCTGCAAAAACAAGTCATAATGCTTGTGGAGGTTGATAACTAGGAAGCGGAGTTAGAGGCCTACAAATCCATCCATCCACCCATTCTTGTGAATCACACTCAATAGTGACAAATTTGATACAAGATGCACAAAAACATGTCAACTTTCTTGTCCATGTGGCCCACGAAGTAGCGTCTGAGCTACAAAATGAGTGCATATCATTGGACCCAATGAGTGTCTATACTGATCCTCGTAGTTAGCAATTTTTTGTTCCTCTATCAACCAAAAATATCTATGAACCATGGAAATTTCTTGAGAACCTCGGGCCATGTTGTCAATACACCATTCCACTATGCTCTTTGCATCTTTCAATTTAGCACCATCTTTGTACTTCAACTCTTCTCTTGCAAGAGCTCTTTTCACACATGCCCTGCACCGTCATGCTCTCCTTTTCCATGTCTAACCTCAGTGAAACTCCAAATATGTTGCACACCCATCTTGATGTGCATCCTGCTCATCCAATAAAACATTCATGCATTCTTAAATTGAGACGTGTAATTATCTGACCATATATAATGTTGTTTGAAGTGGATGTCCCTATCAGACAAGTTTCCATAAAATAACTGGAAACACCCTTGCACAAATTCAGTAGAATGAGTACGATCATCACTGATATAAAAGTGGTACTCTCTTAAAAAAATTGATCATTCTCTGTATTGTCAGGAGAATGTATAAATGCTATATATGCACAAAAATGGCAACTTGTATTGAGTTGTAATATTGTGATTGAACCTCCATTTGTGGTTGCAATGTGTAATTCTCTGCAAAATCGACCACTGAAACAATAGTACCAATAGGAAATGTGTCTTTGCATATCTTGAACTATTCATCCAACCATCGAGCTCTGTGTGTATGCCTAGCATACTCATAAACAATTTCATCCTTAAATTTTCTCATAAATTGAAAAACAGGCATATGTTATGTAACTAGCTCACACCGTTTAGACTCTTTTCCATCTTTCATTGGTATGTAACTGATTTATATTTATCAAACTCAACTAAATTATTTCCTATTGCACCTTCAATTTTCTCATGGATGCAACTTTCCAATTTAGGTAATCCACCACATGTACCACAACTTCCATCTAAACAATCATAACTATAAAAAAATTGTCCAACTTCTTTTTCACAAAATATCGTAGGAATGAAATCCTGGAAGATATTGGTGGAACTTGAACACCACATTCTGATAACATAGTTTTAGAATGAAAATAGAATGAATACATAAAAAATTAGCATAATGCATAGCAAATTCAACATGTTGCCTACAACAACAAGTGGTGCGAGCGTGGTTGATTTTCACATAGAATGGTTTTAACATTTCAAAAAAATGTTGACTAATTTTAATTTCCAGATGCTCTTGTTCAAACTTACGAAAAAATTGAGTTTGAGTCATATCTAAGAAATGCTTTGGATGTGGTTCGCGATTAATAGAACCAACTCTCCATTTTACAACATCTCTTGTATTAGGTGAAACTCTAGTGTTATCATGCCAAAATTGAATAACAAATTCTCTTATAGCATCAATATTATATTTGTCCTTACGCGGTGCTCTAGCAAAAAATGCCCAAAAATCGGTGTTATTGAGTGATTGAAGGATATTACGTCTTTCAATTGCTTTCATTAGAGTTTTTGATTAACTTGCAACATTCGACTTGTTTGCGTAATCAAACGTTGTTTTTTATTTGATTCACTTACAACACTAGTAGTAAGTACACGATGCACAATATTACTATCCCTAGTGTGTCTCTTGACACCAACAGTGTGATATGCATCATGAAGGTTTTCAACAATTGTAGAGGTTTGACCACGTATATTAGATGTTGTCAATCCTAAGGTGTTTAATGTAGGTCTCATTTTATTCAATTTCATCAAACTAACCAACAACTGACATCTTTGGGAATCATTTAAAATTTCAAAATGATTATCCCAAATTTTAGTGGCTTTTCTTCTGATTTTCCATTCAGAAAGTTTGTCACACATTGGTTTCAAAATGTTTTCATCAATTTCAATAAAATAATTAGGTTTCTTACGGAAAATCCTAGGAGGTGTTTTTGTCAAATTTTGCTTGTCTATAGTTTCAACCTGAATTTCTTTATTCACATTTTCATTGTCTCCTTCAATTTCAACATTTGCTACATCACGAGTATTTAATTCTTCTTCAACATTGATGGTAAAAACATCTTCATCATGAGTATTTAATTCAACTTCAACATTGACAGTAGAAACATTACCTGGTTCCTCATTGCTTATAATAGTAGGGGTTGAAGATGAACCTCTTCTTGATTCACGAAGATTCCACATTCACTCAACATTTTGAAATTTGTTTGCCTCTAATTCGTTTGGTGTTTTTTACTTAATGACTTCCTTTTTTGACTTCGTTTCTTGTCTCCCATGATGTTTTACTTTCGGTGATAAGAAAAACATGTAGAAAATGACATAATTTCATGTAATAATTCATATAGTAAAGTCAAATAGTAAAAATCACATGGTAATTAGAACATTGGGATGTGTATAAATATGATTTATGAACCGTGATCACACTTTATAAACCACGCTCGCTGGTTTATAAAGCGTGATCGCGGTTCTTGTTTAAAAACCCATGATCACGGTTTATAAACCGTGATCACGGTTCTATCTATATCATCAAATCCGACCCTAAGGCTCGGGAAATCTTTGTTTTGCCCCAACCAAAGCTATGGAAGGTCATTATGAAGTGTAAAGGGTCAAAAAACTTCAAATTTTCTCTTCCACAGACTTGAACCATGCTAAAAAACTGAAAACATTTCACAAAAATGGTGCCATCACGTAGGGGAGACTATTAGCTTCATAGAAATATTGATTTTAAAGTGAATAGAATAAGATAAATATCATTTTATAATTTTTACTAACAATAGGTCTTTAAGACATTTTTCCCATGAATGTTCATGTCTACGTTTAAGACTACAACTTTTGTTTTGCTTATCAAAATGTGATAAAACTTATACCATCCCAAGCGTGGAGAAATTCTATACACGTTAAAAAATATATTTTGATTTCGATATTTTTTGATATAGTTATGGCGGGCAAACGGAAAGCGCTCCGTTTTCTAAATCTTTTTAGACCACTTTCACGGAAAAAATCATAAAAAAAAATATTGCTCGAAAAAATACAAAATAAAATCCATCCCAAGATAGACAACTACATCTAACTTTTCACCAAAGGAAAAAAAAATAACAAGATTTGGTCATCCAAATCGCGGGCAAACAGGACTACAATCTTATAGGTTTTTTCAAAAACAAAAACCAAGTCATATAATTTTAAGTGTTTAATATAGCTAAACTTGTCCGTTTTAAAAAAATAGTATTGTTATTGGCCAAAAAACTTTAGAAAAATAAGTGTCATCCGGAGTAGGT
Organism: Taxus wallichiana var. yunnanensis; assembly: GCA_018340775.1. Lineage (NCBI taxonomy): Eukaryota > Viridiplantae > Streptophyta > Pinopsida > Cupressales > Taxaceae > Taxus > Taxus wallichiana. The sequence continues at coordinate 408,165,856 of CM031242.1, forward strand.
GTGGGAAATTAAGAGTGTAAGTAATTTAGGCCCTCGATTTAAATTTCAAGGACTGGGCCACCGTCGAATGGTTGACCAAAATTTACATTACCATCTTGCCTCCATCCACTATTAAGAATGCCTATTGACGTAAAAACCTATTGACCAATTAAAAACAATCTAAAAACTTGACTTTAATTTATAATATAGATAAAAATTATTGTTACAAATTAAGTAAATAATTTTATTACACTAAAGCGTTCCCCTATGGGAAAGGGTTTCATGACATTCACGGGACTATGTCAAATTTGACGGTCAAATGATGGATTTGACTTACGGTTTAGCTTTTCTCTGCTATTTTTGCATATTTGCTATTATTAACAATTTTGTTTTTCGATATTGTATCTGCCAGTTTTGGTTTGGTTTTCCAATTTTGCATGTTGCATCGGTTTTAGTTTTTGCATGCAATAACCTTTAAATACTTGTCACTGTAACACTATAAATTCATTCTTCAGCATGCTAAAATTGTTCTGTTCCAGGTTGGCTTCTCCTTTGACTGCCTTTGACTGCAACCTCTGTAACTGCAGCCTGCTTCAGAAGTCATTTGCTCTGGGTAAGTTCACACCTTTTTATTTACAAGTCGTGGATGCTTTGCTTGCTTAATATTTTATTCCTTTCCTTTTGGTTTGCAAGTAGATTTAAGTGTGGATCCGGAATGATATAAATTTCTTTATATCTTTAATCATGTAATTTTTGTTTGTAAGTCGAATAAGCTTTAGATCTAGGATGATGTAAATTTAGAATAGCTACAAAAACAGTTTGAGCTATGAGCTACACATCTGTTTATCACGATACCTGCGACTATTAAACTTGAGTGTGGCTGGAAAGTGTGGCCTTCATGTTAGTAGTGATTTTAACAAATTTTGTAGTGATTTGTATCAATTTAACCAGTCAACAAACAACTTGAGACTGAGTTGGTATACAATTCTTGATAACCAAGTCAGAGTACGACTTTTTAAAATGTGTCAAGATGTTTTTGTGCTGAAGCTGAACTATTCAATTAGGTAGGACAAACCTATTTCTTGGGTTTTCAGAGCTTTTATTGTTTACAGTGTACACAGATGGGGCGATTCTTACTGCAACTTCAAGTTCATTGTTTCTCTCTCAATCTAATTGAATGCCCCTCCCTTTAGTCAGCAGGATTGTTTGGCCTTTAGGTATATAGATCCTATGAGATGGTTTCTGTACAATCAAGCACTAAACCCATCATCTAAACATTCGAATCTGTAGCTCTAGCAGTTCAAAATGAACCAAAATCATATTGAATGTTTCCATGGGTTCTACTTTTTATCAGTTGACCTAAATGCTATAATTATGATAGAATAAATCACTGGTTATGTCACCTCTATTTATTTTAAGATGGTCTTCCTTTCGCTTTGGCATTTATTTTAAGATTTGAGTTGTGATATGATGAGTGCAAAATCTGTTTATTTTAATTTTTTTGATAAACAGAATGTATTTATCAAACAATTAAATTATCTTTCAAGTCAATAATTGGGTAGAAGTGGGGGCCATCTAGCAGGATGATCACGGAATGGTTACTCATAGCTGGTAGGATCATCACTCACAAATAAGAATATACACTTTCAAGTTAGATATGCAGAGTTGGGCTCCTTGCTTAATGTAAAATTTCACATTAAGCATTGCAGGAAGTTTAATAAGATTTTTCTAAAGTCTGAATCGCTCATCTATTTTTAAGTTGTTTTTAGCTGTAAATTTGAACTATCTATGTCCTGCTTTGATAAGACCTTCATTCTTGTTTTATTTTTTACTATATAGAAATTTAGGTATAGGGCGTGCCAACTGTTTGACAAAATGTACTTGTATTTGATTGGGATTTTTGGGTTTTGTATTTTTTTCCTTCTGCGGGAGTAGTGCTTATTCCTCATGATGCTTGTATAGAAATTTTCAATAGCCTTTCCCCCATCTCTTCGCAATAGCCCAACAAGTTTACCAGGTTCTTATGACGAAGTTTGCATAAAATTTCAAGATACATACCTAACTCAACAGGAGCTCAACATTTTAATGGATGCGCCACATTCAATACGGGTCTTGACAGTCTTGAAATGTTGGGGAAACAAGATTTTGACATACACAATAATTGGAACATACATGACGTTCCGCATGATACTGGTTCATATCACTCAACCACTTCATATCACTTCACACGCCTTATGAGTGTACAAAAAGGTTTTTTCAACAAAAGACCAACAAAACAACCGATGCAACACTAACACAATTTCCTCGAAATAATTACAAACCACGTCAACTACAAAACTAATTAACTATCCGAAACGGTATAAAATGTATTCATGTTTAGTGCGAAAAAATTAGCCACAAAAGGCTACCACTTATGATATAAAATCTGCACATGTACGAAAGTCTTCATGTAACATGTTTAGTTCAAAATATATATGTATGAATTTGTAACAAGTTTGAAATGTACATATGAAACCTTCAAATGAAGTGATATCTACACTTACAAAAACAATCAAACCCCTTATCAACATCAACTACAAAAGTAATAACTAGCGCTCTAAAACAAATAACCCATACTACCTGCGTTCACATTACATTATACACATGAGAACGAATTAAATACAGACCAATATATTTAACTAGTACAAAATTATGCGAAACAACAATATTAAAAATCACCTTTACGCGAAGAGCACATATCACCCCTATACAAAATCAACTTTAATCGATTAAAACAACATTAATGTTATACGCGAATCCCTGACGTCCGCACAATGAATTATGGAAGAATAGACAGCACTACAGATGGCGCATGGTGATGGGAGATGTGAAGTACATATGGACTCGTTGGCGGGAAATGAAGTCATTGGACTGAGATATTTCAGGAGCTGTCATAGATTTGTATGGTGGTGCGGATGTCAGATTGCACATGGGAATCGATCACAATGACAGACTTGTACGAATACTTATGTAAAAACCAAAATTTACTTATTAAACTTGTGCATACGACAAGATTAAGGGGGACACATTGTTCAACATGACAAGGGAAATGGAGACTAATCCTTGCCCTTACAAACCATGCAATTCATGCTATGATACCATATCAAATTATTTTAATGATTCAATTATACTTATAAAAATGAGATATTTGTGTCGGCGTTAAATTCTTATAAATAAAGAGTCAATTTACGTTGTTAACAATCTAATTCTATATTAATTAATAATATTTCAATATTGTATTGCATAGTGGAAGTTCATTTTAATCTCAAATTATTGGATTTGGCATAGATTAATGTAGGTTCATTTTAATCTCAAATAAAAAAATTAAAATATATTACTCTTTATATTAAATCATTTTTAATAAATAAAGGGTGGAATATAATGGCATGAATGTGTTTACAAAAACCTCTTAAAAATAACATAATTTTGTTTTAAATATACATTATAACCAACATGACTAAAACTAGGTATGCATTACCTTCTAAATTTTTAGAACAAAACATATATCAATAATAATAATTAAAAAAAAGTTCAAAGCCAAAAGTACTATTGCTATTATACAACTACTAATTATTTAGTTTTGTCCAATTAATATGTTTCAACATTGAAATTAGATTTCCTTTTACCCCGTGCTTTAAGGTTTTGCCTTTTCTAAATTCCTTATTTGGCCAACACTTTAAATAATTTAATTGCAACTAGAAAATAATAATCACATGCATAGTTTTAAATTATAGTTTTTTTTGCTCTTTAATCTAATTTAGAACTTTCAATTTTGGAAAAATCTCTTTGAACACAACAGAACATTTGGCTAAGAAACATTATTTAGCCGAAAAACTCTAAACACTAAAGATCCTTGTTAATAGTTCTTCATATCATAAAAACATTCATGCAATTTCAAATGTTTTGTAAAATAATGTTAGTTAAAACTCCTCAAATATTACACTCGAATCGAACTAGTATATGTTTGCTTTTATAGGTTGTTTTTCTTTGTAGTGATATCCATCCTCTTTTATGAAATATTCTACCTTTTGCGATTGATAATGCCAAATTTAGAGCACATAATTGATTAATGCATTGTTAATATGAAGGATACTTTTCTTAAAAATCATTGGAGTATATTTTTGGATAGTTTTGAAACATTTTTCTTCATTTTTCACTAAAGACAATTTACAAAATGATTATAGACTCAGGGAAGCCCCTATCCCCCATGTATGTAGTTTTGGGTAGTCTATTGACCCATGAATCAAAGTGATTTATTAAATTTTATAACACCTAGATATAGTAATCTACTTTGATTGTGGGTCAACGTAATGCCAAAATGTGAATGAATGTGATGTTTTGATACAATATAGAGCTTTTGTAGCCGCTCTTGGCTTGTCCTCATAAATTTAGAAGATGTTTTGTCTACAAATATTTCATCCATCATATTTCACCTTATCCAAATAACATTTCTTTCAAAAATATGTATGATAACCAAGAAATTAATAACCAAATACTAAAGAATAGAATGTAATCGCTACAACAAATATTTGGCAAAGAAAAGAAATTATATCGACTTCTATTTAAATTATATTAAAATCGTAAGTTAATGCTTCGCTATTGAAAAGGTAGTTTATGTTGGACCAAATGAGCCACTAAAGGGTTTCTTTCCATCATTCATTTTTGTCCATAGTTGTTTACATATTTAAACTTCAATTGCCTTTTTATTTTTTTTCTAAATTATTATAGATATACAACAATAATTTATGAAAAATGATGGTGGTGATTAGAGGTATAATTCCATTCATTATTTGTCTAGAAAATTTTAAGTTTTCTCTCGCAAATTTGTGGTTTTTCTTTTTTAAGAGGATTTTTTTAATCTTTGAATAAAGGCTTTTTTGTTCATGGCCAATCTGCATAATACGTATCAATTAAAATTTAATTTTCAATATATATATTTTTATTGGGTGAAGAAATTATTAGTCTTACTTGTTTCTCAAGACTATGAATTCACAAACATTTAAGTTTTCCTTGTTTAAACCGATATAAATTAGAATATTCAATTTTTACAATGAATAACAATCGAGATGCAATTTTTTTATTATTATCTAGTAAGAATATTTAAATAAATAATTCATAATCTACAACTCCTATAAAATGGGAGCAATCATAATTTCTTTTGATGAGATGAAAAAATCATAACTAAATACCTACCTAAATGTATATGCAAAAGAGTGGTTAGATGCAAATACAAGCTAGAAACCAAGACAATTTGATTCATAATCTAACACTCCAAAACACTACCTCATATTGAGCAAGGATGGAAGGAAAGAGAAACAATAGCTGCAACTTACGAATGAAGATCTTTCGCTTGATGTTTTTGTTGTGTTCAAGATGATTACTTGGATTTGCTTGCTTCATATTTGTGGAGTCAAATGGGTAAAGCACCTCCCCTTTGTAAATTGAAATATTGCCTATGGATGCTTGATGGATGTTGGAGAGCTTCTTGAGAGATTTTGGTAGCACTTAGCTATGATTTCCAAAGTCTTGCTTCCATGGAGGGTGGCATGCCAATTTATAGCTTTTGGGAGAAGAAATGGAGGGTTAAGATCTTGCCAAGTAAGTGGAAGATCAATGGTTGGTATGGAATGAGAGGGTAGAAGAATCTAGAATTAGATAATTCTATAATTCTAGAGAATTCTCCATTGAATTTAAAATTCAATAGAGAAGAGTGGAGAGTTAGAGAGGCTTCTAGAATTAGAAGCCTCTAGAAATAGAGGAGGTAAGATTGAATTAGTTTAAGTTTAATTAAGTTAATGATGTGATTACATGGAGAGGCTAGTTGTAGGGTAGGTGGGTAGGTAGATAGGAATTTTAAATTCCTAGAAATGTTAAATGAGGTTAGGAAATGGGGTTAGTAATAATTAATCTTGTGATTAATTATTATAGGGTTAAGATGGGAATTGTGGGATAATGAGTTAGTAATAGAGGGGAAATATATTAAGAATTAATAATGTTTAATAGGTATTTTAGTTATTTATTAATTATGTCGACATTTTACATGTCAACACTAAACACCAAATTAAATAAATTAAGAGGGAATTTTTTTATTTAAAATAAAAATTACTCCATTTAATAGAAGTTAACATGTTTTTTTCTTTTTCCTTGAATATACGTCAAAAATCAAAGCACGAATGGGAGAAGCGTCTCATTTGTACTTAATTTTCTTTAGATATTTGGTCATTGGCATAAACTAGGTAATTTCATTTCAAAATTTATTATTGTTTTACAAATATTTTATCTTTCTTCACGATGGTGCACTATTCAATGGTTTGTTGTTGTTTAACATTTGTTCCCTTATTTGTCTTCTAAAATCATACATTTTCTTTGTCGCACATAATTGCCAAATATTTCCACACAAAATTGTTTTTATGTTTAAATTAAGGATATTATATTTTGTGATATTTTTTATTATTTCCTTATATGTATGAATGTCATACTAACATTTTCTTTATGCTACCTAGGTAGTGAGTTATTTAGACGACTCGTGCATGATACGGAGAGCGAGTAAATATAAGTATATATGTTTATGGTGATTTTTGGTTAGTTGTTATATGCTTTGAAATACCAAAAACTCTACATAAAGTAGGCTTTAATGATACTTGCGACAACAAACACAATTTCAGGATAATTGGATACACGAACAATGTTAAAGACTACTCCTTTCGTTGAGTGAGAAGCAAAGACAACTAAACAAACAAATATTAGATAAGGATGTAACGATTTTCTCGACAATGGCCGGTCCCAGGAATCCAAAGGGATTTTTTTAAGGGTGTTGACTCGTGTTTAACAATTAAGTGATAATAAGATGAAGTAATGACCATAAGGATAACATTCAAGAGGGATGGAGAGATCGTTCTCGATTGTAGGTGGCCCAAGCTAGGGCAATGGTGAGCTTGAAGTCCAGAAATAGTCAAACCAAGCTTGTTCTACAACGTCTTGTATTTCACGTATCACTTCGATTTGATTTTTGATGTCTTTGATTTCTGGTGTGAGTGGAATGACACCCAAGTTGAGCTCATGTGAAATACGAATTGTTCCCACATGAATGTTTTGGATGATCGAACATCATACATGCTTGTGATGGGGTGTGAGGTACTTGGAACAATAATCTACAAAGAATACATCTTGTAAGATAACATATTAGACCAAGACATATTGATGAAAATATGATAATAGAAATTGACTAAAAAGACAGGATCGACAACAATCGATCGAGGACAAAAAGGTTTATTTTGGTAAAAGCTGATATAACATATTGTAATTAATGCAAAATGAATTTTGACAATGCTAAGATAGACTATATGGATCCTAGAAGAAGAGAGAGACACATAAAATAGATATTTTTACAAGTATAAAGGGCTAATGAGAAACAAAGAGGATTAAGACACCAATTGATGGTGATTTGGAATTGACGATGATCATTGTTAAAATTGTAGATATTCTAAAAGTTGATCAAATGATTAAATGGGGGATTGAACGTAAAGTGGTTATGGGGGATGGATGTGTAGACGACTATTTGTAGACTATATGTGATACAACATTAACCGAGAATGATAAGGAAAGGTATACTAACCTTGTTGAAAGGATTCGGAGGATGAAAAATATCTAAGGAATGACAACAAAGTGTGGGTGTCTTCAACGTAGTGATGTCATGTGGAGGATCAAAATCCTAGCATAGTCCAATATGTATGTAGCCTTTACGTATGGCGAGAAAATGGGCGTGAGGGTGATTTAAGTAGAATCGATGGCGTCCGCAATGATCGTCGGTGATATTTTTCCCGAGATATTAAAAACTAAGGAAAAAATTACAAATGGTTAAAGCCACTTGCCATCCGAGGATTAATTTTGTTTGATCCGTGTTGGGAGGTTAGGAAACTAGGTAGGAAGAGGTTAGGGGTTAGCATGGGTAGGATAAATTAGGATAGGTTGGTTTTAGGTGGTTAGGGGAGGGTAAATAATTTTTACGATGGTAAATTCAATTATAAGGATGATGGACTTAGGATAGTGATAATAATAAAGAATAATGATTATTTGATTAATTTGTGTCTGGTCACCTAGGGGTGAAAAAGAAGTGTCTACATTTTCCCCCTTTTGTTGAGTTGTATGTAGACACAGGCTACGAGACAAAAACTAGTGCGAGGATGCCCCAATTTATATGATAATAATATTGTTCCCCCTCAAGCCAATGACCGACTTTATTGATCATTGGATTGAAGATATTTAGATTGATTGGATAGGTTTGCTTTAAAATATGCTCTAGGGATTGATTGTATTATGAAATGACCATGTTGGAGGGAGTGCAGAGATGGTGGTAATCTTGGAAACACTTGGTAGGGGACATTATACAACCTTAGGAGGGAAATGTTAATGTGGACATCCTACGGACGCGTGCTTCGTGAAGACCACTACATATAGAGGATCTAATGGGAGTTGTGTTGCGAGGATGTGTGAAGTCATGGGACCAAAGGGTCAAAGGCAAACATTCACAATGTGTGAAAAAATTGATGTATGGTCAAAAAAAAGTTTTGACAAGGTGTTGGGCATCAAAGTAAAGGCATATAAGCTCTTAATGGTGTTGTAGTGTTATTAAAAAGGTCTAGGTGACCAAATTTGATAAGGTGTATAAAAGGGGTTGGGATCGACAATGATTATGGATCGGGTGGTTAGGGTACATGATCAACAATGATTTACAACCATCGATGATCATAAAAATGGAGATTATAAAATCCAAGTCAGGCACGCAAATGGCTCATTTGCAACATGTTACCTTGTGATTTGAGAGCTATGGTTTATTGTTTTCAAGTATTTTTAGAGATGGAGTGAGCGAAGCGGTGGAAGAGCCAATGATGAGGATAGGGGTAAATAGGTTTAAGTTTTGTTGTTTGTTTTAATTTTGTGTTTTGTTTTTTATGATTGTGACAAGATTTAGGAAGGAACGCCCAATCGTCGGCGATCGTAAGATTCACGGCAATTGGGTGGATTATGACCGATCTATATAGAAAAGTGTTTCCGATTAGCAATCAACGGTGATCAGCTTACTTTTTGATAAAAGTGGTAAGTGATGTAATTTTTTTTATTTTTCAAGTGAGAGACACGATATACCTCCAGATAGGATCCCAAATATTCTTAAGATTATCGGCGGAAAAGTGACCGATGCTGAGTGGGATCACTTGACCCATTGGTTTAAGTAGATTTCATCACTACCAACATATTCTTAGAGATGTCAGGTTGATGGTTACATTAGTGGACATGTAGGGGCGAGTAGTACAGGACATTTTGGTTCTGCATTGGCGAGATGGTTATTACTTTTGAGGATGTATATGCTATTTTAAGACTACCTATTCAGGGGGAGCAGATAGTTCCTATTACCCGAGGCTCGTGTGAATACCATGAGACAATTGTATGGAGATGATGCCTATGATATCGGATACACATAGTAGGGGGTTTCATATAAGAGCCTTTATGATGCAAAGGTGTCAGGGAACCAATTGATGATGTCCGTGGATCATGTTGGTGATTTCTTGTTATACACTTTGCTGACTTGGGAGGATGCAGATTTATGTGACACTTAGTAAGTGTCTTAGCTGAGATTATGAAACACTAGATAGTGTATGCTTGGGGATGTGCCTTGTTATCTCGGGTATATCATGAACTATGGATGTTTGTGACTGGGTAGAGGTTTGGATTAGATGTGGGATTTCTATTACATTGTTGGGACTATGATCACATAGTCGTAGTGAGGCCACCAATTCTTCCATAGAGAGTAAGGGACCTAATAGAGTATGTGGTGGGCTTCATGAGATTAAGGTTCAACTGGATGATGATGATGATGACGTTAGAGAGAGATAAGAGATATTATATTGATCGTCTACATGATTTATTTATGGATGATGTAGTTTGGAGACCATATGTTATATTCCTGCGTGGCCTTATACGGGATGTGGAATTGACGGGGGTTGAGACGAGTGTGGTGGATTCGGGGGACATGTGGACATGATTAACGTTGTGCAGTTTTCTAAGGTGCGGAGGTAGTTTGGACTCCTACAAATACCTAGTGATCGATTGTATATTAGAGAGATGATTCAAAGAGGGAACTATCGGTACTAAATGTGGATGGCGCAACAAACAAGGAGGAGAGGGGATCCAGAGGGCATAGATGTTGATGATGCTAGAGTTGTTGAGGGCTTGATGAGTGGTAGATGCAGCAAATGGAAACCCCAAGGATCGATTAGAGTGACAACAGAGGGTGGGGAGGCAGGAGGGTGAGGATCAAATGATAGTGGAGTGGGAAACTGCTCGTTAGGAGAGAGGCACTGCATTAGGAGCATGATTAGGCACGTTTAGAGTGAGATACATTCCAGGCGGAGAGGGACAAGTATCACCAGTAGTAGGCAAAAAAGGTAAAGCATGGAGAGGTAGTGAATGCGGACCCCGAGAGGCCTCCTGGGGAGTGTAGCCTTTAGAGGAGTAGGGCCGAGTGTAAGGTAGGTCATAGTACTTGAAGGTGGAGTGCTAATAGCTGATGGAGGGCAGATGGGACCTCAAGATTTTTTTACTATGAAGCAATATCGCGCACTGGGGGAGGAGATGTGATATTATGAGAGGCTCGTGATGGAGTACCTTCCAGATGCACCTTGTTATGTCGAGGATAGGGATAACAAGCACAAATTGGGTGATGTGTCACTTCAATGGGCACTGGAAGTGTCGCATAACCTCAAAGATATCCAGGACCTTCTAGAGGGCTAGGGAGGAGATAAGATATATGATTTTGATTTTATCGCATAGGTGGCGGATTTTTATATGATTCATATGTATATGATTTTTATATGAGCCCTTTTGAAGGAATTTTATAAGCTTGGATGAGATATATAGATATATGATTATGATTTTGGGTTCATGAGTTGTGATGGATTTAATTTGATGTTATATGTGTAGTTTGGGATGATATTTTGATATATTTAGATAGATGGTTGATAGATTAATTGTGATGTTAGTTGTGTAGATGTTTATATGATGTTTGATGTTGATGTGATGTGACTCAAATGTATTGATCTTGATGTAAGTTTTAAAATGTATTTTATCATGGTAAAGAAATAAATGTGAAATGTTTGCTTTGTGAACTGAATTTGTATATATCTAATGGTAAATTTAATATGTATGACAATGCACTTGAGGCCTTGTAACAAATGTTAACATATAACTAACAATAATTAGTCACATGTAGGATCATGGATATAGATGGAAAGAACTTATATACCTTCTTTCAACATGGGAAGGATTCGCATGTAGTTTGTATGACGGTGGGTTCTCCTTTAATGGTTTATCTGCTTATGCCCCAACTGTACTTCATCACGTAAACTAATCAATACAGGAAGTTTGCTTTTTGATGGGAAAGATGATCAATGCGAGAAAATTTCCTAGGATGCTTTTGATTGTTTTGACTTTATTTTAAAGTTTGATCGATGTCGGAATCCTTTTGTAGCTATATTGAATAGTCATCCTTCAAGGGAGTGATTTATGATTTTTGATTTTTAATGTAGATAGTTGTCCTTCTCAGGATCAGTCTATATTTTTATTGATAGTTGTCCTTCGAGGGATCAGTCTGTATTTTTGATAGTATGATTTATAATTATCCTTCAAGGGATCACTCTATATTTTTGATAGTGTGCATCCATATGTATATTTTTGAATTTTTATTTAAGCTAAAGGCAGGCCTAGTATACCATTTTGGGAGGGGAAATGACGTGTGTACAAATTGCACATGTGTACCTATAACATGTTTTCAGTTCATAGATAAGGGTGAGATGAAAGCAATGATTGCGGTGTTCTTGTTAATGAAGAGGAACTTATCCATGTGGAAAATGTGATGAACATGGCCATGGTGTTCATCTTTAAAGTTGTAAATATAGTATATTGGTAGAGGACCACATAATTCCAAATCATTACAATGGTAAGTGGCGGGTTGGTGATGTAATGAAATTTTTGATGCAAATAAAGTCATGAAAGTAGATGTGTTAACAATAAAAACACCACAACTGCAAGGAATTTAAGGGTTCCTTTTCAGGTATACCATCAAGGGAAGTTAAGCGATAGGCTCTCGACCCATACTTGAGAGTGATGACATATGGACCTATCTAGTTATGGGTAAAATTTCCATGTTTAATCCTTTCCAGAGTAGTGACATTTTCATTCTCTTTGAGAACAAGATCACCAATATTAAATTCATGTTCTTTAATGTGTTTATTATATGCTCTTTTGATATGTTCTTGATAGACATGATGATGTTAAAGGGTGGTTAGGTGACGTTCGTCTAACAATTCAAGTTATGCTAAGCATTCTTGATGATAATCCTCATGAGATAATCCTCTGAGGATACACGGAGGGATGAAATTTGAAATTCAAGGGGTAGAACCACATCGAAGCCATAGACTAAGGAGAGGGTGTCTAGCACCCATAGGAGTATAGATGTTAGTCCGATAGGCCCGAGCACAAACAAAATTTTGAGATGCCATTCCTGCTTACTGGTCGATGGTTTTGATGAGGATTTTGTTGAGTGTTTTGTTAGAAGCTTCTACTTGACCATTTTCTTGTGGATAGTAAGGAGATGAAAAACTAATCTTGATGTTGTAGGTGTCGCAAAGTTTTTGAATATTTTTGTTTTTGAAATATTTACCATTATCATTAAAATTTTGTGAGGAATGCCAAAGCGACAAATAATGTGATGATGGATAAAGTCAACGATCTTATAAACTTTAATAGAGATGAGGGAATAACTTCCACCCATTTTGTGAATTATTTCATAGATGTGATGATAGAGTGATGTCATTATGATGAACGAGGGTTGATGATGCCAATGAGATCAAGTCCCCATCGTGAAAACTACCATAAATATTGAGCGGGTTGTAGGGCTCGAATTGCAATGTGAGCAATGTTAGAGTTTTGTTGACATTTGACACATTTTGTAGAACGTATACACAAAATTTTTGATTAAGGGTAGGTCGCTAAAGTGTCCACCACATATACCACCATGGAATTCTTGGATAGGTTTAGTGGATTCATAGTATTTGAGGCATTGAAGTAGGAGGCCATCAAACCTACATTTTTAGATAGGTCATATGGGATTTTGGATTGAGAAAGATAGTCATAGAGTTGAGTGTACTAAATGCCTATTTGATTGTTTTCGATAAGATTAATAAAGGGGAGCTCATTGTTATGATATGGTTGGTGGAGTTTATGGACAACAACGAACAACTTGGAATCTTCGGTTGATAAGGCAATACGCGACGCACGAGAAGCCATAATATCTGTGAAATTGTTAGATGAACGAGGAATTGTTTGATTGTATAGTTATTAGAGGCTTCCGTGAGGAATTCACTTTTTTATACTTTTGTAAAATTTCATTCTTGCATTGACAAATTCCTTTGATTTAATGGATGACAAGCTGAGAGTCCCCATAGATGTCCAGGATTTGAAAACTAAGAATGACAAATGAGCTTTGGAAACCCATAATGAGGGATTAGTACTTTGACCATGTTGTTGGTGCATTCAAATTTAATTTGAAAGAGAGAGGAATAAGAGTCCCCAAGGAGGTATGGTGATGATATCGACACCTCCCCCTTGCCGACATTTAGAACCATCGAAGAAGAGTGACATTTTGAGGGGAGTGTATTCTTGATCAATATTGTTGATGGATTCATCAAGAACTATTCACGAGTAGTTGGTTATTAGGAAGGGGAGGTTCTGCAGTTGGTCGGTGATAACTTTCCCTTGATAGATTTTTGTGAAATGAATTCTAGGTCAAATTCAGCGATAAACATGAGCCATCCAGTGATGTGGTCACTATGGTATGGTTTATAATGCATAGCTTTGAGGGGATTGAAGTTGGTGGCGACGTAAGTCTTATGATTAAGGAGATAGTGATGAAGATTAGAAGTCACGAAGTATAAGGTACAACATACTTTTTCTCGCTTCGTTGTAACCGAGTTTCATAGTCGTGAAGAGTGTGGCTTATGTAATAAATGGTCCGCTCTCTACCCTATTCATCTCTATGTGCTAACATAACACCCATGGCATAATTAGTGGAAAATATATATAGATAAAATGACTCCCCTTCGCGTGGAGATGTAAGAACGGGTGGTGATATGAGATATTGTTTGACGTCTTCAAAGTTTATTTAATGGTTGTGATCCCATCTAAAGTGGACATCCTTTCGGAGGAGATGATGAAAAGGTTGACAATGGTATGAAAGATGGGAAATGAAGTAGTGGACTGATTGGATTCTACCTTGGAGACTATGAAGTTGTTTGATATTGAAAGGAGGGGACATCTCAATGATGGATTTTATTTTGGCAGGGTCTACTTCAATACCTCGATAGAAATGATAAACCCTAAAAGTTTCCCGGTGAGAACATCAAATGCACACTTGGTCGGGTTAAGGCATAGAAAGTATTGAATAAGGAAGACAAATATGATGTCAAAAATGACGAGATGGCTTCTTCGATATTTATATTTACCTAAGAGGTCATCAACATAGTCTTCTATGATTTTATGGATGATATCATGGAAGATACAGTCATATCGCATTGATAATTGGCTCTTGCGTTCTTAAGTTTAAAGGGCATACCATGGTAGCAAGAGGTCCCCATGGGGTAATGAAAGATGTCTTATGTTGGTCATTAGTTGCGATAAGGATTTTATTGTAGCTAAAAATCCATCCATAAGAGATAGCATTTCATGGCTTGCCGCGAGGTCTACAAGTTGATCGATGTTAAGAAGAGGGAAGTCATCTTTAGGACAAGTGAGATTTAGATCTTAGAAGTTTGTGCACATACATAACTTTCTATAAGATTTTATTACAGGTACAATATTAGAAACCCACTATAGATAGTCAATGGGTAGGATGGAATTAGCATAGAGAAGACACAACTCTTCTTTTATGAGTAGGGGTATGTGAGGGTACATTCTAGGTGGCTTTTGATTGACATGTTTGACGTTAGGAATTGTGACGATATTGTAGATAATAATGTTAAGTCAATACCTGATATGTCTCTATACGACCATGTGAAGGCTTGTTTGTGCTTGGAAAGGAAGGCGATGAAATCCTTTAATTCTTCCAAATCCAAAGATTGGAAAACTTTGACTATGTGAGGGTCTCACAAAGTCCTTATGTTGACATGAATAGTGAATTTGTTGAGTGCGGAAGTGTCAAGTAATAGAATATTTTTAAGGTAATGGTCCTTAGCTCCCATGTAGGATAGATGGCTCCATCCTCGTGGAATTGAAGAATGTCGACGGTAGGGGAGTTTTCTCTACCATTTCGGGTAATACTAGTGGAAGGGTCTTAATGTCATCATTAGTATGATAAGTGAGCAGTCCTAAGGTGATTACGTTGATTAAAAAAATAGGCGGGATGGAAATGTTGTCATTTGTGTTGATAGATTTGTCATGTGAAGATGGAGATGATGGATCCATTTCTCATTACGGGTTCGATGCGGTGATCACAGATGTATCGAGGAAGGTTTTTCAAAGCTAGTCCAAACTTTTCATAAGGCTTGCAGACTGGTCAAAGACTAGGTCATGTATACCTTATTTGTAACGTCCTAAACCAAAACCTTTCTAGGTGAAGCGATGAAGATAGACTTATGCAAAGGAATGATTGTATAAGAATGAAAAGTCAGATGTGAATGGTTTAACATGGTATTGATTGTCGTAATATGAGGAAGGATGATCGATCCCTCTATACAAGAGGTTAGTTTTAAGATGGGGATGAAAAAGGAGATGATGTCTCCAACGTTCGGTTCATACATAGGTTGTTTTCGGGTCTCACATATGTTTTTGGTGTAGGGAACGAGTTAAGGGCTAGAAGGTGGTACTCCCCCAATAAGAGGTGTTGCATAATATCTTCAAAGGAGTTGTCATTTTGTAGCTTAGATGATGAGATGGAAGAACTTGTAAAAGCCTCATTAGAGGACCCCAATTTTGTCTTAGGAATGATCACGTCATTACGTCGGTAGGTCATGTGACATGCTTTGAAAGGATTTGGGTTGGTGGGAATAGTAAATGTTTTAATTTCATGTTCATACTTTAGACAATGGTGTAATGTTGATAGGATACAGTGCATAACGTGTATCTAGGGTCGACCTAACAACATGTTGTTCTAAAACTTCCATTCTACAAAATATAAGATAACATGAAGGCTTTTAACGCCTACTTTGATGGGTAAAATGATTGTGCCTAATGTAGGGAAAATGGTGTCATTAAAGGCGCACAACACGACATGTGACCGGGCAACGATGGTATATGGTAATTGAATTTGCTTGAAGGTGTGAGAAGATATGATGTTGATGTTTGCATCGTTGTCAATCATAACTCTCTTGATGAGAGTATTGTAGATTTGGGCGTGACAAAGAGTGGAAGGTCATGGTCTTCAGGTTGTAAGGATGGAATTTCAGAATCGCCAAAGGTGATAGAGGCACACGTTTTAAGAGTGTCGACAAGGTTGGCAAATAGTTTAGGGTCATATAATGGTACTTAGATGGACTGTAGATCCTCAATCATTGTTTTTTGATGTTGTAGAGAAATTTGAACAAGCTCGTAGAGGGACATATTTATAGGAGCTTGGTGGAGTTGTTTGATGATGGTATTTTATACATAGGTGGTAGATTGGGTGTGTGGAAGTTTTTAGAATCCCTATTTTCCCGGGAGTATAGATATGTTATTTTTATCTATACGTGTATATGGGTGGTGTCATAATCCATGAATTATGGGGAACTATTATGGGTTGTTTGTTAGCCCATGGTTTTGGTACCCATTGTTTTGTAAAACCGCTTTAATGGTTTCCTACTGATTTGCTTACATATAGTTGGAGATGCAATAGGGTAGAGTAGAACTTGGAAGTACATTATTGTATTATAAACGGTTAAGTTAATGCAATAAGAGAGAGATGTTATTGCGTTGGGTTTTTTTCCCGAAAGGGTTTCTCAGGATAAATCTTGTTTTATGTCATCCGGTTTCTTTGTTTATCTTGAATATTTTGTTAAGTATAACTTCTTGTTTATTAGTTTATCGAATTGATTCTCTTCATTTGGTATAAGAGCTAGGTTTTATCTTTTATGCGAAGACTCAGGGTTTCTAAAACTTGCGAATTTTTTTTTCAAGTGAGGGCTTTACATGTGAGTTTTTGAAGTAGAATAAAATTATGGGAAGCACAAGGATCAAGATCGAAAAATTTAATGGCCAATATTTTGAGTTATGGAAGCTCAAGATGGAAGATCTTCTTGTGGATAGAGATCAGTGGATTGTTGTGTCTAGAGTCATGCCTACGGGTATGAAGGTAGAGTACTAGGAAAATATTGATAAGAAGGCAAGGAGTTTAATCAGATTGTGTCTGTCAGATTCAGTTTTGTTGAATGTGTCAAATGAGAAATCCACTTAGGTGTTATGGGAGAAGTTAGGGACTCTGTATCAGACAAAGTCTCTAGTGAACAAATTGTTTCTTCGAAAGAAGCTATATTCATTGAGAATGAATGATGAAGACTCGATGTAGAACATCTGAACGTCTTTAATATTGTGGTCAGTTAGATGATTTATGTTGATAGTAAAATGGAAGAAGAGGATAAATGTATTACTCTTGTGTGTTATGTACCTGAGTCTTGGGATAATCTAGCTATGGATATTACTAGTATTATGACAAAATTATTAGTTGAGGATGTAGTTACAACCTTACTATCAGAAGAAATGAGGTGAAAATCCATTGAGGATTATCAATCCAAGGATGCCTTATATGTAAGAGGTCGTACCCAAGAGAAAAGAAAGAAGAGGCAAGGACAGTCAAAGTCCAAAAGTAAATCAAAGACTACGAAAAATATAAGAGGAAATGTTGGAACTGTGGTAAAACAAGGCATTTCAAGAAAGACTGTAGATCTAAGAAGGTAGAAAAGGGTAAGTCATCTGACAATGTTAGATCTTCAGATACAAAACCCTCTAATGAAGACTTGAGAGATTTGTTTTTTCTAGTTTCTAGCTCGCATGCATGTGATGGTACATGGTTGATTGAATCGGGCACCTCCTTTCATATGACTCCACAAAGGGGTTCATTCTATGAATATGAAGAGTATAATGTGAGTGATGTATATTTGGGAGAAAAATCGACTTGTAAGATCATCGGTTGCAGAAAAATCAAGACGAGGTTTAAATATGGAAGGATTAAAACCATCCAGGTGTTCTAAACATTCCAGGTTTGACTAGAAACCTAATAGCTATAAGTAATATGAATGATGAAAGTGTGCAGGTAGCATTTAGTAAAGATAGTTACAAGATGGTTCGGGGTGTAATGGTATTGGCAAGAGGTATCCATACCAGAACACTGTTCAAGCTTGAGGAAAGCATTATTACTGATGAGTGCAATAACTTTGTGGTTCCAGAGGATAAGAAAGCTTCATATCCAACTCCTACATCTTCTGCAATGAAGATGATGTTGTGGCATCAAAGAATGGGACACATCGAGAGAAAGGACTTCATATTTTAAAAGTAAAAGGTATGGTTGAAGGAATTTCTGAGTGTCCTTTAGATTTTGATTTTTGTGAGCATTGTGTTTGGAAAGAAAACTAGAGTAAAGTTTCCTACTAATGCTACAAGATCGAATGAATTCAAATTTTGATTCATAGTGATGTGTTTAGACCTATAAAAGTTCCATCACTAGGAAAAGCCATGTTTTATGTTAGTTTTATAGATGATTTCTCAAGAAATACCTAGGTATATTTTATCCAAAATAAGTCTGAGGTTTTCAATAAATTCAAAGAGTTTAAGGATCTTGTAGAAAATCGATGAAAGGAAAATAAAGGTTTTGAGAAGTGACAATGGTGGGGAATATTGCTCTAATGCCTTTGAGAAATTTTATAAAGAGTGTGGAATAGAAAGGCATAAGACAACTCCATATATGCCACAACATAATGGAGTTGCAGAAAGGATGAATAGAACGTTGATGGATAAGTGTAGAAGTATGCTCAAAGTGACGCTAGTTTGATACAAAATTTTGGGCGAAGTCAGCCGCTTGTTGAAAGTATGTGTTATTTGATCAATAGATCACTAACATCTGTACTTGAAGAAAAAAAGGCACAAGAAGCATGGATTGGTAAGAGACCCTCATTTAAACATTTATGTATATTTAGTTGTATTGCTTATATGTATATTCCAAAATAGAAAAGAACCAAGTTAATAATTCTTGTTAAGTGCATATTTATTGGATATTCTAATGGTGTAAAAGGACACAAGATACGGAATCTAGAAAAACATAAGGTTATTTTTAGCCGTAATGTAATCTTTAGAGAGCTTAAGGAGATTCCAGAGCAGGAAGCAAAACCAGAGGAAGATCATGTTAAAATTGAGGAAGATGAATCTATGTCTGAATTTGATGTGACTATAGAAGATGAACCAAAAAGAGAGTTGCAAGGGGAAGATTCAGATGAAGCAGATGAGGAACTAGAAGATGTTGAACCAGAAAATCCTATCTTAAGAAGATTAGATCGCTTAAGAGAAGGGTACTTAAGAGGTATAGTCCTCCTAATTTCCATCTTGAGCTTTCATAACTCAAAATGTCGGCCATTAAATTTTTGATCTCGATCCTCGCACTTCTCGTCATCTTCTTCTACTTGAAAAATTCACCTGCAGATCTCCTACTCAAAAAAAATTATCGCATGTTTTTGAAACCCTAACTCTTCACATAAAATCTAAAACCTAGCTCTAATACCAAATGAAGAAAATTGATCCGAAAAACTAATAAAAAGAATCTATACTTAGCGAGAATATTCAAGATAAACAAAGAAACCAGATGAAAAAACACAAGATTTATCTTGGGAAACCCCTTTGGGAAAAATTCCAGCACAATAAAATCTCTCTCTTATTGTATTAACTTAACCATCTATAATACAATAATGTACTTCCAAGTTTTGGTCTACCCTACTACATCTCCAACTATATGTAAGCAAATCATTAAGAAAACATAAAAGCAATACAATACAATGGGTACCAAAACCATGGGCTAACACACAACCCATAACAATTCCCCATAAGTCATGGATTATGACACCACCCATATACATGTATAGATAAAAATAACATATCTATACTCTTGAAAAAATAGGGACCCCTGGCACCTGCTAACACTCGTGGCATAGGTGTACAATACTCCTGGGTATATAATATGCAAAGTATACAACATAGTTTAACATGTGGAGCAAGCAAGAGATAGGCACCTTGGCTTTGGAAGTAAGTGGATAAGATGATTCAGGAGCAAGGGAGGTAGAGACTTTGGGCATGTTTTTATCTAAGGCCTTGGGATATTGCGTGCGTGCTCTTGTAGTTATATGAACCACGTTTATTTGATAGAGTAGAGTTTTACTGGAAGAAGCCTTACTCTTGTTGGATATGGATGCAGCGTTGTATGATGGCTCAATAGGTGTGGCTTTAGGGATATGACGGGTTGGTTTGATTTGATTTGGATGCTTTGATCTGTGTGAAGAAGCCCTTTTTAGTAAGGCTTTAAATTGTGACATGGAGGGCTTTGCAGTCCTTAGTGGACTGCTTAGGTGTCCGATGGTAGGCACATAATGCTTCATAAATATACCAAGAGGGCTTCCACTCTCGAGAGTCAGATAACTTGATAGGAGGTAATGTTATGGTAGATGATTAGATAAGATTTTCAAGGGTTCTAGTATAGTATCTTGTCATAGTTTTATGAGATGTTGATGAGGATGAATAGATCTTTACATCATTTTACGATTTAGAGGTCTAAGTTGATGAGGTCGTATTCTTTGCGACATGTTTAGGTGTCGGTCAAGGAACGACCTTAGATTTTGTAATAGTGAATGTGAATTTAAAAGAGGGATGAGGCCTTAAGATGCAAGGCAAATGATGTACATTTTGTGATAATGTTTTTAGACTATTTTGTGGTATATTTTCTATTATTCGAATGAATGGTTTAGGGATTGTGTAGTGGACTTATTGAGATTTTGGATGCGATATCGAGTGACGTGATCTTTGAAAGATATATTTTTAATTTCTATGACAAATTTAATTTCTAGGACTTTTGAAGAGGTAGCATGTAGGTACGAGGAAGATGTGGTAGATTTAGGAGGGTTCATGATCTTGTTAGTGACAAGACTGGAAGAGTTAGGTGCTTCGATCGGTACTTCATGGCGAAGCATTAAGTGTTGAAGGTGTAAGTGAGAGATCCTTGATGGTGTTAATAGTATGATGAGAGTTGAAAATGTTGGATTGGGGTTGACTAGTGGATGGGGAATGATTCGAAATGTATGTTTAAAAACATCCAAGTTTTGATTTGAAAGTGTGCTCGAAGTTATTAAGTTGTAAGTCACCTCGAACGATAAGATCTTGAAGGATGTTTTTGAACGAATGACACTTTTCAATGTCATGGCCTTAGACTTGATGGTATTTACAATAGTCGTTGTCTCAATACCATGAGGGTTTAGAGATGGACGTGTCAAAATGACAGCTATGAGGAAGCTTTATCATGCACGTGGCTAATTTTTTTTTCGAAGACCACGCTATAAGATTCCCCAATAGGTGTATATTTACGTTGAGTTCAGGTTCATTCGGATTCTGAACGACCTTTGGACGTGGATTTTACAATGACCACGTTTGTTGAGCCTTTAAATTTATTGTTATGAGAAGATTTAAAAAAGGACTCAATCTTGGGTTTCTTTGATCTTAGTTTAACTTTACCATCTTCAAGAGCACGAAGCTCTAGTTTTCTAGCCATGGTAAAGGCTTTGTCGAATATCTAAAATTATTGGATTTGGAGTGTTGATGATATATTCTTAGCATAGGATTGGGAAAATATCTCGATCAACTCAGCTTATGAGAGAGAGAAATATAGTTGATTGATAATCCCTCGCTATCATCGACGATGAAATCTACAACAAAATTGTCTTTGAATTGTTTAATAGCATAGAGAATAGGGGTGGAGATTTTGTGGGCAATATAGATGGAAAATTTCTTTAAGAAATACTGTACGATTTTTGCAAAAGAGAAGAAATAATACTATGGGATGTTATTATACCAATCAAGCGGGTCTGGTCTCGCTATAAGGACATGGGAAATTTCCTCAACATGAGATACTTGATCATGGGAAATGAGATAACATGCATGGTGAAAAGCTCGATGTGTTGTTGAGGGTCCTCCTTACTGTAGAATTTGATGAACTTCGGGAGTTCCCAATGGGGGATAAACCTTAAAAGGTATTGATGGGTGGATTGGTTCATTATAGATTTGTTTGTAGGAAAGGGTTCTTTTAGGACCCATAGTAACGGCTTCAAGGCTTGAAATTCTTTTTGTGAGTGTTTGCAGGGGTCATTTTGAGGTTATTGGTGAAGATTTGAAGATGATGAGATTGGCTGATTATAGATTTGTGGATCTGATTCACTGGTACAACTAGTATGGATGAAGAGGGGTACTTATAGGATTGTGGGCATGTTGAGAGACTAAATGTTGTGAGGGTTGAATGTATTGATAAGGGATGGGAATGGAAGTGTTAATAAGATGTTAGGATGGTTGTTGTATATGCTAAGACAAAATGGATGTGTTGATAAGATGTTGAGATGGTCGGGGTTTATAGTAAGAAGGGATGGTGTTGTATTGTGTGACAGGGCATAAATTACCTATTAAGGGGAGGGTGAGTACTAGTGATAGAAATTGTATTAATGAGGGGTATAGATGTGGGGATAGATATGACTAGATTCTGGATTGAGGATGTAGGTTGTTGTGATGGGATGAGTTGAGATATAGTAAGGGGAATGACAACCAACCTTACAGGAGGTGGAGGAGAAACATTGGAGGTTGTGGGGATGGATATGGAAGGGGATATCATAGTGTTGGTTCATGAGGTCATCAAGCTTGATGGGGATTCGATGACAGGTGGTTGTTGGTTAGACATTTCTTGCGATGAGATAGCGTTAAGGTTGAAATTAATGACAAGGGTGATGAAGTAGGGAATGATGCTCCCGAGTCACTAACAATGAATTTTTGGATAACCAACTCGTGATTGGAGTCAATGAGTCAAGAATGATTGAAGGTGATGGAAGTAATGTGATGCCATTGTACGGGTTCGATTATTGGAGGACGACACCTTAGGAATCAAGGTAAGTGTTAAGGACCACCACATTAGAATAAAGGATTTCTATGAATAATATATCACCATTGTTGAATAAATGAGGGCTAGGCGGATATGGTATCTCTAATGTGGATGAGTGAGTACTAAGAGAATGTGGGGGTTCTTGGTTGGCCTCTGAAGGTGGCCAGAATTGATCAAATATGTTGGGAATGTCTTGAAGGTGAGACTTGAGAGATTCTACAGACTTTTGAAGACAATTTTTCATATTGTTAGTGTTTTGTGTACAAGATTGTTGTGTGGTTAAAACCATGAAATAATCAAAAAATCTACGAAGAAAATGAAAAATGGTTGTTTAAAACAACTATAAACAAGTCACACAAATAATTTTGATTATCTCGATTAATTTAGGGAAATGTGAAATAAGAAAAATGGTTGAAACTAAGAAAAGGTCAACTACTTTGTTGGTTTTGGGTGAGTTTAAGATTGGAGTCCCCGATATACGAGAAGGTATGTGAGGCCCAAATTTGTGTTGGTGTTGGTATGATGCATGATCTTGGGGCCTACCCCCTCACTTCATAGTCTTGTAATGATAAGGGTGTTAGATGTTTAGCCGATATACCACCCACCAGATTGTTTATACTCTATTAGAACACTGAGTCGACTTATCCTTTTATTGATGAAATCCAAGTAGGTCTACTTGGGAGGGATTGCTTTCATGAAATTTTGATGTGATATGCAGTTTGGTTGTGTGTGAAGGTAGTTTTGTGAATGTAATTCTTTCAAATCCTAATTAGATTAGATGACAAAAAGAATGAATGTTCATTATTAAGACCCAAAGGAAATGTTTACTTTGATGAGAGAAAATCACACAAGATTCAATACTGAAAGGAAAAATGAAAGAGAAGGGACGTGCTGTGATCGCTATTCCATTTTTTTATTTTTATTTTACTTTTAGACATTTTTTGAAACAAAGTGATAACGAGGCACTCCAAGTGAAAGGTTAGATGATATTGAATGATAAAAGAAGTAGAAAGATATGAAATCTAAATGAAAAAGGGACTAAGGGTCCCACCGGTGTTGTGTCGAGAATGTTTATGGTGATTTTTGGTTAGTTACTATTATGTTGAAATACAAAAACTCTAAATAAAGCGAGTTTATTGATATCTCGTACAACAAACTCAATTTCGGGATGATTGATACACGAATAATGTCAAAGACTCCTCCTTCTCGCTGAGTGAGAAAACTCGCATGGAAATACAACTTAACAAACAAATATTATATAAGAATGTAATGATTTTCTCGACAACAACTAATCCCGTGAATCCAAACGGATTCTTTGAAGGGTGTCAATTGGTGTTTTATAATTAAGTGATAATGAGGTAAAGTAATGACAATAAGGCTAGAATTCAAGAGGGATGGAGAGATCCTACTCTACATTGTAGGTGGCCTAGGCTAGGGTTGTGGCAAGCTCAAAGTCCAGGAAATAGTCAAACCAAGCTTGTTCTGTTGCGTCTTGTATTTCACTTATCACTTTGAGTTGATTTTTGATGTCTTTGATTTCAAATGTGAGTGTAATGGCATGAAGGCTGAGCTTGTGAGATATTAAGTTATTTCCACATGAAAGGTTGTTAGATGATTGAAACGTCGTATATGCTTGTGATGGGGTGTGAAGTAATTGGAACAATCATCAACAAAGAATATATCTTATGCAAGACAACATATTAGAACAAGGCAGATTGATGAAAATATGATAATTAAAAATGAATAACAAGACAGAGGATCGATGGTGATCGGGGACAAAAAGGTTTATTTTGGTAAAAGTTGATGTAACATATTGTAATTAATCTAGAATGAATTTTATGAATACTAAGATGGACGAAGGGGTCCTAGAAGCATAGAAGATGAAAAAATAAATATTTTGACAAGTATAAAGGGATAATGAGAAAGAAAGGGGATTAAGACAATCGATTGATTGACGATGATTAGGAATCGAACGATGATCACTATTAAAATTACAAATTTTCTAAAAGTCGATCAAATGATTAAACGAGAGAATGAATGTAAAGTGGCTATCGGGGATGGTATAGATAACTATTTGTAGACTATGCATGATACAAAATCTAACAAAGAATGATAAGAATAAGTATACCCTTGTTGAAGGTTTCAAAGGATGACAAAGCTCTAAGTGGTTGAATGGATGATTTGACGAGATTTCTTCGAGGAATGATAGAAGAGTGTGGGTGTCGACAACGTAGTGATGTCGTGTGGAGGCTCAGAAGTCCAACAATAGTCTCGTATGTTTATTTATCTTGTATGTGTAACTAAGAAAATGGAAACAAGGGTGATTTTAAGTAGGATCGGCGACGTCTGCAATGATTGTCGTTGATTTTGCTAGAGATGTTAAAAACTAAGGAAAATATGGAAAATGGTTAAAACCACTTGAAATTTGAGGATTAAGGTTGTTTGATTAGTGGTGGGAGGTTATGAAAGTGGGTAGGAAGAGGTTAGGGGGTTAGGATGGGTGGGATAAATTAGGCTAGGTTGGTTTTTGGTGGTTATGAGAGGGTCAATAAGATTTTACAATAGTAAATTCAATTATAAGGATGATGGACTTAGGATAGTGATAATAATGTGAATAATGATAATGTGATTAATGTGTGTCAAGTCACCTAGGGGTGAAAAAGTGGTGTCTACACTATATTTATATTTTTAGATAACAATACTTTTATTGATTATAGATGTATATTGTTAGATAATAATACTTTTTAAGCATTTCAAAATAGATAATAAATTAATTAGTTGCATGATCCTAACCTTTCATTTTTCCAAAGTTTTATCAAATTCAAAATAATCTTCCATCTTTATGAGTCAAACAATTATTTCTTTAATATTTATTGTCACAAAAAGTAAGAAACTTTTATTTGTGTTCCTCTTCTAATCTTTGATATGGTTTCAAGCCTCTCTTCTCCATCATCTAAATGATCTTGAACCGGGAACTACTTCCATGCCGCCCTCAATAATTTCTCATTTTTTGTTTCTAATTTACTAACATCATCCCTTGGGATGAATCCTTTTCAGTCTTCCTCCACTCACCACTACTCAAAGAGTGAATAGTACCATTTTTGAGTCAAAGTTGCGTAAAAATGACCCTTTTTGGGTTCTTTAGTCATGTTTTTAAAGAATTGTGTCATGAAAGATTGCATAAATGAGACACAACTAGACATTTATTAGTGTGTCACGGTTTGCGTTAGTTTTATGTCGCATTTGCCACTGATTTAACTAAAGAATGTAATGTAGATACTATAGGTAATCTAAGCTATGAATAGTTGTAAATAAATTAAATAGATGTTGTAAATAATGTAAAGATGACTTAAGCACTTAAACTAATGGAAATAAAAACCCTAATGTGAGAGAGAGAAGAGGAAATAACTCGGTTGATTAGAGGAGCTCGTTGGACTATGTTGTAGAGGTGACTGGGGAAACCGAAAGCAGGAATGACTATACAGACGCCCCAAAAAGGATGGATATGGAGTATATGGTTGCATTGGAGCACCTGGAGAGGGATTGGGGCATTTACGGGCACTCGATATACAAAATGGGAGCCACGGTATGTGTAAAAGCTCGAAATTGATCTTTGTAGGTTTGACAGATGGTTCAAAATCCTCGTTGTTTGTCGCATTAACTTTTTTCAGACGATTCCGATGTCGTTGATATTCCAAGATGATGAAAAGACCTACAAAAGACCAAGGAGTATCAAAACCCTAAAAAAAGAATGCAAATGAATGGGTTAAATTGACCTCATTACTGCCACAAAATGGGCTTACTAACTAAGTGTTGCACTACATTTTAGACCCAAATGTAGTTCTGGTGAGTGTGTGCATAATGTGCCCTAGGTGCTCTTGTGTTAGTCGCACTTTGTGAAGTAGCGAGCAATAACTAGATGTAGAAAATGTAATAGAATGTGTGCATGGAATAGAATAGAATCCTCCCCTTATGTTGTGTGTGATGCAGATGACCTAGCCTTGTGCCTTGTGATGGAGCTATGTGGATGCAAGTGATCTCCAATGCAATAGATGGATGCAACTCTAGATGGATGATAGTAGTGACTAGTGCTTGGTCCCTCATTATGGTCTCATAACTTTATATTTATAGGGTTCTCTTGGTCTAATTTCATAATTAACCATGAAATGGCCAACCACCAAAAAGATAAAGACCTTAAACGACTAGAAAGAGCCCAAAAGTGGTGAGAAAGTTCAAGAAGGATCGCGACACCCATGGTGGGACTAGGGCACCCATGGGCGTCCCAGGATTAGCCTGCTGGCACCCCAAGATCTGCCCAGGCGCCCTAGTCGAGGCTAAAATAATGGAAGATGACTAAAACAGACTGGGCATGTGTGTGGTGGAGGTCGGGAATGACGATAGAAATCAAATAAAAATGGCCAAGAGACGAGGGTTAATTAGTAATTTCTTCACTCAAAACCCTCTAAATAGTAGTATGAGACCAGGACTAAATAATGTCTAAAGTGCATGATTTTGTGTCTACAACCACATATTTAAGTCGGATATTCATGATGCCACCCTATCATTTTCGCACCGCCAAGTGACGAAAATGTGACATAGTTTGTTTGATAAATTTAAAATAAAATAAATGTAATATAATTATTTGAAATATCAAATTATATATATATATATATATATATATATATATAACACAAAGGTCATATTTTAAATTAGTAGTACACATATACTAAAAAATGATATTGAATACCACTCGTAAAAAATAATTATTATGATCATAGTATCATTTACACAAACCGATTAAATTAAAATATTATTTAAAAATTAAAAGGAAAATGACAATATTAAAATAAAATATCAAAAATCTAAAAATTTTTTTACATGTTTTCGAATGAACTTAATATTACTAAAATAACATATGTCAATTTTCAAACATAAAATCATGTTTTAGGTACCTTAATTAAAAAGATAGCAATGTACTCTTGAAAATGAGAGAATAGTTAATTTCTAATGTAAAATACAATAACATGAATTCAAATTACAATGTATATAAAAACTATTGCTACGAACTAACTAAATCATCAACTACTCGCCACCATCATCATCTAAGATTTCATTATCATCATGATAATATATGTGCTCATTATTTTTATTGTTTGGATTGTGCTTCTTATACGATGTCTCGATTCCCTTAGCCATAGTTAGGATCATCATCATCATCATCATCCTCCTCTCTAAAGTCAAGACCATCAACTAAAAGTGACAATTTATTCACCTACAATGACATTATTTAATAATTATTAAAATACATTTTTGGTTACCTACTTGATTTTAATAATTATTTAAGAAATTAATGATGTCTTACCGACACAAACCCACGAGAATCGATCATTCATTGAATGCATTGGTGTTCCATCCAAGGGCTTTGAGTTGTGCCCACACTTGTTTAATGGCTTTGAAGTCATACATATTCTCCTATAAAAATAATTTAAAGTTACAAATATAATTGAGGTATGAATTAATAAACGTTGTATACTACATTATTTAAATAAACTTACAAATTTGCAAGCAACCTCATCTATGCTTATTTGTCCCAAACAACGAGTCACTAAATTCTCCTAACTCATTTTGGCCTAGCGAGATGTGTCATAGATACTTTGGACCCCTATATTAATATCAATACATAACAAAACATAAAATTAATGAATATGATTAAATCAATTTTTTTGAATATATTTGATTTTCCAAATGCCCAAGTTGTCTTATTTGAGCCACTTTTCACATTATATTTTCCATGAAGATGCATTCATGCTTACATGTTGGTGTCTTTCCTCTCTTCATACCTATTATCTTTGTAATTCTCTTGCACATTTTATTTGTCATAATTTAATGTAAAACATCGATTTAATTTATTTCACTATCATACCCATATATATGTCGTCTCATCCTCCTAAGTGCCTATGTTGCAAAATTTTCAATAATGCCCGCATCATAATAGGTGCTACAAAAAAATTTAATAGACACAACGAACCATTTTCTTTGTTTAATTGGTTGTGATTTTTATTCTAGGTAGTAATTTTTAGAAATCAATACTTTTGCTCGTATGATCATTCCTTTTTTGAGGTACCTGAAGAAAAAACGAAATTAAAGTAATTTTTTGACAAAATTGATAACATGCAAAAAAAAAGTTTAAATTAAAACAAAATGTAAACTAATACTTACTTGCCACAAACATCTTGTAATATTTTAATGTCATTCATGTCATGGTTCACATACAATTTCACATGCAAACTCCCCCATACTCAATACTTGTACTCGTTCAATGTTAGACGAGATGGTTGGTCCTCCTTAGAATCAAGTGGAGAATTTGTATTCCCCCTCATTGTTGCGTGGGAACACCTCCTCAACACTTGTGAGGGTAGTCTCCTATTATTAAAATTGACGAGAACTATATATATGAAGTCGCATCGAAGACATTGGCACGCAAGATGACGATTTTTGACTATATAATAAATTAAATAATCAAATAAATTATAAAAATAATTTTTGAATATAACTATAAATAATATAGAATAAAATAACATTTTACCTCCTTGCCTCCCTTGAAATAGGTGAAACATGATAGGTTGCCTAAAAATGTCACCACTTATGGATCATCGATCACGAGATGTATGAGGTTGTGAATACACTGACACTAAAGAGGAAGATATGTAATTATACGATAAATTAAAAATTCCAATAAATTAAAAAGATCAAATAAATTTTAAAAATAAATTTTGAATATGACTACAAATAATATAGAATAAAACAACATTTTACCTCTTTGCTTCCCTTAGAGCAAGTGAAACATGATAGGTCACCTCAGAAATGTTGCCACTTTTGGATCATCAATCACGAGATGTATGAGGTTGTGAATACATTGACACTAAAGAGGAGGATCTACAATTATATGATTGAATAAAAATATAATAAATTAAAAACCTCAAAAAAATTGAACATGACTACGCATATTAGAAAATAAAATATTACGTGCTTAGATCTGTTATATCATGTGAAACAAGATAGTCAATCTCGAGAATCTCATCACTTGAATATCGTCAACGCACATTAGGAATATAATATACATTTGAATCTCGATGTCCATGATATGAATATCAAGGCACATGACTAGTGTTGTATTGAGGGGGTAGGCTACTCCTCTCTATCCCATGCGACAACTTCATGAACATTGGTTTTGCCATACCCCACACTATGTAACACCCTTTTTAAAAAAATAGACTAATCATCACCGAGTTTCTTGTCTTTATGTGTCTAATATTTAAAAACAAATAAATAATAACAATTTATCAAAAACAAAAAAATCATAGGATTTCTTATGTCATAAATTTTTGTAAGGTTTGTTGTGTTTTGACAAGGGTTTGTTGCTTGTTTATAGGCTTTTTTTTTTGTAAGGATTTGTTATTTTTTTGCTACACTTTGTTTGTTTTCTAGTATTTGTTGTTTATTACTTTAAGGGGTTTGTTGTCTTTAACATAAATTTAATCTTTTTGCTAGTTTTTAATTTTGTTTATTTTTTGGCTATTGTTTGTTGTTTTTTGGACTAGATTTGTTTTTTGGTCATTGCTTAGCTATCTTTTTCCCTACATTTTTGTTAGGGTTTCTTACATGTTGGGCTAATTTTACTTTTGTATTTTAAGCTTGTGTTCGTTATTTTTGCTATTTTTTATTTCTATAGTTTTCTATTTTTTGGTAAAATTTATATTTTTTCCATAAAATAAATCTATTAATGATGCAAAAATTGCTATAAAAATGATGTGCATACTTCTCTTCTTTTACCATCATAGTATTCCTCCTCTTCCATCTCCTCATTACACATATGTTTTCCTCGTGTTTGTGCCATGTTCCTATTCCTATTCAAAGGTTGTGTGTAGTTGTTTTCTCCATACCCTTCTTCTTCCATTTTTGTGTTCTTCCACACTTGTTTTTCCTTTATCTTTCCCTCCTTTGCATTTGACCCTTGAAATGTTTCTAGTGCATTGTCTTTTTTGACATTTTGACATAACATGTGTAACTAACAATAATAAAAGGACGTGGATGGGCCTCGACCTTTTTATTTTTGAAGTTAGGGATTACAAGTGGTGTAAAGGCGACGTTAATAACATCACCTTTACATCACAACATTTGTGTCATACTTGCATTAGAAATGACATTAAAAATGGAAAAAACATGAAACATGAATCGATGTGAATTCAACACAAATTCTAACATTTTTTACAAAATATGTAGCAATGAATGCAATCAAAATAACTCGCATTGTTTGTAGTTGTCCCATAATTTCAACTCTTGTGACCACAACATTGGATATTGTGCCTCTATGCTCCACTCTTCTTAATGACATCTTGTTTTCTTCACATAACTTACTTATATTGTTGTACCTTCTTAAAACCTATGAATATCGCTTATGTACCTCTTATTTCTCTACCTTCTCTACTTACCTTGCAAAGATGGAGAGCTTAAACAATTTATCACTCCCGAGTTGTGTGTTTCTCTCATACCAAATGATTTAACTATGGATAAGGTTCGTAGGGAAAGGATGTACCTTACACTATGTTGCTTTTAGAATTACATAACAAAATATTACATAGCAATAACAATACATTTATTCAAAGAATAAGAAATTATACAAAATAAGACTAATCACCAACGAAACAATGTTACACTAACTCGGATAATACCCACATGCTTACAAAAATCAACAACACAATGTTTCTCCAAGTGATTAAACTCTTATTGTCCCTCTTAGACCTACACATATATATCTACATGTAATACTCTTAAATTGAAACCTAACTACAAAGATCTAATTGGAACCAAATGCCTTCTTCAAATGTAGTGATGTGTTTTTAAAGACATGATCATCCACTTATAATTAGTTGGTTGTCAGACAACATCTATCCCATAAATAATTAAATGTGTTTTAAACATAAATTTAAGGTTAAGGACACCTCATTTCAATTGATTTGAGTATTAGAGATGAGCTTGAATCCTGTAATGACAAGATCACCTAGCTCAACAAGGAATTAAAAGAGCTTAAAGACAAGATTGAATCTTGTAGGTGAGAGAAAGATGAAGGCAATATCAACAAGAAGCTAGTGGAGGTCATTTGCAAGAGGGTCACAAAGATCGAAAAGGAAATGGAAAATTTAAGGGCTAAGAACTATGATCTTGTTTCCATTCTCAAGAGCACTATTGATTGCATTTCCTTCATTACCATTCGACTTGAGGATAATAGAGGGTAGGATAAAATCAAGAAAGAAACTAGTCTTAGAGAAATTAAAAGGGGGCTAGACAATGTCAAGAAGAACTTTCAAGATCATGAAGTATCTTGTTTTGGCTTCCTGTTCCTCGATATTTTGTTGGATCGTTGTTGTTTTTCATTGCGCGAACTTGCTTTGAGATTTTGTTGTATTTTTGTTGACTTTCCGTTGTTTTTGTGTTGCTTCTTGATTGAAATATTTTTATAGTCTTGTTTTGGAATCTCTTATTTTTATTATCTATCTTGCTATGGCCTATGTGTAATCGGGTAGGGTTCCAGGAAAAAAACCTTTATCCTTAATAAAATAAATTGGAGGTTAAGGAACCATATCATAACCGGTCTCAATGCAACATATGTCAACCCAATAAACACCATTTGAAAGTAGGTAGATCACTATCAACTCAAATTTTGATCTTGAGGCTATCAACCTCATGATTATACCAATTGTGCTATCAAATAATCTTGCACAATAAGTCCACACACCGTTGATTCAAGAACATCTTGCTTAGAAGTCCCGTGACTTCACGGTTTCACTCGTGTATGTGTGGTACTAAGGTAAGTCTCCCATTCAAACATGAGCCTATGAAAATGTTGGTATTAATCCCATTGCCATAAGGGAGCTAAACATTGAAGTGAAGGATCTACATTGGCCCCATTTACATATATAAATAGGGGCTTTGATTTATACAACTACCATTCAAGAGCAACTACAATAAATACAAGCCCTAAATAAATCAACATCAACCCACAAATGAAATGACCTTAGGATCAGCTAGGGCACCTTGCATAGTATGTGCCACACTTAATTTAAGGGTTTTTAGTTCTATGCCATAATTTAGCCATATGTGTCATGGTTTTTATTCCACACCAAGGATTATAAGCTTTGTGTCACCTCACAATAATGTATACATTATGTGGAGGTGTCATGATGCATGTTATACATCGAATCTTGTGTACGACTTCTTAACTATAAAAGTTTAGATTCTATTATATACCATGATATATAGGAGTGTGCCAACTTTTGAATGTTTTTTTGTGATTAGTGAAGTTCCACGAATCTTTATAGAGTTTCCGACAATGCCACACAATTTTTTACAAACTCATACATAGGCATGAAGATAGGTATAAAAGAGAACACAATACATACATGTTGTACAAAATTATGTAAAAACCACTTTTTGTTTACTAAGGTTGTGCACTACTATATTTACCTTGTTTACCTACTCTAACACATTTTTAGTTGATGTAAGGTTGTATGTGAACCTAGATGCTCTTGCATCATATAACCTGGTTGATAAAATGCGTGAGCATAGTGCTCATGCACATGGGCTAGGTGGTTGAAGCACGATTTTAACCTTTTAGTAAGGTCTTTGCATGCCAATGAGTACAACCCTTCTTTCAACCATTGGTTTCGATTGGAAAAATATACCTTCTCCACCAATATCCATTTCGCACCTATGCATCCCTATCTCTATTCTTTTTAGGATGACTTATTTTATCAAGGGGTGTCTCCTTATTTATCTCGCATCTTTTGTTCTTATGCGAACATCATAACACATCATCTTTAAATATAAATTTACACTTTTCATCCTTTATGCTACATCGCCATACATTGTGATACAAAATTCCCTCACTATTTCATCTTCTCACTTCATTGAGCTTTTTTACACCTATGGGTATGCTCCATCTACACTCCTTTGCACAATGCCTTCTTCAATATTTTTGCATGATTTGATTGTTATCCCATAGGATTTTTTTTTTTTGTGTGTAATCATAATAATTAGGTACACCCCTTTGTATTCATCCTTACAGGATCAAGAATGTGTGTTTTCCAATGCTTCTACAATCTCACTATATTTCCTCTCCCACCTAATAAGTTCCCATGGTAAAATTTCCACAACCTACCCCATAATACATGATATGCATCCATCAAGAAAATATCATACAAAGCCCCATGTCTTTGAAACTATTTGTATCATTCACGTACAACACCTACCTATCCTTCTATTAACCAACTCACTTTATAAGGATTTACATATGTTTTGCGCTCTAATCCTAACTTCTACAACATTTCTACATACACTAAATTATTTGTGCTTCCATTATTATCACTACTTGCAATGTTTACCTCTTGTATTCCATCTCATTCGAAAGACATGTCACCTCTTTTTCCACAAATATTGTTTCTTTTATGCAATCTTCAAGAATGTCCTTACTATAAGAAAATCCTCTCCTTGCTTAAGGTCACATATGTGATGTTCGCACCACAATTTCTTCCTCATCTTGCATGACATGTTCTATAACATCATTCCTCTTCCTATCATCCTTGTATGCATATGGAAACTCAAAAACTTGATGTATTTCCACACCACACCAAAAATATACACTAATGAATCTTGCACCACAAATTATCCCTTTTGTATAAGCGGTTATTCCTTTATTTTATTTTTCATTCACATTACGTATGCTTGCTTCACCCTCTTAATCATGAACTACTAGTTCTCTACCATAATCAATATTTTTTTGTTCCTCGCAACACTTCTTTTATGTGTTAACTTAACATATGATCTTGAGGAATATTGGTACACCTATTCCATTGTCTTCATCTTCACTATGCTGATTTCATCTTGGATCACCCACTTATTCAATGGATATATTGTGTTACCTTTTCTTGATCCATTTCACTGTGGACTGTCTCGAATCATGCTTTTGTAAAACTCCACAAAGGCATTCTTTCACACTTAGCTCTTTTTGTCAAAAATTACAACATTTTCAACAAATCAAACTAGTAGTCACCAGACAAAAAATTCCCTTTCATATTCACAATAATTTTCTCCCATTGAGTTGTATTGTCTTTACTATTTCTATTGCACTCAAGTTAAAATTCTTTGTGACATAATGTGGGATGGATTTTCAAATTTGCCTATGTGATATTCAACTTAGGATTGTGTACAATTTCATCCCACTCAAAATATTCTTCCATCTATGTGAGCCAACCAATTAGATCTTATGGATTTAATGTCTCCAAAGAGTAAGGAACCTCCATTCACACTCCTCTTTCGCCTTCGACATTGTTTCGACAAGCCTTTATTCTCCACCATCTAAATGAACTTTCCTAGAAATGATTCTTTTACTCCACCCTTGATCAATTCTCATGTTTCTTCTTCTACTTCACTCACATCATACCTCGGGACAAATCCTATGTTACGGTTTTGCTCCACTATAGTCAATCTAATCTGCATTGTCTAACACGATCCCATACTATCATCTTCTTCCAACCACATTATTGGCTAATTCACCTCCTCATCCTAATATTCTTGGATTCATCTTACTTTATTCCCAAAGATTATATTTATTAGTACACCAACCTGCACAAATAACTTACACATCTGTTTGCTTCTTTATGTTCTCTACCCACCTCACGAGATGGAAAAATTCAATTTATCACTCCTAGAGTTGTGCCTTGCTCTCGATACCAAATGATTCAACCACATATGAGGTTCTAGTGACGACAGGATGTCATATAATATGTTACATTTTGAAGTACACAACATAATATTACACAACAAGAAATCATACAACATTGATATTAAACACCAATGATACAATCTTACATCAACTCACACTATTCGTGAAGGCTTACAACATATCAACAACATAGTTTTTCAACAAGTTATTCAAATCCTAGAATCCCTCCTATACATGTGCATGATTTCTACATGAAATACTCTTATAACTACAATATAGACTATTAAACTCTAAAAGGAATTGAATGCCTTCTATAAATACAATGACACATTGATATAGACTTAATGATCTACTTCTAATCAATGGGCTCAACAACATGTACATCATAAACAATTAAATGACTATAAATATTAAGTAGAGGTCAAGGCCCAAAAGAACCGTTCATGGTTAAACTTGATGCAACATAAGTTGACTTGACGAACACCAATTCAAAGTAGGTGGATTGTCATTAGCTATCATTTGTGATCTTGAGGCCATCTATTTGATGAGCCTAAAAAAATGTGTCATCAATGAACCATGTGCAATGCTATGCAAAAGTACACACATCCTTATCTTAATAACATCTTGTATAGTACTCCCATGACTATGTGGTTTCACACATGGATGCATAATATCATTGTAATTATTCCAATTTAACGCGAGCCTATGAAAATGCCTGTATGTTTTCACACACATTTTAAAAGTTTCTTGTTATGAATTATAATTTATTCATTTGTACCATGGTTGTGATTCTATGCCAAGGCTCGTAACATTTGTGCCATCCTAAAAGTGTGTAATTTGTGATACATGTTATGTGTCCAATTTTGTAATGTACAAAATTTTACCTACCAAATCACAACCCATTTTTTTGGGGGGAATATAATTCCATTGATTTGGTATGCATTAAAAACCACAACTACAACTAATATGGTCTAACATTCACAACACACTCAAACAACAAGACAATTTTTTTCCTAGAACAAGATAAGGAAAAGGGCATTGCTCTTAAAAGTAGCACACTCAACTAAGTCTATTACTAAGACTTGTAAAGGTGATAAATTATCATTGGCCATGTTTTTCACTCCATGAAGGAGGCACAATAAGCCATTTTTCCTCCGTAAGTCAACATATAAAACATCAACATAGCCTTTTCGCTCCACTAAAAATATATATTCCCTTTTCTTTCCATGAAGGAAAATTGTGCAATCCTTTGGGTCCTCTATGTTAGACAACACAAACACACCAGGTTGCCTCCACTAAAGTCATCCCTTTTCCCTCCATTAAAATCATCCCTTTTCCCTTCACTATAATGATAAAACCCATACCCACAAACACATTTATGCTTACATGCCCCATAATGGGTACAACACAAAGATCACAACATTTATTCAAATTAGCACATTCTCAAGGAGTAATCAAAGCACAACTTTTATGAAACTAGGGAAGAGAGTAGATGGGGATGATTTCCTATATATACTATAAGCATTTGAGTAAAGCCTAACTCTTATCCACCTTTTATTGGTCTTGACCATTTAAGAAGAAAAATGACTCTAGGAAGATGACAATGTAGAACGGACCCAAATAAGTACATACAATTCCAAGACAACATGAAAGGGAAGTTAACCTCGTTATTAAATCCCATTATGCATTGTTATTCTATCATCAACTTTTTATTACACTAAGTCATTTCCCCATGCACATCAAATTACTAGCTTGTTTTATTACCACAAGTCAATCCATATGATGTTTAAAGTTCATTTTATTTATCTCCACTCAACCAAGAGGATCAATTAGCATGTTGACAAGTTTGAACAATTAAATTTCATTACTATAAATATGGTTTTTCACTTCAATAAATTTGGTGTTCCATTCATTGCAATAGATTATGATATTTTTGTATATTATTTACAACAATAGTCATGATACCCAATTCATTGAAGTAAGACTAATTTAGTGAAAAACAATGTCTATTTACACTTACATATTTACATGATAATCATTATTCTAATATATGATGTAGAAAGATTTGTATTTTCCTTTTTAAATATTTCCCGAATGTACATTATTTACTATAACATTCTTGTATATAGTTGAGGAAGATCCTTGAAGAAAACCTCAAAATATATCCCGCTTAGACACCTTCCATGATCCACAATACACTATAATGGAGATTTGGCTTGCATTTGCGTGCGAAAAATCGTATCGAGACTTTTTATAGGGTTTGGATTGCTCATGTATGTAAAGTCCACCATAAACCTTAGTAGGAAAAAAAAACTTGTTCCAACACCTAAAATCTTCAAGGATTCTACAAGAAAACTCTTAGGTGTTTTCACACTTGAAAAGTATGATAATAACTTAGGCAAAATTTTGGGTTGCTTCGCACTTGGATTCCTCGACAACCACCGAAAAGGAGTTTTAATGTGACTTCACACCTAAAATATTTGCCTTGCACTCACACAGGTTTCGTGTTGCTTTTGAATTGAAAATCACCGTTCCTTACCTTAGTGGGTTTTTAAGTTCTTGTGCATTTAAAAAATTTCTGATTTGACTTAGGTGGGATTTCTGTGGTGCTTTTGACCTTTGGGAAAGTCCACCAATAACCGATGGAACTTTCTTGTGCTCTTACCCATGAAAAATATGTTGAATAGTAGGCGGGAACTCATGAATTTTTAGGTCAATGTGTAATTTGAAAATAAATTACAAAAATGCAAAAGAGTTATGAAAATATGACATAGACTATCTAGAGAGTATTTTGGGTTTTGAGGTTTCGGTACAATTTACATGTAAACTACAAAGGTGTGCAAAGGTTCGAAACTCGATCAAGAGTAAGTTAGATCCGGAGGTTGATAAAAATTTTACATAACTTGTGCAAGTGTACATGAAAGGTCCAAAAGTTTGGCTTACACTAAGCTAAGACCATTTCGTGGGTTCAGGTTTAGATGTAATTCACATGCAAATTGCAATAATGCGTCGAACCCCTAAAAGTATGATCGACAAGGGAATTAGAATTTTGGATTGCTCACGCAAGTCATAAGTCTAATTAACAAAAGGGCAAACTTTTGGATTACTTGTGCAAGTCAAATGTTCAATGAATAAAAGAAAGAATAAATTGGGGAATTAGGGTTTGAAGCACACAAGCATTTGCATGCAAATTACAAAAATTCTTGGAAGTCTAATTATTCGATTAACACCGGTTAGAAACAAACTTATCCAATTTTTGATGAAAATAAACAAGTTTATTTTTTTACAAATTTGAATCTACACATGATAATTTTCAAGTTTAAACCCACAAGTCTAAATTTTACAAATTTACACTTAAAAGCAAATACAATCCTTAGATGACGTTATTCATAAAGATCTCCTCCACAATACCTACTGAAACTTGTTAATATCACAGTCAACTTGAAGTGACATTGAGTTAACTTTCGTACTCAAGCTATCGAATATTTCATTGCACTATTCAAGGAGATAGATACACATAAGGGTATTAACATTGTTTATAAAATTTTATAGTCCATTTGACATAATCGGGTGTAAAGAGAGGGGGGACACTACATTTTCACATTTTTTTCACAATTCAATTACATTTTCAATTTTTATAAAGAGAGAGAGAGAGAGCCTCATTTTGTAATTTACCATTTAGAGACAAATGGTTTAGAGAGAGACCAAAATGTTTTTGATAACATAAATAAAATTAGAGGCAAGGTTTAGATATGTTTTGCATGATAGATCTTCGTTTCACACTATGACAAAACTCTTTCATGCTTTTGCACTAGAAAAGTTCACTTTATACTATGGAAAAAACATTTTATGTGCTTTTGCACAAGAAAAGTTTGATTTATAAGGGGTAAAAGTTTTATGTGCTTTAGCATGAGAAAAGTATGACTAATATTGGGGCAAAGTTTTGGCATGCCTTTGCACCTAAAAATCCCAAAAATACACATGACGGGGTTTTCGCATGCCTTTGCACCCAAAAATCTTGAAATACACTGGGATATGGCAAAACCCAAGGTTTTGTGTAGTGACGATCATTCTCACGACTACAAAAATCATTAACATGTAACGTGCAAACATAAGAATGAAGGCTACTTATTTTAATACTGGTAAAAAGGAAAGCATGACAACCTAGGTAATAGGAATGGGAGAAATATATGCCTAATAATGAAGCGGTGGTCTAGGAATTTCGTCAAACAATTCACGTTCTTGAGTGGGCTGCACTTTTACATACATGCCCACATACTCTTACAACACTTGAAAGTTCCAAGGCCTTTTAACATACCCATTTATCCATTGTGCCTTCATGGAATTCCAATGAAATCATAATTCTTTTAAGTATTTTATTAAGAAGTTCACATCCTCAGGCATGCTCCTACACTTTTCATACACATCTACTCCGGCTAATTTTATCTACAACTCTAGGAAAAAATTGGCCTTCCATTATGCTTTGAATGAATGTCCATACTCGATTCAAAACTCTTATTTCAACACAGGGCTCATAGGTTGCTCTCTAAGTTGAAGGTGGTTAAACACCAACTCACCGTATTTGCTTAAGGTTCTTGTGACATTTTCAACAAACCCATTTTGTGCATAACCTACAAACATTGCAAGACATGAGACCTCGTTTCTCTTTGCATTTAATTGAACAACCCCATGCCTTGTGCATACTTCCAAATTTTGCATATATTTTTACCAAAGGCATCAACAACTACAAATGACAAAAATTTGCTTTCATTATGCTTTGATGGATGTCCATACCTGAATTTTTCCATCCACACTCCGCTACCTATTGTACTTTATTGACATGTCCTTCCATGCATCTTCTATCTTTTCTCACCATCCACATTCAATATTTTCCACCTTCTTCTTTCTTCTATTACATTTATTCACTTTTCCTTGAAATTTATTTTAATTTTCATCACACACACATACATACACACACACACACACACACACACACACACACGTGCACATGCACACACACATATGCACACACGCACGCGCGTCCACACACACACACATATGCACACACGCACACACGCCCACACACACACACACACCATGTGTACACATCCACACATACCCTCCTCACATAACTAATATGTTTATGAGGTTCTCAATAAGGCATTTATAATTTTAAAACTCGCTCCACATCAACGTGCCATCACTAATGAGGCGCGAACTTGGATTAATCAAATCAATAAAAAGAACTCCGCACTTGAACATTTCCTATATGGAACAAAGTGGGGAAATAGAAATTCTTGCGCAGGGCATCTTACTTATGAAATCCTTTATTTTGCTTTGCCGAAAGATATAGGATTGTGCCAACTTCTAAAGACTAGTACATGATCAATGAAGTACCACAAATATATCTTAGAACATTCTAACAATGTTGCATACAAATTTTTACAAACTTAGACATAAGTGCACTTAACAAACATGAACACAATACACCATAACACATGGGTGTTACTAAAAATATGCAAAAATAGTTTGTGGCTAACAACGTTGTGCAATCGCTTTAGACTTAGATTATTTTCCTAAGTAACATTTCTTTGGTTGATGCAATATTTTATGCGAACCCGAATGCTTTTGCGTCATTGATGTAACTTGCAAACATTAAAACCAAGTAATGAACATCGAGACCATACATGAGACTATTAATAAAAATCCTTGAAAGAAATAAGGGCACATGAAACATGTAACATGTGTGGAGATTTTGTTAACCTATAAAACAATAGTGTGTTTGTCACTTAAATGTTTCATGAGAGGAATTAAACCCGGATCATCACAAAGTGATGAAGACGATCATGATAGACATGCAAAATATCCCATTGGTGGGTACATGGACATAACATATGCAATAGAAAGTGGTTCATTTATAAATGCAACTATATCTTGGTCATATAATCCCAAACGAAAAGAGAAAACAAATGGGATGTAGGGCTTATGGAAACTATTGGGAGAGTAAATTCTCGTTGTTTACCACCATGCCCAAACATGATTAAGATAAATGGGTTGATTTTTGTTGGTCATACTTTTTTTTAAGCCATTTCATGATATAAAAAGAGATATTGGACTCAATAACCATACAATTAAATCAAATTAGATGTCAATTATAATACTTAGAAAGTGGAGTGGAGAATTATTCCTATTGAGTTTGAAAATGACAATGATGATGAAGACGACGATGTGCAAGTTATTCAACAAAACACAATAGAGCAAGAGTGTGAAATCATCTCTAGACTACATTTTGGGAAAATTATGTAATTAACTAAAATAGGTATGTTGGGTAGAAGGGATGTTGATGAACAAACACCTTGGAATACATAAAATTGAGGAAAAAATACACAACTAGAGTAGTAAAATTCAAAAGCACAATGAAAGAGAATGGGTTGCTCATACTAGATGATACAACATCAAATATGTCTTATGGAACCTTAA
This sequence comes from Taxus wallichiana var. yunnanensis, assembly GCA_018340775.1. Taxonomy (NCBI): domain Eukaryota; kingdom Viridiplantae; phylum Streptophyta; class Pinopsida; order Cupressales; family Taxaceae; genus Taxus; species Taxus wallichiana. The sequence continues at coordinate 408,208,326 of CM031242.1, forward strand.
GTGCTAATAAAAACCAACACTTAATATAATCATAACACATAGTTATCAAGGTCAAAATGCCTCGCCATTATACATGACAATCCAATGAAAAAAGGGAACAAGAAAAACATATCTAATTGGTGCCATTTAACAAGCTCTTTAAGATGAATTGTCAACACAACGTTGCTCGTTCTATTATTTACGCCAACTAGACTTGTAACATTGATATTGGTGTGTTAACAATCCATTCAACACTTCGGATCCAACCCTTAGATTTTGCTCAATTAGAAGGAACACGAATCACAAATTTCAAGAGGAGATCCAACAAATAAAATACATATTACCGAAATGAGCTTTATTGACAAAATGTTCCATGAGACAGGACTCATAACTTTGTTAGACATTTCTTGAAAATGGAAGCACGAGTTTGGAGGAAGATCAATCATATTAGAGGATATTTGGCACAATTGTCTCTTATGAGTGATAAGCCAATCTATGGTTACTTAACAAATGTGCAAAATTATTATGGGAAAAATTCCAAACAATTGTCACATTGGCCAAGGTATTTAGTTAGGAAGGAGAAAGCGAGGATCAATGAAGAGTTCAACAACTCCTCACAAATCTAAGAGATGCACATCCGATGATTAATGATTGGGAGCTATGGATGAGAAGTAATGTTGCATTCAATACAACTACAAGGGAAGAGCTTGACAATGGTATTCACATATTGTCAATAAATGATAATGTTCATAACCATAATAGAAGGAAAATGCACTCATTAAACAAACATATTATGCGTAACATTACAAACAAAGAAGGGGCTATGAATTAACAAGATGTCAAAACGATGAACTTGAGGCGAAGTTATTAATATCTAGGGATGCAAATGTGACATCAACATCGAATCTTTAGATCGAAGCATGACTTGTAATATGAGCTCCATGATATATTTGAAGTATAATAAGCAAATGTGGGAGCGCCTGCTGTCGAACCACAATCGACATATGTTATGGTGGTGTTTGGCAATTACTCTGAAAGTCATTTGAGCTTCATATCCTTATACAATTCCAATTACTCCAATACAAAGGGGACCTAAACAATAACTCCTTTTAGGATTAGCCACGACAATAATAATATACAAATTACAAGGCTTGATTCTATCTATATCAACGATTGATATAAGCCATAGAAATTAAAGTGTTCACATTCATGGCTACATCTTGTGTAAAGTCCTTAAATTGGTATAGAATATTATCACTATTTTCATATGTCTCTGCTATGAAAAGATGAAAACATATTTCCAAATAGAAAGCCAAGGAAGAGACACTAAAGTCCCTAGAATCAGTAACATTGTTGAATGCATTTTGCAAATTGCAATATAGCTCTTCTTTTGATTGCTCATACTCCTTTAATGTGATATATATAACACTTAAGATGAATATGAAAGACTTTATTAATTGTCATTTAATTTGATCTATGTTTTGCATTTAAATGAATATGAAATGCTTTCCTATTTTGCTTTTAATGCTATGTTAATTACTCATTTCAATGAATACGTGATGCTCCATTTTTTTGACAAAAAGAAAATATTTCTCATAATTTACACTTACAAAATTAAAAGTAGAATTAACATTTTATTTGCAACAATGACATACATTATTAACATACATATATTAAATACATCTATCTAAAAGACACCGAAACACCTAATAACATAAATATCTTAAATACATATATCTAAAAGATACCAAAACACCTAATAACATAGATATCTTTAACACATATCTAAAAGATATCGAAACACCTAATAACATAAATATCTTAAATACATTTATCTAAAAATACCGAAACGCCAAATAAATTTGAATCAAAACACTCCTAAATTGCAATATTTTCCACTCTTCACATCACATATCAATTCCTAATGAATATTGCAACACCTAATACCCCTACAAATGTTGTTTCCTATGAAAATTGTGAACTTCTTCGTGCTGACACCCGAACAGACCAGTCGACAAAGATGTTTAGGCTACCGGAATCGACTTTTTTGGCTCAAATATCCTTCTGCTTCCACCATTATAAAATTTAATTAATTACCCCACCATAAACTCCTTCCGCCACGTCCTACTTGTCATTCTCCTGCGCAATGATGCCCCGCACCCATCGAAGCGGGGTTGACGAAAAAGGGAATATCCCACCTTTCATAATTATTATTATTTTATTATTAAGCCCACGGATACCCTAACCCATGCATGCATCCATCCATCCATTCATTCGGTGAAATTCCACATACGACAATGTCGACACAATTATGTACGTCCACCGCACACTTTGCCCCTCACACCAATCACATCCACTGTTTTTTGAGGCAGACCGTTCACTAAAATATTTCACTTTTTTGACTGATTGGTGATTTACTGTCTGTAAACACGGGAAATTACCGTTGAACCATCTTAAGCCCGCATCTTTGCCGTATTTCGCCGGACCGTATAAGTATGCCAAGCTATACGAAAGCAATTACTACTAATCGAATTCGATTTCCCCTAATTTACTAAAAAGAAATTATGATTAAGTGTTAATGCAGCCGATGACACTTTTTATATAGTATATCTTCTCGGTCCATCTTTTTCATCTTGCTCAGGAGGCGGAAGAGGAGGAAGGGGGAACAAATACAGACAAAGGAGAGAGGAAGAACATGGTAAGTATTATTATGATGAGCAGGCGGATCCCTTAGCAAGATTTGATTTCGAAGGAAACGCCTAAAACCCCCGCAGTTGTTCCAAAGCAAGCGAGGATTGAATTGGATTGGACGCCATGGCTGGAAGGAGTAAGGTACTCAATTTGGACAAATCAAAGAATATCGAGCTCGAAGGCAAAAGCAAGCAAGATAGTGCTTGGCGTGACTGCGAGGTTTCATTAAGGTATGTCAGCAAAGCTTTCTTCTCACTGCATATTTCTTTGCTATGACTTTGCTGTCTCAAATGTTGACTTGCCTGTTTTTTTTTGAAGTTTCGGTATTTTGAAATGCTCTGTCTCGTATTACTTGGATTCTATGTCATATTTCCCAGTTTTGAGGGGCGAATGGTAGACATTTAATCTCTTAAGTCATATTTATGAATTTACGGACCGATTCTTGCTAAAAATAGTTTCAGCGAGTTAAGGAGATGGTTATTACGGCAATTTTACCAAAATAGAAGTTATTTATTTCTTAAAATTTCCTGTTTTGACATTTACCGTCCCTTTTAAGACTTTTTTGCTGATTCTTTCCTGGCCCGAGCCTCAAAAGCAAAGGATTTGATTGGGATCTTAACGTTTTCCTGATAGTGTGCAACCTTCTGTGATGAAATAAGCCTTAGTACTAGGAAATGCTATGCTTCGTCATGTGAAGTATTTTTATTATATGTTTTTCTAGGACATTTAAAATGCTTACTCATATTTGCGAATTTACGAACCTTTTCTTTCTAATATGTTTTAAAATAAAATTCACCGAGACAAATAGCTTTTGCTGCAATTTTGCTTACACACAGAAAATATTTGGTCAACTTTAATTTTGCTAACACGGAGAAAATATTTGTTAAACTTTCTTTTATGGCCGCCTTTCTTCTTGGCTTGTTTGCTAATTCTTTGCTGGTTGTACTATAAAAACATAGTCTTTATCTTCGATTTTAAAGTATGCACATAAACTTTGTTACTAATAAATGCACAACCTTTAATAATGAAAATTTTCAATTTTTTTGTATTTAGTTAAGGGTCCAATGGAAAATATTGCTAGTGTCATGTGGCTGCTAAATAAATTTCAATAATACTAGAACAACTTGTATGGCTGGAATTTAGACAAAATCAAAGGGATATATTTAATAAAACTTCTTGTTTTGGACATTCATAGTACCATCTTGGACTTGCTTGCTACCTTATTTACTGGTTATACAGGCTTTGATTTTGATCTTATTATTCTTCTTATAAAATAGCGGTCTCCTTTGTCCACCAGCTGCAGTTTAGTGGCTTTCCATGCTAACAACTCAGGTTCTGATCAGGTGGGGTGTTTTGAGCACCTCTGTGGGTGCATGAGGCAGGAGTTTGACCTTCCACAGTCTCGGGGAGCCCTGGGTTAAAAAAAAAAATCCATCCCACTGATATCTGCAACATTTCAGTATAATCAAAGTCAAATTATGCTAAAAATAGGTAGTACATCCACATGTTAGAATAAGCGCTGTGTTTGAAGCTATGGAACAATAACCATAATTTGGACTTCAGTCTTGTAACAACAACAATTCTGGTATCAACCTATGCCTCACAAAGTTTGAAATCGATCCTGCTTTTGAGTTGTTGACTGCAGCAACTGGAATGCAGCTATGAATAAAAAGATCAAAATTTGCTCTCCACTAAAGATAATTCCAACGTGAAATAGTTAGTCAGTACTTAAGTTCGTTTCCAATAGATAAAAAGGCAACATTAAACTGTCAGTTGGAAATATAATAAAATTGTGCTTTTGATTTTATAACTACGCAAACTGGAATGCAGCTATTGTTCAAGCTTCCTTCAAAGCGAGGACACCTTGCCTTGTGGCTGAGGGTACTCTGCGAAATCCTGACATAAGCTATTTACAGCAACAAATTTGAAGCAAGGGAAGAGTCAAAAACGTTATTTCTAAGTTTTGTTTGAACTTTGAAGCAGGCTTTCCCTTGATTAGAGTGACTAGAGCCACGGGTTGGGTGTGGATTAGGAAGTAAACAGTAGTTGTGAAAAACTGTTTCAGAGAATCACGAAAAGATGCAATAAGATTCATGTTACAAAAATGGGTCATTTATAGTGCACCTCAGTTCCATTTATAAATGTTGTCACTAAAATATTTATATTCCATCATGCTGCCTTTTGCAATTTTTAACTTGAGTATCAAGTAGTATCTTGACATGGGGATTTGTGCAAAGTCCAAGTCAAAATGATTTTTAAAATCTTGCATACCATAAAGGATTTTTGCTCATTATGCTTAAAAATATCACTGCAATAGAATCATTGAGGTTCGTGCAACAATTTACTGTTGATCTCAAGACCTAAAATGGGGTGAAATATTTTGTCCAGCACCTCAAGAAGAGTTCGGTTGAGTCCGTTCTGATCAATATACATTTTTATAATTTATGATCGTTACTATCCTGCCAACACTTAGTCTCTTTTCAAATGAGTTCTCCTACATTGTGGATTATGCACTACAGAAATTCAAGGTTAGAATTCTACCTTCATATGATCCATATTTAAGGTTCTTTGCAATCTATTAGATACCTATTTGCAATCTATGACTGCCAAGATAATTGAGTGCCTTTTTCATAAGATGCAGTAAAGCCTCCTTGGGCTCAGAAATTGAGCGGGCAAATATTCCTTTATCCTATTCTTTGGAGCTACTATAATTCTATCTGTGGATGTCTTCTTAATTCTTCTGGTCTTGTAACAATGAATACCAAATCAAATTTGATTTGAGGTACAGTTTTTTTTTCCAAAAACTGGTTTCATTTTATATAGCATTTGCTACCTCTACCCTACACTTCCCCTACCACTGGCTCCCTTCCCGGATAAAGATTTAGTTTTGACTATTTAGATTAATGCATGTAGTCAAGCTTGTATTATATAAGTTAAGATGTCCCCTGTTATCTTTGTTGTACATAATTTATATATTGTGCCTTTGACTCTCCAAGTGATACATGGCACTTAAGGATTGAAGCTAGATTAGGTTAAAAATGTTAAGAGTGCTTGAGGATACAAACACTTGCTTATGCCATCAATTGGAATAATCGTTGCCTTCATCTCTGAAGGCTTGCAGTGGGAGATGCTTCTGTGCAAGAAATTGTTTGTTCTACACATTATCTACCATATTCATCACGATTGTGTTCTTTCAACTTATTTTATTAATTTGGATTTTTATATAAAACATATGTATTTTTTTGATTATAACATAATAGGAAAACTCAGCTTCGCAGAAAACTGCAACAAACAGTTTGGAAATGTAGAGACTATCAAAGCACTTACGATTTAGTATTTAACTTATGGTATGGTACATTTATGAGAATGATGAACATTTTCTAATAACCATATTTAGAAAAAAAAATCACAATGTTTGTAGACAAAATGTTAAGCTTTATTAAAAATGAAGAAGAGCATATAAACCACCTTTAACTAGTATTAACTTAATAAAAATTCTTGTACACAAGCTGTACCGTTGTATGCTTCACTATGAAAGTGTGACTTACTCCAGTCAGAGGTAGCATGGTAGGCTATTCAGGACATATAGTATCAGCCAAAAGTAAATCAGTAGGACTTAAAAAGATCAAGGTCATTCAACATTGAAGAACGTCAACTAGTGTTAAAGTAGTTAGATGCTTCTTGAGACTTGAGGATTCTATGGAATATATATACATTCCAGTCAGAGGTAGCATGGTAGGCTATTCAGGACATATAGTATCAGACAAAAGTAAAACAGTAGAACTTAAAAAGATCAAGGTCATTCAACATTGGTGAACGCCAACTGGTGTTAAAGTAGTTAGCTGCTTCTTGGGACTCGAGGATTCTATGGAATATATATATATATATATATATATATATATATATATATATATATATATATATTGATACTCAGGGTTAGCAATACAAACACTGAAGATTGAATTAGATTGAGTGTTATCTGAACTCGACTGAAATTTTAAATAAAGGATTTATATAAATTCCTATCCTTGACATAATTATATAAGTTCTCATCTTTTCAATCTGAACTTGACTGAAATTTTAAATAAAGGATTTATATAAGTTCCTATCTTGTCAAACCCTTTACAATAATTATAGAGGCCAGTGACACTACATTAATAATTATACTGTTAGTGACAATGCAGCAATGCGAAAACAACCTTAAAACTACATCACTATAATAATCACTGCAATACTTATGTAGGATAAAAAGTTGTACCTTATGAAAGTAGAAACCTACATAATGTAGGATGTAGATGAGCAATGATGACCAAAATGTTTAGTAATATATAAGGATATGTTTGGAGCGTTTATAGACCATAATCTACCATTATATTTCTCCCTTAAAAGAAAGGTCACCAATAGTAGACTGTATAGATGGTTACTAATATTTAATAAATACAAACCTAAACTTTATATGAATAGATTAAAAAAACTTAGTAGTTAATGTGTCTTCATGAATATGCTCAATCTTAGGAGGCAAAGGAAATCTCAAAAAGATATAAAAAGAGCAAGACAAAAAGAGTTGTCAATATCTTGAAATAACATGAGGTAAGACCTAGGTATAGACTTGAAAGTGACACTCATTATGTACCAAGCAATGGACCTCTAAAATATTAAGTCATATGAGTATCGTGAGAATTGCTCTCAAGCCACTTGCAAAAACAAACCTATGATGCTCTAGGGCCATGTGTATTAGAGAAATATGAAAAAGACGTTAATTGCATAAACACACATAAAAATCGTAAAATGAATAAAGTGATGCGAATGCCTTTAGCAAGTTTTTTTAACGAAAAACATCTCATATTACTACAAAGAATAAACAAATTATGTCATCCAAGCATTATCATTACAAGGAAAATCGCTCCATTTTCATAATTACTACAAAGAATAAACAAATTACGTCATCCGAGCATTATGATTACAAGGAAAATCGCTCCATTTTCATAATTACAATTGCTATTTGAAAATTTTGGCCTCATCGAAGGCCCAAGAACTCATTAAGAGAAAATATTTTCCTTGAGGGATCTTCTAACTCCACATCAATGTCTACTCTCATTGTTATCATTTTAGGCTTTTGATTATTCCCAAATTTGCCTCCCTACTTATGGGTTCAACATACCTTATAATATCTTACCCCTAAAAACCGATATGGGTTGCATATCCAACTCCTCCTTCACCTCCTTGATTGTAGCCTGAACCTCACCCCCACAACCATAGACATAGTAGAGGGAGTTGAGTCCTCTCTTGTTGGTCGAGCCCCTAAATAGATAATTAATGCAACCACATAACAACATCCTAACAATATCTAACTATATATGTAATACCTCCTTAATTACATCGATCCTTGTGTAAATCCAAAAATCGTTGTATATGAGGCTCAAAGATCTTGATTGAGTCAACATGAACTTAATCTACGGGTAACCCTATTGCAAGGCAAAAAGCATCACCAAGTGTTCCTATGATTACCATTCCATCTCATTGGAATATACAGTAATAAGCCGCTAACTATTGAGTGAACTAGGAAATAGTGTTGAATATTTGGTTCACTTTGTTGTGACTCCAACTTGGTTTCTCCTATCTTATATATAAGAATTAATTCACAAGTAGTGAATAATACATTACAATAGAGCTTGTATATATCTACCGAGGCAAATAGACTAGTCACTAGAATAAACAAACTCCTAAAATGATCCAGTGGTTGTAATGTAGGGGGAGGAGGGAGAGCGCCTAGCCTAAAGGCTTGCTTGCCTTGCCTCCTCCATCTCAATATATAGTGGTGGGGCCTATCTAAAGTAGCCTCCTTCACCTCCTTGATCGTAGTTCACAACCTCACCCCCACCTCCTCCACAACCCTACACATAATAGAGGGAGTTGAGTCCTCTCTTGTTGGCCAAGTCCCAAGATAGATAACTAGTGCAACCACAAAACAACATCCTAACAATATCTAACTAGATATGTGATACCTCCTTAATGACATTGGATTCTTGTGTAAAACCAAATACCATTGCACACGAGGCTCAAAGATCTTGATTGAGTCAACATGAACTTAATCTATGTGTAACCCTATTGCTAATGTAACAAACATCACCAAGTGTTCCTATGATTACCATTCCATCTCATTGGAGTATATAGGTAATTAGTCACCGCAAATGTTGAGTGAACTAGGAAATCGTGTTGAATATTTGGTTCACTTTGTTGTGACTCCATGTGCAATATGTATCAACTCGTTTTCAATATTTTATTCTTTACCTGATTGTTGTTAAGAGTGATCAATTCTAACACAAGATATATTATCGTATCATTTCCTAGACTAAACATCAATATAGTGCCATGTTTACCCTCTAAGGGTATGCATGTGTTGATGTCTTAAATGTTAGGCACCAATTCTAATATAACTATATTATCATATCATTTCTGGACTAAACAACAAAATAATGCCATGTTTACCCTCCATGGGTATGCTTGTGTTGATCTCTTAAATGTCTAACACTTGATGCTCTCCAACCTTGAAGTCTCATGGGACATCTACTCAATGAATGCACCTACTGCACATCATAACTATGGTGGTCTATTTGAATGCTTGGAGGTACACCTTTAATGATTGCTTTGTCCTGCATGGGCTGCCTATCCTCGAGTGGTTCTACCATTCCCGTGTGCAACATGATCAATCCCTCCAATGATATCCAATGATAAAATTCCTATCACCAATGACCTCACAAGTACCATTTTGCTTAAGTGCCTCTTAAATGTGTCATTTACTAGACATGCCTTAAGTCCATGTTCGTCATTGGATGTCACTAGCCCCCATTCAATATAGAGTGCGTCCACATTTTACTATCCTTAACCAATGTTCGAAAAGTGTTTTCCTTTCAAGATTCTTTAAAGACCGCCTTGGTTCTAGAGCCACCGAACTTTCTTGCTTTCCTTCATCACTTAAACACTTTGTTGATGGACCTTAGCCTTGGAGTATTCTTTTTTTGGCTCCCTAAGTTTGACCTGCAATTATCAATCCCCCAAAAATGAATTACTTTCCCCTTTTTTGTTTTTTTTTGCTACCCTAGGCCAAATCATTATTATCCAAGCAAGATATGGCATGCTTGTAGGGTTAGGAAAATATGTTCATCAATCCCAATTGTTTATATTATGTAGACAACTTTAGAAATCTACAATAAGTTTGCAACCACATAACAAGCTTTAGATGAAGCTCATTTTGCCACAAAATATTTGAAACATAGCTCTACAATCAAACAAATTCTCCAAAGATCACTCAAACATATTTTGCATCAAGTCCTCAAATTTCACCTTCAAGACAACTTCCCATCCAACGTGTCCTTTGGCCTCTTCAAATGTGCTAGGTTCAAATACCCGTGAAACAACAAAAGAGCAAACATTACTTGCTCACCACCTCACACAATTTTTTTCCTTGATCATATAGGTCACTTGCCCATTGCTTGTGACAATTCATCCTCCCGAACATCAACCATGATATAATGCCACTTTGGTCTTAATTACACTTTGGTCTTTGTTGCGAGCTCCTCGATTTGGTTGTGAAAATTAGGTGTCTCTAAATTCTCCTTGAAACTCGATTCCTTTGACGTTCTTGATGCCAAGCCATGTTTTGTTTCAACTCCAAAATCTATATCAAAAGTTACCCATAAAATACTATTTATAGATTTACCATTTTCCAAGAAGAAAGATATCTTCTCAACTCGCATCTCTATTAACAACAATTTCGTTTATACGAACATCTAGTAAAATGTCCACATTATTTGCTCGTTGCATTTAAATTTCTTCTCATCTCCTTGAGAATTAATGCAAAAACAATACAACCAAATACATGGAAGTCACTTATAGATGGTTAAGGATGCGGACAACTATATTCACATCTTTCGCCCAATACCGATATGAAATTCTGACATGCACCATGGATCTTGTCATCTCCATAACTGTCCTTTTCCTCATGTCCATGACTTTCACAATATTTCTCCTTAAACTTAGTCTTGCCCACAAAATCGAGATCTCCTTCTTTGGTCAATGTCAAAGTTGGAATTGCACGCGTTCATGCATCCCAACAAAAATGCATTCAACAAAAGACATAAGTGGAGTTTTTCAACAAGTCCAATTGTATGGACAAATTTTATAGCCTCTATTTTTCCACAATACTTGACATCTTATCCGCAAGTCCAAGATTACGTAAAAGCTTAGGCGCTTTCTTTTGCCTTGTAACGGAAACAACAAGATTTCCCAAAATATCATCCTTTTGCTTGCTTATAAGCGCGTACAAAATCAAGAGCTATATAAATGCATGGCTTCCATATAGCTGAAGGTTTCAGCCAATTGTCAACTTGAAAATGTTGTCTCTCCATTAGATAGTCCACTCGCCCAAATAAGGAACAAAAACTGCCATATTTCCAGTATTCCAACTATTAGTTTGGCAAAGAATGGATTAATTAATTGATTCTTCATAATTTGCGGAGCTTCGATTTTTCCTTAACAATTTTTTTATGTGAGCCAAAAATAATCTAAGAAGGATCCTCTACTATGTTGAGGCCAACACACACACAAAAATGTTGGTCCACAAAGTCTAAGGCTATATAACAAGGGTCATGTGCAGAGGAGGTTGTAATAGACCTAAAAGGTATATGACCTTACTAAATTTGGGGTCGCCACTAGGTAAGCATGAGCTATAGGTAAGAGAGTTCCGTTAGGTGATCAACAAGAACTATCTAAACCAAAGGTTGTATAAGGGGGTGCCACTAATGAAAGCAAGAGTTGTAAATGTAAATGACTATAATGCAAAGATAAAGATATGCTACACTATCCTATCTAATACATGATACAAAGAACAACCATCAACCAAAGTAAAAGAAAGAGTTTAGGGTTATGGATACTTACCTAGGGTTGAATTGTTGGCATATTATTCTCCCTCTTTGTGAGAGATTGTTGTAGGTGAAGCCAAAATGGATAGTTAGAAGTAAGTAAACCTTCCGTTGGAAACTCCACAGCTTAGACCTTGTTTCAAATCCTATTCTTGGTATTCTTTATCGGCTCAATGCTTCAACTCGTCTTTTTCAATATAAGCTCCTCTATACCCTAATTCCTCTTATCCTTCCTAAAGCAAATTTACGAGTGCAAGCAAAACGGATTGTTCGATGATATATTGAGAAATGACAAATGGGAACCTTGCATATATAAACTTACACCCTAGAAGTCGCAACTCATTTTTAGCCAACGTTAATTGGGTCGATGACTTTGCTAAAAATTGGGGATCTGCAGGATGTCATTAGCATGACCGATGAAATTGGCTATATGCAATCAAATGAAGAGGCAAGAGGATAGAAAAGGGGAACATGAATCAAGTGAGACAAATTGAATGTGGTATGAAGGTGGTACGGGGTGGTGGTAGGAAGAGAAATGCTACAATGATATCTCACGACGTCTTCTGAAGTTGACCCACCTCGATCTTGAATGTACTCCTTAGGACATACATCGAGGGTTAATGCGCTAATAAATCCAACAAAAGAACGTAAGTGGCAAAAAGGTGTATACAATTTTCACTCATACTAGTCATATAGTCCATAATCACTAGTTTTGCGTCCACTCCCCAAAGAATCATATGCATGATCATTCTCTTAGTCAAAGCCTCTATCACCCTTTCTCGAGCCATAGTCATCATCTCGATAGGGATCCCCATCTTGACTATAATATTCATTGTTGTTGTGTCTAACATAATGGTCTCCATCTTTGTAGGAATCCCCATTCCTTCCATATTTGTCATCCTCTTTATACTCATCCCATTCTTTGGTCGTCCCGCATCCATTTTGATCCTTGTCACACATAACACCACGATATCTACCTTCAAAGTGCTTGAATATGAACTCGACTTTTACATATCTTCCACCAACATCTTCTTGTAAGCGGTTGTACAAACTTTCGGTTGTGATTTACGTAGGGTTATATGTTTCTTGCAGTAATGAAGAGAATAAATTCGACCATCTGTTGAGTTATAGAATTCGATAGTTGTGTATGTGAGGTGCCATGATCTAGACTCCTTTAGTGGCAACGTGCGTGTATTGCTATTCTTCTTAGTCGTGCTAGAGCGTCATCGAGAATGAAAATGATACCTATTTTGGAAAGCAATACACTTCAATACTTTTTGCTTAACATCCCCAACAATAATTAGTAGCACACCCATCTCCTTTGTTGTGTGGGAGGTCATCTATGAAGTTGATGCAGGGGCATCCTTATGTAAATAGGCTCAAATTTTGGCTTTCAGAGGTTTAGGACGTTATTTTGACCAATAATTCTAGCCCTCAAACCATTCAAAACAAATTTTCCCACTAAAACTAGGAATTTGAAATTTTGAATTGTAGAGTAAGGTTTAGATGCCTTCTCGAGGTCTAAAACTTCTCGAGGTCTAAAACTTGTAGTTTGGTCATGATCTTCCATGGAAGGTTAGAAGAGGTCTAGTAGTGTGTTTTCAAATGTTTTGAACATCTCGAACCTTTGCTCACATGTGCTTACTCAAGACAGTTACAACCTTGGTTAGTGGAAGTGAGTATGGTTAGACTTGTAACTAAAACAATGTAATGAATGGTGGTGAGGGGATTCATTCGAGGAGAAGAGAAGCTAAGGCAAACGTAGCAGAGCTTGGAATGTAAGAAGGATCATCTTGAAGTTCGGGGTGAAGAGGTTTTTGAGATATGGTGTCTCAGTCCTGAGAAGATCAGAAAAACAAGTTTTTTTCAATTGTTTCTTGTATTCTTAACCTCTTGATGAATGGTATAAAGGTGTTAGAGATTTAATAAAGAGGAAGACAAGTTTCTTAACATTGTAATTTCTCCTTTATTTAAACTTTATGCCTTAAAAGGTTACGATCTTTAGTATTTTCCATGTGATATAAGATTGTACTGTGTTTTCTTATGTTTCTTGATATGTGGATGTGCTAATAGCTTGTTGGAGGCTTCAAGAACGTATGGAGGCATGTGGACTTTGGTAGAAACCTTGTAGAAGTCCTTGCATAAACACTTGGAAAACAAACTCCCAGTTTCTGCCCTGATACAGACTGTCTCAGTCCTAAGAACTGTATTATTCTTACCCAATTTTCTTGTTACATTGATGCTTGAAAACAAATTGAGAGAATTGTATAGCCTATGAGGCTAAGGTGGAATGCGATATAAGCCTAGATCATGTAATTGATGACCTAATATCATGAAAACCCTACTACTCTGCCTTGTCACAGGGAAACCCTCAGAAGCCCTCCGACAACTGTCAAGAGGAAGGATTGACTTCTCCAATTAGGCCTCATTAGAAGCCCTCCAACACATTATTTGGGCCTAACTCGTCCATATCCAACTCTGTGATCTATCCCACATTGCCACCTCTTCCTTTTGACTCTACCGCTTCATTGAATATTGCTGCATCAAAAACTAACTAAATTCAAGTTGTGGGCATTTGTGGAGTACAAGCATGAGCACAAGAAAGTTTTCCCACCTTCCAAATCCTTTTGGGAGTATATTTACTTCAATCCTCCATCTATAAGGTAATTTGAAAGCACCAACTCCCTAATCTCAATGGGCAAGCTTTGGTTCTCAATCACTTTATAACATCAGCACATCTAGATTATTATTGACGACTTCTTTTGTTTTTGCTTGCTTGTGCAGTTTCACCAATTGTGGTATACAATCCATTGGTAATATTATTGGCATTTTTACTATAGTGCCATGTACTAAATCTAATAACACGTTCAAAGGATTTTCCTCTAGTGTAATGGTGGCAATGGGATTGTTTTTCTCACTCACCCGATATCATTTGATTGCTGGTTTATAGCATGGACAGCTTGGATGAAATCCTTCATCCTTTGCTGGTGCACGAGCATATACAGCCCCTTATTTTTCCTTGTTACATGTGTTACAACCAAAATAAGTACTTTTTCATCTCTCTTGCCCTTGACCTCAATCATGTTGGCATTTGGTTTTAGGACAGTATCCACACTCATAATCCCTGGGATCACTTGCCATGCTCAGTTAAGGCAGATACTAATTGTTGGGACATTCCTTGGTAAGGTGCCCCCACATAATTTCACTTTTTGCATTGTGTTATTGGTCTTCCCTTTCTTGCCTTTAGCAATCCGCGATCTTGTTCCTCGGCTGCTCGCACATCTTTCGCTATTGGACCTTTGATTTTGATTATTCTTGTTGCCTTCACTTGCAAGAATTTGTTGTACCAACAAGCATTTCTGGTCCAATTTGATTTATATTTTCAAGTTGAATGGACATTCTGTGAAGTCATTTGTTTTCACTCCACATATCAAACACGATGTACTTGAACATTCTTCCTCTATATGCCCTTCGGTTCAAAACTTCAACAGCAAATTCTAAGTTTATCAGAGTTATGTTTATATTGATTTTGCAGAAAATTGGTAATTGTTTTTACTTTGAATACATCTTCATCATACATCTTTGTGTTCATTATTTTTCATTATGTTGTTATATATCCAACATGCAGTTGTATGTATCCTTGTAATCAGGTGTGGGCACAATTCTAACTTTTCTTAAAGGAAATTTGTGATCCATTTGCAGAGTGTTGTTGTTTTTGCTTGTTGTCTATTGGTTTATCAAGCATACAATCTAAGTTTAGCTGTTTAAGGTTATAATCCTTTATGATTCACCTTTGTCTTGCTTCAAACTTACAAGGTTATGGACATCAGTATGACACTTTTAAAATTCTTTCTTGAATTCAGTTTTAATCTGTGTTTTTTCTCCTCTTTGTGCAGTCGTATCATCATTTATCTCAAGTTGTATCATCATTTATCTCATTAGCTTCCCAATAGTATTATAAATTTAGACATCATATCCCTTCTTGCTAGCAAATCCAGGTGGCTTCGGGACCAAGATGTACTTGGGTTCTATCTTTTATCTCTTAAGAGCTCATTCACCAATTTCAAGAGTCCTTTTTGTGGTAAACTGATGTGGTCGAGTGTGGTCTTCTTTCTTTGTTACGTACAGCCAACCGGCTCCATACCAGTTGTACTCGTCTCATAACCCATGAGTGGTCATTCATGATTTTATAATTGTCCTTCCTCGATATTTATAATTGGTACAATTAACTGCATAATCATGATCATGAATCAGAGCTTGGCTAAAGAAGCAAGGAAGTGATTTGTCTCAAAGCTTTATACTACTCTAGTTAAAGCATGCATATTGTAATGGGACACCACATCTATTACTAACCGTCTTTTGTTAAATTCTAGCCAACTTTCCCAGGAGGCGGAGTTTTGATGCCATTTTTCTTGCTAACAAGATAATTGGAATACTATTTATATACCTGCCAACCAAATCCATTTCAATCGTCATTTTCTGCTGCAATCTCACCTTGGGATCTAAGCACCTCTAGATGTCTGTTTTCAGCAGACTAGAGGATGTTTGAGGATCCATAGACTAACAGTCCAATGAGGACCAGCCAAATCCCAAAATCCAAATCCAACTTTTGACCAGCCAAATTGGATGAGAAATTCATGTAAGCTTAGTCAGACCTGTCCTGTTGATGTTATGTTTATTATAAATCTAAGTTTCTTATAGTATAGTGCTGCTTCACGTAAGATTGTGAAGAAATTTATAATTCTTGTAAATCGACACAGTCGAGGTCTATCCACCCAACCCAATTGATGTGTATTATTATTCAACATAGTTAAGGCCTATCAACTCAAGTGAGGTTTCATTATGCAACCCAACTGAGATTTATTTGAAACCCAATATAGGTCTATCATTATTAAACCTTCTCGAGGTTAAATCTTATTATTCAGCCCAGTTGAGGTATATTTGAAACTCAGTTAAGGTCCATCATTGGTCACAACCCTGTTGAGGTGTATCTACCTAACTGAGTTCTTTCATTTTTCAAACCCTGTTGAAACCTTGTTGATGTCTATCTACTTAACCGAGGTCTCTGATTTTTCAACCTTGTTGAGGTATATCTGATTGAGATCTACTATACTTAGCTTGGTTAAGGGCTATCTACCCAACACAGATATGTCATTCTTAACTCAAACTAAGGTTCATCTACCATGTTTCGAGTGTCTTACTAGCTCACAATACCTCTATTTTTATAGGAAATGTTAGTTAGAGGTGATGATTTGGTTGGATTCCCAATTTGAAAACTATATTCCCAATGGGAGAGTGACAAAGAACATCTCAATCACCCTTCTATGGCCAGGTTTGATGTATACCACTCCTTACAGGTTTTTATCATGGTTATTTAATATTTACTAGTGATTGTTTCTTGTGATTTGTATTTTAGTTTTGGTTGCACATGTATGCAAACGAAGACAATACATAACATCTAGTAAGCCGTTATCTCAGTCAACATGGTGCAAATTTTTGTAGAGGATGCTGTTTTATTCTGTTTCATCTTTTCCGATGTCTTGATAAATGTCCCTAATGAATTCCTAATGTGCTTCACGATAAAAAGGCCACAATAATCCAAAGGCAAGAAAGATGATTAAACTTACATAGAGATGAAATTAGCGTTCTACAACTAAATCCAAAGTGCATAATCGAGATAAAAACCAAAATCTACAATGAAATATGATACATTGTCATAAGTTTTTTTCGCAATCCTAAAAAGTCAAAAAGACAACCATAAAAAAAACTTGTAATAATCAAAATAATTGGAGTATCCCAAGAAATAATTGTCACTGGAAAGTAATCCAAGCCTGATGACCCTTTATGTGTTTCGGAAAATGAACTTGGAAATAATGATGAGAAAATATTTTCTCATCAAATAATATCCAATTTGTTCATCCTTTGAATGCATCTCTTGAGCACAAATAGGTTTATATGTCCTTCCAAAACATGCTCCCATCTTTGGAAAAAGTCTCGAGAAAGGCATTCAAACATCTTGTTTAAATTTATGTTCCATTGAGTCCCTTTTATTGTTAGGGGTAGAGGAGGCAGTAATGGGTCTGGTTGAGGCAGAGACATGCAGGCATGCCATAAGGAGATGCCTTAAACTACCCCAAAAAATCCTAGGAACAATGTTTGAATTGGAAAATAGCAACAGAGACAGGGATGGGGAACTAAGGGATGGGCATGCCTCCTTGGAGACATCACCTTCTTACACTCAAATTCCCCTACAACCAATCACAAATCCTCCCTCTTCCATATAATGGGGATGCTAGCATTTCTCATGCTACATCCTCTCCCCTTGAGATAATTCTGCCCCCTCGTTATTTTCTACCTTTTCTTATTGCAATAACTGTCCTTGTTTTTCTAATTAACTCCAATGCAAAAATCTATCGATCAGTGCAAGGGTTTTATTTTAATTAATCCCATTTAGCATGATGTAGGCTTCAAGGCCCCAAGGATACTCATCACGTGTCTCTAGTGTTATAAGTGCTTGGAGCTGCAAAGTGAGCTACTTCTTATAATTGAGGCATTGATGATTTGCAGATAACACTAATTATAAGGATTGGGGACTAAAGCGAGCATCCCTCCTTGTAGAACGTTGGTTTAGACTGCTTAGTCTTGTTCAATAGATTTGATACATTTTAGCAACAAACTCATAAAGACTTCCTTAAACAAAGGCATGTCTCTCGCCATGTGATAGACGCCACCTTCTTACTCTCAAATTTCTCCTATAGCCAACCCCAAATCCCCCTTCTTCCATATAAAGGATATGTTAACATCTCTCACACTGCATCCTCTCCCCTCGAGATAATTCTCCCCCTTGTTACATGCCATGCATCTTTTATTATCGCAAACATTGTCCCCGATTTTCTAATTATTAACTCCAATGCAAAAATAATTGATTAGTGCAAGGGTTTCATTTTAGTTAGGCTCACTTAGCATGATGTAGGCTCCAAGGCACTAAGGATACTCATCACATGTCTGCAGAGTTGATAAGTGATTGGAGCTACAAAGTGAGTTAGTTCCATGTGTCCGCAAAGTTAATAAGTGATTGGAGCTACAAAGTGAGTTAAAACCACGTGTCTGCAGAGTTAATAAGTGATTGGAGCCACAAAGTGAGTTAGTTCCCAGAATGGAGACATTAATGATCTGCAAATAACACTACTTATAAGGGTTATGCCTATAAAGAAGACATAATGATGATCACACAAGATTCTCTCGAGTTATATGGGCAGTGACAATATGCAAATATCACTGATTATGAGGGTTATGCATATAAAGAAGACATAATGATACGACTAAAGATTCTCTCAAAGCTAAATTCACATACACTAGTATTCATTTGAAATAAATTTATGAAATTGATACTTCTATGCATGCCAGATAGTTCCTCTCTTTCAAAAATTGATTATTTATAAGCCATCGAACAAATAAATAAAAATCCATTTATAAACATCACGTAAAAAAGGTGCCCATTTTATTAAGATTAAGACTTCACATCTTTGCATCGATACCACATTTGACAAAAAAATATGTCGAAAGTTGTATATAATAAGGGCACTTATTAAATGATTTGAAGAATTAGTATCCACCAAAGATCTTTCCTTGCTGTTGAGATTCATCAGCGGTTAAAAGTTCCATTTTAGCACTATCTACAAATTAATAAATTGGAACATTATTGAGATAAAGATTTGTAGAATCTTGGAATCCTCCCATCTAGAATGCAGTTTTGATACTCCAGTAAGACATTGCCATAAGCATCTCTCTCACTTGCCAAGGGCCTCGCTAGGGTTTGTGACATGGAGCCGTTAGGTACACATCCCTCAAGCCACTCTTCATATGGTTAAGCATCTTTTGGTTTTCCAAAAGATGATCTAGGTAGATAATAGTGTACGAAGTGGAACATCAATCACAACAATGTCACTCAATCACTGCATATCTTTAGTGCTCGACAAGGGGTGAATATATTGATTTACTATTTATAGTGTGTAAGCATCTTTTAGTTGGAAAGTGCAAAGAGGTAGTGAATAAGAAGTCCACACTGCATAAGGAGAAAAAATATGGTGTACCTAATTAGGCACCTAAGAAGACTTGACTTACATTTTGGAAGATCCAAGATTAGCTCGAACCTTTTGTTTGAAGATGTTGCAAAGAAGACGCATATGCCAGTTCAAGAGGCTCCATATTATGAGGCCTAGCTGCTAGTTGTCAGATAAGCAATGATAATTGTCTTCTTAAGCTAAAAAAATCCAAAATTTCTATCTCCATCACTCTACATAATGGTTCCATAAATTTGACATAGTGAAGATTGGAAAGTATAAGTGGCTTTATGAAGACAATAGGCTTCTCCATCGTGAAATTCATGACCTTTCTTAGAAGGAGAAAATAATTAATTTGCACACGAATAAGAATGTTCATATTCAGCTTATGCTATTGTGAAGGTGCCCACTAGAAAGGGGAATCATTGCTTTGATGTTTTCATTACATTTGTGATATTGGGTCAAACATTTCACATGTTGATCTTCCATAGATGTCTCCTTTGGTCATTTGGCTGTTAGATTGATCTTGTACAAAGAAGTGAACTATTGAGATTGAATTACATTAGGGAGCTGATATGACATGTAGGATGCTTAATTAATTTAGTGATATTTAAAATTAAGTGGAAAAGAAAGTACAAGAGCTTTTAGTGAAAGGTTTGGTTCAATCTCTTAAGTCTTTTTTAAGTGCTCCAATGGAGTGCATTCGTTAAGGAACATGAACCTTGATAACATTGGATGAGCTACACACTATTGTTATTCACATTACAATAGCTTTCCAAGCTCATATAACATGCCCTTGTTGATTTGAAATACTTTGTGGCCCTCGCGAGCCACCTTCTGACACAGGTGTATGTCTAAAACTGCAAAAATCTATATGAGCATGAAACTAGAGACAATGAACATGAAACTAAAGACAAAATTATGGAAGGAGGATTATACCCTCAAAATTTACATTTTCAATGTCACGGCATGCTTATGCTTGCTTAAAACTATGAAGTGCCTTATTAAACTGTCCTTCAGCTTATGATTGAACTTAAGCTTGTTGGCCAACCTGAATCTGGTCAACACTGTAGATGTGGAAAGTGGTTTTGTACTAACATTGCAACAACTAACCAGAACACATTGCAATTGGGTTTAAATGAATACAACTCAATAAATTAGAATGAATTTCATATAAATTACTACTCTTCAAATACTTGGGAAAGTTGGTTTAAGTGTGATAATATTTTGTCGCAATTTAGGGAACAATCGTCAGTAACTGATGTCAAATACTTGGGAAAGGGTGGTTTAGGAGTGATAAAATTTTTGTTGCAATTCAGGGGACAATTGTCAGAAACAGACAATGTAGAACAAGTCTGGACAGAAAGGTGAAGTAGAACCAGAGAAATCAGCATGAATAGAGAACATCAACCAGAATGGCAGCACTCTTTAGTTGGCAAGACCAGAACCATAGCAGTGCATTTTAAAAATTGTTAGATATTGTGAAATAAATTGCACGATGCTGCTCATCTTCTTCAGGGCTTGAAAAACTTTGCTTGCTTTTTCCCGAATTCACTAGGGATGGTTGGGAAACTTCCCTCCTTCCTTGAAACCCTAATGTGATCACAACACCTTGCAAAACCGTAAAAACTGAAGGGAGTTAATGGGGTTTGTGTCATTACACCATTATTATTAAGCACCTAGGAATTTTAAACAGTTTGGAAAGCAACCCACCAAATATAATGCAGTTTAGCAGGCACTCCAATGCAATGCAAGAGTCCCAATCCTTATCACTTTCAATTCTCTAATTAATGCAACAAGTAAATTCTAGACGTTCTTCTCTAAATGCTTGAAATTTTCTTTTGGCGTGGGGATGCTCTTGCAATCAACGAATTCCGTACTTTTTACAACTTCAATGGATGTCTATGATTGTGTGCTTGATTGGTCTAAATCACTTATGTATTTATAAACCTATTGAATTCAAATTAGAACCATATTAAGGTGCATGCTGACACACAGTAGGTGGGCAAAGCTGACAAAGTAGGGCCAGAAACCTCGGGGACCCAAAACATGACACAGAACTTCAGAAAAGCGGGGGAGAGAAAATCAGCAAGAAGAGAGAAAAGAGGCAGCAAAGAAAAAAACAATGGAAATCAAAGGAGAATAGAGAGGAGCATGTTCAAAGTCAAACTACACGAGGAACATGCATCAATAAGAGCCTAATCTGGACAGACAAGTACACTATAACCATAGCAAATAACTAGTCCAATAGTAAAATTAAGTGTCTACAAACACATGTCCAAACTGGTTGTCTAAAGCCAGGGACAAAATGTGGGAATGATTGCCCCAATTAATGTGCATTTTCTCACGTGTTTACAAGTTGATTGAGTAAAAAAATTCAGCCCCGTGTTTCAATCTTATCTAGTGACTTGATGCTAAAATTTTGTTTTTCTGTTTTAAAGTGGACTTTACATCTTTAGCATTAGGCAAGAAGAATTTTATAGGCATCAACTCCAAAGACAGATTTAAATAGGCAGCAACTTGAGCATCTATTTCAATATCAGCATCAAAATTATTAGAGTAGAAGACTTGATGTCGATATCAGCATCAAAATTATAAAGAGGAGAAGACTTGATGCCCCACTGGAAAGATTTATGCAGGCTCGTTAATGTCCAGTGCTGCACAATTCTTAAGCTTAGAGGTGAGGGCAGATGTTAGCCCCTTTTGTTATTATTGTGGTTTTATATAGATTTAGATTTATAGTTGCAGGTATTACTATAGTTGGATCTGTTATTAAGTTACTGTGGACTCATTACAGTGTGGATATCATACCTCACTTCAGTGAACACTATATATGTATCCAAATTGCATATATCAAGATAATACTATTACATTCGATTGTATTATGTGATTATGCTCATTGTGATTGCATGTTCTCTCTTTGTGCTTAATCCCCTAATGTTCCTCTACACGTTGACATGCAAAAGATATTGTACTGCCAAGTCATTATTGGATTCCCATTTTGGCCACCTATTGTGTTTTGCACTTTCATTCTTTAATGGACATTGTTCATGCTCTCCTTGAATGATGCCAATTACTGTGATATCTTCCAAGGAGTTGTGAAGACCTGTAACAAGATGTTCATCACGAAACCAGTCAATTGCGAACAAAGCTTCATAGCCTGAGTGCCATACAGGTTGTTCTATCAATTATCAAGTAAAGCCATTAAAACTATTGAATTACTGGTTGACTGCATGGTAAGGCGAGTACACCTCCAGACCCCTATTGAAAGCCCCTGTCTTCCTACTAAATTGAGGGTGAGAGCCATTTCCTAAAGGATATAGTGCCAACAAGTTTAAAACTTGCTAAAATACTTAGCAGCACTGTAACTTACATTGTATTTCGCCATCTTAAGCAACTTATGGATGGTTTTCATGAAGCAGACAGCAACTTGAGTAGCCTTGTAAGTTGAATTTACATTCCCAGAAGCAGCATATTTAGTGAAACGATTGTCAGATGAAAATATCCCAACATTTACCCACTTTTAGTTGCAATAATTAGGAGTTATTTGTAGCCTCATGTTTTACCTGCTGTCATACACTATATTCAGGTTCAAGCTATGCTAGTTTCCATACCATGTCAAAAGAAATTCTTCATCTTAAAATGTCTTCAGAAATCAACCACTCCTCAAAGAATGTACAATGAGATCCTTTCAAAATCTTCGGTCAAACTTAAGGTTTAGGGTTTACAATTGTGTCCCTATACCAAAACCAATGATCTTGCAAGAGATACCCTATCATTGTCCATTAAGAGCATCCTCATCTGTTAAAAAAATGTTTCCAGCTTTCCTTCTTTTCATATTCAGCTAATTTTGTTTCTTCTTCACCATTAACTGCCGAGATAACATGTCTCCTAGAAAATGTTGGCATCCTTGACAAGGCAACAATTAATAGTGGCATTAATTATTCACAATTAGTTTTTCATTGGCGATAAATCATGCACTGAAATGATATTACTTAAATATGAATCACATGCATGTCTCCAAACAGTTCCTGGTCAGAAACAGGCAATTTTTTTTTCAGTTATGTTAAACTCCTGCTCTCGTAAATAATTAGCATATCTTCTAAAATGATTACAGCCTGCATATCCTCTTTACTTTCAGTTTAATCCAAGTTTATTTTTCTTCATCAAATTGGTGAGCAAGGTGGTCACACTAATGAATTCTTTCACAAAAATGCCTGTAATAGTTGCACAGGTCAAAATATCCTATAAAATGGGTACTACTCTTAACATAAGTCTACTCGAGAGCTGCTTTGATATTTTTGGATTCCACTTGCATGCCCTCAGCAATAATTATGTGCCCTAAGTACTCAACTTTGTGGCCCTATAATTGCTCTTCGACTTTTGGTCAATAGCTTGTCACAGTCCTGACCAAGCCTCCACAACAAAAAAAAAGACATTAGCTGCATATTCAAACTGCTGGAGGGTGTAGGATTTATTAAGTTTCTAGAGGGAGACATTTATTTTTTATTTTTGGAAATTAATGTTTTGTTTTCGTTTTTGATTTTTCAGATTCCACAGGATAGCCTCAGATCTAAGACAAGATGAGGAATATAATCCATCACATACTTTGATATAACTTGATGAGGGGTTAAGAGATAAGATGCAAAACGTTAACCTTTTAAAATGGGCATAGTTATGTCGGAGAGATGAAAACTCTCAGTGCAGAATCATTCCTGTAGAACTACCTTTACCACAGCTTCAAAACATGCAATGTCTCCATGATTATTCAGCTCTAACAAAATATACAATAGCCAGATTATGCTTACAAGGAGGGAGTGCCCATATTATAGGCTAACAACAAGTTATCCTCAACTAGAAAATAGGGTGGAGAGCTAATATTAGGGAACACTACAAATCCCTAAAATCATGCTCAAGCCACCTACGTGAGAATAAAATAGCAAGTTGTTAATAAAATAACTATACTCCCAAAATAAGCTTATCTCAAGTGAGTGGTGTGAACATGACTAAAACTAAGTAGGTTGGAAATAATCCTAAACCACTTAGCAGTGTGAACACATCAACTCCAACACCCTCCTATAAGTGCAAAATTGGGAGTGAAAAATGAGAAAAGCTAGGAGACAGATCCAAATATGAGTCCCGACAACAAGGCCTAATAAGGTACCCATTTACAATAACTAGGGAAAAAAGAGTTACCATGGATGAAAAAAATCACCGCAAGGTACCCAAAACCAGTAAAAGAAACAACAAAGTAGAGAGCAAAATCTTGTTGCAAGGCATCCCAAGAAGCACGGCTAATGCTCAAAAAACTTGTACTCTGCTGAAGAAGTTTGGCCTGCACTATGGTTTGGATCCACTGTTCGATCACAAAACTCAAAATCAACTGACACTGTGATACAACAGAATAGCTCCATGCAAGGAGATTATCAATGGAGTCTTTGACACTGTAATTCAACAAAATAGCTACCCTTCAGAAGGAGAACAAACTCAAAATCTAACTGAAGGAAGCTATCAGAGGTGATGTTGATAGTGCAAAAAATAACAAAACATAATTGATCTATCTAAAAACGGCGAGCCTCAAACCAAGAACCAAGGAAAGGACATGAGACTCGAAAGCAGAATCAACACCACACCCTCCCATACTACTGAATGGGTGGAGTGACGCTACAAATTTGTATGAGTTGCCAAACCAACTCTCGAACACTGACAAATTGATACTGGGTTTCACCAGACTAGCTACACTTTAGAAGGAGCACCAACTCAAATACAATTTGAAGGAGACTATCAACATGCCTAAAAGGTGTTGAAAATACAGATACAAAATCTCTCAAAAAACAAGAGATACTACACCGCTAAAGAAAATAGCTCAAAAACAAGGAGCATTACAATGCAAGAGGAGAAGAAAGTGGAGCAAGAAGCTGAATGGTGGAGGAGCCATGCCTGTAGAGTCCTCTCAATGAATGCACTATGTCTAGCTTTGGACGAATATTATGCCTAGCTCCGGACCAAATATATGGGAGCTCGGTCGGAAGCAAGTGAGCTGGAATGGGCCCGACCAGGCGAGCTGGAGGGAAAGCTCTTGACGAGTTGAGGGTGAGTCGGTGTGGAAGACACGATGTAACTCGAACTCACAACCTCCAAGGTGAGTCTCCATGGCTTTAACCATTGTGCCAAGTTAACTTCACATACAATGAATTGGAAGTTGTAAAATTTATATTTTCTCGTGAAATGAGAAAATATTTAAAAAAGGACTTTAACCCTAATCCATTGAGCTGCAAAAGAACCCGTTGCCAAACTATCGAGGCATCATAGTGCTACTACTGACAAACCACCAAATTGCCACCAAGCCAAGACTTATGACCACTGAGCAGTGAGACTGGAGTTGGATAGGTTATTGATGTGATCGATGTGAAGACAACTGAGCTAATAGGAGGGAGAACTGACCCATCATCTGACCCAAGAACCACACAGCCGAGTTGGATGTGCCCGATCCGGGCCTTCAAATAGGAGAGCTCAGTTGACACCAAGAAAAATCCAAGCTAGGCCAAAAACATCAATTCTGATTAGTGAGAATGACACTGGGGGCGGTCATGAAGGAACAAACCGATGCTGCTAATTATGCAAATATAGACAAAGCAGGCCCAAACCAAAGGCTAATCAACAAGAAATCCATGCCCAACAAATAAAAGCAGCGCTTAGCAATATTAAGAGGCTTTGATAGAGGCAACGCTGGCTGATAGCTCCACTCACAAGAAAATGCAGACACGACCCAACACAGCCGGCCACATAAAAACAACACATGCGTAGATCCGAAATCAGTCAACTGCCAGCTGGAAGCTATTTATACAATGTGGCTGACAAGAAATCTACTCCCGTGTTAACACGCCCAACAGGAAATAAAAATAGTGCCCAGCACATAAAAACACCTCCAACGCCTGTGCCTAATAAAGACAATGTTTTTGCTTGCAACCGATATGGAGTGGATCGATGCAACAAAGGATCCGAGCTCTGTGATAATCTTCTTCCCAGTTTTTCAATAAGATTTGCACTCAGCACTGAAAATAACAGCATTAGCACCAATTAAAAAATCAGCACCCTCAAAAAGAATTAAAGAAAGCCGATAATTTTATGGCTGAAGGCCAAATGCTGCGTAGAGAGAGTAGCTAAATAATGAATCCTCAGTAATCATATGGCCATTTGAAAGTATAATTTCTTCAATTCAAAGTAATAGTTTATGCAACTATTGTGCAAACTGAATGTTGCAAAATACCAAAACTGATCCACAACTATTGCATGACCTATGGGAAAAACTCTGCAGATAGAGTGGCGGGAAATGGCTGCTGGGACAGCACTGATACCAGGTCGGAGAGATGAAAACTCTCAGGCTCTCAGCCCAGGATCACTCCTGCAGAACTACCATTACCACAACTTCAAAACATGCAAGCTTAGACATATGCACAACAGAAATATTAAGCCTTTAATGGAACAAACAATGTCTCCATGATTATTCAGCTCTAACAAAATATACAATAGTCGGATTATGCTTACAAGGAGGGAGTGCCCATATTATAGGCTAACAACAAGTTATCCTCAACTAGAAAATAGGGTGGAGAGCTAATATTAGGGAACACTATAAATCCCTAAAATAGCAAGTTGTTAATAAAACAACTATACTCCCAAAATAAGCTTATCTCAAGTGAGTGGTGTGAACATGGCTAAAACTAAGTAGGTTGGAAAATATCCTAAACCACTTAGCAGTGTGAACATGTCAACTCCAACAAGTTAATCCAGAAGATATTTTACGCAATTAGAATCACTTGAAAATCTGGAAAACTTAACAAGTAATACTAGTTAGAGCAAGAAAAGGTGGATGACATTATTTAATTATTAATATTGGTTGAAAATTATAACCTCATTATAATATCATCATCACATTTATAATGAATTTTCTAAATTTTCAATTATAAACATGCCTGTTTTCTCTTACCTGGCCGACATAGTAATGATAACATTTTTTACAGTTGTACTGCTGACAGGGCCATCTTGGGCCACAAAACCTCTAAAAACCCCATTTAATGCATAATGATACACATTAAATGCACTGTGAGAAATTGCTCTTCAGCAATGACCTTATTACAGAACAGGGAATTTGGGGGAATACTGTACTTCCGGCATCTGTCATTTACCTGGAACTGACCATCACCCTTTGTTTGATCATTTTAGTATTTGTTTGGGCAAAATCATGTACTGTTTGACCAGAATTTGCTGCTTGTGACAAGATTTCTTGTCGTTGACCATTGATTTTTGACGGGTATAAGATCTAACTATTTTTACAAGGTAAATTGGCCATTTACCTTGTTTAGTTGTTGTACATCGTTTCATGCTAAATGTCAAATGCTGTTCGACTGTTGTACCTGAACTGGTAAAGGAATAATATTTAAATTATAAATGGAGATGAAGATGGCAAAAATACCTTATTAATAGGTGAGTTGAAGATGACTAGGGCATTGATCAATCCGAATGTCATATGACTAGAACTTCACAATGCCCTGCACGGGCGTGAAAATCTAATTGTGCCCTAAGCAGTAAGCACAAATTGATATTTGAAAAGTATGTGGAGCTTTACAATTCCTCTACCAACTTCCTAGTCAATGACCCAACAGTGGAATATCTATTTTTAATAATATGCTTGTTTTAGTGCCCATAATAAAAATGCACAAGATTGCAAAAACTTGCACTCAACTAACACAGTTACAGTACAGGAACAGGAAATACAATAAAAAAGCCAAAAGGAAAAACCCTTGCAAACAAATGATTTCAAAAATAACAAAATGTAGGTAAAAGCCACATTATTGGTTCTTCAAAATATGCTGAAGAGTGATCAAATGTTACTAACCAAAGCGTGGATAGAAACAAAATTGCATAGTGTATCAACTATTGTGCTAGTATGGTTAACTTTTCTATCGTAGTTGATTTATCAACTAATTCAAATATTGAGCGAACTACACCCAAATCAGGCTTCTCTAGAGAGGAGTTTAAGGTTTTTTCTCTATGTTGCTAGTAAATGGAAACGGGTCTGAAATGCGGAAACACTAATTTTCAATGTACCCTTGGGTACGAAATCGCATGGAAATGTCTGTACAATATATTATTAAAAATATAAATATATGTAAAAAATGCACAATACTCATTTTTTGTCCACAAAAGATAAAAGTAAAAACACGTAATATATATAGTATTCGTTAAAGTTCAAAACATCCAACATGCTTAAAATTTCACATGTACATCAACATGGAATGAGAATGTTTTGTAATCAAATGTATGTTTATAGTGTGTTTTGCAATTTTAGAGTTTTCTTTTTAGGGTTATGAGATAGTTTTTTGAGTGTTTTTTAATTTTTTGCAGTTTTCTGGTGACCTTTGCTGCCAGAAATGAGCTGAAACGCCTCAGCAAGTCTGCCATTTCTGGTATGTAACCAGGACCATCCAACATTTGGTGGTTTTTCCATACCATTTCTGGTATTGGAAATGTCTGGATGCCGATACGGGGCCCTAAGGCGTCTCTGTGCAACGTAGTTTTTCCTTAAATGTATTTGTCCCCTGCTAGGACATTTAATATCAGACAATCCCAATTGTTCTATGGACCAACATTATTAACCACAAGATGAATGCCCATCTAATAACTTTGGACTTGCATCAATTACATTTTTTAGATTGGATGTAAAATAGCCTGCCTTCTGGACTTATGTTATTTAAACATGTTTTACCTAATAAGTTTGGTGATTTGTGACTTATTTTGGGGTGTTATTTGACTATGTATGTATGTCTAAGTTTAAGTACTGTTTGATTTTTGCAGTTCTGCAGATTCATCACGTGCATCTCTCCATGTGCATTTTGCAAGTTTCAAGGATGATGAAAACAATATTATAGTTCAAAAAGAAGAAGCCCTTGGCTGCCTCCGTGTGCGTTCCAAAGATTTATCAGCTGGGGAATGCCTGCAGGTGAAAGAGGGAGAAACAGTTATTGCTCTACAAAAGACTCGTTCAGGAAGGCATTATTTCTTTGATGCAGAGGTGGAAAAGGTGTGCTTCTGTTTCAAGAAACCAACCTTCTAGTAAAGATAGGTTACAGTAAAGACAACCAGACAAATTTGTCTTATATCTCTAGTATTAATAGGAATTCCCGACGGTGAAAGTTGTTTGTCTATTGCCAAAGTTCTTTTGAAAAAGCTAAAACAGATGGTTATGATTCAACAGTTGATGGGCAAACTGTACGTGGTTTAGACTGTGACAGTTTATAGACAAACTGCACGTGGTTTAGACTGTGACAGTTTATAGACAAACTGGACATGGTTTAGATTGTCATTAATTTTCTTCAGTAAGATACATAAGCTCAAATGCACTGTGATTTTGATTTTGTGCAGGTAAAGAGGTGGAGGCATTCAAATAAAGTGTTCTGCAGGTGCACTTTTGAGATCAGGTGGCTTGAAAGTGAATTGAAAGGAGAGAGAATGACAGTTCCGGCAAGCTCAATTAAACGTTTGGTTCAAGAAAGCATTGCAGACCATCCCATTGTTTCTGCTTTTTTGAAGCAGTGAAATCTGCTAAGCACCGCCCTTTGTCACCAGAGCTGATAGGAAGTTTTCCCGAAGACAGTGATAATGAGATTGACATTCATGCTAGGCTTGAGCAGCAGATTGAAGAAATTACGAAGTTGGCAGGTCCAAGGAAAATGCCTCCACCGAGGACACATTGTGTAAGCATATAAGGGGTAATACATGTTAGAAACTGGACTTGCAATGTAGCAAATACATGTACAATAAGGACTTAAAACTTTGTGCCATGGATCAAATGCTCATTTTTAGTCAGACAACCAAAAAAGCATTGGCTGAAATTGCAATAGTATTGGTAATATCTAGAAATTGATTAAGTGGGAAATGATTTTACTATCCAAATTCCAGACCTTAAATATGGTTAATTTTTGTGTAGCCAAAGAAATCTTGTCCTCCATCCTAAAGTAAAATATTAAAAGGAAACAGTGCATTCCTCACTAATGACAGTTTATATGCCGCTTTTGTTAGGTTTTTACATATTTTCTTACATTTTCAGGGTTTCTTGACACTGCATATGAGTTACTGGAAGGAGATAAATGATTTGTTCTAGTCAGTTGTGTGGGGAACAGAAAATTATATGTTCCATACTGACAATTTTTTGTTGCTGTTTTTTCTGGATACAGATTTGTTCTAGTCAGTTGTGTAGGGAACAGAAAATTATTAGTTCCACACTCACAATTTTTTGTTGCTGTTTTTTCTGGATACAGATTATAGTAAACAGAGTCATGAGAATGTCAATGCTTCAGCTGAATGCACTTGGTCCAATAAAGATGGCAACAGATATGTGCCTCCTCGCAAATCTAGGAGGAAGAAAAATATTGTAAGCTCAGAAAAGTTTCCGAAAGATCCCATCACTGTAAATGTTGCTGCTTTATTACACTTGGAAAAGAGGCCTCGATTAAGCCCCCTTGCTGCACGTGCAGCCTTGGCTGCTACTGTATGGGATTCACCTCTTGGTAAACAGAGGATGGATGATCTAAAAATTGTTCTTGAGCGAAATGATCAGGATTATTTTGGTCCAATGGTCCAAAGTAAACATCACAAAAAGGCAAGAAGGTTCCTAAGATTGCTATATCTATTGCTCAAGAGAAGTCCTCAAAACATTCCAGCAGTAGCAAGAACTACACAAATCAAGTTCACCATGGTCGCAAAAACACGAAAGACTCGCAGACTGTTTCCTCAGATTATTCCAGGTTGCGAATAACACCAAAGCAAGAAGGTTCATCAGACAATGTATCCACCGCAAAAGAATCTTCTGCAATGACAGATATAAATGTTCCGTCAACTCAACAAAGGATACGAAAGAGGCAGAGAGAGGCTAGCAAGGAGGTAAATTCTACAAGATCAAGGAATAAACATTTAGGTGTTGCTCCAACTCGTTCCTCTCCAAGGTTCCGTGTTGGTTCTGTATCAGATAAAGAGGAAACATCTGGAAGTATGCACGGTAGAGAGACTCAAAAGAATGAACCAACGGTAACTGAGAATGCTCGAAGAAAGACTAATGGATCTTCTGCTGCAACTTCAGTCAATGGCAGAAAGCAAAAAACGGTAATGCCAAATCTGAACGCTAATGCTAGTCACAAGATCACGCCTGTGCATTTCGTTGCTATCCATCAAATCATACAAAAATGTTTTCTGTTCATGAAAAATTGATATCGTGATTTATGTTCCCACCTAAAACGATGGAATATATTTATAGAATTTGATACATTTATAAACAAGCTAGTCCAACAGACTTGGGTCTTATGCTTCCCTGAAGGACCACTTGAAGGTCTGACAAAAAAGACATGAAAGTTAGCTTGAGCCAGCGTATGCAGCTTTAAACATATTGATATAATGAATGTCTGCATTAAACATCATGCCAATTATTTGGCGGGTTAGCGGTTTTAATGCTTTGAAGTAAATTTCTTGGCTAGAATGCCTCAACACATTTTTGTTTGTAGACAGTTTATTATCAATTTAATGGGACATCTGTAGTTGTTCAGGGATTTTGCAAAGTGCTAACCATGCAGATCAGTTTTATAATAGGGCACTGCAAAAGTTATGCAAGCAATGAGAATTTTTGTGTTTTTAAGCTTTTTTTATCAATCATTGCAAAGTACAAATTTTAATAGTAATTTATGATGATGTCAATTTTTCTTTTTGTGCAAAATTGTAAATTCAAGTTTGCAAGGTTCTGCCTGGCTAGTTTTTATCGTCTTTGCAGTTATTTAGATGACTAATTGCATTTGATTGTCTATGTTGCAACAGGAAAAAGAAGCCACCTGACCTCGATGAACAAGAACCTGAAAGCACGACCGTGTCTGTAAATCCTTTGCAAGGCAGAAGCATGTTGTGTAACAATGACACCGAGCATTATCAAAAATCAGTAAAAACCCACAAGAAAATGGTTATAATCATAGCAAACAGAATGACAAGGCAGCATCAGTTGAACAAGCAAAGAGCAAACATTTGCTGACTGATGATTGCACAGAAAATACTAATGGAGCAATTACAGAAGGCTCAAAGGATGGTGGTTATGACAATTGCGCATTGGATAAAGCATCATTGGAGGCAAAGAAGAAGAAAAGACGAAAGATCTCAACTTCTAACCACGTTGAACACCGATCTTCGACAAATGATTCCGCTGAGAATTCCCTAGGAACTGTTGAAGAAAGACTCCACAGCGAAAGGTCTTCTAAAGTGCTCACACCAAAAGTAAAAAGGTCAAAGAAAAACATAAGTTCTGCTCACCTGGAAAGTTCTGACGGAGGAGATGAAAGTAGACAACAGTCTCCAAGCAGGTCTTCTAAAGTGCTAACATCAGGAGTAAAAGGTCAAAGAAGGACATAAGTCCTGCCCACCTGGAAAATTCTGATGCAGGAGATGAAAGAAGACAACAGTCTGCAGGCAGGAAAAAGGTTTTCTTGGAGGAAGGTAATTTAATGGACACTATATATACCACCCTCTTAAATTGATATCATCCCTTAGAAGATAACATCTTAAGAGTAAAATTTAATATGCTAATTTTGCAGGTGAATATTCGAGAAAAGGCAGAGCCGGTTCTGATAAGAACCTGAAAGCACAGCTACAAGTTAGCCCTGAAATGAAACATCGTACATCTAGAGATGTAATACAGGGATCACCTGGTGTTCAGTTTCTCCCACGTACTCGTTCGCAGAAAAACCAAACCGGACACAGCACTAACTGAATTCTGGGGACACGGACCTGTATTTCTCAACTATAAGAAGTAAATCGGCACAGAAGGAAAGAACAGTCAGACCCCACGAGTGCATAAGTTGTGAGATCATAATAGACCCTTCGCAGGTGTGATATTGATTTTTGCCAGTCTCAACAGCTGTTTTTCTAGTCAGCATATCAATGCCAAACATATGTATGTATGCTTGATTTTGAGACAGGTAAAAGGTAAAAGTAAAGTCAGGATAGTAGTCTAAGCAATCTGGAGTTCACAGAAATTCTTACATCCGTGGTTAGAGCTGTAGCTGATTGATGTCAGCGAGGCAATAGTAGAGGGAGCAGAAATTTCCATCTTCAGCAAATCTGAAAACTAATCCAGGGTGGTAGGTTGTTATACAGAGACAGCAAAGCTGTTGGGTGTCATCTGATAGCATCAAAGAATTGACGGTCAAATGATACCATAATTGTTATGTTCTCTAAATGAAATCCTCCTTACAACCAAGAGTAATGGTGTCAGTAGACTGTTCAGTCAATGCAAATATGATTGTTTTAGGTTTGTTGCCATGTAAATTTGAATGCTTTTATCCCGACTTAAAGAACTCTGATGTTCAGTTAAGAGGATGGCTTTTATCAATCCGAGTTTATGAGAAAAGGCGCGGTTCCTTTTATACATGCAATCCATTTGCATGTGCACATGTAAGGGGCCACTATTCTAATTCTTGTGGGAATAAATCGTTACTGAAGAATGTCATAATGAAAGAATATTAGCATTACATGTAACTGACCTTGTATGTACAGAATCGTGTTGAAAAGCATAGACCAGCTACGACACAGACCGTGGAGGGTTTGCTCAGGTAATTCGTCAATTGGTTGATGAGCCTCCAGCCACCTTAACTGCAAAAATAATTAGCTGATAGTAGCATGAATAATGTAACATGGATAACCCTCATAAACTACATTGCTGAATGCTTGGTTTGGGCATATGCATAAACTAACCTCTGCACGATAGGTGCCGCGGCCCCATGCAATTATTCAGAGCATATCCAATCTGTCAACTCAGTTGCTTTCAATATTCTAGCAGTAAAGGAAGCCCTCGCTTTCTTGTTATCAACGGGGAAATGTTGACAAAATAATCGTCGGTCAATGACAATCTACTCCCGGCAATAATAGGAAAATCAAAGATGATTTTTTTAAAATTAGGGGAAGGAGCTAGATATCGTCAATCATAATGTGAGAGCCACTTGACAATTATAAAAAAAAAAAAAAAAAATACCCTTTTAGAGAGCATGATTTTTTTAATATACAGATTTTCTTTCAAAATTTTTGAGTATGTGGAGAATATATTTTTAAGGGATTTAAAATAAGTATTTTTGAATACAAAGGAATTTAAGGCAACCCATTAGTTGAGAATAAAATCACCTTTTATGGGTTGTTTATGTGTCATCATTTCATTGGTTCATTTATTGATGTGACTTGACGTGGCTTGATTTATTGGCGAGAATATATTTCATTTTTAACTTTAATTCAAACAACTATTGGTACTTTGTTTCACATAACTACTCACGGTCATTGGGTCATTCGCGGTCATTGGCTCCTTTCCCTATGAGGAATCATTACATTTTATATTTTTAAGCCGAGTCTTCCGGTTTACGTAAGTTTTAGTCTGGCGTGAGGAAGGGATCACCAGGTGCACAAGTTTCATATTGCCTTCATACAATTGGAGCCTAGGTTTCATATCACCTTCGTACAATTGGTGCACACTCAGGGACGTTGGTCGGACTACTTCCGTAGCACGTAGGGACTCCGGTTAGACTACTCCTCACGTTCGGACTTGCCAATGGGGTTTGAACCTTGGACCTCCTCTTAGTAAACGCCCGGTATTTACCAATCAGCTAAGACCCCATTGACTAAAATCAAAGATTATTTATACATTGGCAATGCAAGACGACCATCAATTTCATTATTATTGTTTTAAACGAAGCTTAAATATTTCTATCCTTTATGTTGACTTGAAAGCTTCCATGTATATGGAGAAATGGTGAATATAGTTCATCAATTTAGGTTTCTCACTCTCTAGCCTCTCTCCATTGGCAAAGATTTTAGTGAGTATAATGCCCAATATATTAGTTATGTATTACAATTATTATCAACTTGACATTGAATTCAACTCTTTATTTATGCTAATAGCATGGGGTTATCAATGTGATACTTTATTTATGCCGATAATGCAGAAAATACCCAAAACTTGAATAAGTAGGGATTACTTGATAGATGCGCTAACAATCACAATGTCGGTGGGATGATCGAATCGTGGACAATGTGAAAATGATCCTCCTTTCGCCAAGTGAAAATACCTGTATGCAAAGACAACTAGACAAGAAGATATTAGATAAATATGATAACGAGTTGCTCGGCAAAGGCCGATCCTAAGAATCCAAAGGGACTTCCTTGAAGGGTGTCAACTCGTTTGATACAATTAAGTTATTTTGATAATATAGATGATAACAAAGCTAGAATTCAAGAGGGATAGTAAGACCATGTTCAGCTTCGTAAGTGGCCCAAGCTAGGGCGGTGGCAAGTTCGAAGTCATTGAAGTAGTCATACAAGAACTCTGCAGTTGCTTTTGCTCTTCTCGGATGATTTCAATATGATCTTCAATGTCTTCAATGTTTGGTGTGAATGTGATAGTGCAAATGGCAAGTTCGTGGAGGATATCAAATTGTTCCCACACAAACGATGTTGGATGATTGGAAACAAACATGCTTGCAAACAATTGATTAACCTAGAACCGACTAAAAAAAGATGATAAATAAGGAATAATGATAAAAATGATTATTTTGATAGAGATCGCTTATGATGCATAGGAATCGTGGGCGATTGAAAGGATTGTTGATGATTGCAACAATCGTTGGCGATTGTTGTAAAAAGTTGGTATTTTGATAAAATGCTAAATTCACAAAAAACGAAGACTAGAATGATTGATTTAACTTTGTATCTGATGTGTATGTAAAACATAAACACAAAGAGATGATATGCTTACCTTGGACGTGAAAGTGGACTGATAATGTTGTGAAGGCTTACAAGAGCTTGTGGAGTGTTTTGATGATGTGACAGAGGTCTTGATGATATCTCGGATACATGTAGTAGAATTGTCTAGTTTCTTGGAGCAATAGAGCTTTGCTACAATGGTTTTGGATCTCAAATAAGAGCTCTAAAGCTCTATTTGTAATTGTTGACGATTTGTTAGGATCACCGAGGATCCAAAAAGTTGGGGAAAGTCACTTGGAAGTAATTTTAACCACCTCCAAGTTAGTCTTTCACGGGTGTGGGTGTGAGGTGAGGAGGTTGGAATGTTTGGGGAGTTGGGTAATGAGGGTAAAAATGGGTTTAGATGGGTTAGGGGTGGTTTGGGAGGTTTTAAGTAGGTTAAGGTAGGTAAGTAAAGTTTACGGGGTGGGTTGGGGTGAGGGGGTGTGGGGAGGGGACGTACGAGGGAGGGAGGTGAGGGGGTGTAAAAATGTGATTTTGTAATGTAATTACTTGTATAAATCTGATTATTAGCAGTAAATATAACACCAATGAACACAATATTTCAGATAAATGATCTCAATGTGCAAGAAGAATAGCTTAGCCACTTCGAGGGGGAACCTCCAAACCAGACAATAAGACTCAAATGTTGAATATGATGATCAACTACTACCTACTAACCCCTATATATATATTATTCCTATGCTATGGCCAACACCAAGGCCGACCCACTAATGAAAATATAACATATATGAAAGAGATACATAATGATAAGAAGTTATGATAGCCACAAGTCGGCTATATACATCCAATATAAGATATATGATTAAGGGCGTAGCATGCCCCTCCCCTTCAAAGCAACATTGTCCCCAATGTTGAGAAGATCTGGATGTTGCTGCAAGAAATTTGCATCCTCCCAAGTTACGTCTTCATTGTCTAGATTTTTCCACTTGATCAAATACTCAGTGATGACCCTTGTCCTCAATCGCTTAGTGCATGTCTGAAGGATGCATTCTGGTTCCAGGATGATTCTTCCCTCTTCATCAAGCTCGGGTAACACTGTTTGGGTTGATATTGTCTGTCCAATTACCTTCTTTAGGCAAGATACATGGAAGACTGATGAATTTGAGTAGCCGAGGAAGTTCCAGTTTGTATGCTACATTTCCAATCTTCTGTAACACTTGATAAGGACCATAATACTTAGGTGAAAGCTTGTTATCCTTTTTCTGTTGTTTTAAGGACATTTGCTTATATGGTTAGAATGCACAAAAACCCAATCACCGACTTCAAAATGTCTTTCACTGCGATGTTGGTCTGCCTGCTTGCTTTCATGCGGTTTTGTGACATGGCCAAATTCTCCCTGAGACTAGAAAGCACCTCTTGTTGGTGTTGAATATGTTCTTCAACTACTCAACCTTTGGTTGGACTCTCAAAGATGAAGTGATAGATGGTGGATGGTACCCATATAATGCCAAGAAAGGAGACATTTTAGATGAAGTATGAAAGGAGGTGTTATACCACCATTCTGCCAATGGTAACCATTGACCCATCTCGCTTGCTTATCTGATGTAAAACAATGAAGATATCCCTCCAAGCACTTGTTTACCACCTCTGTTTTCCCATCAGACTGGGATGATAAGAGGAACTATGAGCTAGTTGTGTGCCCAAGCATGAGAACAAGTCAGTCCAAAAATTACTAGTAAAGATAGGGTCTCGATCACTTACTATAATCTTTGGTGTCCCATGTAGCTTCTAATTGTATCCTGAAGGCCATCTACTATACTATCGACTTTCAAACAAATGGATGTGATAAAGCACAAAAATGGGCATATTTGGTGAGTCTATCCACCACCACCATGATTACATTTTTACCTTCTGATTTAGGCAATCCTGTGATGAAGTCCATGGACACCTCTTCCCACCTCTGGCTAGGAATAGATAGAGGTTGTAAAAGACCTGGGACTTAATTGTTTCACCCTTATTTTGCTGACAAACCATGCATTCTGCCACAAAATTTTGGACATCTCCTTTTAGCCCTTCCTAAAAAAAATCATGCTTGATTCAATGATAAGTCTTTAAGAAGCTAGAATGACCCCCTACTGAGAAGCATGGAGCTCAGATAGAACCCTATTTTTAAGGATTGAATTCTTACATAGATATAATCTATCTTTATACCATAAAACATCTCCTTTCCATACAAATTTTTCTGACATGCTTGGATCTTGTTGGAGATTCTGAATGAGATTTTGTGTACCTGGGTCATTTTTCCATTCAGACCTTGCATCCTCTATCCAATCCTCCTGTAATACAGATATGGCACACAACAATGCCTCTGGTAGATTCATCCTTCCGAGATAAAGCATCAACAACTACATTCTCTTTCCCTTTCTTGTATATTATCTCAAAATCATACCCCAACATTTTTGAGACCCATTTCTATTGTTCTTCTGATGATAAACGTTGCTCTAAGAAGTATTTCAAACTATCATGATCTGTCTTTACTTTGAAATGTCGTCCCATTAGATATGGTCTCCATTGCTTCACTGCATGAAGTATTGCTAACATTTCTTTCTCATAAACTGTTTAGAGATATTCTTACCTTTGAATTGGTGGCTCTCAAGGCAATGGGTCACCCTTCTTGCATGAGTACTACCCCCATACCATACCCTGAAGCATCACATTCAACAATGAATGTTTTTGAAAAATCTGGGGTGGCTAGAACTGGAGTGGTGCACATGGCCTCCTTCAACTTCTCAAAGGCCATAGTAGCTTGCTCATTCCAATGGAAAGAGTCCTTCTTCAATAAAGTTGTGAGTGGTGCTGCGATGCTGCCATAATTCCTTACAAATCTACGATAATAACTTGTAAGCCCCAAAATCCTCAGAGATTTTTTAGGTTTTTGGGAACCTTCCATTCAAGCATGGCTTTTATCTTGTTAGGATCCACTTTAACACCTTCATAAGAGACAATATGACCTAGATATTCAACCTCCTTTACACCAAAAGAACACTTAGAAGGCTTTGCATAAAGTTGATGTTGTTCAAGAGTTTCCAACACCTTATTTACATGATGCAGGTGTTCCTCCCATGTTTTACTATAGATTAATATATCATCAAAGAACACTAAAACAAACTTTCAAAGAAATGGCTTAAAGATGGAATTCATCAAGCTTTGAAATGTAGAGGGTGCATTTGTTAGTCCAAAAGGCATTACCAAGAACTCATAGTGTCCTTCATGTGTCCTGAAGGTTGTTTTATGAATATCTTCATCCCTGATTCTAATATGATGATATCCAGAATGAAGATCAAGTTTTGTAAAGTAAACAACACCATGTAACTCATCTAGCAAATCATCAATTATAGGAATAGGAAACTTATCTTTAACTGTGTACTTATTGAGTTCCCTGTAATCTGGACACATGCGCCAATTGTCATCTTTTTCCATACCATCACTACAGGAGAAGAGTAAGCACTTTGACTATGATGAATAAGTCCTACTTCTAACATCTCTTGAACTATCTTCTCAATCTCACTCTTTTGCATATAGGGGTACCTATAAGGTCTGATGTTGGGTGGTTAACTCCCTGGTACTAGCTGGATGGCATGGTCATGGTCTCTTTTCGAGGCAAACCCTTGGGCATTTCTCCAAACACCACTGAGTGCTCATCTATAACTACTTGCATATATCTACGGGGTATAAATGTATTGGAATGATGTGCTTCCAATGAAAATAGTTGTGCCACAAACCCTTCTACACCCTTTCTAAGCAATTTTTGCATCTGATGAGAACTTACCATCTGTGGGGACTTTTCTCTTAGTCCTTTTAGTTTAAAAGTCCTCCCTTCTGACTAAAATTGCATGAACAACTCTTGGAAATTCATTTCAATGGTTCCCAAGGTGGTAAGCCACTGAACTCCTAACACAATGTCTGCTCCTCCCATGGAATGGCATACATATTGCTAGTTAGCAAGTAATCTCCCATGGTGAGATTAATGTTATGGCATTTTCCTAAACAACTAACAGTTTTCCCATCAACGATCATGACTTGACATTCTGGAGCTGGATAAACAAAGCAGTTCAAGCATACCACCAACTTATGATTGATGAAATTGTGAGTACTTCCCGAATCAATCAACATGTTACCCTCTGTTTTTTTTAAGAATCCAACTACTTTGAGAGTTTGGGGAGTGCTAATACCGAAATTACATGGCATGATATTGTTGGCTAGGGATCTCCTAATTCCTCCTCTGCTCTACCTCTTCATCTTCTTCATTTTCTTCTTCTTCTTCAGTAGGTCCCTCAATGTAGAACAACTTCTTTTCAACACACTTATGTCCTGGTCCAAATTTGTTGTCACAATTAAAACATAACCCTTTGGCTCTCTTTTCTTCAATTTGTTGAGGTGTCAGTCTCACTGGCCGAGGGAATGATGGTGGAAGGGTGCTACGATCTCTGATATTACTGATAGTTTGTTTCCTACTGAAAGAAATTTTTCCTCTGCCCTACGTGCCATGATCATAGAGTCTGAAACCTTATGAGGATTAAACATACGCACCTCAGTCTCAATTTGTTCTTTAAGACCCCCAAGAAATAAGTCATTCAAATTATCTTCAGGAATATTTTCCACCCGTAAGGAAAGGTTTTGGAATTGATGGATGTAATCTTTGACTGTTCCTGTTTGTCTTAGCTTTGCTAATTGACTAAAATAATTCTCTGACACACTAGAACTATAGTGCAATTGCAACTCTTCGGTGAATATTGTCCATGTAACATTGAGGCCACTCTTTTTCCTTTGAGCACATAACCATCGATACCAAATGAATTGGTCAAGTTCAAGATACAACGATGCCATGGTAACCTTTTGTCCCGATGGAATCTGATGAAGATCAAAGAAATTCTCCATCTGGTTAATCCAATTGAGTGGATCCTTTCCATCAAACTTACGCATTTCCACTTTTGGAATCATGTTACGGCTTGCAGAGTGTTTGTATTTGGATTGGTCATGTTTGCAGATCCACCTTGGCTAGTTTGTCTATTACTTTGACCTAAAGATCCACCCTGGTTAATATGAGTATGATTGAGTTGTGGCTGATTAGGAAGGATATGATGACCCATGATATTGTAACTAAATTGGTGAATGAAATCCTCCAATCATTGTCCAATCTTTTCTACATCTTCTTTGTTGGCCACTCTACCCTCGAGGTTTCACAACTCTAACTCAAGATAGCTAACCTTATGGTCAATTGAAGTAAACCCTAACCCTGAGGACTCTGTAGATACCCCTTCTGACTCTAACTCCTCAACTATTATCTCATCCTTATCATGGGTTTTACCCGAGTGATGGGATTCTTTTTTCCTCTTGTCAAGGCCCAACCATGATGCCCCAAAATGGTAAGATTTAAGGATCAAGGTCAAAATTTAGGGTTTGGGATTTCAATAGAATTCGCCAAATTTTATAAAACTCAAAGAACAACTCAAACTAATTTTTAATCTTATTTCTGAAATGTAAATAACTTTGAAAAATTCCACAAATTGCACCCTAGGTAGCCGAATTATGAAAAAACATAAAACCGCTATAACTTTTGCAAAACAAGTCAAAAATTCTTAAAATTTGGAGGGAAGCTTACTTGACTGATTTCACCACACCACAAAAAAAAATTGCAGAAAAATTCACTACCTATTTTGAGATATGGATGAACCTTCACAATTAGGGTTTGACGCAGTGTTGGCCGAGTTCAAGCTCTGATACCACTTGTAATGTAATTACTTGTATAAATCTGATTATTAACAGAAATATAACACCAATGAACACAATATTTCAGATAAATGATCTCAATGTGCAAGAAGAATAGCTTAGCCACTTCGAGGGGGCAACCTCCAAACCAAACAATAAGACTCAAATGTTGAATATGATGATCAACTACTACCTACTAACCCCTATATATACTATTCCTATGCTATGGCCAACACCAAGGCCGACCCAC
The DNA here is from genome assembly GCA_018340775.1 of Taxus wallichiana var. yunnanensis. Taxonomy (NCBI): domain Eukaryota; kingdom Viridiplantae; phylum Streptophyta; class Pinopsida; order Cupressales; family Taxaceae; genus Taxus; species Taxus wallichiana. Next base: position 408,250,778 of record CM031242.1, read on the forward strand.
TAATGAAAATATAACATATATGAAAGAGATACATAATGATAAGAAGTTATGATAACCAGCCACAAGTCGGCTATATACATCCAATATAAGATATATGATATATATGATTTGATTCATGTGATGCCAATTTATTTTGATGTCGTTGTGTTGAGATGTTTTTGGATGATGATGTGTAAATGTGTGAATTTGATTTGATATGTTTATTTTGATATTAATATGATGTAGTGATCTTGATATACGTTTCAAAATGTATTGTGATCGTGGTTAAGGATAAATGTGGAATGTTTGCTTTTAGATTGGATTTGATACATATGTAATTTGATGGTAAATTAAAATATGTATGACCATGCACTTAAGGCCTTGTGACAAATGTTAACATAGAACTAACAATAATTAGTCATATGTAGGATCATAGATGTAGATGGGAATTTGCTTATGTACCTTCTTACAACATGAGAAGGGTTGATATGTAGTTTGTATAGGAGAGTAGATTCTCCTTTAGATGGTTTGGTAGGCTCATGCCCCAACTATATTTTGTTTGCACAAATTGATCAATGCGAGAAATTTGCTTGGATGAGAAATCTTTCCTAGGATGCTTAAAATGTTTTGCCTTTTTGAAGGTTGGTCGATGCGGAAAGCCTTTTTATAGTGATATGGGTAGCCTTCCTTCCAGAGAATGGTCTACAATTTTTTATTTTTGATATTTGATAGCCATCCTTCGTGGGATCGGTCTATATTTGATAAACAACTATCCTTCGAGGGACCAAGTATGTATTTGTTAACATGATTAATAGTCATCTTTCAAGGGATTAGTCTATATTTTTGATATTGTGCATCCGTAGATATTATTGACTTTTTATTTTCATGCTGAGGGCAGGCCTAGTAGACCATGTAAGGAGGGGAAAGATGTGTGTACAAATTACACGTGTACCCCTTAACATGTAATTAGTTGGTAGATAAAGGTAGATGCAAGTAATGATTGCGGGGTTCTATCTTGAGGAAATAAGTGTTAATAGGAGGTGAATGTTAGGAAATAAGTGTTCATAATATGAACATATGGTTTGAATATTTGTATTATTTAATATTTAAATAATACATGGGTGTGCAAATAGTTGTAATATTATTAATATGAGTAATTAGACAACTCATTATTAATAATACATTTAGAGTTGCGTGAGTGAGTTGTAATAACAACTCACGTAGCTATTTATGAGTGTGAGATATCTTGGGGATTGCTAGAGCAATTTGAGGGATGAGAGAGATACTAGGAGATAAGATAGAAGATGAAGTTTTACTCCACCTTTGTAGGAGCTCAAACATTATAAAATGTATTCTCCATCAATGTAATTGTAATCCCAAATGAATAAAATCTGAAGTATATTATTTGTGTTTTAAAAAAATTCGTATCTAGATTTGCATATATAATTTAAACAACAATAAATCAAATTAACTCATGAAATGCAAATCACAGACAATGGAGAATTTTTTAACACAAAGCACAATAATCTTATTATTGATCATTCGACATATACAAGGATGAAGGCTTACAATCATATACCTCAATAACTCCTACTAAATAGGAGTTAAGGCTAATCTGCAAATGCATAAATCTCTCCCTCAAATCTATCATGTTTATCTCCTGCTTTACTCCCAATAATATCTCACTCAACAAACCCCTATTCTATGGTGAGATAAACTCACATACACACATATATAATACTAACCTATATTATTATCAATGAGTTGTATTATCATGACAACTCTATTAATAATAATATTAAATATATATATGAGTTGTAAATACAACTCATCATTCACACTAACTCACTAATGTAATATAGGAATATTACATTTAACCATTACAAACAATAATGTGAGCACTAATCCAAGGATTATTCCTAACATTCCCCCCTTAGTGCGAACATGGATGAGTTTTGTCTAGTACCTGCTCATGATACGATGGTTTTCAAAGAGTACCATCAACTCCAACAAGTTTTCTAGTGGAACCATTAACCACTCTGTATGTGCTTTTCTAAGAGATTCACAAACTCTCAAATTGGTTTTCTAGTGGACCACCAACCACTCCATAGCAGCATACATGTTTCCCCACTCACATTTTTACATTCAAGGGAAAATACAAGAAATATCACTCATGCAGGAGCTCACTTATTACAATAATTGAACAAGAATTATCATATGTTCTTATTTGCATACCGCAAAAAATTAAACACACAACACAATTAAAAAAACATGGCCACCAAAATAGTATTGCGGCCTTGTTGATGGTGCTTGACAAGAGGTCACTAAAACGCTTCCTTCCTCTATTGCCTCCTTCCTCCATCTAATGTTGATTTAGTTACTCATAAAATTTAAAATTGGAGCTTAATTTGATCCCCCCTGAATGTAGAACAGAAAGCTTGAAAAAGTAACTGAAAATGTAGAAAAAATCTTGTTGTCAAGTGTACCACAAAGGCTGGTTGACGGTGACCAGAGTGAATTGTTGGCGAATGGAAACATAATTGTTGGCGATTAGCAAAGTTGACACTGAATGAAGTAAATCGTCGGTGATAAGAAACAAGATTGCAGGTAATTCAGTCTGTTAATCTTTAGGTAAGTCGTCATTGAATAGTTAAATCAACGACGATTGGACCAAAAATGACAATGATCGAGAGAATCTATGACAATTCTTGTGTCACGAACCCAAAATTTAGAAAATAGTGACAAAAGCTTAAAAATTCTCGGATCTGCATCTTAGAGGCCACGATTTTGTCCCCGACTCTCACAACTTGATCTCTCCTACTCGATACCTGAGGATGCTTATTCTCTAGATTTGCATATATAATTTAAATAACAATAAATAAAATTAACTCATGAAATGGAAAACATAGACAATGGAGACAAATTTTAACACAAAACACAAAAATCTTATTATTCAATCATTTGGCGTATCTGAAGATGAAGGCTTACAAATTATATAGCTCAATGAGCTCCCACTAAATAGGAGTCAAGGCTAATCTTCAAATGCACAAATATCTCCCTCAAATCTCTCATGTTTATCTCCTTGATTTACTCCCAATAATATCTCACTCAACAAACCCCTATTCTATGGTGAGATAAACTCACGTACACACATATATAATTCTAACCTATATTATTATCAATGAGTTGTATTATCATGACAACTCTATTAATAATAATATTACAAATATATATGAGTTGTAAATACAACTCATCATTCACACTAACTCACTAATGTAATATAAAAATATTACATTTAACCATTACAAACATTAATGTGAGCACTAATCCAAGGATAATTCCTAACATTATCCATGAGAAAAATGCGGTGAATAGAGCTGCAGTGCTCACCTTTAAGGTCGTGATATAGAATGATAACGACATACCACATATATCTAAATCATTACAATAGTGAATGATAGGCTAGTGGAAAAATAAAATCTTTGACATGACTAATGTCATGATGGCGAACATGATAATAGTAGAAAGGCCACAAGTGCAAGGCATTTAAAGGCTCCTTTTCAGTGTACCATCAAGGGAGGCTAAGCGATAGGCTCCCGACCCATACTTGTAAGTGATGAAATATTGACTAATCCAATTAGGGGAAAAATTTCCACGTTTACTCCTTTCCAGAGTAGTGACATTTTGATTCTCTTTGAGGACAAGATCACTAATTTTAAAGTCACAATCTTTGGCATGTTTTTATATGCTCGTTTGATGCGTTCTTGATAAACATGATGATGTTCAAGAGCTGTTGAGCGGTGTTCATTTAACAACTCAAGTTGTGTTAGACGATCTTGATGATAATCCTCATCAGAAATAAACTCCCGGAGGGGACGTGCGGAGCGATGGGATTTGAACTTCGAGGGGTGAGACTGCCTTGGAGCCATAGACTAAAGAAAATGGTGTATCACATGTGGGAGTACAGATGCTAGTTCAATAAGCCCAGAGAGCAAAAAATTTTTGGAGATGCTGATTTCTGCTTGTTTGGTTGATGGTTTTCATAAGAATTTTGTTGAGTGTTTTGTTAAAAGCTTATGATTTACCATTTTCTTGTGGATAATAAGGTGATGAAAAGCTTAGTTTGATGTTGAAAGTGTCGCATAATTTCTTCACTTCCTTATTTTTGAAAGATTTTCCATTATCAGTGATTAGTTTGTGAGGATGTCAAAGCGAGATATGATATGTTGATAGATGAAGTCGACGATTTTATTTGCTTTAGTAGAGACCAGAGGGATAACCTCTACCCATTTAGTGAAATATTTAGTAGTAGTTATGATGGAGTGGTGTCGTGATGAACGAGGGTTGATGAGACCAATGAGGTCAAGTTCCCATTGTGAGAAGGGTCATAGATCTTGAGCGGGTTATAAGGCCTGACTTGGGTTGTGAGTAAGATTGGAATGTTGTTGAACTTGACACATTTTTTGACATATGCACAACAATCCTTATTTAAGGGTGAGCCAAGAATAGCCCATTCGTAGGGCGTGTTTAGTAACAACTAGAACCATTGAAGTGTCCACCACATATGTTATCATGGAATTCTTAGATAGCTCTAGTGGATTCATGAGATTTGAGGCATCGAAGGAGGAGGCCATCAAATCCATGTTTGTAAATAATGTCACCTATGATAACGTATTGGTAGCGCGTTGAAGAAAATATCTTGTAACGTTTTATAGATAAGTCGGATGGTATTTTTGATTGTGAAAGATAGTCATAGATTTGAGTGTACCAAAGGTCTGTTTGATTGTCTTCGATGAGATTGATAGAGGGGAGTTGGTTGGTGTGAGATGGTTGTTAGAGTCTATGGACAACAAAGAACAATTTGGAATTGTTAGTTAATAGTAGAATGAGTGAGGCTAGCAAAGCTATGGTGTCTACAATATTATTAGAAGATCGTGGAACTATTTGGATGGTGTATTGATCACATGCTTCTAAGAGGAATTTAACAATGTTCTTATATTTTTGTAATTTTTCATTCTTGCATTGATAATTTCCTTTAATTTTTTTGATAACAAGTTGAGAATATCCGTAGATATCTAGGATTTGAACACCAAACATGAATGTTGATTGGAGACCCATGATGACAGATTCGTATTCGGCCACGTTATTAGTGCATTTGAAGTTTAATTTAAAGGATAGAGGGATAGGAGTCCCCAGGGAGGTATAATGATGATACCGACACCTCCCCTTCGACACTTAGATCCATCAAAGAAAAGTGTCATTTTGATAGGAGTATATTCTTGATCGATGGTGTTGATGGATTCGTTGGGAAATTGTTCATGTGGTAGTTGATTGTTAGGAAGGGGATCTTCTATGAGTTGATCAATGATGGCTTGCCCCTTGATGGATTTATGTGATATGAATTCTAGATCAAACTTAGTCATGAGCATGATCCATCGAGTGATATGGTCACTGTGGTATGGTTTAGAATGCATGGCTTTGAGAGGATTGAAACTAGTGACAATGTACATTTTATGATTAAGTAGATAGTGGTGAAGTTTGGAAGTCATGAAGTATAAGGCACAACACAACTTTTTTTCTTTGGTATAACGGGTTTCATAGTCATGAAGTGTGTTGCTTATGTAGTAAACATCATGTTCTCTACCCTGCTCATCTCGATGAGCAAGCATAACACCCATGGCATGGTCATTAATGGATATGTATAGGTTAAACGAACCCCCTCACGTGGAGGTGTGAGTAAAGGCAGTGATAGAAGGTATTGTTTGAGGTCTTCGAAATCCTTTTGATAGTTGTGATCCCATTTGAAATTTACATGTTTTCGAAGAAGATGGTGAAAGGGCTGACAACGGTCTAAAAGTTGCGAGATGAAATGGCAGATTGATTGAAGTCTACCTTGGAGGCTACAAAGTAGTTTGAGGTTAGAGGGAGGAGACATCTCGATGATGGATTTGATTTTGGTAGGGTCTACTTTAATACTCCTAATAGAAACGATAAACCCTAAAAGTTTACCGGTGAGTACACCAAACACACATTTTATGGGGTTAAGGCCTAGGAAGTACTAGATAAGGTGATTGAAAATGATGTCAAGAATGGCGAGATGGTCTGTGTGTTGTTTAGATTTTCCTCGAGGTCATCAACGTATTATTCCATGATTTTATGAATTAGATCGTAGCACGTTGATAAGTGGTCCTGCATTTTTAAGTTTTGGAGGCTACAAAGTAGTCTTGGATTTGATTTTGGAAGGGTCTACTTCAATACCCCTAATAGAAACGATAAACCCTAAAATTTTACTAGTGAGTACACCAAACACACATTTGGCGCGGTTAAGGTGTAGGAAGTACTATTTAAGGCAATTGAAAATGATGTCAAGAACAATGAGATGGTCTTTGTGTTGCTTATATTTTTCTAAGAGGTCATCAACGTAGTCTTCCACGGTTTTATGAATGAGATCATAGCATGTTGATAAGTGGTCCTTGAGTTTTTAAGTCTGAAGGGCATGATGCGGTAGCAGAAAGTCCCCAAGGAGTAATGAAGGAAGTTTTATGTCGGTTTTCGGTTGCAATAAGAATTTGATTGTAGCTAGAGAAGTTGTCCATAAGAGATAAAATTTCATGGCCAATGGTTAGGTCAACGAGCTGATCAATGTTTGGGAAAGGGATGTCGTCTTTAGGGAAGGCGAGATTGAGATCTCGGAAGTATGTGTAAATGCATAATTTGCTAAAGGCTTTAGTCACGGGTATGCTATTAGAGACCCATTGTGGATAGTCAATGGGGAAGATGAAGTCGACAAAAAGAAGGCGTTATAATTCTTCTTTGATGAGGAGGGCTACACGAGGGTGCATCCTACGTAGTTTTTTTTTTGTGAAAAGTTTGGAATTGGGGATTGTGACAATGTTGTGAACGAAGATGTTAGGGTCTATACCTAGAATGTCACTATATGACCATGTGAAGGCCTCGACTAGATTTGGAAAGGAAGGTGATGAATTCCTTCAACTCTTATGAATCGGAGATTGCCTAACCTTAATGATGTGAGGGTCTTGTGAATTCCCTATGTTGACATCGATAGTGGATTCGTTAAGGAGTGTTGATGTGTCCAGTGGCAGAGTCTTTTGAAGATAATTGTCCTTTTCCCCATATAAGATAACATGGATTGATCTTGGTGGCATTGAAGAATGTCGATGGTAGGGAATCTTACTCTACTAGTTTAGGTAATACTAGAGGAAGGGTATGAGTGTTGTTGTTAGTCCGATAAGTAAGTGGTCTTAGGTAATAGTGTTGACTTAAAAAAATTAGATGGGCTAGAGACAAAGTGTCGTTAGTGTCAATAGTGTGTTCTCGATGAAGGGGATGACTCTCGGATTACATTACAGCCTAGATGCGGTGTTTGCATGAAGGTATTTGACGATGTTTTTTTGAATCCTAACCCATATTTCTCATGAGGTTTGGGGGATTTATGAAGGAATAGGTCATGAATGCCATGTTTATATCATCCTAAGGTGAAACCTTTCTAGACACAATGATGGAGATACATTTTTCCAAAGGCTTGGTTATATAAAAAGGAAAAATTTGCTATGAATGACTTAGCATGATGTTGATTATTATGATGCGGGAAGGACGATCGATCCCTCCATAGACGATATTGGTTTTAAGATGAGGAGGGATGAAGGAGATAACATCTCCAACATTGGGTTCATATAATGGCTACTTGTTCGGCCTCCCACATGTTTTCAGCGTAGGGAGTGAATTAAGGGCTACGAGGCGATACTCCCACAACGAAAGGTATTGCATAACATCTTCAAAGGAGCTATCGTCTGGTAATTTTGATGCGGTGATAGATGAACTGGTAGAGGATTCATTACAGAATCCCAAGTTAGTCTTAGGAATGAGCACATTTTTGGGTCAATACATCATATGAAATGATTTAAAAGGGTTCAAGTCACTTAGAATGGTGAGGTTTTTACCTTCGTGTTTGCATTTTAGACAACGATGGAGGCTGGATGGGATACAATTCATAGGACATATCCAGGGTCGTCCTAACAACATGTTATATTGAAATTCTCCCTCCACAAGATAGAAAATTTCGTAAAGGATCTTGCACTTACTTTGATAGGAAAGATGACCGTCCCTAATGTGGGAGTTGATTAAAAGTGTGAGATGATATGATTGATGTTGGCACCATTTTCGATAATAATTCTCCTAATGAGAGTATCATCGATTTATGCGTTGATGAATAACGGAAGGTGTAGACACCAATTTTTGGTATTGCTCCCCCACTCTGCGTTCGCTCTTCGTATATTTTTCATTCATCTTGCTCTTCCCCTTTCGAATTCCCCTTTTCCATCCTAAATTTAATTTATCCCACCTATCATTATTTCCCATCATCTATTATTCATCCCTAATCATGTTTAGTTAATTCTAAGCACCCATTTAATGCTTACCCTCTTAAATCTCTCATGTTATCCTTTCTATGCTCTCAACCAACCCCATTTAATGTTATTACCCATCCATGGCCTTTATTTACTCCTTTTTACCTTACACCTACTCATGTACTCATCCTATGCAACCCTAATTCTCCATATCTCTTCTAAACCATAATCTCACATCGATTGGGCTCCTTGTTTTTAGTTCACCACTTTTTTCGCGCCCAAATAGATGGGTCCTCATGTCGGCGACCCATTTGGGTCGTCGTGCCGACCCTATAAAGCTGTCGCTACCCCTCCTCTCAATATGAAATTTTGGAGGCTTCAAGATTTCTTATGATCTTGCTTTCATTCCTGAGTATATTTGCAGCTACCACAACCATCTTGAGTCTTCTTGGAGATCTTGTGCTTCAAATTTGGAGATTTAGGGAGATCTCTTTCACCTTTTGCATGTTTGGCTTCTTTATTACAACATTATCATCCATATCCATCACTAACATCTTGATCGAGTTCAGCTATCGTCAGAGCTCTACCTCACCTTCTCACCTTTTGTTTTCATTTGCGGTCTTTGTGTCAACCCATCCATTTTCGGCCATCCCTAGATCAGCCTGGTCATCATCGACCCAACCCTTATCTTATCAATTTTTCTATCATCCAAATCCTCTGTCATCATCTTTTTGTTCCAACATCCATCCAACATCTAGATCTTATCTTTTTCCCTTCCTCGCCATCTCGGATCTATTCTGTCCACCCCTAGTCATCGTCGACCCATCCTAATCGTCGTCGATCCGGTCCCTCTTTTCAACCTTTACCCATAGCTCTCTATTTTTCTTGCATCATTTCTGCTTTCTAACTTGTTTTGCAAGGTTCTACCTTCACTCAAATCTAGTTCCAGCATTCAAATCAACTTTAGATCCAACTATAGGAGGTCTTATAGGCTTGTTTTTGTATTTTATTCTCTTCCCGCTAAGTCACTTTGTTGACTCGACCCTCGTAGTCTTGGGTCACCATTGACCCAGATAAGTTTTATTTATTTTGTATGCATTTATATTAGATTTGCATCTTTATCTCACATCTACCATCTCGCTTTCTTTTTTATTAAGATTACGCTACATCCAATTTATCAATATTTGATTTTATCTTATCTTTATCAAAATGAGGGTTGACATCCATCCTAGGAAGTTTTCACTTCTTGGGACTGACTTTGTCAGAAAACCCTCCCATCTTATCTACTAATCCAAACAGCTTTTTTGTTGAGTTCACTTGATTTGTAGGTCACTTAGCTCACAAGCTGAGAAGGATTTTTCATTTGTGCCTATATTTATCATCATCACATCTCGAGGTAACATAAACCCTTGCATATTTGGAATTACTTATTTTTTTTAGTAATAGTTCACTAATCTAAGTAGGAACGAGGTAATTTGGTCAACATTTTGGCACTCCAATGGGACCCACCATTTCTTAGAGAGTCTTTCATTTTTACCTTTCATTTTCATTTTCTTCTATTTGTCTTATACAAACCTCGCTTGGATCGTGTGCTTCGATTGGATTTTTCTTTCTTGTGTTTTAAGATGTGTGTGATGAAGTGTGTATGTAAAGTGTTAAACTCCCTAGTTAAACTAGATTTCCAAGTAAGAATGAAAGGGTTATTTTTAGATCCAAAACAAAATGTGTAGATTCAATGAGAACAACAAACAAGTGATGCAATGTGATAAAAGAAAGAGATGGGGAATAACAACAAGGAATACTTAGATAACGATTTTCTTTTTTATCCGAATTTTTAATTTCCCTAGCCCGGCCTTCGGCACTCGAGCTATCGTGCCTGCCTTATTCTATTCCTATTGGGCCATACGCTCCGGCCTGCCTTCCCCTATCCCTGGGACTAGACTCTATTTGCTGCGAGTGCCGATAGGCCCTTATCCCATATGGCGCCCTATCTCGACTCCGCTTATCCAACTTCTTGTTCAGAGTGCGATAGTAGACAATCCCCGGGCTTGGCCCGAGATGGATCTAATTCTATTGTGCACGAGTGTTCGGCATGAGGAGAGGAGATATCTATATACTCTATAGATCGCCCTGGCTGGACTCGCCTCGACTCTAGGGACCGATCGGAAACAAGCAGATAGAGAAGATATAGAGTGGGGGGGGCTCTCTGCCCTATTCTATCTATGTACCTATATATATTCTGTGGGCATCTATGAGGTGGAACTATTGGGATTTCATAACCCAATAGGAAAGTCAACATGCGTGTTCGCCACATTATACTTTTTTTATATTGGTATATTGGCTAAGCACTCGACTACCTTATCGTTGTGGGACTATGGAATGAGGGGGTAGGCCCCAATACTAAGTTTAGATCAATATACATCATAGATTCGTGTCTCATGTACCTTTAGGTAAATCAAGGAATTCAACTAAAATTACTTGAAACCATCCATAGATTTCCTTTTTATATGAACTCTTCAAGCTCATTTTTCATTTCTTTTCACATCTCTAATAATCAAGATAATCAAAACTTTATTGTTTGAATTTATTTCTTTAATTAAAAAATCAACATAGTTTTATTTTCTTGTTTGTTTCATGCCAATTATCACAAGATCCCAAGAAAAAAAAATGGAACAAAACATGTCATCTACCAACATTCCTATCTCCACTACCACTTCCTATGTCCACTACCACTTCCTTTCAACAAACTTCAGCACTTTCCATCCTTACCTCCATTCCTTTGATCACCTCTTCCATGGTTACTCAACCCATCATTTCTATTCCTCCTCTTCAAGAGGTTCCATTTATCCAACCTAACACTCATGTTGAAACCAATCCTTTCCTTTATCATCAATCCATTCCATCTAGACCAGCAACACCCCCTTATGCCACCTCCATCGATGCTTTTGGGCCTCCTCTCATCCCTTATGGAGTGCGGAGTTCTAGGAGCTTCTAGATGTTAATCCAGCTGCTCTTCATGACTATCTCCTTTGAAGACCATTAACCTCCTCGTTGATGGACCTCCTTTGCAACAAATCTACGCATACCATCCCAATCCCGAATCTACACAAGTTCTCACATCACAAGTTGTCATTTTCTTTCCTAAAGCTATGTATGAGCTTGCTATGGCCCAATGCAAGTGTGATCCTAATCAACCTTATTCTTCCATCCTCAATCACAAAACCACTCAATTATTCGTCCCCATTCTTCCTAATTTCCTCGTGTTAATACCACTATCACTTCTTCTATCCCCATCACCTCATCATCTACTATGGTCACTTGTGCCCCCATTCAATCATCTCAAGAATCACACTTGCTTCCTCCCATATCCAAACAACATAATTCAATATTGCCTCTTATCTCCACTTCTCATGTTCATGCCAATGTGATCACCTCACAACCTCACCCATCTGAATCAATGCAAACCCATCAACCACATCTTCATGCTACTTATCATTAAATACTTCCCACTCAACCAACTCAAATACCACCCATTACTTACATCCCAACTCATCCCATAACAAATCAATCAAATGTCCCCATTTCTCAACATCCAACTCAATCTAACCAATCTTATCACATCCCCATTTCACAACAACAACCTTTATCATAACCCATCCAATCACAACCCCTTAATTACATCCCCCCTTATCAACCACTTCCACAAACACCAACACATCCTCAAACATATAAAACTTATCAACAACACAACCCATCCACCTCTTATGCATCACAATCTCATCCTTCAAATTCACAACCCCATCCATCAAACGATCCCATGCAAATGCATTATTGAGTAGAATGGCTAATCTTGAAGCTGCAACGAACCAATCAATCCATCCATCCCCGTAAAGCCTTATCCTCCTCATTAGGAATCACCAAAAATTTCCAAGTTCAATAGCAAACAGGATCCCCAACACCATCTTCGTGCCTTTAGACACACATGCTACCTTATCATCCACGATCAAGACCTCATGCTTCATACATTCCCTATGTTGTTAGTTGTCCTGTTCTAGACTAGTATAAAGAAATCCCACAACATTCATTGTTCTCATTCATATAACTCACACACTCATTCCTAGAACACTTTTTAATCAATATTGCGTGTAATATTTCAATCATCGACCTTTATACTATTAGACAATATGAAGATGAATCTATCAAAGATTTTGTCACACGATGGCGTGACATTATCAATAAGCTATCATTCTCCCTTCCACAAACTGATCTTATTGAAATCTTCTCACATTCTTGTGCGAAACATATATCTTCCACTTTTCAAATTCAATCATTTCAAACTTTTGAAGAGGATTTTACCATAGGTCGCAAACTTGAAATCCACGCCCTTGAGCAAGGGCATCTTAAAATCTTATCACACAAGCCCAAATTTGAGTTCACTAAATCCTCCACGCATGGTGAAAAACCTAAGAACTTAGCTAATGCCATTGTGGTTAAATCATCATTTACATCCACTTCTCATATGGAGTCTCCACAATGTGCTTCTAGACCACTGCCTAACTATACCCCTCTTGGGGAATCTTATAGTTCAATATTTGACAAGTTAATGATGGTCAATATCATTTGTCTTCCTCCCATATGACCCTTTGATGAATAATGACCCAAACTAGAATGGTATTGTGAGGAACATTACTGCAAATATCACCATGTTTGCAGCCATAAAATTGAGAAGTGTCACTCCTTGAAAGACGTCGTCAAAAACTCATAGACTCTAGATGACCTCTAAGTGGACAATCCTAATGCACCACCTAATCAACCTCTTGACGTCTTCAAAAACCCTTTCCTAATCATACACCCAAAACTAAAACTCCACCTCCCATATCACAAGCACCTAATGCCCATATAATTAACATCAAAGATCAAAATCCAACACCATCACCTCATTATCTATTCCATCCATCCCTAATTCCAATTCTTCCCCTACGATCACAACTTCATCAATATATACGCCTATCATATCAACATCAACCATGACCACAACCACTATATCCCCATCAACTTTAATCACATCCACTTCTCCATCCATAACACCCACATCCTCATCCATCATATCTAGTCCTTTATCTACAACTACCTCAATGCCTTCATCTCACACATCTACACTCACTACCACATAAAACACATCTACTATTGTGACCATACCCATATCAACATCTAAATCTATGACCACATCAACACCACCACCTCTTGAATCCTCCACTATGCAAAATACATCTACAAATGACACTCTCACTACATCTGTAACTCTAATCATCCCCCATCCACCAATCCTACACTTACAAAATCAGTAACTCCTTTAGATATCATCAAGTGCATCATTCAAAACCACTTCCACCTACAATATCCTCATCTATGACATAATCCACATCATCTAATTCTATTTCTATGGACCCCTGTTTGAAATATCCATCATCCCCAAAAGGAAAATAGTCACAACTAAATACTAAGAACCTTTTCATCCCCATCAAAAAGTCTCTCACACATCCACATAAAAATTTATACCTCACCCCTCCCAAGACTAACCCTCCTAAGAAATATAGTGCCACATCATCACTCTTAGGAGCATCTCCATCCATTTTAGGGCCAGGCCCTTCATCCAAGACCCCCATTATCAAAAATACAAGTCAAAGCCATCTAATCTTTCTTCCAAATCCAGACCTTCCTTCCAAATCATCTACGCCCTCAATTGCAAAAAAGAATCCAAACCATCTAAGTCACCAATCATCAAAACTGAGACTAAGACACAATCATCCTCTTCTTCTTCACCCAAGGTAGAATCATCATCTTCTTCTTCACCCAAGGTAGAATCAAAGGCCCCTATAAAGCCTCATCAAAATAAATTATCCCTTCTACCTTCATCCACCATCCTCAAATCCACTTCACCTATGGCCTCTACTTCAAAAACTACCATTGGTCCCTACACAAAAATATTTCAACGTTTACTCCAAGCATCCACAATCACTCTTCCACTAATCAAACCATTCAATCCATGTGGTCCACGACCTTCATGGTTTGATTCCAATCTTATTTGTGCATACCATCGTGCACCAAGACATGACATTGAACATTGCAAAGCCCTTTAAACAATCATTCATAATATTATCAATGAGGATGACCTTCTTATTGAAGGGGATCACACTCCTCCATTGACCAATCTCACTCCTTCATCTTCATCCACCAAGACATCTAAATCTCCTCATTCATCTAAGACTTACATTTTCATCCCTCCTCCAACTTTAACTTCTCCTAAAGAGGGTCCACCTCTCTTCATTAATGTTGTTTGGGTCATAACTCATTCTCATCCCCATGAATTTTAACCACCCACGCAATCCAAATCTAAAGTGGTCATCACCGATCCTCCTAGTGATTATACTCCACCCACTTCTTCATCAAAACCTAAGGTGTCTATCTTAGCTTCCCCTCGACCTATTATCATTGAACAAAGTATTACGAAACAACTTCATCAGACCCCAGTTAAGATGTCCCTTTATGAGCTCATCCAAATATCTCCGGACCATAATCAAGCTCTCATTGAAGATCTCAAACGTATCCCCACTTGTAATGATGAGGCTCAATCATTTACATCACTTTTTGGAGCACTAGATGCTTCCACTTCCATATCTTTTGACGATAATCAAGTCCTTGACATCACACTTGAAGAACATTTCCTTCCTCTTTTCATCAATGTGCATATCAATGACACTTTCATCCGATGATCTATGATGGAAAATGGAGCTAGCATAAACATTATTTCATCTCACATATTTGATTATATTAATCTCCCTACTTCCACTATCACCCAATCACCCACGGTCCTCTCAGGTGCATTCAATGACGTTGTTTCCCCGCTTTGTGCATAGTTATCCTTCCCATTCGCATTGGTGAAAAAAATCCTCCATGAGATATTTTATATTTTAGAAGGGGATTTTCAATGTAATATCATCCTTGGATGATAATGGATTCGCGCCATGCGTTGCATTCCTTCCACCCTTCATCAATGCATCAAATATGAACACGAAGGGAAAATATTAACTCTCCCCATAGACATTCCTCCATTCAAAGCATGTAACATGACTTATCGTCCTAACGACGTGCTCATTCCCACACATGATTCTTATAAGACATCCACTAGCTCATCTGTCTCTCGTATCCAAACTTCCCAATGAAGAATATTTAAACAAAGTGATAGATCAGATCATGATGGGGGAGTATTGTCTTCTCACACTCAATGCTCTTCCTACACCTCATAGACTTGGTATACTAAAAAAAGCTCCAATATATCAACCTAATGTCGGGAATATCGTTCCTTTCGGTCCCCCTCATATTTCTACCAATTTAATCTATGGTGACATCGATCACCCTTCCTCACACATTGATGCTCAACTACACACCAAACTATATACCAATGGATTCAATTATCTTTACAAGATATCCTTCACCCACATCTATGTTCATCACTTTGCCTAGAAAGGATTTGGAATGGGGCGTTATGAACAAGGCATGCATGACCTTGTCATTGATCAATCTTACAAACCCCATGAAAAATTTAGGTTAGGCTAAAAGGAACAATCTGCATACCCTCTTCCACCATCGATAACTCCTATGGACATCGATCCCCCATATTTTCCATGCCACAAGGTTATGGATACAAATGACATCATGTCTATCGCCTCTGGATCTTTTTTTTTTAATCCACACCATCACTTTGGGACCATTGAATTATCAGTGTGAAAATGAAACTAGGTCCCTCCCTCTTCAACTTTCTAGATATGGTAGAAGAAGATTCTCCTACCATTGACATTCTTCAATGCACCGATGACGATTCCATCCTTTCTTACATGGGGGCAAAATATTCCTATCTTCATAAGACCTTACTTGCCAAACACATCCACCCTTCTTAAATGAATCCACCATCAACATCAACATAGGGACTTTGCAAGAGCTCCACATCCGTAAAGTAGGTCAATCCCTTGATTTGTGTGAGGTCAAAGCTTTCACCCTTTCATATCTTTGTTCATAGTCAAGCCTTCGCATGGTCGTACTCTGAAATGGCGGGCTTCAATCCTTCTATTGTTTTCCATAACATTCTTACCTTTTCTAATGCCAAGCCGCTTAAGCAAAAGTTTCACCGCATGCATCCTCAATTTTTCCTCCTTATCAAAGAGGAGTTACAACACCTTCTTTCGTAATTTTGTCACCCCCATCAACTATCCACAATGGGTCTCTAATATCGTACCCATTGCTAGAGCTTCGATAAAGCTTCACAGCTTCACTGAATTTCGAGATCTAAACCTTGTTTGCTCTAAAGATGATTTCCTTCTTCCTAACATTGATCAGACTTGTAGACCTTACTATAGGCCATGAGATGCTTTCTCTTATGGATGGTTTTTCTAGGTATAATCAGATCCTCATCGCACTAGAAGACCAACATAAAAAGTCTTTCATCACTCTTTGGGGACCTTTTTCTATCATGTTAAGCCCTTCAATTTGAAAAACGCCAGAGCCACCTATTAATGAGCCATGACTTACATCTTCCATGATCTCATCCATAAGACTGTAGAGGACTACATTGATGATATCTTGGGTAAATCTAAGCATCAATGTGATCACCTTGTTATCTTTGAAATAATTTTTGAGTGCCTATCCACTTCTTCCTCTGTCTTAATCCAACCAAGTGTGTATTTGGAGTGTTTAGCAATAAACTCCTTGGCTTTATCATGTCCATTAGGGGTATTGAAATTGACCTTGTAAAAATCAAATCCATCCTTGAGATGCTTCCTCATTCTAACTTAAAGCAACTCCGTAGTCTTTAAGGGCGACTTCAATTAGTCCATCATTTCATCTCGTAACTTTTTCACTATTGCCAATTCTTTCACCACCTTCTTCATAAAGACATCGAATTCAAGTGGGATGATAACTGCCAAAAATCCTTTAATGATCTCAATTAGTATCTCCTATGCCCGCCTGTGCTTACAACTCCATGTGAGGGGGATTCTTTTGATCTTTATATCTCTGCCTCCGATCATGCTCTTGGCACCATATTGACACATCATTATGAGCAAGGAAGGGAGTAGATTGTGTATTATATTAGTTGCACCCTTCACGATTATGAGACACGCTACATTGATGTTGAAAATATATGTTGCACTCTTTTCTTCGATACCTATAAGCTTCACCATTATCTTCTTAATCAGAAGAATTAGGTTGTTACTAGCTTTCATCTTCTCAAAATCATTCATTCCAAGATTTATCATAGCGATCACATGACTCTATGGCTCATGCTCATGACAACATTTGACCTAGATTTTATCTCTCGAAAATCAATCAAGGGAAAAATATGACCGATCAATTAGCTAACGCCCTCTTCTTGATGCTCATCTTCCTCACGAGTGATTTCTAGACTAATCTATCAACAACTTTGAACATGAATATTCTCCTATCAAAATGACACTCTTCTTTGATGGTTCTAAGTTTAGACAAGGGGAGGCGCTGACATCATTATAATTTCTCCTTTGGACACTCCTATCCCCTTCACTTATAAAATCAATTTCAAATGCACCAACAATATGAATGAATATGAAGATCTCATCTTAGGCCTCCAAACTGCTATCTTAATTGGCATCCAAATCCTTGACATCTATGGGGATTCTCAACTCATCATTAATCAAGTCAAAGGAATTTATCAATGTAAAAATGAGATCCTTCAAAAATATAAAAATATTTCGACTTCCTTCTTGGAGCATTCAATTTCTACACTCTTCAAACCATCCCTCGATCATCTAATCACTTTGTAGACACTATGCATTATCTCACCTCTCTCATCTCTTTGTATACGGAAGATTCTAAACTCTTTGTTATCGTTCATTACATAAAGAAACCAACTCACCTCAATGAGTTTCTTGACGTCAACCTCATCGAATCTAATCCTTGTGATCTTTGGTATTCTCAAATCTTTGATTATCTTTCACAATCCATCATTCCCTCCAACCTATATAAAAATGGTACGTCTTTTGTTCAATGCGCTAACCACTATGCCATTGTTGGCAAAATCCTTTATAAGTGTGGCTTTAATGGTATCTTGCTTTGTTGCCTTAAATATCATGAATCCATTTACGCTATCCAAGGATTCCACGATGGTATCTGTGGTGGCCATTTTAGAGGTTTCTTTGTCACCAAACATGTCCTTTTGACCTTTGCATGGGTTATTATTGTCCCTCTCTTAATCGTTACTATGAACACATTAAGAAATACGTTAAATGCTAGCAACATTCTAATCTAATCCATATTCCTAGTCACGCCTTGCATTGGCTCAAGATCTTTGGTATTTTTCACAATGGGGACTTTACCTCATTGGCCTCATTAATCCATGTTCTTCTTAATGTCGTCATTCTATCATCACTACTACTGAGTATTTCACCAAATGGGTGGAAGCAATTCCACTTGCATCAACCAAGGCTAATCAAATCATTAATTTCATCTATCAACACATAATTTTTCATTTTGGT
The DNA here is from genome assembly GCA_018340775.1 of Taxus wallichiana var. yunnanensis. Classification (NCBI taxonomy): domain Eukaryota; kingdom Viridiplantae; phylum Streptophyta; class Pinopsida; order Cupressales; family Taxaceae; genus Taxus; species Taxus wallichiana. Next base: position 408,269,685 of record CM031242.1, read on the forward strand.
GTTCCTCACAAAATCATCATAGACAATGAAAGTCCTTCAAAAACAAAGACATCAAGAAGCTTTGTGACTCATTTAATATTAAGCTTATATTCTCTTCTCCATACTATCCTTAAGCTAATGACCAAGTCGAATCCACTAACAAAATCTTCACAACATTCTTTCCAAGACTATTGATAAATCAAGTCGTAATTGACACCTTCATATCCCCTTCACTCTTTGGGCTTATCGGACTAACATCCACACCTCTACGGGTGCTAATCCTTTCTCTCTTGTTTACAAATCTGATGTTGTTCTTCCTCTTGAATTTAAAATCCCATATTTATGTGTGTTTCTTCGTGACTTCATATCTGATGAAGATTATTGCTGAGAGCATCTAACACAGCTTGAGTTGTTAGAAAAATGTCACCTTCTCGCTCTCAACCATCATCATGTCTATGAAGAGTGCATCAAACGTGCTTATAAAAAAATCTCAAGGAACATGAATTTAACATCGATGACCTTTTCCTTAAAGAAAATAAAAATGTCACCACTCTAGAAAGGATTCAATGTTGAAAGTTTTCTCCCTCTTTGGATAAGACCTTATATTATCATGTATAAGTACGGATCTGAAACTATTGTTTGGCTTCCCTTGATGGTAAACCGGAAATGAGACCTCTTAACACATTGCGCTTGTGGCCTTTCTACTGTTAACATATCTATCATCGTGAACTTATTCATCCTAGTGGTCATCCATCCATTATTATCCTTTTCCATCTTTCATCCTAATGATATGGAATTATGCGGTCTCTTGTCATTTTTCTATCTATGACCTTAAATATGGGCACCATGACTCTACTCATAGCATTTTCCTTATGGATAAGTTCTTTCTTCTTAGTGAGAACTCTAAAATCATTACATCCATTTCCTTCTTATCTACCTATTGGAACCACGCTAAGGGTCCACGAGTGTCACTAGTACATTATTTATCTCCTCCTAAGTGGTCTACCTAGCTATCCCCAACTCTTCCATCAAAAATTAGAAAATCTTGGATGTTCATTTCAAAAAATTTCATATTAAAAAAGATACTCCTCAAGAAAGACAATTGTTCATAAAAGGGAAAATATTCAAAAAAGTAGACTGATCCTCGAAGGAAAACTATCATGCATATCTTATCTTACCATTTATAAAAGCACAATCTAAAATTCAAAATCAAAAAGAAAAATGTAGACCACTCCCTCGAAGGATGGCTACCATCTTATATCATGGCAGTGAAGGCTTTTCGCATTGATTAATCTTATATCCATTTCAAAAGAAAAAACATAAAGTTTCAAAAGCAAGTTTCCTAAGAAAGCTTCCCACATCGATCAATTTTCCCATCTATGGAAAAATTCAGACATTGATTAGTTTGTGTCATATTGCTCAGAGTTGGGACATAGACCTAGGAACACCTACCTATGGAGAACCTATATTCCCACGTATGAGTGTCATCCAAACCCCTTATTTCATGTCAAAATTAGGTTTATAAGTCCATTTTTCATACTTTCCCTCGTGATCCTTAGGATTACTAACTACCGATGGTTGTGTGTTAACACATGCTTTTATTGCATACAAGTGCATTGCTTTGATTAGATTATTTTCTTGTTTACCTCCAATCCGGTTTGAAGCATCATTTCTTTGTGCTCCCTTACTACGATCGAGTGTCATTCATCTCCTTTTGGTCACATTCTATCAAAGTTACGTCCTTTCCATCACATCAAATATGTTCTAATTTAAACCAGTCTTATCCATTCCTATGTATGTACTTTTAAGTATAACATCAATCATAGCTAACATATATATAACACATCACATTATCTAAAAACTATCTATCCATGTTAATCACATCCATATCACATCACATCCACATCATACTCTATTTCTAAAACATAATCACTATCAGTTCCTCATAATCAAACCCATAACATCTCAATCAAATATCTACATCCAATTTATAATCATACAAATATCCATAAATTCTAATCCATAATCCATATATCTCTAATACATCATCCATAAACATAATCTAATCTATAATAATCACCATAATCAAATCCATCACATCTAATCTATAATCCACATCATTTACATCTAATCCATAACATCATAATCATAATCATCCACATCTAAATCTAACATCGCATCATCAAATCCATGAATCAAAACACATAAAGACATGAGGAATCACGACCAAGATCATATCATATATATATATATCATCATGAGTCCATATACATAATAACATTGATCACAGGATGCTAAGGGTCTTGTCTCAATGCAGATACATCATCCAAATTGGTAAACTATACATCTGAGAGTCTCAAATATTGTCCTCTGGGGTAGGTGCCCAATCAATCCTAGGCATCATCACCTCCCTTGCAGCCCGCATCTTGTTGTGGGCTATGCCACACTCGTCGTACTCTTGGATGGCACTCCGCCACCAACTCCCCAATGTGAAAATAGATATGTTGCATATCTAGGTGTTCGTGGCAGCTTCAAAGTCATGATACACTCATAGTATCACACCTCGGCTATTAGTGCTCTATACAAATTTAAGGATACAGTCCTCCGGAGGTGTAATCTTCCCTTCCCCTTGTGATGTTGGAGCACCACCGCCTAAATTCACTTTGTTAATATCGGTACAAGATCTCCAAATTGAGCTCTATAAGCCTCTTGCTACCTCTTGTACCGATCCCTCTGCTCAATATCCCGGTCCCTCTCCTATCACAAAATAAGGGCCTCCCGATGGGCCACCTCTTACTCATGTTGTGCGGTGTATCTTTCTAGGTGGGCTAGATCCCACTCTACACATAATTGTGGTATCTCTCGCCACAACCCTCCATCATCTCCCTCTCACTTCTAGGAGCCGCATCCTCCTCCTGGGGAACCTCCTCCTCATTACCACCCTCGATCTCTCTACTTCCATCCAAGTTGCCCATGTAGTATTCATGTAGTCAAAACTTGAAATCAAATCCTACTTCATCGTCATCATCCCATGGTGCCTCCACCTCCTCCAATGGACCAGCCATGTCAAGACTCAGAAAATTTCTCTCTGACTCATCTTTCCTATATATAATAGGCTCCTTGGGCACTGTCTGCACTACACCAAACTATCATCTCACTCAGTCAAACTAGACCTCCTATATTATATTAGGTGTCTGCCCCTGTACCCATATGATAGGTCTCATCCCAATCAAGTCTACATCCACTCAAGACCTTGCAAGATAGTCATGTTATGGCCATCATCTAACTTGCTCTATCTAAAGATCTAAAATTCTATCCATATACCATGCCACATCCCTCTCTCTCCTATCACCATGAGCCTGATCGGCTCATCATCTCAAAAACCAACCATCAACTCAATATGATCACCCATCACCCATGGGAGTCATGGTGTCCCGATCATTGTGATGTGCTCATATGCCCAACAATGTAGAATAAACCCTTTATCCAATATGCTCCTCATCCTCTCTATGTACATACAAATCCCATGATACACATGTGCCAAAAAGTAGTGCCAAACAAAAATAGTGTACTTGTGATCCGAAATGTTCTGTTAAACTCCTACCAAAGTGTCGATGGGAACCTCGTACCCCAGAATCTGTGGTGCATAACATGATATGACCATCATCACCAAAAAATCAATTGACTTCATGCTACCCCATGCTCATATCTAATCTCATACGAAAATTCCCCGATGAAAAGTAATATGTGGGGCATCAACTCCAAACAACCAATGTGGGATCGAGTGATGGTCATCTCACCCATCCTAAACCAAAATGTGCTTATACACACATCCCATCTATTAACTAGTGTAGTCATTAGTCCAACATATTGTGGAATGTGTCGATAATGCTGGAATCCACCCATCCCATTGCAACTAAGTGATCCCAAACAACATCTATAATATAACCTCTAATATGGTCATATAAAGCTAAGATTTTATCTCTTAAACATAAGGTCTCTCGGGCTGCAAAACCAATCAAACAGATAAGCATTAACACCTCATCATCTCATCAAAAATAAAAATCAAACAATCATACCCCTAGTCAACATCGACCCGAAGTTGTTGGGTCAACACCTCTAAGGTCGGTTGATGCCTTTTTAGGTCCGGCCGATGATGGTGACCGCCCTTGCACCAATCCAAAAATTTAAAATAATTCAAAAAAATTAAAGAAAACAACAAAATACGAACTTACCATCCCGTGAGTCCTTTGTCACTTCCTCGTTGCTCTTCCAGCCTCCATTTCTCTCAAAATATCACTTTAAATTTTTATCTCAGAGCTCTTGATCGTCACTTTGCATAGTGAAAATGAGCCTAATCGACCACCCAGGGGCTTATATTACCCACTGACCCCCTCTTGGGCTGTTGTTGCTTCATCCTTGGTCGCCGCCGACCCCGATCGATCGCCGCCGACCCGACCTTGACTTTTTAATCAATCTTCCTCTTATCTCTTTTTGATCAATCCTTCCTTTTCAAATTATATTTTCTTCTACTTTTACCTCGGTGTGGTCCTCATATCACATCCTTATTATGTCCCACATGGGATTTTTTATTTATTACATCATCACACCTTTGTGGCCATCCTCATGTTCCTCTTAGAGCACCATTATTTTATCCTTCATCATCTCACCATTACAGCCCATCTTTGTGTTCCCTGTTGCATGGCACCATTATTTTATCTCTTTTTCATCCCACCCTGGATGCATACTTTTTAATTTTTTTCCCACCCCTATCCTTTTTATCACGACCCGTGTCTCAACCATTTTTCACATTTGTTTACACATATTTGATGTCTTCCTTTGACCTATTGGTCCAATGGCTTGTACTTCCATTTGAGTGGATTCCCTCAATCCTACGATAATTCTTTGAATTGCGAAGTCCATAAGAAATTGTTGTTGTCTCCATTGAGGTCATACTTTGTTTCCTACTAGAGTGACTCCCAAATCAGTGCCATATTTTTATTTACATTTTACTTCTTGTTTAATCTTCATCTCGGTTATCTTATCTCGATCATTTTCTTTTCTTATCCTTTCTACCCTTTCCTTCTTCATCTATCTCTTTCAAACTCGTGATCGAATTCCCTTCATGTCGTCGACCCCTAGTTTGAGGGGGAGCACCTTCATCAATCATCTTTTTCATCCCTTCTTGTTTTGTCTCATGGCTTTCCCAATGCAAACCACTCAACAAAAGGGGGCAAATGTAGACACCAATTTTAGTATCGCTCCCCCACCGCACATTTGCTCTCCATCGTATTTTTCATACATACATCTCTTCCCCTTATGAGTTCCCCTTTTCCCTCCTAAATTCAATTTATCCCACCTATCATTTTTCCCATCATCTATTATTCATCCCTAATCATGTTTAGTTAATTCTAAGAACCGATTTAATTCGTTTACACTATTAAATCTCTCATTTTATCCTTTCTATGCTCACAAACAAACTCATTTAATGTTTTTACCCATCCATGGCCTTTATTTACTCCTTTTTACCTTCCACCTACTCATTTACTCATCCTATGAAACCCTAATTCATCATATCCCTTCTAAACTATAATCTCATATCAATTGGGCTCCTTGTCTTGAGTTTACCACCTTCCCACCTCCCAAATAGACGGGTCCCAGTAATCGGTGGCGACCCATTCGGTCATCGACGACCCTATAAATCCGCCCCTACCCCTCCTTCTCTCAAGATGTAATTTTAGAGTCTTCAAGATTTCTTATGATCTTGATTACATTCTTAGTATATTTGTAGCTACCACAACCATCATGGAGTCTTCTTAGCGATCTTGTGCTTAAAATTTGAAGATTTAGGAGATCTCTTTCACTTTTTGCATGCTTGGATTATTTATTACAACATCATCATCCATATCCATCACTAACATCTTGTGAAGGTTCAACTATCATCAAGAGCTCTACCTCATCCTTCTCAACCTTCTATTTTCATTCGCAGTCTTTGTTTCAAGCCTTCCATTTTTAGCGATCCCAAGATTAGTCACAGTTACTTGTCGACCCAACCTCATCTTATCAGTATTTCTATCATCCGTAACCTATGTCATCATCTTTATGTGCCAACATCCATCTAACATCTATATATTATCTTTCGCCCTTTTGTCATCTCAAATATATTCTATTCATCCCCGATCCATCCAACCCAGGCTAATCGCCGTCAATCTGTCCCTCTTTTAAAATTTTTCCCATATATATCTATTTTTCTTGCATCCTTTTTCTTACTTGTTTTGCGGGGTTTTGCCTTCACTTAGTGTTGGTCTAAATTTATTGTTCTTGTTCATATTAGTGAAATATATACTAAAGAAATCCAAACAACTCCAAAATGTAAGGGTTTAAGGTACCTTAAAGTATGATGGATGTAAAATGGATGGGCGCAAAGTAGATGACCTCGCTGAAAATTTGATGAACCTGTAAAACAAAGATAACTAAGAGGAAAATGGATTAGATGGTAGATGAGGGGGTTCCCAATGAAGTCGGTTCCAAGAAGCGTTAAATTCCTTAGTGGATGTCAACCCCATGTGATAAAAGATAATGAAACAAATGATAGATAAATGGATAACATGTAGAAACGATACATAACAAAATATAGAAATAACAAAAATGGATGTAATGTATTGATCGATATAAAATAAAATAAAGTAAATTGTACTTGGGTAGGTCAACGTTGACCCAAAGCAGAGAGGATAGGTCGATGGTGACCGGGAAGATGGATTTGGACAACAAGCTAGAAATGCATATATGGGATGATCTAAATGCTAATAAGGTGATCACGAAGCTAGAAAACACTAGAAATAACTGCGAAGGAGATCCGAGACAAAAAACATAGAGGATGGAAAAAATAGGGATTAAGATAGATTGATGAAAAATAAGACTCGATTCAAGGTGACAACTAGGTTGGGATGACAACGACTGGAGTGTAGACATAACGTTTGGGATGACAGGGAATCAAGATGGCGAGATATGAGAATGGGAAACAATAATAGAACATAAATAAAAGCTCGAGAAGGATATGGAAACAAGATGTATGGTGACATAGGACTAGGTTGGTGGTGACGTGGGTGAAGTGAAAATGACTTAGACAATGTCAAACAAATTCTAAGGTGGATGAGCTAAATGAGAAACCTGCAAGTAGAATGACTGGAAGAACATGTTGAGGATGGAATTTCGATAGTAGCTAAACCTGCAAGACGTTAGATTCTAACATATAATAATAAACGATAGCATATGATAGCATGAAATAAAATAGAAATCAAATTAAACCTCCCAAAGTCTCCACAAGTGATGAAATATAAGCTTCAATGGACTCCAAGAGGGTTGACATAGCTGCAAGGATGCTCGATTTGAAGATAAGTTCACACAAAGTGCAAGAAAGCTCGGGTTGTGTCTCATTTTGGAAGAGATGAAATTATTCTTATAGGGTTAACGCCGACTCGAATGGGTCACCTCCGATTGTGGAAACCTTCCTTAGAGTGGTGAATGATTGATTTGTTTGAGATATGAGGATTTTAGGGATTGGGATAAGTTCTTTAAAGCATGTAGGTGGGTAAGGGTTTCCTAGGGAAGTGTCATGAGTAGGTAGGAGATAAATATGGGTTAGATAAAAGCTAGAAAAAGCATAGGGATGTGGATTTAGGTGGTTAGGGATAAAAGCATCCTAAAAAGAAAGCTAATTAAAGATAATTAGATAATGGAGATTAATTAAGGTAATTAATGAAGATTAATTATGAATTAAAAGTGTTAGGCTAATAGATGAGAATTTAAATAAAAGAAGTGAATTAAATTAAAATGGGTCTAGATAGGACCATGGTGAAAGATGCACACACATGGGAAATCGAGGTAGCGATACCAAATTTTGGTGTCTACATTTTCCCCTTTTTGTCACGTGGTTTGCGCTAGCAAGCCATGAGACAAAAATGATGAGAGATAAAGAGTAAGATGAAGATTAATGAAGGTTGATGATGAGCTCCCCTCAAACGAGGGATCGATAATGCAAAGGGAATCGATGATGAGTTTGAAAGAGGTAGATGGTGAAGGGTGGGTGGGAGAATAAAGATGGGTAAAATGATAAAGTGAGGAAAGATGCCCCAAGCAAGAAGGATTTAAACAAAAATAGAACCTATGGTGGTGATTTTGATATCACGTTGGTAGGGGATGAAGGACGGTCTCAATGGAGATGGTGAAAACGTTCTACGGACTAGTGAGTGGGTGAAAATCACTACAAAATGGAGGGAATCCAATGGGAAACCTCTCAAATGGATGTGAGCCATGAGGACCAATGGGTCATAGGTAAACATCAAACATGCAAACCAAATGTGAAAATAATGTGAAATCCTTCGTAGATGAGGAATCGATAAAAAGGTATGTGTTTGTAAAAGGACGAAGATGGGAATAATGGTGCCCCAATAAGGGCACAAAAATGGCCTAAAAGGAAAAATATAAAAAGTGATGAAATAAAATGCCCCAAGGGGGAATAAATATGGCCAAAAAGGTGGAATTTGAGAGAAAACAAGGATAAATAGATGATGCCCTAGCAAGGACATAAAAAGGAGGAGGGCAAGCCAAAACAAGGGCTACCAAGGTGAGTCAAGTGGTGACTAAGGCCGATCGACGATGACCTAAGGGGGTTGATGATGACTTGGTGTCGCAACTATATAAGCCCAAAGTCGAGGTCGACAAATGCTCATTTTGACACCTATAAGTGATGAGTGAGAGAAGAGAGCTAAAAAATAATATTGAGAGATGGAGGCCAAAGGAGCATCCAGGAAACACTAGAGAGTGTGTAGGATGGTGAGTAATGAAACCCATGCTTTTATTTTAATTTATTTTATGTTTTATTTATTTTTTTTTTCATTTTTTTAGAAAAATGGATAACGCTAGGGGTGGTTGGTGGTGACCCGAAAAGGCCATTGTCGAATTGGCCCTAAGGCATGTTGATCGAGCCCTACACACATCAACCCAACCTAGGTCGACGTCGACTAGAGCTAGATTGGATAGTTTTGATAGATAGATATGATGAGATGATGATGAGAAAACTAATGTTTACATGTTGTTTGGATGATTACAGCTAGAGAGACCTTGTATTTGAGAGATCGAGTCCCAAATTTATATGAGTAGATGAGAGGAGATGTGACCGACGTCAAGTGGGATCACTTGGAAGCCATGGGGTTAGGAGGATTTAGACATTATCATGGATCCCACGAGATGTGGGGTTGATGATAGATTTGGTTGAGAGATGGGATATGAAGACATGCACCTTATAGTTTAGGATGGGTGAGATGACTATCACCTTGGAGGATGTATATCACATCCTTAGATTACCTATATAGGGGAAAATAGTCCCCATCACATAGTTGATAACAAACTTGCAGTGTTGACATGGCTATTTGGAGCTGATGCACCCCACATCAGATTCTCTTCAGGGGATTTTTCATATGAGTTGAGGTATAAAGTTGGGGTACCACGAAGATGGTTGATTTGTTTGGTCATGATGGCAATTTCATGTTATGCATTTTTGACTCGGGAGGAGCCAGGTTTCCATGGGATCTAGCAGTGTGTTGTAGAAGATATTGTTGAGCATCGATCAATGTTTTCATTTAGCACTATTTTGCTAGCACAAGTGTACCATGAGCTAGTTATGTATATAGAGTACGAAGGAGATCGAGGGTGGATGTAGGATTCTGCTACACTCTTGATCCTACGAGAACATATTGTAGTGATCTGGCCACTAGGGCTACCATGGGTCATTGGGGACCACATAGAGCTTGTAGTGGGGTTCTTGAGATGGTGGGCCGATCAGGATCATGGAGAGAGGGGAGAGAGGGTGTGGATTGGTATGTGGACAAGTTTTGTAGAGCTTGATGTGGATCATATCAGATGGTGATGATGACCTTATAGAGACTTCCTTACATGGCCTCGGGGGCGGATGCGTAGTTAGTTGGGTATGTGAGGATGATGAGGTGTAGGGTAGGGTAGCTGGCCGAGATGATCAAGGTTGTTTCAGTTTGATAGAGTGTGATGATAGTTTGGAGTCATACAAACTATTCCTAGAGATCCTATCTCATATAGGAGAGAGGAGATTGATAGGGTTTCGATTCCTAAGATGGTAGATCCATTGGAGGAGAGGCAAAACACTTTTGGGATGATGATGATGATGATGTAGGAGTTGGAGTGGGATTTTCTAATGATTAGATGACCGTATCTTAGGAAGCTCGGTGGTTAGGGAGAGATGAGATGAGGAGGAGGAGGAGGAGATGGAGGTTGAGGTAGAGGTGGCTCCGGAGGTGGTGAGATGGGATAGGGAGGAGAGTCTGCATAGGTGGCATGATTATGTGTAGAGTTAGAGTAGATGCGGGTTGAAAGAGACATTTCCATATAGTAGAGAGATGTAGTGAGAGGAAGACCCAGGACCGGTACCATATATATAGAGGGAGGCTATAGGTTTTTTGGAGATCTAGTGATGTTCATAGCTGCCAAGGGTGTGAGTGGTGATGGTACACCGACAATATCATCACAGGGAGGAGGAGAGATGGCACCTCCTGACATGATTTTATAGATAGATATAGATCCTTAGCCAGAGGCTAAGTATTATGATGGTATTGTGATCAACAAGTTTATGAAAAAACTACGATATTGGGAGCATCTGCAGAGGAGGAAAAACCGGAGCTGGGCCATCATCTAGAGCATAATGAGTGTGGCTCAGCCCCATTGAGGAGAGGTATAGGGTGGATGTGACGAGGCCGACGATAAAGAGATTGAGAGAATTACCTCATAGGGGAAAGAGTTTAGGCTTTCTAATGTGAAATTTACTGGTTTTATAGATATCTCTTCTTTGAGAGAGGACCCTTAGAGGTCAATGATGTACTTGATACACTTTATTTTGGTGATATATATATGATATATGATTTTGTTGTGGTTTAACATGTATATTGTGTGATGTTGATTATTTGATTCATGATGATGTGATTGCATGTTTTACTTATATTTGATGATGATGGTAAAATTATAGGATGATATGTTTTATTTGATGATGATGTTTAATGATGATTATGATAATAATATGTTTTATATTGATGATGGTGATGATTACATGTTTTCTTTGGATTTGATTATGATGATGAATATATATGCATGGTTGGATGGTTTAATATATAATGTAGGATGTTTGAAAATAGATGTGATGAATGATGGGTATTGATAAGGGTAGGGCAAGTTGATGTGATATCATAGATGGGTAGCATAAAGGGGATTTACATAAAGAAAGATGTGTTTGTAATAAAATAAAGAAAGGATAAAAGATAGATGTGGAAATATTTAGAATAAAACGTAACTTAATGATGGCGACCATGGGTATGAATGATGCTACATCATATTGAGAAATGCACAAGGAAAATATGCCTCCAATCACATTGGAGGTAAACAAGAGGGGGATCCAAATAATGCAAGGCACATGTGACCAAAAAAATGTTAGCATATAACCAATGATAGTTAGTTATACCAAAGATCATAAGAAAACATGGATGAAATGAACTCATAAACCTAATGTCAACACAACAAAGGGTTTGTGATGTAAATTTTACATGGGAAGAGGGTTCTCCATAAGTGGTGTTCCCTAAATCTATGCCCCAGCTCTGGGAAGGGGAAAAAGAAAACTTGATCAATGCAAGAAGTTTTCTAGAATAAAGTTGATCAATGTGGGAAGCTTTCTTAGGATGCTTAGATAAAATGGAAGGTTGATCAATGCGGGAAGCCTTCGATGCCATGATACAAAAGAGTAGCCATCCTTCGAGGGTATGGTCTACTTTATACATATGTGATATAGATGGCAAGAGTGATACACATGATAGCCATCCTTCAAGGGATCGGTCTATTTATTTATTTGACTTAATTTAGAATTCTTTTTTTATACATGAACAACTATCCTTCAAGGGATTAGTCTATTTTTTATAACTTTGATTTTTGATAGAAGCATCCATGAAAATTTGATTTTAACATGGGGAAGAGCTGGGAATAGCTAGGTAGACCACTTAGGAGGGGAAAATGAATGTATAAGAGACACTCATTGACCCTTAGCGTGATTCCAATAGGTAGATAAGAGGGTGATGGATGTAATGATCATAGATTTCTCACCAAGAAGGGAGAACCTATCCATAAGGAAAATGTTATGGACAAAGCCATGGTGCCCATATTTAAGGTCATGTCGAGGAAAGTAACAATAGACCACATAGTTCCAAATCATTACAATGATAGATGGAAGAGGCTAATGATGGAGGAATGATCTAAGGATATGACTAAGTTCTCACTAGTAGACATGCTAACAATAGAATGGTTGCAAGTGCAATGCGTTAAGCGGTTCCACTACTTCCAGTTTACCATCAAGGGAGGCCAAATGATAGGCTCTTGACCCATACTTATGTGTGATAATGTATGGTCCAATCTAGTTGGGGGAAAACTTTCCATGTTGGCTCCTTTCTAGAGTAGTAACATTATGATTTTCTTTAAGGACGAGGTTTCCAACATTAAATTTGTAATAGGATAGACGTGCAAAGATAAAAGATACGCACTACCTTTGAGGAAGTGAAGAAAATATTCATCTCTTACAAGACGAAGAGATGGCCACAAAATTAGACTTAGGATGAGAAAATGGCTCCCCAAAGAAGGGCACAAATATGGCCACAAGGTGGACTTATGATAAAATAGATGGTGCCTCAAAAGAGGCACAAATATGGCCACAAAGGTGGACTTTGATGAAAAATGTGCCCTAAAAGAGGCACAAATATGGCCACAAAAGTGGACTTTAGATGAGATAAGTTTTAAGTAAGATTGGATGATATGAGTTGGATAAAGATCATAAAATATGTGCAACACCTCGAAAATGAGGAAGTGAGAAATATGCGTCTTTGGAGATGAGAAAATGGCCACAAAATTGGTCTTAGGATGAAGGTATGGTGCCCCAAAGGGAGCGCAAATATGGCCACAAAGGAATTTTTTTGATGAAACCATGGTGCTTCCAGGGAGGCATAGATATGGCCACATAGGTGGAATCGGGATGAAAAGATGGTGGATAGAGTAAACTAGATAAGATGAGATGATGGGTTGGATAAGATAAGAAAAGGAAGTATCCCTAAGTAGATCATTCTTAGAATGAAGTCACCCATTGTCATCAAGGGCTATTCGATGGATAGGGGGATGAATTTATGTGGATAAGATGTGTGGATGAGGAAGAAGATGCAAAAGGATCAATAACAAGAGGATTGAGATACAATAAGTGGATGATTCTCCCAAAATGGATGTCAAAGGAGATTAGATGGGGTCATAAGAAGGAATGTCGATGATAACCTTGAAGTTATATTAGATGGATGATTGGGGATCATAGGGGTGTTTTGGCAAGGAAAATGATATCGATGAATAAGGGAGGACCCTCTTTAGGAGGAATGATATGTGGGGAGTGATGATAATGGAGGATGTGGATGAAGGAGGAGACTTAGAAAATTCAATGGATGGAGATGTGAAATAGGATTTGGATTGGTTACGGATAAAATGGTAGATGGAGAAGGAAAATCTTCAAGAAGGTTGTCTCTCTCAATAAAATCATGGATGATGGTTTGAAGGGCCTTACAATGTTTAGTTTCATGACCCGGGTATGATGATAAGTGTATATAATTTGAGTCAAACCACGATGGATTTTTACTATTTGGATCGAAGGCCTTAATAGGCGAAAGTGATGGTGGAAATTTGAAGTGTGTTGAAGGACCTCTCAGTATATGATTCAACCAAAGTACAAGAGGTGCCTTGTCTTTGATATATGTCATGGATTTTGAGGAAGAAGAAGTGGATGTTTGAGATGATTTGGATGTCGAGGGTGGGGTTTGAGCATTTCAAGGTTTTGATGCTTTGGATTCATTTTTTATGATGGTTGATGTTCTAGAAGAAGAAGTGTTGGATGGTTTTGGCTTGGGTTGATTGGTAGGTTGAATTTTTTGATGAAGGGGCTAGTCCTAGAAGAGATGGATGTGGTCCTAAGATAGATGATGAGGCATCCGATTGTTTGATCTTATGGTGGGGGATGTTGATTTTCTTGAGGAGGATGCAAAAAGAACATTGAAGAAATGTGCCAAGGGTTATAGATTTTGTTTGTAAGGAAGCACCCTTGGGAGGGATGACCAAAATCTCAACTAGGAGGGTCTGAAGGTTGCGTTGCGGTTGATACAGGTGGAGGGAGTATTTTTTCATGATGAAGTCTAAAGAAGGTGAAGATTGGTTTGATGTGGGAGTGTTTGATTGTGTAGATGAGATGGGAGGATCACTTGAAGTTATTGCAAGTTGAAGTGATTTCCAAAATTCTTCAAATGATGAGAGTGATGTGGGAGGAGAGGATGGTGTAGGTGTGGTTATAATAGTTGATGTAGTGGGTGTGGGTAATAACACGAAAAGAATAACTGGGATTGATTCTAAGGATGGTATGATAGGTAAGGTATAATAGATGTGGGTGAAGTAGTGGGTATGATCAAATCTGATGGAGTAGATGTGACAAGTGGTGGAGTAGATGAAGGTGTAGAATCAATGGTGGGTATAGATTTAGATTTTGATGGAGAAAGAGGTGTTTGAATGGGGGATTGATAGGTGTATGTGAGATGGGGATGTGGTAATAGTTGGTTTTGTAGAGAGGCATGAATTTCCTTTGTGTTTGTATTAGGTGGAGGTATTTGTTTCATGGATGTTTCAAGGGTACCATGAATATGTTTGTGAAATGGGAAGATGTGACATGCGTGGTAGTGGTATAGATGTAGAAATGGTTGATGGTGGAGGATCAAAAAGTGTAGATGATTGGGGTGAAATAGGTGATGTGGCCATAGGAAAGGATGTAGGAATGTGTGATGAAGATGTCAAGGTAGTTGTGAGTGAATTTTTTGATGTGGTAGATATAGGGGTAGTTGGGATTGATGGAGATATGGGTATAATTGGGATGTTTGGGGATATAATGTAATGATGGTAGTTTGTATATGTGGATAAGGGGTAGGTATAGTCAAATTCGATGTGGATGTGTTAAAGGTAGGAATAGATGTAGATGTAGAACAAGGGGACAAAGTTAAAGTGATATGTGTGGTATCCATGGACATGATCAATGCGTAGATGTGGGGAAAGATATTGAAGAAGTCGGAGGCACAATGTCTAGGGTAGAAGTAGATGAAAAAGTGGATGAGATGGGTGAAGATGAAGATATTTGATGTATAGTATTAATTGCATAAGGATTAAATTTGTAAGATGTGGAAGGTGGAGATTGATTTGTTGGTGGTGAATTAGGAAAGGGTTGTTTGAAGATGTTAAGGGGTGGAGATTGCATTGGTTGGGGAATGTGTGTGTGGTGTTGGAAAGTAGGAACGTAATAAGATGGTTGGGATTGGGTGGGAATATTTGATTGTTGAGGTACATGAGAAGTAGGAATGTGGATGTCAATAGATTGGGATGGTTGGATATGAATTCTAGTGATAACATTGGATGGTGTAGGGATAGTGTTGATATAGGGTGATGGGAATGGAATATGAATCATTGATTGAATGGATGGGTAGGATTAAGAAATTTTGGGAGATCTACGAAAATATGAAGTCATACATGGGGCTAGAAAAGGCCCAGAGTCCCCAAAGGAGGAGGAGATGGTGGTGTGGGTGATCTAGATGGGATGGGATGATGATATAAGAAAGAATTGGTCTCATGATGAGGGACATTGATGATCAAAGGTTGGGTGCCCAAGGGCACAGATGAGACAACAAACATGGTAGATGTTTGTTGAGATGAGATGATAGAATTATTTGAGGAAAATTTTTGTTCCATTTTCTTGGCTATGAAATGAAAACAAAGGGCTTATACTAACTAGATCAAGCAAGTCAAGCACAATATTTTATTTTGGTTTTTGATTTAATTAAGAAAGTGTGAAAAATAAAAAAGGGGGTGGATAACAAAGGTACCTAAGAAGTGGAAATCTAGAGTTGGTTTTGGGTTGTTATGGCTAGGGAGTCCTCGATATACCCAAAGGTACGTGAGGCTTGAGTCTCAGAGGATTTCTATTACGACTAGAACACCGTGGACAATTCTGTTGGGTGATGAAATCCCAATCAGTCCACCAGTAGGAAGATGTCTAGATGTGTGAATTTTGTTGTGTGTGATAGAATGTGAGATGCAACCGATTAACCCCTACTTAAGCTATATGAACAAGCAATGATGCAAAAAGGTTTGTTTTAAGCCAAATCCAAATGTGAAAGTTTGATGAGCACAAACACACAAGAAAGGGAAAATATGATGCAAACAAGGAGAAGATAAGACAAAAATAAGAATAACTTGAGAACGCTTTTCCTTTTTATTTGATCTTTAAATCAAGCAAAGAGTGATCCAAGAAAATCAAGAAACCCAACACAAACAAGAAAAAACAAAAAAATCTTCTACTGTGGTGTTAGTGGAAAATAGAAAAATGAAAGAAAATGCAAGAGACTCACCTAAAAGGGTCCCGCCAGGCGTGCAGAAATGTTGATCAAAATTTCTTGTTCCTATTCAAATTAGTGAAATATGTACCAAAGAAATCTAAACAACTCCAAAATGTAAGGGTTTAAGGTACCTTGAAGTATGATGGATGCAAAATGGATGGACGTAAAGTGGATGACCTCACTGTAAATCTGATGAACCTATAAAATAGAGGTAACTAAGAGGAAAATGGATTATATGGTAGATGAGGGGTTTCTTGATGAAGTCGGTTCCTAGAAGCATTAACATCGTTAGCGATGTCAAACTCGGTGTGATAAAAGATAATGAAACAAATGATAAATAACTAGATAGCATGCAGAAATTGATACATAATAGAATTTGGAAATGACAAAAATGGATGAAAAGTACTGATCTGATCTAAACTAAAACAAAGTAAATTGTACATGGTGGGTTGATGATGACCCAGTTACTGAGAGGGGACACGTCGATGACGACTCGAGCAGATGGATCTAGACAACAAGATGGAAATGTAGATTTGGGATGATCTAAATGAAAATAAGGTGATCATATAAGCTTGAGAACACTTGGAAATAACCTGTAGAAGGAGATATGAGATAGAAAAGTAGAGAGGATGGAAAAAATAATGATTAGGATAGATTGGATGAAAAACATGACTTGGGTCGATAGTGATTAGGATGGGTCAAGGCGGTGACTGGAGTGTAGACATAATAGTTTAGGATGACAGGGAATCAGGATGGTAGATCTAAGAATGGGAAATAGTAATAGAACAAAAATAGACACTGAGAAGGATTTGGAAACAAGAGGTATGGTGACATAAGATGGGTTGGCGGCGACTAAGGTGGAGCAACGGCGACTTGGATAGTGCAAAACAAAGTCAAAGGTGGATGAGCTGAATGAGAAACTTGTAAGTAGAATGACTTGGAAGAACAAAAGAGAATGGAATTCCGATGGTTGCTAAACCTACAAGACGTTAGATTCTAACAGATAATAACAATGATAGCATATGATAGCATGAAATAACACATTCAAAGTAAACCTCCCAAAGTCTCCACAAGTGATGAAAGACAAGCTTCAATGGACTCTAAGAGGGTTGACACAAGCTGCAAGGATGCTCAGATTCAAAGATAATTTCACACAATGCAAGAAAGCTCGGGTTGTGTCTCATTTTGGAAGGGGGTGATATCAGTCTTATAGGGTCAACAATGACCTGATTGGGTCACCGCCGACTACAGAAACTATCCCTAAGATTGGTAAATGATTGATTTGTTCGAGATATGGGGATTTTAGGGATTGGGATAAGTGCTTTAAAGCATGTAGGCGGGTAAGGGTTTCCTAGGGAAGTGTTATGAGTATGTAGGAGATAAAGATGGGCTAGATTAAAGCTAGAAAATATGTAGGGATGTGGATTTAGGTGGTTAGGGATAAAAACATCCTAAAAATAAAGTTAATTAAATATAATTAGATAATGGAGATCAATTAAGGTAATTGATGAATATTAATTAAGAATTAAAAGTGTTAGGCTAATAGATGAGAATTTAAATAAAAGATCAGTGAATTAAATTAAAAATGGGTCTAGATAGGACGGTGGTGAAGGATGCACATACGGTCAATCATGAGTAGTGATACCAAATTATGGTGTCTACATTATGATCTAGTTCCGATCTAGATCAGCTTCGAGATCCAACCGCGGGGAGGTTTGGAGGGCATGTTTTCTACATTTTCTTCTCATCTTGCCTCGGTCACCCACCCAAGTTTGATTTATTTTACATGCATTTAGATCATATTTGCATCTTTATCTCACATATATCATGTTAGTTTCTATTTTGATTCGATTACACTACATCCAATTTATCAATATATGATTTTATCTTATCTTTATCAAAACGAGGGTTGACATCCATCCTAGGAAGTTTTCACTTCTTAGGACTGAATTTTTAGGAAACCCTCCCATCCTATCTACTAATCCAATATTTTTCTATTGAGTTCACTTGATTTTTAGGTCACTTAAGTTCTTTGTGGAGAAGGATATTTAATTTTTGCCCGTATTCATCGTCATCACATCACGAGGTACCACAAACCTTTTCATATTGGAGTTACTTATTTTCTTTAGTACTAGTTCACTAATCGATCGGGAACAAGGAATTTTGTCAATAGAAGGTCATGATATTTGGGTTGTAAAGATGGTATTTCGAGAATAGTCAAAAGAAATAGCATTGGACATTTTAAGGCTACCCACCATATTTTTGAATGGCCTCATCGAAAGTACTAATATGGATTGAAATGATACAATCATCACTTTTTGATGTTGTGGTGAGGTTTGGACAAGCTCATAAAGGGACATTTTTACGAGCACTTGATGGAGTTTCTTGGTGATGGTATTTATCACAAGAGATGTGGATTATTTTTACAGAGTGGCAAGGATGGATATCTTAACCTTAGAGGATGAAGGATTAGAGGATTCAGGGGCGAGAGGGATGGAGACCTTGGACTTGTTTTGATCTGAAGCCTTAGGGTCTTGTGCATGAGATCGGGTTGTTATACAAACAACATCAATTTGATGGAGTGGGATCTTTCTAGAAAGGGCCTCACGTTTGGTAAATGTAAATGCAATGTTGGATGATGGTTTGGGTGTTGTGGTTTTAGGGGTTTGATAGGTTGTTTTAACTTGATTTGGTTGTTCTAGATCTACGGGATAAACCCTTTGTTGGAAAGGATTTGAATAACAATGTGGAGGTATTTGCAGTCCTTAGTGGAATGTATTGGTGTTCAATGATAGTTACATAATGCTTCAAAGTTGTACTAGGAGGTTTTCCACCCTTAAGAGCTAGATGGATTGAGAGGAGGTAGTGTTATGATGGATCTTTGGATAATCCTTTCAAGGGTTCTAGTGTAGTATCCTATTAAGGATGAAGTTGAGGGATTTTTGCTTTGTTTGATGATATTGAAATTAGGGCTAAAGGAATCACTTTTTGCATGACACATTTAGGTGTCGGTTGAGGAACAAACTTTGATTTTGTGACAGCTTACCGTGAATTTAAATGAGGGATGTGGTCTCAAGATAGAAGGAAACACTTTTAGATTTTGTGTTGGGGTTGTCAAATGATTGTGTGATATGAATTCTTATTTGGATGGATGGATTAGAGGTTGCATAGTGGAATTATTGAGATTTTGGATATATTGTTAGGTGAAGTGATCTTCAAAAGAGCTTTGAGTAATTTCTGTGATGGGTTTATTTTCTGAAGCTTTTGAAGAGGTCATGGGTGAGCTTTAAGTAGATGTAGTGGATGTAGGGGGATTTTTCATTTGGTTAGAGGCAAGAGTAGAGGATTTATGTGATTCAGTAGGTTATTTTGTGGCAGAAACACTAGGTGTTAAAGGTGTGGATGATTCAATTAATGTTTCTGTGACAGAATATTAGATGTTGAGGGTGTAGATGAAATATATTTAATGGCATTGATATTATGATGAGAGTTAACAACGTTTGATTGGGGTTGACTGATGGATGGGGCATGAATTGGAAAGGGTTGTTTAGAGACATATAAGTTCTGATTTTGAGGTGCATTTGGATTATCGAATTACAAATCATCTTTGTCGATAAGGTCTTTAAGGATATTTCTAAACAAATGATGTATTTCGATGTTGTGACCTCGAACCCGGTAGTATTTACAATAGTCATTTTTTTATACTAAGAGGGCTTTGATACGAGACGTGTCAACTAGGTGGATATGAGGAATCTTGATCATGCACATGGCTAGGACCTTGTCAAAACCATGCTATAGTTTTCTTCGATGAGTATATAGTTGTGTTGGGGATGAGTGCGTTTAGAATTAGAGAGTACCTTGGAAGCATATTTTATGATGACCACATTTACTGAAGTTTTGGATCTATTGTGACTGGAAGAACGTTTGAATGAGGACTCAAGCTTAGGTTTCTTTGATTTGAGCTTATATTACCATCCTTGAGGGTGCGGAGTTCTAGTTTGTCACCATAGTGAAGGCTTCATCAAATGTTTGAAAAGATTAGATTGGTAATGTTGACAATATATGTTTAGTGCAAGAATGAGCAAAAAGCTTGATTAATTTGGTTTTTGGGAGGGATAAGTACAATTGATTAATGATACCCCTCATTACCCCTCCAGTAGGTGATGAAATATGTGATAGATTCATCTTTGAATTGTTTGATAGTGTAAAGGTCTATAATGGTAACTTTACGGGTGATGTTAATCGAGAAGTGTTCTAAAAATAGTTGTGCAAAGGGGAAGACTAAGTATTTTAAGATACTATTATACTAATCCAACGTGGTTCTTTAAAGAACATGGAAAAATATTCAACATGAGGTCTTGATCATGTGTGATAAGATAACATGTGTGGAAATAGGCTTAGATGTGTTATTGAGGGTCCTCTTTGCTATAGAATTTAAGGAACTTTAGGAGTTCCCAGTGAGGAGGATAGGATTTTTAAGGTACATATGGATGAATAGGCTCGTTGCAGATTTTTTCATATGATAGGGTGTTTTAGGACCCATGGAGGAAGCTTCTAGACTTGAGATCCTATTCATTAGTTCTTGTAAAGGATTGTTTTGTGGTGATTATTGTTGGGGATTGAATGATGACGGGCCGGGTTGTTGATAAGGCTGATATAATAGAGGGATATTATGTTGGAGGGGAATGATCATGGTAATATTATATGTAGGCTATGAAACTAGAGGTTGTAAGGGTTGAATATATTGATATTGGATTGGGATCGAAGTGTTAACAAAGGGTTGTGATTGCTATGGTATATAATGGGATAGGATAAAAGTGTGGATGAGAGGTTGAGATGGTTGTGAGATTTATTAAGATAGGATAAAGGTGTTGATGAGTGGTTTGGATGGTGGATGAATATAATGAGAATGGGCTTGTGAGACAGGGGGTAGTTGATGCATTTTGTGAAGATGGGTGAGTGCTAGCGATATAACTGGTATTTATAGGGGTATTGATATTGGGATGGACATGACCACATTATGAATAGAGGGCATGGGTTGTTGTGAAGGGAGAGTTGAGACACAGTAAGTGGGATGGCTATCGATCTCATAAAAAGCATATGAGAGACACTTTGGAAGTTACGGTACTAGATGGGGAAGGAGATGTATTAGTGTTGTTTTGTGAAGATGATGATCTTGATGAAGGATTTGGTGATGAGGATGGTTTTTCGTTGGTTATGTCTTGTTATGAGACAACATTAAGATCAAAGGTGATGATAGGGGCCAATGACATGGGAAATTATGTTCTTGACCCTCGAAAGCGTGGAATATGGATGAAGCTATTGGATGACCAACTCATGATAAGGATCAATAAGCCAGAAATGTCGAAGGTGACAATAGAGATGGTATGATTTTGTTTGGGTGTCGGTTGTTGGAGCGACATGCCTCAAGAAGTGAGATAGGAACTAAGGGCTATTGGGTTATAATCCAAAATTTATGTGAAGGATATATCACCGCTATCAAAAATGTGGGTTGGGTGGATCAGGGATTTCGATGTGGTCGATTAACTACTTGGAGAATGAGAAGGTTTTGATTGGCCATTGAAGGTGATCGAAATTGGTCAATTACGCTGGAATGTTGGCAAAGTGGGTTTTAAGAATATTTATGGATTGTTGAAGGTGGCTGGTCATATTTTTGGTGTCTTAGAGATGGGACTATTTTCTCGGTCGAACCATGAATTAGACAAACAATCAATAAAGAAAAATACAAAGCTAGATGGTTGATTAAAATAATGCAAGCAAGTCACATAAGAAGTTTTTGATTTATCTTGATTAAATTGGAATTAGGTTTGAAATGTGAAAAATGGTTAGAAAGGGTACTAGGAAATGATAATCTAAGGTTGTTTTTAGGTAATGATTAAATATGCGAGTCCTTGATATACCCGAAGGTATGTGAGGCCCGAATATGTGTTGGTGTTAGTATGAGGCATGGTATTGGGGCCTACCCCTCACTTCATGGTCCCGCAATGATAATGGTGTTAGGCGCTTAGACCATATACCTCCCACCAACTTATTTATACTTGGCCAGAACATCGAGTTGGCTTATCCTCTTGTTGATGAAATCCAAGTAGGTTTGTCAGGGAGGGAATGTTTAGATGCAAGTTATGTTTTGATGTGATTTAGTTGTGTGTGAAGGGAGTTTTGTGAATGTAATCCTTTAACTTGCAATTAAGCTATGCCATTAGGTAGATATTAGTGTTCATTTCAAGATCTAAAGGAAATATTTTAATTCAATGGAAACAAACACACAAATACAGTGTTGAAATAGAAAATGATAGAAGAAAAGAGCGTACCAGTAATTATTTTTTCCTTTTTAATAATTTTTATTTTAAAGTTTATTTTTTAATCTAAAAACAGTAAACCCAGAGCAGAGATCTTACATGGTTAGATGAAAAGTAGAAAACATAGAATAAAAATGATAAAAGGAAAATTGACTGAGTAATTAGAAACATTTCATAGGAATCATCGACGATTATAACAATTACTAGCGGTTTACTAAAATCGTTGGAGATTATAGAGAAGAGAACCAAATAAATGAAAATCTAAAATAAAAGAAAGGGAAAGGTCCCATCGGGCATGCTAGGAATGTTTAAGGTGATTTTTATTAGTGTTATTAAATTCATAAAATACCCAAAATATGAATAAGCAGGGTTTACCGATACCTGCATCGACAATCATAATGTCGTAGTGATCGAATCATGGATAATGTGAATATTATCCTCCTTTCGCTAAGTGAAGAGATCTCGTATGCAAAGACAACTAGAAAATAAGGTATTAGATAAATATGATAACAAGTTTCTCAAAAAAATTCAATCCCAGGAATCCAAAGGGACTTCCTTGAAGGGTGTCAACTTGTTTGATATAATCAAGTTATTTTGATAAGATAGATAAGATATATGATAACAAAGGTAGAATTCAAGAGGGATAGTAATACCTTGTTCAACTTCGTAAGTGGCCCAGGCTAGGGTAGTGGCAAGCTTGAATTCCTCGAAGTAGTCATACCATAACTCTTGAGTTGCTTTTCGCTCTTCTCGGATGATTTCGACTTGATCTTCAATGTCCGCAATGTTTGGTGTAAATGTGATAGTGCAAAAGGTAAGTTCATGGAGGATATTAAATTGTTCCCACACGAATGAGTGTTAGATGATTAGAAGGTCGTAAATGCTAGTAATGGGGTTTGAAGAACCTGGAACTATCATCTGCAGGAGAAACATGCTTGCAAATAATTGATTAACCCAAAACCAACTGATAAAAGATGGAATAATTGATAAAAATGATTATTTTGATAGACATCAATGACTATTCATAGGAATCATGGGTGATTGACATGATTGTTGGTGATTGCAGCAATCGTTAGTGATTGCTATAAAAATTTTGTATTTTGATAAAATGATAAAATGAAAGAAAACAAAGATTGGAATGATTGAATTAACTTTTCATCTTATGTGTATGTAAAACAAAAACATAAATATATGAAGATATAATTACCTTAGATGTGAAAATAGACTAATAATGTTGTGGAGGCTTACAAGAGCTTTTGGAGTATTTTGATTATGTGAAAAAGGCTTTGATGATGTCTGGATACACGTAGCAAAGTCATCTAGTTTTCTCGGATCAAAGAAAACTTTGCTAGAGTGGTTCTAGATCCCAAAACAGAGCTCTAAATCTCTATTTATGATTTTTGGCATTTTTTTAGGATCATCGTAACTGGAAAAGTTGGGGAAAATCGCTTGAAGTGGTTTTAACCACCTCCAAGTTAGGATTTCACGGTGGGGATGTGAGGTGAGGAGGTTAGGATGTTGGGGAGTTGGGTAATGAGGGTAAAAATGGGTTTAGATGGGTTAGGGGTGGTTTAGGAGGTTTTAGGGAGGTTAAGGTAGGTAAGTAAAGTTTACGGGGGGGTAAAAATGTGATTTTATAGGAGTGAGGGTAGTGACTTAGGTTATGCTTAGAATGATAGGTTTAATGACTTTATTTGCACGGGGTGTAGGCGGGTCACATAGGGTGATGAAAAACCGGTGTCTACCGATAACACATGGTGTGATTTGATAGTGTGACCACGATTTGTTTTTTTAAGCATCTCTAGGGTGTCGTATAATTGGAAACTAGATTACATAGTTTGATGGCATCTTTTCCTAACTTCCGGGGAACATATAGATCCAAAATGTAAAGTAAGTGAACAAATGAAACCAATGAACACTGTTTGCTACAGCGGCTATAGATAAGGGGCATACGCACCATCAAAATCACCCAGGGCACAATCTTGACTTCAACCACTTGACTCCCCCTGTCGGGTGTCTCCGTGCCTTGCACTAAGCACGACTTGAACTTTGGTGGGCTCATTAAAAGACTTATATTCTTATTATGTATATTAAATTTGACATCACCATCATCAAATGACTATTTTTAATTAATTTGAGAAGTCAATCAAAATATAGTATTATGTAGGGTTTGGGCCCCTTTGTTTAGATTTTTGTATTAATCAACGTAGTATACCTAAAATTTAACATATGAGTCTTGAGATTGATATCTATGGACATTTTCAAATAGATGTATTTAAGATATTTGTACTAGTTTATGTTATGTTGGTGGATTTCATAAACAATTTATTTAGATGATGGATATTTATGATAATTTTAGTTGTGTGATTTTAGTCATTACCTAGATACATTCATGAGTAATCATTACTCTAATGATATTTTTATTTGTAGAACACATTGGAGATGTTGTGATTGATGAAAACAAACTCTTAATGTTTGAGCCATGTCAATATGTGGTTCTTCTCGAGACACTTTTCTAGATATATTGTTGGTAATAATAAGACAAGGAGGCCCACTTTAAGATACAAGCTTTGTAGTACTTTTAAAAGTAGTCATTACTGCGTCTTTTTTTTAAAATAACAAGGTAAGGGGACCCGCTTTAGCATACAAGTATCGACTCTAAGTTAAAATGGATCAAGCTTTAACAAAGTATTCTAAAGCTTGTATAAAGTGGGTCTCCTTATCTTATTATTATTTTAAAAATATATATGAGCAAAAATATCATTACAATAATTCTTCATAAATATTAGTTGAATAATGGCTAAAATCACACAATAAAAATTCCACAAAAATATATTATCTATTAATTTTATGTCTAATCAATAATAAAAAAGTTAACTTAAAATCTTGATAATTATACCAATTACTATAAATGTTTAATAATATTTTATATTAAAATTGTATATTTATACCTTTAATCTCATAAGGATATAGGTGTGTTTGTGTTCTTCCTTAACAAGGACAAGTAATGAAATGAAATGATTTTATTTATGTTGATTAGACATGGCATTTTGTGACAACAAAATGTAGCATATTTCTTTACTTCATTAGTAGAATAGGAAAGGTTCTCTTAAGATCCATGATGTTTAGTGTGATTATTCACACACATTATATTAATGTTTCACATCAACGATGTTTATATGTAATCAAAATATAAGAGGATGCATGATAACCTATTTTGTGTTGAGGGTTAAACACGATTATATCAAGTCAAAATTTTGATGCCAATTTTAATGTATGAATGTTGAAAGTGGAGGATTTGGAAGGTGAAAAAGTGGAAATTATCGTCAAAACTCTTAGGTCAAAATTTTTACATATATGATTATGTTGAGATTTTGACATTTCATGCTCATGTGGAAATTTTGTGACACATGTATGCTGAAATGTCAATTTAAAAATATGTGTAGAAACATAATTTTCATATGGGAATATGTGCATATTGATTATTATATAAGGCTCTTACTGGCACATTTCTTTGTGTTGTTCAACTTTCAACATATTCTTTGTGTTTTATATGACTCTTGACACTTTTGACTTTATGCTCTGCCTTGTAAATTTTCTTATCCTCATGTCAATTTTTTTGTTCATGTGTTGACCTTTCATATTGCCTCTTCCTCGTGTTTTCTCTCCTCTCTTATTTTCTCTCTCCCCATTTTTGTTCTAGGTTTTTCATTGTACCACTACAATTATGAGAACCTTTTGGGTGGACTATTATGTACCTTGTTTTGATTCCTTCAGGATTTCTTCTCTTTTGTCATATTTTCACGTTTGTTGTGTGTCGGCTTGTGTGTTAATAGGGTTCTAGTTGAATTTAATGAGTCTATCAATATATATGTATAACAATGCATTCATGAGGAATTAATTCATACACTTTCAAGTTTGCAACTATAACGAATTTATCATTTCTAGAGCATATATGTGCTAAACATAGAATTCATGCACCAAGAGAAGAGCTTAAAGTATTTACTACTTATTGCATCCATTGAAAGAATAAGGGTGACACTTGAATACGACATTGGATAATCAACATAAGTAGATTGTGTGATGGTTTAAAGACTATTTTCCCAAAGGATCTCTCGATTGAAAAAGGCACCCAAATAACCACCATTTTTATGGTTTTATAATGGGTTGCAAGTTAATTAGGTTTGGAGGAATGATACTTGATTCATAGTGACTCACAATGAATTTTGGGAAAGAAAGTAAGGGTTTTAGATCTTGGGAGTAGAGGATCGATATAATTTGATCAATTTTACAATTTTTAATGATTTCTAGTTGTGCTACAATTTTAATTAAGGAGCTCATTTTTATTTTTTTGGGGTTTGGTTTGCCTCATTGTCTGACTTGTTTACCACTACTTGTTGATGATCTAACCAAATTTATGACATCCCGATTCTCTACTCTTTTCTCAAGTCTTTCTATTATTTTCTCGATTATCATATATTCCTAGATTGCTATTATTAGTTTGAATAGTTTCTTTTGTTTTGTTATCAATTATTCTTGGTGCTCTGTGATGACATTTCTTGTAAGTTTTACAAGACACTCACAAGTTTCATATCATGTATATGTACTATACTTCAATCGATCCCTTGTTTTTGTTGTTGTATGTTTAACTTTATTAAGTGTGTATGGGTTGGTTGATAGGTCATGTTTTACTTAGAGATATGTGTGATACGAGCTTGTGGGTTTTGAAACATATAAAGAAAAATGTTTCATATTGGACTCGGTATGCATGGATGAGGGTTATTGTGGGTTTAAAAAAGTATTTACCTTGTTGACATACTTTGTACGTGAGTTTGGATTACATTAGAGGCAGGCGAGCCAATGTTTCCCATTAAGTATTTTATTCATTGTATTATTTGTATTTTTACTTAATTGTAGTCTTGTGCATATGATAAATGAAGCAATGATACACATATGAAGGTATCTCTTGAAAAATGGTTACAATGACTTTCTCCTATATATTGCACTACGACAACTTTATCATATATCTCGTTTGTATTCAATATGTGAGTATTAAGAGGTTTCTTTTTGCGAGGTTTTGTTTGTTATCATTGTTGAATCCTTGTTGGGGGTGTAATCAACAATTTTTTATTTCAATAGTCAGCAATCGATTGTTTTTAACCAATAGAATGGAGTTGAAACTAATTAGAATATAGTTAAATGTTCTTACTTTCAAATGATAAAAAATGTTAAGAGTATTAATTGCCAATGGAACTTTGTCATTTGTTAGAGTAATTTTTCCTTTTTGATTAGGTAAGAGTAAGGGTTTTGAAAGAATCCCATAACCTTTTATAAAGTTAAGAAAAAAATCCACAAAGGTCTATAATAGAAACAAACAAACATTAAGGTCTAAAACTACTCTAGACTCAAAAAAACTAGTCAACAATACATACAAAAGAGTCAACCAAAAGTCAATAAATAGATAAATGTAGATAAATGTAGATAAAATAAAAAAGGAAAAAATATTGACCATTTAAGGCATTAGGAATCCCAAATTCCTCCGAATCCTCATAAAGGTCTATTACTTTAAGGGCCAAGTTTCCTTCCGTAACTCTACTCTCATGTTTCTTTTGTTGTCCTCTAGTTCTTAAGCTTGGACCCTCCTTCGGATCCACCTCTTTTTGCTTCATATCATCACCTCTTTATCTTCGTCTTTAGTCACCCCATCTTTTTACCCCCTTCTCTACTCTTACCCATTATTTCCTAAAACTTCCGATCCATTTGAGAAAACTTCTTACCCCGGTTGTTCTCTAAAATTGCCATATTTTGTTGAAATAAATATTCCTTCCCTCTTGTCTTTTATAAGTATAGTGGTATTTGTTTCATCTCACCATTCAACCTTTTTGCATTTAGTCATAAGGCCCTTCAACCCCCTCCCTGCAACTAGATGTCCATGACCTTCTTTACAATGTAGAGTCTCCCTTGAATATTCCCTCCCATATCATTTTTTAGTAAATCAGCCATGTGGAGAGGATGTTAGGAATTAATATTTAGTTATTGTGAACATTAAATAATATTATTGTGTGTGATGAGTTGTATTTACAACTCATGTAGATATCTCTTAGAGAGATTCTAGGTGTGAGGGAATAAAGGGATAAGGTGAGAGATTGTGGGGAGATCTATTTGATATGCGTTGACTCCATCATTATAGGAGATCAAAGCATTATTTATTGTAACCTCTCTATTGAATAGAACATCCCGAATGAATTCATTTCTTATTATTATAATTTGGTGCTCATAAAATAGTGGTTTTTCCTGAGTTAATCTTATTTTTTTACAACATAGGACCCCGAGTTGCTTCATGGTCCATATAGTTTTTCCTTTGACATCAATAGGCACTCTCTTGTCTGATTTTCTACCGTAAGGTTGTTTGACATGCTTAACCTAGGGACTTGGAATACTCTTGGATTTAGAAGGCATAATGGTTTGTCAATATACCTTTCTAAAAACTCCTATTATCACTAGAATGGGTAGAGTGTTCAAGAAAACCAAACTCAAGCAACCCTTCTCCATCCTTTGGTTAGACAATCCAATTTTAAGGAAAATGGTAGGTTTGTCATTTTATAATAGGAGGAGAATCAAATATTCATGAATGGGGGCATCCGTAATGTTATACTTGCTACTCCATGACATTCGATTCCAAAGACATACACAAAAAAAAAAAAAAGAAATTCTCATGATTTTGCCATTCTTAAAATGATTCAAAAAGGAAATGTGATGCGATTATATATTTTTGTACCTTCCTTTGACCTTAACATACTTCATAATTTGAAGGCACACATTTACCCATGGAGGAGGAAGGGATGCTTGCATGATATCATCCTCCATCTCATGAATGTGTTTCTTTAGGTCTGTAGAATGCCTCCAAATCCTCCTTTTTCCTCAACCTATTCTTGAAAATATTCAATCCCTCCATGTTCACATCCATCACCTTCACAATATTATCCTCTCAAAATTTGATTGTGAATCCTCTTATTGTCACAACCCCTTCCTTTCAAGATATGGTGAAATCCAATGACAACATGTGATCGTTCCTTTAACTTTTTGAGTGTATGCATTGAGACCTTATCTTTTCAAGATAGACTAAACCATGTTTTTCTTCTTCAAATATTGATAAGAATTTAGTTCTAGAAATAGTATTTATCCTCCCGTAATTTTAGCTTCTACTTGCAAGAGATTTGTGGCCAATTAGTATCACTAAAATCTTTGATTGCATTGATAGACCAAACCCTCTGTTTAATGAGATTTATAACACCCCGATGCACTCAATTCTATGCACCTCTTATGAATTCTAATGATTTATCACATGATACAATTCACCATCCTCCCCCTTATCTTATAGATAAATAATTATAGTAATATGATTCACAATAATTAAAACAACATGAATCTATCTTTACCATCGATGACATTTGTCCTCATAATACCCCCTCTTACACTTATCTATTCCGACTTGCTTCCACCTTTACATTATTAATTATGGTAATAGCTAGGTTAATGGAAAAATTCAATCTCTTTATACCCTCACTTGTTACTCCCCTATTTTTAATTTGGTTGGCACACTAGTTCCCTTCACCATAGGTGTGGACTATTTTGATCTCCTCAAACTTGTGCATCATCCCATGCCCGTCACTATTGATGTTATCGTAGTCCAAATAGGATAAGGGGACCCTTTAAGATAATTATTTATGTTAAGATAACCCCTCTCTATTATTTCCTTATGATATTAGGATCTTTAACACCTTGAATTCTGCAAAGAGTAGAAAAATCCTTTACATAGTAATTCGATTGGATACCCATCAACCCCGCATAAATTAACACTAGAGAATATTTGCTACCCCTTATCAATCCTCCTCTGCGGATCTACCTCAATTAAATTTCAAATCCCCATGAAATTTTATCTTAACCCCTCCCACCAGAGGAATCTTACACTTGACCATCCTTTTATAGTTCTTCTTATCCCGCCTTTCCCCTTTCGGTGAAACACTTAATTTCCAATTCATTGATTGGATTTCCCCAATTAGATTTTGTTGTCTCATTTTTCAAGTTTAAACTTTTTATACTCTCCTTAATTTCCTCAATAGCCATAGGTCCAACTCTACCAACATATTTTTTCTTGTTTTGAAATATTCTCATGTTTCTCTCTTTCTAAACACCCCAAAATATATTGGAAAGATTTAACTTCCATAACTCTTTAAGACTCGAGGATAAGAATGGAGGTTTTTATTAAACAATGAAGTTAATGATTGAGAGTGAGATAACCTAATCCAATTTGAATAAAGAAATAATTTGTTCTATAATATTAGGGATAAAGGGGAAAACCATAAAGAGGTGCCATATAGATTCTCCCTCCTCGCACAAATGACACATCTATTAGGAATGTGAAATCCTCTTTTCATAAGGTTATCAAGAGTGTGAATCTTGTTTTGAGAAACCAACCAATAGGATATGTTAACTCGGGAATAATATTTTTATTCCAAAGAATATCCCATGGGAATACATCCTCAATAGGGTTTAACTCGAAGGAATACCACGATTTCACATTATAGTTCCCATCTTTAGAATTTGACACTACCTTCTCATCTTTATTAGGAAATTGGTGAATGTAGTAACCTCTCAATTTGTGATTTAGATAATATAGAGAGCTAACAATATATAAGTTTGTAATATTCACCCTCAATGTCTTCCAAGCTAACCCCTTATCACTGACCAACTAATAATATTTCACTCTTTTATTGATGATTGATTTGAGTATTGGACTCAACAAATCCAATGGTTCAAGAAATCTCAAAGGGGGACTATTAATCCAAGAATCATCCTAGAACAAGGTCTTATGTCCATCCCGAATGTTCAATCTACTTCCTTTTCCAAACAACTACTTACTCTTAACAAGAATTTTCTAGATATTAGAGCCTTGTGGGAGATCATCCATGACAATAAAGGATTCAAATTCTCTCTTTCCCATGAATTTGTCCTTAATAATAATGTTTTCACCATTTTTAGATTTGGGATAATATTTACACATAACCAAAAATGAATGAAATAGAAGATACATGTGGTTATTTTGAATAATTAAATTCCAAAATTAACATTTCAATATCAAGATAACACATTAATACTTGTAAAAAATGTACACGATAAAATACAAATTCATAAATACATGAGATTGAGTGCACTTAGATGATACAAATGATTTTCGGAAATTTTGGATGATTTAAATAATAAAACAGGGGGATCTAGACTTGAGAATGCTTTGAAACTAAAATTTGACTTGAAGATGCTCATGGATAAAACCATTCACTAGGGGCATGAACATCTATATGGCCTTGACCCTACTCAAAACCAAGATCTGAATCTTTTTGGGTTTTCAATTGTCTAAATATCTTTGTCACTCTTTATCGGTCATTGTCAATCAGATTGTGGGGGCTTATGAATGCTTTGCTCAACCTTTGAAACCCTAACCATGGATAGAGAGTTCTACACAAAAACATTAGTTGGGTTTTGTGAATCCTCACGCAATAACAACATTGGAACTACTCCGAAGAGGCCTCAAATGACATGTCATTCTCCACCTAGAATGTGATATCTAGATGTAGTGCAATCAAATTTAAAATCATTTCTTTGACAAATCTTGACTTGAGTTTCTCTCTTACAAATCTACTTGAGTTATTTATTTTAGATGCTTGCAAATGTGGGAAGTAATCCCCTAGACCTACTGAGAAGCTTAAGACTTGTAGATAGTTCTGCCATAATAAATGTGTAGAGGTATTTGTGAAGTGTAGGGAGCTTTGGGTTCCTTTTGTGCTAGATTTTTCAATAGGAGTCCATAAGAATGCTAGGTTCTAAATGAGGTGAGTTTCAATTGCTTATATGTATGATTTCAAAGTTGATTTAAGTTACAAAGGACGGTTGAGGAGGAGTAAATGACCCAAAGAATAATATGTAACTAAAATTTTGCGATAAAAGTGAGCAAGAGAAATACCGTACATAAGGGTCAAGACCGTATTGCACAAACTAACCTTACTATATGTTATTTTCTCTAGAGGAGAAATGTGAAGTATGAGGTTTGGAAATTGATAAGTGGATTTTCTAAATGGATTTCATGCATTCAATTCTCACAAATTGTTGACTGTAGACACTCAAATTTACTAATTCTACTCTTTGACACCGCTAGTCTTAGCATTGCTCTGTTTCTCAAACAAGTGCACTTTACCTACTCCTATCTGATACATTCTTAGGTCTTTTTCTAGTTTAATTGATCATACACACTCATCTGTCAATAGTTTTTGAGAATTGAATGCATGAAACCCATTAAGAAACTCTACTTGTTAGCTTCTAAACTTCACACTTTAGATTATCTCTCTAGGTTAAAAATGTATAGTAGGGGTAGGATCATCTATATGGTTTTGACCCTAGCATATGATTTTGACCTTGTTCACTTTGGTCCCAAAATTTTAGTTGCACATTATTCTTTGGGTCACTTACTCCTCCTTAGTTGGTCTTTATAACTTAAATCACCTTTGGAAGCATGCATAAGTAAGTGAAACTCACCTCACTTGGTACCTAACACTCTCATGGACTCTTATCTAAAATTTTATCAAAAAAGGCACCCAAATATCCTTACACTTGGTAAATACCTCTGCACATTTATAAGGGAAACATCATCTTCAACTATGAAGCTTCCCACTAGGTCTAGGGGGATGCTTCCCACATTTCCAAGCACTCAAAGTCACTCACTGAAGTAGATTTTCAAGAGAGAAACTTAATTCAAGCTTTGTCAAAAGAAGGATGTCAAATCTAATTACATGAAAACTATATATCACATTCTAGGTGGATAAAGACATGTGGTTTGATGCCTATTCGGAGTAATGCCAATGTCAGGCGGTGCATGGGGGTTCCTGACAACCCAACTAGTGTTTGTTTTGCATGATATCTCATCCATGGTTATGGTTTGAAATATTGAGTAGAGTATTTAGAGACCCTCATTGTGTGGTGATGGAGAGTGACAAAGTGATTCGAAAAAAGAGACAAACCCGAAAAGTTACGAGATCAAAGTTATGAGCAAGTACAAAACTATATAAAAAGTCAAGACCAACATAAATTTCTACCCCTAATGTACGGTCCTAACAGGGGATATTTTCAAGCCATAGTTCCAGGTTCTAAAGCATTATCGTGTCCAATTACCCCTGTTTCATCATACATACTAGTCTATAATCACATATAATTAGCTAAGTGTACTCAATCCCATGTATTTATGAGTTTTTATTGCATCGTGTACATTTATTTCAAGTATTAATGTTTTATTATGATATTGAATGGTTAATGTTGGAAGTTAATTAGTCAAAATAACCCCCTGTGGCTCCTATTTCATTCCTTGTTTGATTATAGTGTTAAAACCCCAATTAAACCTAAAAAGGGTGAAGACACCGACAAATGAGTGTGTATGAACAAGTAAACTAGAAAAGAGATCTAGAGATGTACCGGATGAGAATGGGTAAAGTGAACTTGTTTGAGCAAGGGAGAAATGTTAAAAACTGAAAGTGTCAAAGAGTAGAGTTACCAAATTTGAGTGTCTACATCCCCCCTTTTAATTATGAAATGAACTTGCATGCTTAAATTTAAAAATACCTAAGTGTGTAGACACACTTTGTCTTCGCTTGATGTTTGTTTTGTAAGATCATGCTATCTTGGTGTTGGCATGCTCTATGATGAAACCTATAACATAGAGTGCAATCAATGTCCATGATAAATAATGTAATGTAAATAAAATATGAAACTATAAATAGTGAAATAAAGAGATGTAAAATGCGGAAGGAATACACCTGTTTGTTTTATGGAGGGAAGAGTTTCCCATTCTTTTCTTGTACTTGGAGATTTGGATTTTGAAATTTTCAAATAATTGGGGTAATCAGGTCTCAAATTGTGTCGAGGAGATACTTTGAAGTATTGGGTGTATGGAACCTAGCACATGGATGTTAAAGAGAAAAGAAGAATAAGGAGCCGAAACATCCTGTGAAGGAAGAATACCATGTATCAAAGTCATTCAACAACTCTGATATCTTCCCTTTAAGTGTAAGAGGAGAGGAAGTGTAGTCATTTATTTACCCTTAATACCTTTTTCTAACCCCAAACACGTCACCTATCACCCGTCGGGTGCTCGACGCTCACCTGAGGCACACGCGGGTGTTGAGCCCCTCCTTTATGTGAGCTTTATGACAAGGTTCCACCATTAATGGAGGATCATTTGCAGAAACAAAATTACATTCACTTACTTGAAAATGTAGAAGATGCAACTAACAAATCTACACATTAATGCATCATAGAAGCTAAATAACATTGTAAGAAGTATAATAAACCAGATCTAAGCCATGATAAGTCATATAACATGAGGTTTTACACCCATAAACAAGATATATAGAATCGAACCCATATATATATATATATATATATATATTGATTTAAAAGAGTTCTGGTAGCCACATTACAATCAAAAGGGTCATCTCGACCATATACATTAAATGACAAAGACTTAACTCCTGTAAGCCTCTCTGATATGAGATCCTAACTATACTTTTTCCCATTCTATCCCTTTTTACAGATCCCAGTACCCATACATATGATTATGACATCCCTTACAACCCTCTAGCACTAAGTTCTCTAAACCCTAACATTACTGCAGTACTTCGTTACTCTATGTATTTATGCATGTGTGCTCCGTCTAACTCTCCGTGTCTATGTGTATCTCTCCTCTCTTTTCATCTCTCCCTATGTATTGGCCCGAACATCCCTTTATATAAGATCAACACTCACCACCATGCCTTCTCTAAGTGTAGATCACGTGCCAATTTTTGATGTAGTCCTCTATAAGTGAATGTCTATCCCTTTGCAAACCCTCCACTCTTTGTAATGATGTTTCTAGGAATATTCCCTACGTGGAATATCCTTTTCTCTACTGCCAAGGCTCCAGGCTGGCACCTTCTCCACTTATCATGCCTAGTGAGTCCTCATATTTTTCCTCAAGTGCCTCTAGAATGCCAAATATGGCTAAGTCCTTTAAACCCATGTTTTTCCTCCCGCATGTGCCTTGGCTTCTCCTAAACCCTTCTTAAACCCCTTTTTCTTGCGCGCTTTCCCCTTAGTGCCCTTCTTTTCACTGGTCCTACGCACGTGTGCCTTTGGTACTTAGCCAATATTTCAGGGCCCAACAGGAAGGAATGCCTACAAATATATTGGCCACTTTGACACCTTCCATGACCCCACATACCACACCATTGCAGACAGATCTAGGCCCAATTTTGCAAATTATGACACACAATATAAAAAATAATAAGTTTCCCTCATACTCTCCTCGTGTACTATACAACCGAGTATAAATTGAATAGAGGTGATTTTTTTTGGAATGTAGCTAGTAAAAGGAGACCCATGCCCCCAATATCCTTGAAATTGAAATTGAAATTGAATGTTGTAGAGAAGAAGGAATGAAATACTTCATGCCCCTAAGACTGATCCAAACTAAGTTTGAAAATGTGCTAAAAACATGTTCATGTAGGTGAAAATATGAAACTATTGAGAAATTTGTTGTAACTACCCCAGGGAAAAACAATAGAAATGGGCCATGAACATACATATGGTCATGACCATACTGTACGCTTTTGACCTTATGTTTGTCTTTCTAAATTTTTGTATGTGATGTTGTTTTTTATTACTTTTATCTTGTGTTTGCCTATGTCCAAGCCTGAAATTATTTTTGTGTCTATTGTAGGTGTAGAATATACCTAGATGAATGCCCCGCCTCCTCTTTTGAGATGGCGTGATAAATATTTTGAGCATGCAAATCAAAAGAAAAGGTGTGTAACCATGTATGATAAGTCTAATAATCTACATAGAAAACACATGAAGGGATGATGTGGTGGCCACCAAGAAGAACATGTACCTAAAAGGGGATGCGTATGGTAGAGACCATGATGTGTAAAAAGGGTAACAATAGTAGCAAAAGTAATAATTAAAACAATGCCAACAAGATAACTAGCAATAAAAACAATATTAGTGCATATATAAGTATAAACAAGTGTAAAGATAGTAGTGCAAATAGTGTCACACAAAAGGCTTGGTGTTTGTAAACATGGGACACTGACGGTGTTGTAAGATAATTAAGGCCCTTAAGCCTACAATCAAGTAATTTCATACAAGAAGGCATGATGCCACAAACATGGGACACCCACGGTGTCACAAGACAAATAAGGCCCTTAGGCCACAATCAGAGTAGCAAACAAGTAACTACACACACAACATGTAAAGGAAACAAGAGTATCATAATGCGATGAAATGTCATAGATAGTGATATATAGAAGCATGTGAAACAACAATTGTCAAACACTTCACAAGACACATGTGTTAGTCTTGTTATCTCAAAAGATAATAAATACATTGTGTATGTAATTAAGTGCAATAAGGAAGTGAAAAAGGTACTATAATGAAATAATAGCACTTGGATTGTATGGATGGATGCCCCCAGAAAAATTATGTTAGGAACTATTATAGCTCCCATAATCATGTATCAATCTGTATGTCCCACATCACGCTCAATATACCCCGTGAACACGTGTGTAAAGAAGAAACTGCTATTATCAAACCCAATGGATAAAAACATGTATAATGTAAAGTGCTAACAATGTATGATAGAGAAAAAAGTCGTAATTTTTACATTTTTGAAAATATTTGAATTTTTTTGCTTTTTGTGATTATATAGATGTTTTTAAATATTTTATAGTGCATTGTTATGTATAAGAAAAGGGGATAGAATGAAATCTATCCAATGAGAATCTCCTAAAGAGGTGAATCAATTGCCACATTTGATGGAGGCCTAGACCTTAAATGTGCAAAATAATGTGACTCAATTGATAACGAAATGGAGTGGTAGTAATATGTGCCAAAGAGGAACTATGATAAGAGAAATGTATAAAGCAACACAACGAACAATATTTGATGTATGAATTTTTTATGTTGGTCTAGAAGAATGAGTATCCCTCGAATACCAATGGGGAGATGTAGAGTGACATTGCATATGAAAGGATTAATGAAGCATCTTATGAGAATGTAAGCCACTAGAAGAAAATTGTGTGAAGGAAGGGATAGATGGAGGTCAAGGATTATTAAAGATATGAGAATCAATATGTGCAACCAAATGCCTAAGTAGGAGGACTAGAAGTATGCAAATAAACTTGTGCAAATAATTTCCCAACACAAGAACTAGGAGGATTGTATGTGAATAAATGTGTGAATCCAATGACCTATAAGAGGACCTAGGAGGATTAGAGCTATGCAAATCAATGTGTGAATCCAAGGACCTATCCATATGTGTATTAAGAGTAGGGATAAATTCTATGGGAGAAGGACTAGGCATGCTTGGGGAAGGATCCTCAAATGGTACACCTCGAATAGTAACAACCTGCTGATTATGAATGAACTTGATACACTTTGGTGAATAACTGATGGAATAGCCTTAAGACCATGTAACCAAGGGAGACCAAGATGTAAGGTACTAGAGAAAAGAGAACTAGCAACCAAGAACTAAATAAGCTTGGTAATAAGACTAACAATGCCAAGTAACATGATACGATGATAATGAAGATTAGAATCACATGTAAGCTTCGAGAAGATATATCAAGAGATTAAAGAAATAAATAATAAAACAATTTTTTTCCAGATCAACCAATACACCATGTATAGGTACTTGATGAATAAAGATGGGAATAAACAATGTATCAAAAATAAATATGTCATCTATATTAGAGTTTTAGAAAGTAATGCATGGTGTATAAGATAACATGTGAGTAATAGTTCCAATCATATCATCTAAGATATGATCATAAGAGAGAAACTTTGACATCACACGATGAGAATTATGTACTTTAAAAGTAGAAGTATCACTTGTATGCTTAGGGAGTATATCATTAAATATCTTTAACATATAATTTTTGTTTGTTAGCTTATAAGATTCAATGGGTTCATCTCATTTAATAGTATTAGATTCAATAAGGACCGAATAACATGACAAAGCTTTATGCATCTGTCCATAAAATTACCCATACATTAGTGATTATCACAATAGGCTTTGGCATGAAACTATTACTTCGAGGATTTCTTGCATCAACCTCAAAGTATGGAGGGAGAGACAAAATATTTCACTCAAGTAATTATGAATGTGAGGAGTGCATGGTAAACATGTAAAATGTTGTCATGTGGTTTGTAATTGTAGCTTAATAGGTTGAGTAATAACATTGACAATGTATTTGGAAGAAAAATTAGCATCATTAGTCTTTCCTTTAAGCTTAGATTTGTTGTGATATATATTATTAGATGTATTGGGAGGGATAAAAACATACTTGATCTTATTCATATGTAACAATTTAATTTCACAATCTTTTAGTGTATAGAGAAATGGTCAAATGATTTGAAATTTTCAAACACAAATGATTCTTGCGCAGACGAGGAAGCAATATTTGTGAAAAAATGTCTTGTAATTCACTATCGTAGGATATTATTCATCATGGTAAGCATTGGTTTGATAACGCAAATACATAATCATTGAAATTTTCATTGAATCCTTGGTTTTAGCTTGGACATTTGTGCATAAAAACCTTATCCCTAATGTTTATACAAAAGTGTGCTAAAAACTGATTTTCCAATGTAGTGATAGAGCACACAGATTGTGTGGGGAGATCATATAACCATTGCAGTGCAAAGTATTTAAGACTCCTAGGAAATAACTTGGTAAGAAAAATGTCATAAGATGTATAATCAACGCAAGTCACATGAAATGATATAAGATATTCCACGGGATCACCTTTTCCATCATAGCTAGGAATTTTAGATGTAACAAAACTAAGAGGAAAAGGATAAGAGGCCACCTCAGGACCCATTCAATGTGGATCTAGCTACACGAGGTCGAAGTGCCTCCAAAGCACACACACTCTTTACCAAAACTTAAGAAAATTTAAAACAACTTCTTTCTCATTTAAAAATCCATAGTAATATTTCTCAACATTACAATCCATATTTTATTTCCCACTACCTCTAAAGAAAATCCTATAACAAAAAAGCCTAAAGTGAAAGAAAAACCTAACACCAAAACACCTCAGATGGACCCCAAATTTTACCCACATGAAATACCTCCCTAAATGAAGGCTTCTATGAAGTCTTGACTTATTGTATAAAGAAAAACAAAAGTTATAAAAAAATCTAAGTTAATTGACCGAGATAAAGGGGAATTATCTCATTAATGGGAAATCACTAATTATAATGAAATGACGATAAAGAAGACAAATAGTGTAATTTTAGTATTAAAATTGTGTGGTTGAATTTAGGTGTCTATAGTTGTCCCTCTTTGATGTGGTGTAGCAGGAGCGACGCCACTTCAAAGATAATAGACAATTGTATTTTGAATGGATAGAATAAAAATTAGTAAGAGGAATGGTGCCCCCTCGAGTGTCGATGGGGTGATAGAAGAGAGGCTCGATTGACACTCAAAACAAAGAGAAGAATGACCATAGTGGAAGAAAATTTGATTTTGAAAGTGCTGCATTTGATGGTATATTGAATATGATTATATGGAGGTGTGTCGATGTGGGATATGATTTTCTTAACATATCCTATGTTAGATAGTCGGATATGTATTTATATTGAGAGCACTTTGTAGATTAGAGGGAGGGATTCGAGCGTGGCATTAGGTGGTCGTTGTTTGATTTGATAGATTGATATGTCTAACTAGTCGTGAACACACCTAATTGCGCAGACATGAGGATTTGAACTTGGCTCGGTTAGGCGATTATTTGAATTGGTGAATTTGGTGCATTTGCAAAATGAGGGTGAGACAAGGGTGGGAGGGAGGGGGAAAAACATCTTTGATAGATTAGAATAATGAAAATTTTTGATACTGAGGGAATATTGAGTTAGAATGGGGAATTAATTAGAATGGAAAGAAAGATAGAGGAGGAAAAAGAAAGATTGTGACGTAGCATATGTACCATCTAGGCTCATAAGTACCTTTTATTTGACGTAAGCATACAAAAAAATGGTATAATGACATGAAATCCATAATATTGCTTTTTGTGCAATGCTAATGGGATTGACTCAAAGATAAATATATAAGAAATGTAATACAAGAAATTAAACAAACAAGTAGACAAACAAATAAACAAACACAATCAAATAAACTTAAACAAACAATGCTTAAGATAATTGTACCAATGATTTTGTTATCCAAATTTCAGTACCCATATGTTCGAGTTATATGACAATGGTTAAAATGATGCCCCAAAAAAAATACATGTAAGGGATTTGTGAGAGGACATAAAAATCCCTTGAAAAGCAATTGTACACTATGACACCCACGAGAAACAATATGTGCTAGGAAGACAAACATAACAAGAAAATAAGATTTGTTGACGAAAAAGATCACGATATGATCCACATATCGTGCACTAGAATGAGCAAGCACTGAAATAAGATGTTTTTAGTATAGTTTCCCATGTTTAGTGTTTTTTATTTTTTCGCATGTTTTTGGATTTTGAGATGTTGTGAATGTTTAGGATTTTCTAGATATTTTGAAATGTTTTTGGATTTTTGAAGGTTTTACCAATGTTTTGGGTTTGCTTTAAATTTTTACCAACGTTTTCTAATTTTTTGAAGGTCTTACCAATGTTTTTTGCATTTTGAAGGTTTTCTAAAACTATGTACAAGAAGAACCAAGCACCAAGATGCCCCTAACAAGAGGTGAGAATATACAAGGGTGAATCCTGTGCATATATACAAGAATAGGATAAGCCGAATAAAGGACAAGAGGGATAGGTTCAACAAGATTATAAACACAAGTCAAACACAAAGCTAGGTAGAAGTGATCATGCCCCAAGTATTAGGTGTTTGTGAACAATGGAATCCTTCTAAGGTATCGAAACCAGTTTTCACCAAAGGACTTGTTCAAAGTGCCACAATTGTGTGGTTTTCACATTTGAATGAATTTATTTCTCTTTATTGTTTTTGATTCTTTATTTTTTTAATTTTTGTTTTTAATTTTTTTTTTCTCCCACCGGGCGTGTCATATGTATGCATGCTAAAAATTTGAACTAAGATAATTAAAATAACCTAACACCAAGTAGATCTTAACTTACTTAAAATTAAGTTAATACACCAAGATAAATAAAAAAGGAAAGCTAATTAACTTACATAAAACACAAACTCAACATTAAATGCAAACCTCCATTTTATATTTGGATGTGCTTTGGATTATAGATACTTGTTTTAATGATCGAAACATAAGACACACATGATCAAGGATTTCTCAAGTAAGAGGAAGAGATCTCATCATTTATGGCTTAATTTCTATTTTGAATCTTCTCTTACTACTTTTTGGAAAGTAGAAAAGGGGAGAGTTAACAAGCCTTCAAATAACATGAAATTCTCTTCTTAAGTATAATGTCGTAAAGGAAATGGCGTAATTTTGGACAAGCTGCACTTGGATTCTTATATAGCTTTCCATTTTTGGAGAAGCTTGTATCCTAGTGAATGTGGGATAAAGGGAATGTATAATTAGAAAGGGATAGACCAAGTTAAACTTATAGATGCCATTTGGAGATGATTTAGGGAGATTAGTAGAATTTTGAGGGTTTTGAAAGGATTTAACCAATAAGAAGGTATTTTGATTAAATATAAGATTACAAGCTTAATTAACTAATCATGGTTAATTAATTAATTTAAAGATGATTATAACTAATGAAGTATCGTTAATTGACATCCGAGATGAGGGAAAAGCTAGTTAATTAAAGAAGTGATGTTAATTGGCCGAGAGGAAGGGGAATGTTAGCTAATTAGCGGGAAGTCACTACTTATAATGAAATGATGGTAAATAAGACACGTATCTGAATTTTAGTATTAAAATTATGTGGTTGAATTTAGGTGTCTACAATAGCCATCGTTTTGTACATTCAAAATTACGAGCATATGTCAATACAATTAGGGATTCGAGCCTACATTAGGCCCAGGACCTACTATCACCTATATGTGATCTTGTTGGATGCATGATCCACTCCTAGGAGGACCCATGTTGGTCCTACATGTCCTAAA
Organism: Taxus wallichiana var. yunnanensis; assembly: GCA_018340775.1. Lineage (NCBI taxonomy): Eukaryota > Viridiplantae > Streptophyta > Pinopsida > Cupressales > Taxaceae > Taxus > Taxus wallichiana. The sequence continues at coordinate 408,312,667 of CM031242.1, forward strand.
ACTAGAGCTAAATGATATAGAAAATTCTTACATTATTATGAAGTGGGGCATGCACTCTTCATAGTGCCTTATAGTATCCGACATGTACACTCTATCTAGTAATATCCTAACTAACATGAGACAATGTCTCCTCCAAAATCTCTTAATGACCTCACTTGCACTCATGCGCTACCATGACTACCTCTAGCTTAACAAATTTTCTTGATTGCACTCTTGCTCACCCACTATGTCCTCTAAATTATGGGTGCGTCTCACGAATCTGACCGTACCACCATCGGCCCTTTAACTCCTCAATCTTGGCACCACCTCTCGACATATTTGTATCTATATCACTTGCCTTTGTAACTTACAATGCTATGATGTCACCTCATCCAAAGAGGAAAATATTGAATCCACCAAACTCTCTACCTCTTGACCTCTATCTCGACGTGGTCACTCGATGATGCTCATTGTCTGCTGCTCTCTCATGCCTCAACATATGATATTAGCTCCTTCTCCCACCTTCACCCGCGTATATACCCTACCACTCCATTCGTATTTTTTTTGTGGGTCATCTCCCATCCCTTCATCCCCACCCTCCCCTCTGCAAGCACATCATGTATCTCTATCTCATCACCTACATCACCACCTATCCTCCCACTAGCTTCGTTGACCGCTTTACTATGCGTTGTTGACTCTGCACTAGAGTGTCATTAGCCTATTTCTCTGTTGTCTTTGTGTCCACCTCATCCTCCATATTACTATCATCTCATATCTCTCTCATCTATGGTGTCACCCCTATTGCATGTCCTCTCATCCCATACACTTCCCACCACGTATTAAAGTCTCATGGTGTGCATGTATCATCCCCTACGACAATATCTATTAGTGCATCATCCTCATCACCTTTCACCTCATACGCTGAAATGGTCACCTATCTCCACTTAGTTGTGAGTATCGACTAGCTCTAGTGGTACTCCTGATATATTCTAAAAAGTCTCATCATGCGGTCATACTAAACTAGATTTATCGCTCGTTCCCATCTCTTAATCACCCATATAGTTCTTTTCACTCATTATAGTTGTACCGCATCCTCTAACCATCCCAAAACTCATCCACCTCCTATCTGAGACTCCATTAATATCACTCATCTCTAATCTCTCTAACATCTACCAATAGTGATCCATCATACCCTCATAGGGCTTATGCCCTGAATAACTCCTTATCTATCCTCCACCATAGAAAAAATGGTGACTGTGTTGAAAAATTCTCATGGATAGAGTCTGACAACCACCCACATGGCCTATCCATTGCTATATTATCCAATGCCCACACCTGTAATAGAACCCCCATACTCAAACCCATCTCTGCATTTATTGATTGCTGAACTTTGAATATGTCTACACTAGTAGTATATGCCCCCATGAATACACTACACCACATTCTATCAGCTTTGAAAACACTTTGTCGTGCCCCACGAATGTATACCCTAATGAATTTGGAAAAATAGTACTACAAATAAAACTATATAGGTATGCCATCACTCGTGTACCTACACCTTGATCATATAACTCACGGAATATGAATCCCCCACTCTCAATATAAATCTCATCTACTACGGGCCCATATAACTTCACAAAAATCCCATCTTGCATAGTTAGAGCTACCACTTGAGGCTACCTACTCACCCTCAATAGGAATGCATAACATCCTCCATACATACTCCAAAGTGTGATCATCATCTTCCCAATCACTAGATGAAATGTGTTTATATCATTGTCTCATCTCTCCAACAACACTATCAACAAATTACTATCCATCCACGCCTTCTCAATCCATGTAATGTAAAACAACCCCTCTCTGCAATAGCTCCATCTCTAGTTGTGTCATCTCTTATCGCATTCTATACATAAGACTTGAAAAATTAGTGTCGAATGTCAAAAATGGCAAGATGATTTTAAAAATATGGAATTTATAAAACCCTAAGATATTTAAAAGTCACGTATTATTAATAAACCTTAAAGCACAAATATGACACAAGCAATAAGCTAAAGAAATATGAAACCCTAGGTGCGAGAAAGAGGATAAAATACTTAGTTAATATTCACTTAATCTCGAAGTATGTTGGACTAGAAAATTAGTAAACATGAGGAGGAGACTTTCACAATTGAACATGAAAAATCTTAGGACTACCGGATGAGCGGGGACTAGGATGCCCGGAACATGACTGGGGTGCCTAGGCACTAGAGACCACTGGTAGGTGCATGTGACTGCACAAGAGCTCAAAATATGGTTTTTCTTGTGTCGTAAGGTGGTGGCTAACCTTCATTTTTGGTAGTCTATATGTCATTTGGATGATAGGTGTATTTGGTTGTAACCTAGAAAATAAATGATATCCTACAAAATCTCAAAAAATAAAATATGCAAATGAGGAGTTAGATTGACCATAGTGGTCACTTGATAGAGTGAACTTATGACCGAGCGTTGCACTACATCTTAGACTCCATGTATTTTTTATGTGTGTTTGATATAATCGTTCCCTATGAATCTCTTGTACAATATGCACTTGATAGTGAACAATAACTAGATGTACCAATGTAAATAGATGTGTGGATGATAAAATGAACTTCCCCTCCTATGTGTGTATGCAAGAAAATGTAGTCCCTTGTCCCTTGAATGATTGATAGATGGATGTCTTTGATGCTCTTAGAATGCCTTCATATGCAAGCTTAGGTGGTGATAATAGATGCTTAAAGTTTGGTCCTTTATTTTGGTCACATAGTTTTGTATTTATATGATTCCCTTGTTTGAATTTTGTAATTGACAACTAAAAGGCCGGCCCATAAGAAAACAAGATGCCCAAAAGATAAAAGAGGCCTAAAAGAGGCGAGTAAGATAAAAATACTAGAAAGAAAACTAGAGACAAAAAAAGGCCAAAGATAGCTTTTAATTAATAGTTTTCTCGCTTAGGAATCACATGAATGCAAGTATGTGTTTATGGACCTAAAAATATACCAAAGTGTGTGATTTTGTGTTTACATTTTCCCTCACTTTATGTTGTTGAGTGAATACTCAATAACATAAAGTAGATAAGAGATGCATTCCTGATAACCATGTAGAGTGTGCGGTGAAATGCATGCTTTGAGGAGACAAGTGAAAGGGAAGAGTGATAAAAATGAAGCGTGGAAGCTAAGAAAGAGGAAGTGACCCTAGGGGTGAAGCGTATGAGTTGTACTGTGTTGTACCTATTGTTGTGATTAGTGTTGTGCTTGTGAATACCGCTTCTCGTAAGGGATGACCTACAAAAGAAGAGTAAAAGAGTAGTCAAAGTCATGTATTATGAAAACTCTATAAAAGCATGTAAAAGTGTGTGAATGTGAAAAAGTAATAAATGAAAAGTGTGCACTTGATCCGTGATGAGTGAAATGGATAGAAAAATGTCATGAAATAATGTATAAGAGTGAGTTTTTCAGATGATATCATGCCAAGTGCGAGTTTTTCAGGGTGATATCACGCCAAGAGTGAGTTTTTTGGGCGATCTCATGCCGAGAATGAGTTTTTGGGGTGATCTCACGCCACTGACGAGAAGATTGTTAGGGATAGAGGTCTAGTTTTACTCTTTATCCATGAATGATTCTGAATTTATACACCACTTTGCATATGGTTTGATTGTGCTTTATTTCATGTTATTCCAATTTGATAAAAGGAAAAAATAAGATAGAATGCATTCTGATTGTTAGAGGATTGTGCTGTATTGTGTAAACTGCTTTGTAAACTGTTGAAAACTATGTTGATTTGATAAAATGACATTAACTACCCCCGGTCATAGGCACGTAGAAAAGTTCAAGAATTCCCAGTGCACTAGTATATGTATTTGGGCGGTGTTTGTGTCATAAACTACGGACCCAAGTCGATTTTTGGCCATTTTATAACTTGTAGCTATGTTATGTTCATGTATTGTGCATGCATGTATTGAAGCTTTGATCTATATTCCCCCCTTGTTTGGGGTGCATGTGACGTCACTAGGAGGATGCGAGATCAAAGGAGAGAACCTTAAACTGATATGAAACGATACCCTACGGGGAGGAAATGTGCATGGTATAAAACCAAGGCACATGCAAACAAAGTGGCTAGATACATGTGTTAGTAGAAAAGTGACAAGCATGCTATAGAAGTCAATGTAAAGATGAAATAGTACGACAAAAGTAGAATGTGAAAATCAAGTTTCATACATGGGACATCACTCACAATTTTGCAAGACAATCAGGGCCAAAGTGGCTAAAAGCTTAGAAGAAATGATCACAAAAGACACAAGGAAAATCCCACAAATAATGACATATAATGGCAAACAAAGTGACAAGAAAAGTATCAAATAATCGTGGTGGCAAATATTTCTTGTAAGGAAAATGATGCACATGAAGCACTCGTTAGCATGTTAGAAAGATAAAAGGTATATCAAGATGTGTATGTAATGATAGAGTAGTGTGCTAGTAAAAATAATTAGTATAAAACGAAACAATAACACCTCTAGTGTGAAAGAAAGTATATGCCCCCAAGAGCCTCGATGGGACTGGTAAGAGATACAACGCCAAACATCAATGTTGCTTGAAAGGATTTGTAAGAAGTTTGCATTCACAATTAGAGAACCAATGAATGCGCGTGTGTATATAGAAAAGATAATGACATACTATGTATGTGTCTAAAATGGAAAATAAAGTGTATATGTGAGTATAAGTAAGCAAGAGTAAATGCAACCAAGATATGCAATATGTTGCGGATGAATGTAGTGGTATGGTATGAAATGTCAATGTTATAGGGGTAGTGTGCCCCCTAAGCATATGTGTATGTATGAGTGAGATGAGGTTCATTTATAAAATACCCCTTGACAGTCAAGAATGAACCATAGAACAAGGGTGTTTCATTGGGAAATGGTTTGAAACATACGCTAGATAGATAGAACATGAAGCATGGAGCTTAAAGTGTGAATGGGGTGAGGTTCATTTAATATTTAGACCCTCAGAAGTCGAGTATGAACCATGGAACTAGAGTACGTCATAGAATGAGGATACAAGTTTTGTATCAAGTTGCGTAAGATTGATGCTTAGATATAAGAAATGTGAAGCACCGAGTGTAACGGTGGAAATGAGAGACATTTGATAATGCCGGAGGGGGGAAGTAAGCATAATTCCCCCAAAGCATATGATGATGAAAAGAATCAAGTAGCATCATCTCGAGATCATCATTGTCATGATGAAATCCAAATGGAGAAGCGTCATAGACTTGGTAAGCAATAATATGAAGTTGATCACGTAAATAGTCATTGCTGATGTAGATTATACAAGCCTATTGCATATTCTTCATCAGTGAAAGGTGGTAGTGGGAAACCATGTGCATACCAACAAGTAAGATTTTGTGAATAATAGAGAAATGAATCATTGTAAATAGAAATACGGCTGAAAGGCATGGAAAATGTGATATTAATATTATTAGGATCCAAAATTCCCACAATGTAGTCAAGCCAAGACTCGCCCAAGTGTGAGGGAGAAGCGCAAGAAGTACTTGCAAGAAATACTTGATATATGGAAGACGTGAAGGCCATAAGTAGCGAGTCTTGAACATATCCGTGATAGAGATGAGGAAAATGAGGTGGAGGGAGGAGATCATCAAGTGAGAATCCAAGCCGAGCCAAGCCATCATGCATGCAAACAATATCGAGAAAAGTAGAATAAAATGGAATATGTTTCTAATAAGAGCTATTCATGTATAGAGTGCATGTGAAAGGAGGAAACGTCAAGGCCGATTGCTCATGGAAAAATTAAGAAAGTGGTATGGCGTCCAATGTATGAATGCAGACCCCGAAAAAGTTCCATAGAATTAGTAGAAGGAGGGGTGAGGATGATACGGATGGGATGATGTCCAATGCACAAACAATTCCTTCGAGTGGAGGTAGGCTGACAGGATAGTCCGTGAGTTGTTGATCATCAAAGGTATCCATAACAGATGGCAGTTAGAGTTAGAGTAGGCAATGTAGTGGTTGGATCTAAGCGATAATATTTGAATGGGTCACGATCAACAATGATTGTATATTCAAAGCCATTAACACACCGATGAACGTAGAAGGCACTTCTGTATAGCGTGAAGTCATGGCCTACCAAGTAAGCAATTGTACTGAACTGGGATATTGATAACAAAGAATGTCATAAAAATATTTTTGGCCCAATGATGATAGGTAAAGTAATAGTTCCTATGCATGGATGCATGGAAGAATCATACGCACGGAGAAATGGAGGTTGGGTTAACATTAGCTAACAAAAGGTGATATTCTCAAGAAGGAGTGATAAAGTACAAAGATTGAGCTCATATCCATTATCGATTATAGTCTTCTTAATACCCATGTTATAGATACGAGCCGGTATATAGAGGGGAGGATCATTCTTGAGAAAAGGCTGATATTTTGAAGGAGTGATAAATTACAAAGATTGAGCTCATATTTATTATTGATTATCGTACTCTTAATACACATGTTATAGATGTGAGTTTTGTCATAAACAAAAATATCGATAACTATATCAGATGGAAAAGTAAGTTGTTGAAAAAATGCATCTACAAATGTCTGATATACTATGTATGGATGAGTAGTGGAAGGAATGTGAGTATTATCCAAGAGAGATTATTTTAGCTCTACAATTAGGATTGGCTAGCAATAAATCATGGATAGAGATATCCATGATGAGAGGATCCTAGGAAAATGAAAGAAGTGATGAAATGAAGACCCAAGAGTGTTCGAAAAGACAGTTCACCAAAATTATTTTAATAAATATGGAATTTTTAAAACCCTAAGATACCGCAGTCACATATGATGAATAAATGTTAAAGCACAAATATGACACAAGCAATAATATAAATAAATATGAAACCTTAGGTGTAAGAGAGAGGATAAAATACTTAGCTGATATTTACTTAATCAATAAGTATGTTGGACTAGAAAACTGGTAAATAAGAGGAGGAGATTGTCACAATAGAACATAAAAAATCTTGGAACTATCAGATGAGTTGGGACTATGGTGCCTGAAACATGACTGGGCACCTAGGCACTAGAGACCACTGGTAGTCATTTGTGACTCGCGTAAAAGCTCGAATATAGTTTTCTTGTGTCACAAGGTGGTTGCTACCATTCCTTGCTGCTGTCGCCTATATGTCGCTTAGATGATAGTTGTATTCGGTTGTAACACAATCAAAACAAATGATATCCTACAAAACCCCAAAACACATCAAATCTTAAAAAATTATAGATACAAATGGGGATTTAGAATGACCCCAGAGGTCACTCAATAGAGTGAGCTTAATATTAAGTATTGCACTACATCTTAAACTCCATGAGGTTCTTGTACGTGTGTCATAGAATCGTTCCTCAGGAAGATATTGTGCAAGATGCACTTGATAGCGAGCGATAACTAGATGTACCAATGTAAATAGATGTGTGAATGAAAAAATGAACTTCCCCTCCTATGCGTGTATGTAGAAAATGCAATCCCTTTTCCCTTGAGTGAGTGCTAGATGGATGCCTCTGATGCTCTTAGAATGCCTTTGATGCTCTTAGAATGCCTTTGGATGCAACCTTAGGTGGTGATAATAGATGCTTAGAGCTTGGTCCTTTATTTTGGTCACATAGCTTTGTATTTATATGATTCCCTTGTTTGAATTTCGTAATTGACAACTAAAAGGCCAACCCATAAGAAAACAAGATGCCCAAAAGATAAAAGAGGCCCAAAAGAGGCAAGTAAGATACAAAGAGGATGGGGGCCCAAAAGGAAGAGGGCGCACAGGCGTTGGTGTCCAAATTCATGAAAGATAAAGCAATAAAGCATTGACTGGGTTGTAGGGTGTGAAAGACCGAAAGAAAACCAGAGACAAAGTAAAAGGCCAAAGATAGTTATCAATTACTAGTTTTCTTGCTTAGGAATCATATGAATGCAAGTATGTGTTTATGGACTGGAAATGTACCCAAGGGCGTGATTTTGTGTCTACACAAGCCATGCATCCAAAACCACGCCCCTCATCACTCATGTACTTCATAAAATCACCCTCCAAATTTCACCTTTGATGATTCTGAGGTTGTCGCAGCCGATTCAACGCATTGTAACACATTCACGAGTTTGTTGCAAATAATCTCAAACATCACCACAAATGAAAACAGTCCACACAAATAAAAAATATACCAAAACTTAAGCCTACCTATGACTGTGCGTCTTTCTACCTCGACGTCGACCTCTCGCACGCAGACGTTTCATCTCTACCACCTCGCTAGCCTCTCCAGTCCCATCGTGTCCAAATGGACCCTTCTCTTCACCCACCTCTATATATGCTTTGTAACCTCACCCGGACCACACCTTGGTCTTTGCCCATTTGCACATGCTTTTTCCTTGATCCCCACCCAATCGCTCATGTGACTAGGGTGCATCGACCACCTACCTGTGTTGGCTCACCCTACCTAGCTTACCACACTCTAATGCCCGACCACGTGGTTGCACCCGCGATGACATCATACTTTTCGGTCATGCCGATGACCAATATCTCTCTCCTTACCCCACACCTCACTCTCAACCTCAACCCCACCTAACTCACCCCTCACACTCACCCACTCCACACCAAGTCACCCATGTAACTCTTCCTTATCCCATCTCGACTTGCCCCGCTAACAACGCACCCAACTCGGTTTGCTCTCACCCCACCCAAATCCTCTGGTCTCCCTCACGACCCAACATATCCTGGCTCGGCCTAACCTATCCCATTAATTCACCCCTATGATTCAACCTTGACTCCCATCTTACCCCGCTCCCACCTCCCCACCCGGTTCACACCCACCCGATCCCAATATTCACTTCCCGACCCGCGCCCAACCCACCTTGCCCCAATCTTGACAAACCCCACCCCATCAATTCTTTATGATGACCAACCCTAACTCAACCTTCCCCAACCTTGACTCCCCTCTTACCTTGCTCCCAACTCCCCACTCATTCCGCACCCACCATGACCCCAACCTTCTCTCGCCCTGATCGGTCCGCCTAATCTCCCCTACCTCACGTGCCGCTTTTGCTAGCACACTGTCGCGAGTGTGACTAGACCATTCATCCACCCACCTCGCCTAAGTTTCACATGTGACTCTAATCCCTTCATTTCCATGAAACTCCTCTCCCACTCGGTGCTAAGGTAATGGGTGCAGTCAAGTGAGCGCAACCGACCTTATACAAAAATAGAAAAAAACACATGAGGAATCAACCACACCCGCAACCCATGCCTCGCGCCCAACATTGCTTTAATCGATACAAAACTATTTAACAAATAAATAAATAAACTTACCTATTGTGGCCACAACCGGTCCACAACAGTCGTGCTAAGTGACCGGTCCACCCTTTGCCATTTACCTACCCAAAACAACACAAAATATACAAAAATTGACAAATTACCTAAAAACAATTCCCAGTCATTGAGCATGCCCCTTCACCTTCACCATTTTCCCCATGTGCACTCGATTCACCCTCATGCACTACACTTAGCCACATGCACACTCTAGTCCACCCTCGCGCATGTTTCGCCCCTCTCACACTCCACTCTACTCTTGGATGCTCCACTCCACCCCTCACATGCTCCAGATTCGTCGTTGCACACTCTAGCCCACCCTTGCATGTGCTCCACCCTTTGTGCACTCTATTTCATCTTTCGTGCTCCAGCTTCACCCTTAAAGCGTGCTCTGTCCCGTGCGTGCTCCGTCCACCTCGCACATGCTCCAATACGTGCGCATTCCACTCCATAATTCTCTCGTTGTACTCCATAATTATCTCTTCATCAACCATTTCCTTCATTTTTATCCCACACTCGTTCATCACTTTTGGTTGGGGTAATAATTTCCTTGCTTTCGCTTATCCCGCCTTTGTCTAGGTTCATTTTATATTGTTTTCAATAGTCACTTTTTCATCTTGCGTTATGTTGGGGCAACCCGTAGTTCTAAAAATTGTCACTTGAGGGGGATAACAAATCAAACCCTTCGTGTCAATCTTATCGCATTCAATCATCAACCTTCTTAATTAATTAGATCAATAGTATACGCCTTATGAAATCAACATATCAATCCCTTCACAGAGTTTGTAGAAGTGGTCCTTCGATCACATTTCCAAGTTCTTATATATCTAGTCAACCATCTAAGCCCGCAACTGCAGTAACCATGGTCATAGGGTTAGATGACCCCATCCCGTCTTCAGTTTTTATGTTTCATCATGCCCACTGCAATACGCATCCCAAAAGGGGGCAAAATGTAGACACTAGAAAATGTGCCTTGCGCATAAGGTCTCATATTCAAAAATACCAAAAACATCATAAAACATAATAATCCCAAAAAAATCAAATAATCTCACAAAAAAAACTAAAAATATAAAACCCCACAAAATGGTGATAAAAGACACCTCATCACTCATTTACTAACCTCACCCACTCACATTTAATTTGTCCATCTCACCTACCCATTTGCATGCCCAATGCACTATAGACCCTTATCATCTCACCCACCTATGCACATTGCACCCATATGTGTCACATTATTCTATGCACTCAAAAACTATAAAACACCACTCACCCCCATCATTCCAACCCCTTGACTCTTTGTGCACTTGAGCCCATACTTGATTTTTTCTTCTTTTCTCACATATTTCGGTATTGTAGGTTTTGGAGAGGTGAAGGCGGATCACAAAGGATAAGTGTAACTTGCTACATCACTATTTTAGTGAAATTTCAACACATTTGCCCGATCATGACTACGGTACCGTTTACGATCTCCATGTGATTTTCAATGAATCACACCCGCTCCTGAGTCAAGTATAATTTCCATTTACATGCATTGTTTTTTTCATTTTTACTTCAATAAAATTTTTATCTCTTTAAATGGTTAGGGATCTGACCAAGGCAGAGTCCCCTAACCACCAAAAACTACTAACATTTCTCCAAGTGTGTTTGTGTGCAAGTTTTGATTCAAATTAGAAGTTTCTACCCACTTTATTCATTAAAGAACCCATGATTGTCCCTCACTTTTTCAATGGTAGTGTAAGCCCATTATTTTTAGTAGCATTGATTTGGTGATTGTTATATCAACTAATACATCTTGTTGGTGATTAAAATATAGGCATACATGTTAATTTTTGGTCTTATTTCCCTAGTTGTGTGACAACGTGAGATATATCATCATGATAACTACCTCAATGGATTGGTAGAGGTCATGCTCACTAAGGATTGTCTCTAGGAGAACATTATCATCCACTATGGATGCTTGCTAAGTTTGACCAATGATAGGGGCACTCATTTCTTGAATGAAAATGTGTGCATCATACTCTTCAAGTTCGTGATCACACTCCAAAAATTACTCACTACCATCCCCAAGTAAATGACATCATGAAAACATTCAACAAAATTTTGGGGAATGCACTCACAAAAACATGCGACATAGGAAGAAAAGATCGTGATGACTAAGTGGTGGTCATTATATGGGCCTATAGAACAACTTACAAGCACTTGAACAAAAAAACACCATTTCAATTGGTGTTCATTGTGGAAGTAGTGCTAAATGAAATTCATGTTACCATCACTATGGATTGCACATGTGGCCAACTTGGAAGATGAATATGCTATCAAAGAACACCTCATAACATTTTTGAAACTCAATGAGAGGCATGTTCATGCGTGCAAGAGTCAAAGTGTTAAGAAAGGGCATAAGAAAGCATTGCATAACCACCACATAAAGAATGAAGTGTTCATCAAATGCACTCTTGTTTTTCTCTATAACTCAAAATTTGTGTGGCATCCAGGGAAATTGAAAACACGTTGGAGCCATACAAAGTACATGATATTTTTCCCATATGGGCATGCAAAGTGAAAAATATCAATGGAGATATGTTTCCAAGTCACTTTAATGGTAGTAGGTTAAAACCCTACCACCCTTAAAGGTCCTCTTTATAATGAATAAGGTGTATGCCACTAGCTATGGTAGGAAGATTTAAACATTTATGTGGGCTTTTATTTTATGCATTTCCATTGTTGTTAATAAGTGTGCACTTTCATGTAGTGTAACCCTAGAAATCGGCGATAATATGAAACCCATGAAATTTGATGCTAATACACACTTCTTTTTCTAGCAATTACAAAAAATGTGTTCATTCTTTTTCGAAATCAAATGGGTATTGAGTTATACAAAATACTCGTATGGAGGACCGCATGTGGGATTAATGAGGGTGGAAAATTACAATGTTCTATGTGCATGAAGAGTCAATGTGTAGTGTGTGCATGAAAAGAAGGGAAATCTTGAAAAAAGTCGCACACTTTGTTAAAAATATTTAGTATAAAAAGAGGATGAAAAATTCTTTGATAACAAAGGAATAAAAAGGGAAATGGTTGGGATGCACAAAATAAAGGGTAAATAAGAGAGTGTTTGCTAGAAAGCTATGGGGTGATGAGGTGTGTAAGAGAAAACTCAAACAACATGGAGATATAAGTCCTAGAATAGGTCTAGATTCACCTCCCACACCCTAATGAGTGAAAGTGTTGTTATACATATTATAAGAATCAATCCCATATAGCTCTCCCAATTGGAGTGAAGTGCTCATATGTCATACATGATCATATATAATCAATTAATGCAACTACCCGTAATCAAAATGCAAATAAAATGATCCTTCTTTTAGCACAAGACACTTAAAGCAACATGCAACTTCGGACTTAGTCATACTTCATAGTAGAGTCTAGCTCGTGGACTACTCTGGAAGATTTATAATGTATATAACCTTTGTAATAGTGATATCCAAGTTGCATCTTATGTGTACTAGATGAAAATAGCCTCTAGGGTTATTAATTCTTATTTGAATATCCATTCCCATGCATGCAAACCCAAAATCCAACCTAGGATGACCTAAAGAAAATACCCAAATTGAAAAAATGACAATTGTATAGCAGGATATGTGCATGGGGACAAAAAAATTGTGTTACAAACCTAGTCAAAAATCAAGAAATCATTAATCGAGAGGTGCATGTAGACTATGATTCCTAAGCGATCTGGAAATGATTATGAGTGTTTAAACAAGGTAAATAGAGGTGACCAAGGTATCATGGAGGTAATTGGAAGGGGGAAATGTGTATTTCAAAAGAGTTAGATATGTGTCACCGATCCTAATGTACTAAAATGTGTCAAAATTGTTGTTGTCAAATGCCTCATATGAAAATTGAGTTACTACACATAAAATATAGGGATAATGTAAAACAATAAAATAATTAAAATGTTAGGGAACTTAAGGGTTTTTAAGATAATACCCAATTTTATAAAATTGTGTTAGAAGAATATTGAGAAAACTAGTCTAGAAATCACCTCTAATAACCTCCAAAAAGTTAGATGGTAAAATTGTGCTTGTCCAATTTCCTTTGTTGTTGACAATTTGCACAACACATGTAATTGGGTTTCCTTTTAGCATGAATGGTTCCATTCCTTAAAAATGCAATCTTATTTAACTATTGTGTTCAATGCGTCATAACACGTAAAGTTTATCTCAAGATTTCCAAATCAATTACAACTCGATTGAAATGAGTCTCTTTTGTAAAACCCATAATCCATTCTTAGAGCCTTACAAAACCCATTAAAAAGGAGGATGTTAAGGGGGCTTGTGTTATCCCTCTCAATTATTATCATGCCCTTGGTGTTTGAATCGAGCATGATCAACACTCATGCATATCAATAAAACAATTGCATGTGCCACCTCTTATAATTTACATGCATGCAATACATAGTTTATTATAGAATGAATTCATATGCTTTACCCTAGGCTTTTGGTATGGGGATGTAATATTCGTCTATTCTAATTAAAGCATTAAATAATTGTGTAAAGATGAAATAAGATCAAATTATAGTAAATGATGGTAAACATTTATATTCTAAATCATGTCTATATTATTAATGGTAAATTGTAATAACTTAGATGAGCTAACTAAAGAAAGTACAAGTAGGATTAGAGAGAATTGCACCACTTATGGAGTAAGATGTAATGACAGTGATATGAGAATGTCTAAGAAGGATGTGTAGGTTATCATCAATATGTGTTGAAAATTTGGAATTGTGGTTCTAAGTACAAGACGAAGTCACCTATCTTAGACAAAGTCGTCTAGGAAACTGTCTTGTATGGACGACTTTGTCCTCTTTGGCTCTAATCTAGATATCACTTTCGAGACTGTGTTTCTTTATTTCTATAGCTTTGCTTTACGTGGTTGAAATTCCATGATCGCAATTTCGCATCTAATTGGGGCTTTTTCTTCTTCTTCTTCTTTACTTGCGGACTTAAAAGGGGGTTAGCACTTTTGGGTTGAGTGACACCTACACAACAATACCTTAAAGAGACTTCAAAACCTCATCATTTCCCACCAAATATGTGTGTGTCAAATGTATATTGCAATGTGTTTGGCAATGAAGACCCTAACTAGGACAGACCTCCGACACTCGAAAATGATTTTTGGCATGTGACAGTAGCTTTGTAAATTTCCTTAAAATAACCTTGTAAGATGTGTGCAAAATTATTGTTGGTTGAATATGCTTGAGAGACTGATATAACAATTGGGTGCTTTGTTGTTATCTACTTGTAGCCCAAATGTATTGTTGGTGAGATCCATATAATGGGTTAAGTGAATGTGCATTCACACATGTGCTTGTTGTGTCAAGATTTCTCGTTCAAATGACACGACCAACTAGGCTTTGTGCTTTGAAAATGTAAACGTTAGAGATTTAAAGGACAAAGTTGTCATCTTAGTAAAAATTTAACCGTAACCTTTGTCTATCATGATTGACTATAACTAGATGCAATGCACAATGCAAATTGTCGGTTGGAAATAATGGTTAGATATCTAAAGATGTGTTGTATATTTTAAGAATGAGCTTTTGATTGGTCAATGACAAATAATGATTATGACCTTGTAGTTGAAAGTGCTAGTTGAGAAAGGGATGTGTAGGAATCGGTGAATTTAGTGCATAGTGATTTATGGGCTAAAATAAATGCCAAATGTCGTAGGCTTAGATTTAGGCATTTACAAGGGATGCTTCGAAATAAAATTTGTTTAACTCTTTAATATCCATCTTGAAAATTTGAATTCAACATGTGTATGATTCTCTTAAATGCATTAGTGCACATGTATATTATAAACTTTTGAAATTCAAATTAGGGTCCTATTGGCATGCAAGCCAACACACAACATACGAGAAATGATGAAAAAGATGCACAAAATAGGGTCAAGGGTGAAAGAGCTAAAAGCAATAAAGGGACTATTTATGCCGAAGAGCATCGTTTTTGGGCTATGTGCAAATGGTCACTTCATGGCAAAAATGACAAAAGACACCAAAGACAACCAAAATTAAAGAGGGAAAACAAGGGGAAAGGGGTAAGACTAAGGCCACACGAGACAAAGAACACAAAAGCCTAAAAATGAGCTTAACAAGACAACTAAGTAATGACACGAGAGAAAACATGTTAATAAGAGCCTAACTTGAACTAATAATCAATAAACATGGAAATATACTAACATCATAATATGACTAGTGTCATACCTAAATTAAGTGTCTACACCCAATAACTCACCATGTTTAATGATTAACCTCACTTGGGTTGGTTAAAATCCGCTCTTTGTAATCCATTACATGCCTATAAAATTATTTAAAATGTAAACAAAATCCTTGATAACCTCTTTCCTCTTACCCCTACGAGTTTTGAAACACATTAAACAAATAAATTTCAATATGATCCCTCAACATTTTGTGAGGTATCTTACATTTCGTTGAGGTAATAAAATATTTGTGAAAGTACCATAAGATTTTTCATGAAATAAAAAAACATGGTAAACGATTTAAATTTGTGATAGAATTGGGAAATTTTTTATGACAGTTATGAATTAAACATTCCTGGAACAATTCATTAAAGAATACATGTGTATCTACTATATTCCTTTTTTTAAGTTTTGACAATATGTCAAAATTCCCCTTACATTCCATAGTGTTCATAAAAATTCCAATTTATTTTACTTTTAAAATTTTTAAATTTGTTAATTTTTAGGGGTAGTTCAAATTTTTGTGGGGCACCTAGGTGTGCGTTGATGTAGTGGGGAATGCATCTTTTCAGGATGCCTTTTCTTTTGTGGGGATGTCTACATTTTTGTGGTGGCACCCAAATGTTTGTGGGGTACTTAATTTCTTTTGGTGTGGAATGTTAACTTTAGAGTTATATGAAATAACTTCGATAACTCATAAGGTGCCTCAAAGTTTCATATGGGTGTTTCAAATTTTTGTAGAGGTGCCTCAAAATTTCGTATAGGTATCTCAATTATGAAGGGTACACTTCAATTGTCATAGATACACTTTGATTGCAATGGGGCAACTCAATTTTTTGGAGAGTGCTTTAAATTTCTCAAATTGTTTAGATTTTTAAATGGTGTTTTCTTAAATTCTTATGGGAAATTACTTGTAATGGGACTACCCAAATATTATGTAGGATGCCTCAAATATTTATGGGAGTATGATGCTTTTGTTGGATACTTCAATTTTCATTGTGATACCTCAATTTTTATAGAGGTTTTTAAGAAGAGACATTTGTGAACTTTGTTCATTCAAGTGATAATGTGGTATTTATGATATTCAATAAAATGTAAATATGTAGAATACAATTGTATCAGAAATTGTAGATGATATCTCAATTTTCATGTACAAACATTGATTTTTTTGTGGGGTATCTCATTTTTTCATCAAGAATTTTACACACACAAAAAGAAGAAGGTGAACATAAAAAACCACTTAATACTTTAATGTGAATAATAATAAATAAGTTTAAATATTTATTATCTTGACATATTTATAATTTGACACTTTTCTTCTTAAACAATTCAACTCCGAAAAATCTAAAGATTGCTATGAAATTCCAATTGGAAAGAATCCTATGATTGTGAAGACTAATGTCAACAACTACAAAGCACTTTTTAGTGAGAAAAAAATTAAAATATATATATTATCATGAATCTTGAAATCTTTTGTCCTTCAAACAATAGACCTGTCATTTCCTTCTCACGTTCGCATTCCATGCTAGAGATTGTTGTAGATCAAAAAAACATTAAAAAAAATTGAACCACTTGTACATCTATGCATTGCTTCTGCCTTATCTTAATCGAAGACTGTTTCTTGCTCAACCGCGAGAATATGTGACTGGGGGTGACTGCTATGATGAACTAGGGGTGCCATTCGACAACTGAAGCAATACTTACTAAAATTATGGAGAGAGGGAATCGGAAGACTTTTTATCAAGTCACCGCGTTAATTCATTTTGAAAGGAATAACGAGATTAACATGCTTCAATAATCCTTACCGCAATTAACTCTAGGGTGTGCAAAATGTGGTAAATGAAAGCCTCAGGAGATTCATTGCCCACAATCATAACATTCTCTCACATTTTTCATGTGACATTTTCTGAAAGAGCTTCGAGGCCTCCTGAAGGTCACCGGTCTTTGAATACCCTGCAACTATGGCAGACCACATTTTCCTGAGGCATTTTGTTAAACACCTGGCGTGCATTGTACAAACAGCCACATTTCATACACATATCTATCGGGAACTCCCTACCATATAACATTAAAACCTGTAGGTCTAATTACTTGTTCATGAGCCTCCACAATCCTTATTATCAATTGTTGGAGAAGACTGGTTTCTGCTGACAAGCAATCCCAAAGACGGGGAATCACCCCAGCCTTGTGAAAGGTAAAAAGTCTAATAATCTAATTCTGAGTACTTGACAATGGCTCAAGTTTGCCCAAACCCATATGGACAATGGCTTAGAAACGTAATACCAAAATCCATGAACCTTTGCCATACATATCCCTAGTTATATGAATACTAGGTGTACAGCACTCGGGATCCCTAGGAAAATAATAATAACAGTGAAATTAAGATTTTGATACCCATAAAATTTTGGTTAAGATGAATGTTGGGCATAAATCCATATCCGTGAAAACTGAAAATAGTATTTCCATGGTGCAGACACGCCCGCATCATTTGATTTAGGTGATCTGACTCACCAAACATACATTGTCAAATAGACGTATGAATGGCTAATTAGTCACCAAATATTATGAATATAAATATCAGATTAAATATTAACTGGTTTGTAGTTTAACAGTGAAGATTACGGTGTAAAAGGTATTGCCTACCCATCCACCAAGGAAAAACTCTCAAAAGATACCAGTAAAAAGGAAGGAGGTTGGGATTGTATTCCCGACCTCCCACATTAAAAGCATCACCCAAAAGGACCTTAAATCTCTCAAGAAAATAATGAAATAACAGTGTTGCAAGATTTTGGGGTTTACAGCAGAAAAGGGTATATATTGGCAACAAATACGTGAACCTTCAAAATAATAAAATGGTTGATTAAAACCCTCCACATTTAATGGTAGATTGTTAATATAAGTTTCATCTCAGGTGTGGTTTCATGGAGAAGGCTATCTAAATTCTCTCCGCTAGTGCTCGTGAAAAATTTAGGCACCTTTTCCATGCAAGGTCTCATTGACTGCATTTTTTTTTACCACAGTTCAGGAAATTTATGTGAGAACAATGGATAGTCTAGGAGCCAACTATAAAGCAAATTCTTCATGCTAGGGTGCCACGTGAACAGACCAAGCTCCTAACAGTAAAGGATACTTCCAGCCCCACCTCCCTGGGGAACTAGCACACAAAAATTTCTTCTCCCTATACCACATTGCAAAAAACTTCATGGGACCTATGACTGAATATTTATTTTGAAGTGGAAACCCCTCCATAGGACATCTCGTCCTCAGTCTATTTCTCACTCACATTCTGAGTTCGAAACCAGCTGCCACTTGGCACAAAGAATCAGATAGAAAAAGAAATGGTCCAAAAACTGCTGAAATTCCCAGAACCCCTTACCTTACCTTAACAATATAACATGAAAATCAAAATAATTTTCTTGAACTTTTTAGGTCACAACCACAACTATGAAATCACTGTCAAATGGTGTCTTGCAAATGAAAAGTTAAGGAAAGGTCCTTTTATAGGGAAACATGGAAAAGATAAATACACACACATACATATAACTCCAAGAAAAGTATGATTCAACAAAGTTATAAGAGGACTAAAATCAAACATAAAACACAGGAGTTGAATTCTCTCTTGATAACTCGTGACTCTTGATTTAGGATAGTGGGTTTTTATGTCTCTGGAGATTGAAGAAAGAACTCTGAAATTGAACTGTGAAGCAACAAGTTGTGCTGATCACTCTTGAGGAGACCATCCCTATGTTGGTTCGTCTCTTTGATGAATAGAGAAAAATAAGCTAAAACATAAAACACAAGTGTTAAATTGTTGAATTCTCTCTTGATAAGTTGTGACTCTTGAATAGGATAGTGGGTTTGTTTTTGTCTCTGGAGATTGAAGAAAGGACTCTGATATTGAACTATGAAACTAAGAGTTGTGTTAATCACTCTTAAGGAGACATTCTCTATGTCAGTTCATCTCTTTAAAAAAATAGAGCTACACATCTTTAATTCACATAATGAATAAGATTTTGTAAAGAGCCTTGATTTCCTCTGAAGAAACTATAAGCCCTGTGCAAATCTTATAATACAATAGACACCTAAATACAAAGAGATTCTCTAATTTTAGTTTAGTATTACAAACCTTACATATGTATTGATGTCTTAAAAAAAAGTGCTTTGTCTTACATATGAGAACATATCCATAGTTGACCAAAGGAAATGTCAAACCCAAAGACAACCTGGTGTTGATGAATTTAGGAGCAATAATATGTATATGTTCTAGTTGAAGACAGTGCATCAAATGGTGATGTCTTTTTGTTAACAAAGGTTGATATCACATAAGATTGGTAGATTCCATCCTTGACGCTTTTGTGAATATCTTTTTCAACATGTGAAGAACATTAATATAAAAAGTAGTTGAAGACAATGCATCAAATGGTGATGTCTTTTTGTTCACAAAGGTTGATATTACATAAGATTGGTAGATTCCATCCTTGACGCTTTTGTGAATATCTTTTTCAACATGTGAAGAACATTAATATAAAAAGTCTTATAAGAGGAAAATGATTGATATCCATACCAATTCTATATAGGAAAGATATACATTGAACTTAATAAACTTTGTTGGAAAGAGAATAGTATGAATTTTAGTTGGGATACCTCAATTTTCATGGTGATGCCTCAATTTTCATAGGGATATCTCATATTGGAAAATGAAAATCTTTTAAGGAGTACGGTTGTATTAAAAATTGTGAAAAATACCAATATAGCATTTTAATTTTTGTAAGGAAATGTGATTTTCATGGGGATATCTTAAATTCCTGTATAAGGATTTTGCGTAGACAGAGGGAGAAGGTGAGTAGAAAGAACAACTTACAACTTTTATATGAAGGACAATAGGTAGGTTTTAATACTTATTATTTAGACATATTTTTAAGTTGATAGTTCTCCCAGAGAAGTTATTTTTGTACACTTGCCCTACAAACCAAATTGTAGGGTCATTTTCATGAAGCTTGTAAACTAAACAATATTTTTTTTAATCACTTGCACATGTTTGTATAATGCCTCACTCAAGGACTGTTTCTTCCTCAATAGCGAGCTTATTATTTTGTCCGCTGCAAGTGTGTGATAGGGGGTGACTACTATGATGAACCAAACGGCTGCCTCTTCGACTAACGAAGCAACGCTTCTTAGAACCATGGAGAGAGCGATTAAGAAAATTTTATCAATGCACATCTCACCACATTAATTCACTTTGGAAGGACTAACGAGATCAACATGGTGCAATATTCCTTATTATAAAGCCTAGAGTGTGTGCACAATGTGGCAAGTGAAACCCATAAGAGATTTATTGCCCACAATCATGAACATTCTATCAATGTTTTTCATTTCATGAGACATTTCTGAAAGAACTTCAAGGCCTCCTGAAAATCACCATTCTTTGAGCACCCAGTAAATATGGCAACATTTTCCTGAGGCATTTTGTCAAACACTTCGCGTGCATTGTGCAAACATGCCCCCACACACACACATATGAACTTCCTCCAAAAATATTAGGATTGAAAGATTGATCTAATTACTTCTTCATGGACCTCCTTAAGGCATTCAAATACTACCACATTAGCTAAAGTTGGGAGATCCCTCAAAACATCACCTGATTTGGTCGGATGCCTGTTCAAAGCATTTTAAAATTTTAATTTGGTGAGGCTCTTGGCTCAAATCGCAGCCTGTCATTTTTAACGGCTGTTCAAAAGTGGCTGCTGGACAAGACTAGTTTCTGTTGCTATGCAATTCCAAAGAGTGGTTTCTACTCCTAAGCAATTTCAATGACAGAGAGCCGCCCCGGCCTTCAGAGAGGAAACAGTCTAGCAATCTAACTTTGAAGAATCTAACAAGAAGGTTTGCCCTACCCACTAGACAATGATTCAGAAACATAATGCTCATATCCATAAACCTCGCCATAAATATTCCTACTTACATGAATACTAGGTGTAACGGCACCCTGGATCCCTAAAAATCATAAGAACAGTCAAAACAAAAATTTATGATACCCATTAAATTTTGGATGACCGAGATGTATGTAGGGCATAAATCCATACTCATCAAAACTGAAAATAGCGCTTTCATGGAGTAGATATGCCCGTATCGTTTGATTTAGGTGATCTGACTGACCAATCATACATTGTCAGAGACGTATGAATGGCTAATTAGTCACCAAATATTACGAAAATAAATATCATATTAAATGACGAATGGAAATGCAGGGAATACAAAATGCAGGAAAAAAAAAACCTAAAGCACCTTAAATCCCTAATAAAAATGGCTGCATCACCCTTCCAACTGAACAATGAAAGAGCAGTGCTGCAAGATATTAGGTTTTCGCAGAAAAGAGTATATAATGGCAATAAACATAAATATAATGGAACGGGTGACTAAACCCTAAATCAATGGTAGATTGTTAACAGAAATATCTTCTCCTTGTATTTCTTACTCACATTCGGAGGTCGAAACCAATCGCCGCTTGGCAGGAAGAATCGCGGAGAAAACAGACAGCGCGTGGATAATCGAAAATATTTTTCCTGTGTTTTAGGTCACCTATAATAAATTCTTATCAAATTCCTATAAAATGCAATCTAAGCAAAAGTGGTACATATATCCTAGGGGAGAGGGACCCCTATGAGGACCCCTAACTTTATGGGTGTGGGACATCAATTAAATTACAATTTTTATGCGAAAAAAATGATTTGTTAGTATAGTTCATCAAGTCTTGGGAAGGTGTTTTTCAGAGCTTCTTGAAGAGTGTATATCTCTATGAATTGTGTTTTCCCACAACCTTTCTATTTTTCGTGCTTGATATGATAATTGTGCATAAAAATATATATTAAATTTACATTGAAAATATCCAAAAAAATATATTTGGCGCCTAAAAAATGCAAAAAGAAACTCATTGATAACATTTAAGAGCCTCGTTAAATGCATGAAATCATCAAAGAATAGTAACTATGTCTGAGACCTTAGTTGGTGCAAAGGTAGGATAAGAGGATTGAGCCATAACTTGATAAGGAGACGACATTGTCAAAAGGAAGTGTTGGAATGGTCGGGTCACCAAAATGATTAACTAAAATGTGGATTTTATTAAGTTAATCTAACTAGGAACAACAATAAATAACAATAAATAAATGCAATGAATAAATATAGAAAGTGACCCAAATAACTAAACTAATGAAAATGTGAAACCCTAATTGACAAGTAGGGTTGGAAGGAGCTTAGTTGGTTCGTAGGCTGATCTAGACTGTGTCGTAAAATAAATCAATATTCTAGAAGTAGGAACAAACATTTAGATGTCCCAAAAAAGACATATTTGAGTTGTTTAGTGGATGGGGTGTTTGGGAGAGGATCAGGGCACCTATGGGTGCCCTAGTATGAGTTTTGGGTGCCTGGTTTGTGCAAAGAGCGATTCTAAATCATATTTATAGGGTCAGATGATGATGTAAAACCCTCGTTGTCTATCGTGTGTAACTCTTTGTTATCCACCGGATGTCACCAAATAAATGATGAAAGATGGACTTGTAAGACCCAAAACAAACATCAAACCCCGTTGGTCCGAAAATATGTCGTGGGCGGATCTATGGATGATAGGCCAACGCAGTGTGTAGGGCATAGCCCTCTTTGAGACAAAGAAGCGAAACTAGTTTATTGCTATTCTACTAGCGAGGAATTTGTGCAAGTCTTACAATATTCTCGCCTTCAAGGGGGTTTGGGATCTCATCCCATTAGAGGTAGTTCGCGAAGAACAAAAATGAATGAAGGGAAGAAAGGAAGAAAGATGGATTTGAAGGGAGAAAAGAAATGAATTCCAAAGTAGAAAGGTCAGAGGGTTTATGTTTTAGGCTGGTAGTAAATAGAGCCAAACTTACTCGCATAAACAAACAAAGCAATACTGATAAACAAAATGACAAAAGCATAAGTGAATCTAACAGAATAAGCATGCAGATCTAACTTAAGAAAGATCCAACACATAACACAAGAGTTCAACACAAAGTCTTAATTTTGTATTAATATTTTATGTTACAAGAAAGCTCAAAGTCTTTCTCTCCTCACTTCTATTTTTTATACAAATTTGCTCACACGAAATACAACAAGCATTCCAAGTATTTATAGAAGGAGAAGGAGAAAGAAGGCAAAAAGGAGCCAACAACTATCTACAAAATATCTAAAAGTCAAATGTTGACTTGAGGGCAATTTGGTGGATGACAACATCCCATGGTGCAACATGGATGATGTCATCATTTGTGCCAACATTCTTTTAAATATTATGACAAAAATGGGATAAATCTTATGAGGGAGGAACCTATTCGTCGTCGTCTCTTAGTTGGAAAGGAGTGTCTCGTTCGCTCAGGAGAGGTAATGTGGAATTGAGCCCGATACTCCATGAATTTGCTTACCATCATTTGGAGTTGATCCTGAGCAGGACCCTTGGTGTGATCGCCAATGACTTCACAAGTCTCCCGTTCATCTCTGAGTCTTTTCGGAGTTTAAAGTATTCATTACCTACCTCCATCAGGTATCCAACAAAGTCATGGCAGGCCAGAAGGTTGTTGATAGATTCTATATCAAAAGTGGCTTCAAGTCAAACCCTGCGACGTAATTCCCTTGAAGAGCCGAATAGTGTCATCTGCCTTCCTCAAGGCGTATGATGGGGTGAGCAAACCTAGAGACATCCTTAAAATGATATGCTCCATTTGATGCATTACATCCAAGGCTTCCTCCTTGATTTTGTCTATTTTCTCCAAGACAAATTCCATTTGGTCAACCCGATAGTCCAAAGCAGCAAGGACTTTGTTGGGTGCTCTTGGGTGACTAAAGATGCCGAATTTCATTAAGTAATCGATTAGGCAGTCGAGCATCTTCTGGAATTTCTTGTGTTGTAACCTGGCATGGTCCAACTCTTCGGAGATAGGTCCTGCAATCGCCTGGAGTTCTTTATTAGCTTGATCTATATTTTGATACAACTCTGTGAACTTTGTGATCACTTCCTCACTATCTTTGAGGATTTTCTCTCTCTAGGCGGACACTGCTATACCTTGCTCACCAACCTTGGCGTATTCATTTATCTTCTCCTAACTAAGGGTTTCAGGAGTTTCGGTGGCAGCTACAGGAGGTGCATTGCCCATCTTTTGCAGGGCTTGGAGAAGATGCTTGTTTTGCTCTTTCAATATTCTCTTCTCTTTCTTCACTTCCTGAAGCTTCTTGCAAAGGGCATCTACTGCGGATAAAGCCTCTCCTTGCAGGCTCTCTGAGGATGTTCCCATCGTGACCTGAGTCACTGTAAAATCTGTAGGAGACAGATCTTCTTTCTTCTTGGTGGGATCAGGGTATGCGATCTCCATAACCCTTTCGCCTGAAACGCTCTGAGAGAAGTGGGTTATGGCCTTTTGCTTCTTAGGCCCTTTGGCCAGAATAACAGAGAAGTCCATAGGTGTAATGGGGACCTTCCTCTTGTATTGGCTTAGGTGTCCAGAGATCCATTCTGGACTTAGGGGAGTGGGACCAGAGGGAGAGGAGGAAACAGGGGTGGAAGGAGGAGGCTGCAGTGAACATGGGGAAGTGTGTCGAAACACTTGGTGGCGGCATGGAAAAAGGAGTCGACACACCAATGCTTATGGAAATAGGAGTCACTACAGGGGAGGAAATCATGGGGGTGGAAGGGATTTGTCAGATGAGAGAACAGAAATGTTTGGGGGACAGATCCACGAGAGAAGAGAAGATGGAGGAAGAGGAAGGGGGAACAATAGAAGATGGGGGAGAAGACACAACCAAAGGAGTGGTTGGTTGAGCGACATGAGGAGGGGAAGGAGGAGCGGGAGATGGGATGGTGGGAACTTCACTAGTTGTAGTAGTGGAAACATCCTGAGTGGATGTGCCCATTGGAACACTTACCGCTTCTTCTTCTTTTGGGGATATCAGGCTTACTACCTGTTCCTCGGCGGCGGAAGGAGGACTCTCGGGAATTTCTTCCTGAGTAGTGCTTGTCTCTCCCTCTTTATCTTTCCCTTTGCCCTTCGGCAAGTGCTTCGGCTTGGCAGGTGCATTTCCCAAGGGAGACGTGGTGAAGTCTACCCCAAGGTAGATGAGACTATTTTTCTTGCACCAATGCTCGGTGCACTACAGAGTGCCCTTAACCCTTTCCTCAATAGTCTGAGGTGCCTTAGTTCTATCAATTTCAGGTGAATGACCAATTGTCCCCATCCGTGTCTAGATAAACCTGATCAACTTCTTGATCAGTTGCTTGGAAACCTTTCGGACGATGGCCACACCATATTGGATGATCTCTCGCCAGGCTAGCCGAGTGGTCTTTCTTTTAAGCTTGACTTTGTGATACAGATCGATGTAGATATCTTCGATCTGAGGGACGTGAATCGGATCGAGCTTTGCCCTTGGAAGGCAATTATGAGGATCAAAGGTTGGCCTCGCGGAAATTATGCTTTAAGTTGAGCAATTCAAGCTCTGCAAACATCTCCCGGGCTTTGCTTTGTGAAGCACAGGTGTACCTACCCACTGTGAGGGGGAATGGAGTTCCACCCTTCTTTCTTTTTAGACACTTCTCGTGGTATGTGATAAGTTGTCTAGATAGCTCCAATAGGATCAACTTGGGTCCCGCATACCTCGGTAACTTGGTGGGCTCCCCCAAGAAGTTGGCGGCTCTGAGATAGGTGAAAGTGGGGAATTGCGTAAATAACACTCCCCACTTCTCTGTGGTAGTGACCACACTCTTGGTCGTCTGATTGTGAGTCATATTGGGCCTCAAGAGGCAGATGACGCCGTAGAAGAAGGCATCATTGATTTTGTTGAATTGGGCTATATTGTTTTCTAGCCTTAACTCTGGATAATACTCATATATTCTGACCTGGGGCCATACCCCGCATCGATTTAGTGCTAGGTAGTCTCTTTCAGAGGCAAGCAACGTACACTACATAGGAGTTCATGTAGAACCTCCCAGTTGTTGAGAGTTGTTGAAGCTGCTCGAGATTGTGCTGCTGATAATCTCTGCCCATTCAAAACGTTGATCTGGGACATTTTTGCTCATTGTTTCTAAATATCTGAGCATCCACTTGTGGAAATAATGGGCATCGGGAAGCCCAAACACCCTGCTCAGGAAAGTGATGGTGTCACTCAGCTCTTCTGAGAAGTCACTGCGATGAATGACTTGTGGCCACCTGCTCACTACCTTCTTGTTTTTGAGGTATACTTCATTCATTAGCTGCATGCATTTGTCTTCGTTTTCATTCCATGCCTTCATGCAGTCGTCTTGGCTTATGGCTACAAAATGCCGGTGGTGAGGGATACCCAACATAATTTCAAAGTGCCAGGCAGTGAGGTTGATTATTACCTCGCCCTTCTCATTCTCGACACATCTTGTGTCCTTATTGTAACAACAACCCACCACCATCATGAACTTGTTGTTGATTGCGCTCACGGGGATTCTTGCAGCAAAGTGCAGACCACTACCAACCAATTTGTCCATCCACGAGCTTCACGTGACCTTCTTGGTTCTAGCCCAGAAGTCTTCCATGTCAATATGGTCGAGCTCTGAATCTTTGATATCCAGGTCACACTCTACAAGGGATTCAGGCATCCTGACCCTTTGGTATTTATACTTCATTTCCTCTTCTGTTAGCTTGGCCTTACCCTTGAGCTTGGTTGGCTTCTTACTCGATGAAGACATGTGTGAATTTGAGTTCAGTTGTTGATCTGCAAGAAGAATCAAGGAAGTCCACCGCAGAAGAGCCATGTTAGTTGTTAAGTCATCCATCAAAGCTTACAGAATGAAAAGTTAGCAATTTATGAGCTTCTGGGCACAAGGCGCAACTTTACTTTGCAGGGTCTCAGAATAGCAAGGCACACTTTTGGAAAGTGTTGCATGGGAGAAAACAATGCCAAAAGGGGCGCAAGGTGTGGAAAGACTACACACAACATTCAGATGTTGGTGTCATGGATGTGCGCCTGCGCCATATGAAGGGTTTTAACTGGGTGCGGATTTATTTGGTGCAACAAGGTCTCAGGGTGTGCCTTTGGCGCAGATGTGATATATGTTGCAAACGTTATGATGTGCTAAGGTGTGGTTGCAAAGATGCGACATTAAGGTAAGGTGCGCCAAGAATTTAAGCTTTGCGTGGCGCGGGAAGGATTTACACAGCATTCAGATGTTGTTGTTACTGTTTGTGTGGCCCTTGCGCTTGTGTTTAGGAATTTTGGAGTTTATGAAGCGCGGGGAAGGCAAATGTTGCGTGCGGGGACAGTGTGCTTATGGCGCGATCGTGCTTGATGTAATAATACTAAAGCTTGCACCTTGTAAAAACAGTGGGTTTGATTGCAACAACTTTTAGAATTTTACTCCCTTTGCTTGTGGTTTTTGACTCTTTCAACTCATATTTTGACAGTGAGGGGAACGGAGGAAAAAGGGACAGGGGTCCAATCTGAGGCAGGGCCTCCCAGGTAAGCAGATCTGGAAAGAGAGTAAAAACGGTTTTGAAAGTGGTTTACAATATGAATGGGAGTGAAGTCATCTTCTTAGGTTCATTGTTGTTTTTTTAAATAACACAAACCACCAAAACAAACAAAGAAACCACAAAAATCCACAAGAAGGGCAAGGGCCACTTACCAGGAATATATATAAGATAGAGGAAACGATGTGGGATCCACGAATGTGATGAAAAGCAACACACTGGCCGATAAGAACACTGACAAGTGCAGAAGAATAACTTTTCATGTTTTTGAATTATGAAAATGACAGGTCGATGATCGCTTATTTATAGAAAAAGGTGTAATAAATGCGCCACCAACTTTTCTACGACGTAATTGGAGAGACGTCGACATGAAAATATTTGCACCAAGGTGCAACTTTTGAAGTGTCGACACTGTGTTTTCAACGCCTTGGCGCACCATTGATGGGCGCAACATTTGGAGTGTTGAAAAGTGGGCACATGCACCTTGGCACATTTTTTAGAGGCGCAACATTTAGAGGCGCAACATTCGTAATGTTGACACTCAATAGAATGTGCCAAAGGAATATAGGGGCGCAGTTTTGGTTGATGTAACGTGAAAGAAAACTGTGCCCAACCTAAAAAGGTCGAAAATGACCAAGTTCCAAAACTAGATTTTCGAAAAGGGGTTTTATGTCATTCCAAACGTTAAGAGACCTCAACGGGGGACCAAAACGGAAATTTTGGTATGGTTACCTGCAAAATTGCCCTTGTCAATTTTATAGGATAACAACTGGCTCTTTCTGGGGACTATCTTTGAGCGAAGCTTAAGGGTAGAGAATCCCAAGATCAACATGTGCTTATCCATTGGGTTTGGGGTCAAAAACAAGGGTGACGAAAAAGAAAACACACAACCAAAAACAAACACACAACAAAAACAAACACACAACTAAAGCAAACTATACAAAGAAGAGAGCAAGCTCTACTTCCTGAATATTTTGAGATGTTGCCCGCTATAGGGAAGCAGGAGCTCAGTTTCATCCAGATATGAGAGATAGAAGCTATTCTCTCCATTGAGCTGCTTGATCTTGAAAGGCCCTCTCCAAAGAGAGTCAAATTTTCTGTGCATGCCCTTTGGCTCTCTTCGCTTGTCCCATAAAAGGACGAGATCTCCCACCTAGAAATCCCTCTGCTTAGCTTTTTTATCGAACAGTCTCTTGACTTGATTCTGATGTTCGGTGATCCTGTCGACCACTCTTACTCTCTTTTCTTCAATTTTTGTTAGATACATGATCCTCTTTTCTAGAGAATTCAGGAAAGTCTCATATTTGATTGCTCATGTCAAGCGCAGAGCGGGTGAAGTTCAGCAGAAATGGGGAGCTCAGTGTCGATTCCATATAAGCACTTAAAAAGGTGACATACCGAGAGATCTCTTCAAAGTGATACGGTCTACCCACAAAGCATCATACAATGACTTGTGTCAGGACCGCTGATTTTCATTGACTAGCTTCCGTATGATGGTCACTAGGTTCTTATTACTGGATTCTGCCTGACCATTTCCTTGGGGGTAATAATCCGAGGCATGAGCCAAGGTTATTCCATATTCATAGCAAAAACTGATAACTTCTCGTGAGGAGAAGTTGGAAGCATTATCAACAACAATCTTGTGTGGGATGCCAAACCTCACGATGATATTTTCTTTGATGAAGTTGCAAACAACTTCAGAGGTGGCATTCTTAACAGGTATGGCCTCCACCCATTTGGTCAAGTTTGTGACCCTTTCATCATATTTGCAAATTACTTGATTGGGGAT
Organism: Taxus wallichiana var. yunnanensis; assembly: GCA_018340775.1. Classification (NCBI taxonomy): domain Eukaryota; kingdom Viridiplantae; phylum Streptophyta; class Pinopsida; order Cupressales; family Taxaceae; genus Taxus; species Taxus wallichiana. The sequence continues at coordinate 408,342,541 of CM031242.1, forward strand.
GTAGTGCTCCGATGAAGTCAATTCCCCATTTCTGAATGGTTTGTCAATAATGACGGGCTCCGAGGGGAAAAGCAGTAATTTTGGTTTGCCAACAAATCTGCTGATGAGCTCACATTTCACTACCTAGGTGGTCAGTATCTCGAAATAGTGTTGGCCAAAGCAGTACCTGCCCAGATGATCTTGTGTCTTTACTTACGGATGAGGATAAGTGACCACCGTAGGCCGAATCATGAAAAATTTCAAGCAATTTGATCTGTTGCAGTTTGTCAATGCATCACAAGAAGATGTCATTAATATCGCGCTTGTATAAACCTTCATCCCATATGACATATCTGGCTGCCCTGAGCTTTACAATCCACTTCTCCTTTGAAGTTAGATGAGCTAGACATTCACCGTAAGTGAGAAAGAAAGCGATATTGGAATACCATTTGTCGCTAGTCCCAACGAATAGAACCATATGTAGAGGATCAGCTTTCTCCAGTTGACCTGTGCTCTTTCGATGCAATCATCCTTCTCTTTGGGGACCTCTGAATCTTTGTTTTCAGACATAAGTTGACATAGGCCCTTGCCTCTTACTAGCTTGGTTGGTTTTATGTCTAGATCATACTCTTGGACCTTTGCGATCCAATTCCCTCGTAAGCTTCCTAACTCTTGTTGAGTTAGGGTAGACTTGATCGCCGTGTCGAACCAAAGACTATCATATGAGAGTTTAGGGTGTAGTACCGGAAGTTCTTGATCGCTTTGACAACGACGAAGGCATATTTTTCTAATCGAGACATATTCAACTCATGGAGTTTGAGAGAGAGCTCATGAACGTGATTGGAGATTCAACATCCTCGAGTTCTTTTCGCATTAAGATAGTTGATATAGTATGCGCAGATGCATAACTGTACATGATAAAATCCTTGGAGAAATCGGGACATACCAGGATGGGTGCGAACGACGGAGGCTTTTATATCCTTGAATGATGCCTTTCCTTCTTTGCTCCATCGGAAAGTTTGTGACCCTTTCATCATATTTGATATGTGTTGAGTCTTTTCAATGAAGTCGTGACAAGGCGTCGAAAGAAAATTCACCTTTCAAGAAAGAGTGAACATCGGTCTTACTTGTGGGTAAGGTAAGGCTCAGAATAGCCTTAACCCTTTCAACATCTATCTTTGTTCCTTCCTTGCTGACAACATGTCCCAACAACTTTCCTTCAGTGACTCCAAAATAGACTTTTTTGGATTTAGGAAATCCCGTGTTCTCGACATCTAATCAATACTTGCTCCAAATGATCACAATGATCACTTCACTTTTTAGAGAACACAGTTAAGTCATCTAAATAAACTATGATGACCTTTCCCATCATACCTTTGAATGCAAAGTCCATTGCTTGCTGAAAGGTGGCACTAGCGTTGGTCAAGCCAAAAGGCATCTTGCTATAGGCGAATGTGTCCCTAGGGAGTAGTGAATGCTGTTTTGAATCGGTCTTTAGGCAAGACTTTGATCTGATTATAGCCCGAAAAGCCATCAAGCATGGACAACATCTTTGAACCGGTTAATGCTTACAAAACTTGATCCATTATGGGCAGCAAGTAGTTGTCCTTTAAGGACATCTGATTTAGATTGCAAAAATTTACGCATATGTGTATCTCGCCATTCTTCTTTCGTACTGGTACAATGTTTGTGACCTAGGTACTATGATGGATAGGAAAGATAATCCTCGCATCCAAAGATCTTCTCGTATTTTTGATTGATGGTACCGAGATCTTGGGATTATAGTGCCTCTCTTTTACGGTGAAAGGGTTTGACATCATCTTTTAACAGGATGTCATGCTGACTGTCCTTAGGCTTGAATGACTTTAGATCGGCATAGGACCATGCCAATATGTCCATATATTTCTTCAACAATTTGACAAACTTCCACTTTTCCTCGTGTACAACATTTCCCGATGTTCACAAACTGTGGATGTTCCATAGAACCCAGGTTGACCGAATCGGTTTCTGGAGAGGAGTTAGGGTCATCTTGCCACTTCTTCTTGACAAAATGATCATGTTTGTCAAACAACCATTCCAAAGAGACTAAACCTTTGGAATTTTATTTCCCTTGAGTTGACATATGCCATCACCTTCCTTTGATTCATTTGTTTGACCAGTGACAAATTCACGGCATGCAGAAGTAGATCCTTCAAAATGAAGCTCATCAAATTATCTCGCTTTCTAGAAAGGCAATAAGCTGATTGTCATCGTTGAATACCCGCCAAAGTGTTGAGAATTATCCTAACACGCTTGGGAGGAAGACTACCTCGATGGTATATGTTTCGCATTTCAACCCCGGGTGAGGGAGCATAAGAGATGCTTTGAGACGACAAATGAATCGGCCATATCATTTTGAGCTCTCGAACGAATTTTATTGAGAAAGCGTCAAATTCCTCAATGTTGTCCTGTCATAACATTGCATGTAGTGTGCCTGAGTCTATCATTTTCATTTGGTACACCCCTTTTACAGTTGATGATCAATTCAAGGCCACCTTGTATTTTGAGGTTCTTGATTCCTCTTTCTTTTGTAGCTTGCATACCAGTAACAAAGATTCACACTTAGTAGTATTGTTTGTATTGAAAAACTGCAATTTGAAAGAAAGGGGAAAAATCTCCTCTTCAGGAGATATCAGACAACTCCAGCGCCACATCCACTCGTTGCACAACTACCATCAAATCGCAGTGTGTCAAAATCTTGTTAAGGTCCTCCTCCTGACGAGAACATCCATTTTATCGAATCGGTGGATAAGAAGTAGTTTCCCATCCTTGATGAATCGAAGAGGATTTGGGCTTTGGGGTCACTGGGGTGGTGACCGGTACTTCTTTTTGTGATTTAGGCTCTAATGTCTGCATTACTCCTTTGACAGGATTCTCGTTTTGGACCACCATATGAATCTCTCCACCGACTTCTCTACAGAAGCTTCTCCCTAACAAAATTCCATGTGTTGTTGGGATATCAACAACGAGGATGGTCATCTTCACCCTTTTCTCTAGGAACGCTGTAAATGCGAACTGTGTGTCTTTGATCTGACCAATCAATGGAACTTGTTTGGTTTCCATGGAGTAACATCTGCCGAAAGGCTTGGTAAGAGTGAGGCCCAAAGCATGGGCGAGCTTTGTCAGCATGACGTTATCGGAAGCCTCAGAATCAATTATGTAGTTGCTTAGCTTGTGACCATTGATTATGAGGGAGAGATAAAAAGGTTCAATTTTTCCTGACGCGGAAGTTGAGCCAACATTTATGTGAGATGCGGGAGGAGTGGAAAGGATTCCCTTCGGGGAGATATGAGAGGATATGGTAGCTTGGTTTTGGATATATTCAGTCAATCTTACAAGTTGCTTAGGGTTAGACTGAAGATACTCAGCTTCAGACATTTGAATCTTGGTCTTTTTAGCGTGATCGATTATGTTGAATGCGACCAAGGGTTGCGTTGATGAAGGAATGAGTCCCTCATTTCGCAATGGTAGGGCAGGGTTACTGGTCTTTATGGAAACAGGAGAAGGTTGACTTGGAGGAGAGATGGGAGGAAAAGATTTCTTTGTAAAAGACTTAATAGGAGGTTGAGCAGGAAGAGGATTACCTCTTTTAGTAATGGTTGGAGGCGTGTTTGACACAACCTTCTCTTTTTGTATCCTGGAAGCAACTTCTACTTCTTTTCCTTGTGAGCGGGTGAAAACAACATATGATTGTCCGCTTGCATACCCTTGGGTACCCTCTTCTTCATCAGATTCCTCATCTTCAAATTCCATATACCCAATTGTAGAGTCGTCAGTCGGTTCACCGACATCTTGATCATCTTCGCCTTGCGACGAAGGTTCTTCATAAATTTTCTCCTCCTCTTCGATCTCGACACAGGCATTAATCGAGGGGCCTCGAAGTGCCAACCGAGGAGCAGCTGTAGGCAAATGTGGCCTTTGTGGGGCGTTGTTGGGAGTGAAGTTTCTCTGTGGGATATCCCGGTATGGAGTGGAGGACGAAGCCTGAGCTAATTTCTTTTTAATGCGAGCAAGTCTTTTGCCATCTTCTGGAATGCCAGATCTGATGAAGTGGCTTTGGAAGGAGTTGAAGCCTTAGGTTTAGATGGCTCTCATTTTAACTCGCCGAGATATAGCGGTTGTCTTCTATCTAAATGGCCACACGGCTTGAGCAAGAATGAGGGTGGTGATTTGTTCTTATAAGAGCAAGAAACTTACTCTTGAGCTCATGGCATTCACAAAGAAACACTTTTGATTTTCTGGTGTTGACAACATGACAGGTGGCACACGGTTAATCAATGAATTGAAACGGGCGATAAAATCATGCATGGTTTCATTGGCTTCCTTCTTTAAGTGAGTGATCTTTGATAGTAATGCAAACGCATCTTCTGAAGGCTTATACCTATCTTCAAATGTAGTTCGTAATGTGGCTCAACTGGTGATGGATCCAGTCGACAAGTGTTGGAACCACTCTGCTGCAGGTCCTTGCAAGGTCTCTAAAAAGAGGCGTACTAACACGTCTTCATGGGTCACATCTAGGATGCTGCATGACATAATGAATGCAGATATATGTGAATCTGTGCTTTGATTTCCACTCCCATCAAATCTTGGGAAATTCTTGCGGTTTCCATGAGGGAGTGCATGAACTAGATGTGGCAATGCAAGAGGGCCCATAGCGTTGCCCCATGGTACTGCCATTTGAAAAGCTTCGGAAAGAGGACGTGAGCTGGGAGTGCAGTTTCGCTGAGCAATAGAGCACTGCACAGAGATGTGGAGGCTCTTTGTGAAAATCGGTTCTTTCGTGGAGGTGAGGCACTTCATTTGGCCGACCGATTTCTTGAATTCAATCAGTGATGGGAAGCGCGCTGGTGTAATACTGAAGTTGTGCCTTTGAAGTAGATTGAAAATAGGATCAACTTCTCCACGAGCTCTCCTGCTATGGGTAAATGGCTCACCCACCAGTGTATTTTTGTTTGGATCTGCAATGCTTTTAGAGTAGATTTAAAAACTCTTTTTGTTTGTACTTGCTGATTTTCTAATTTTTCTGACAAAAATCAGTAGCATGTACTTTTCTAAATATTTAATTTTATCCCTCTTTTGAAAACCAATTGCGGTTATGATAAAGATTAACGAGGATAAAATGATGTTTAACTTAGTAAGCTGATTTTCGGATCTTAGATTTGCCTTTTTGCAAGGGTTTGAAAATATTTGTAGAAATCTCAAGATCTCAGATCTACGGAAATATACGGGTTTTTATAAAAACTCAACGAACTAAAGATTTCTAACTGGTCCAGATCTATGCGTCTTTGAAGAAAATTTTCGGTTTGGGTCACTTTTGCAAAAAAATTGGATTTTAAATAAAGAGTTAAGATTTGCAAATAGGTCGTGATTTTTACAGTTTTATCTATTTTCTTAGTCACCTCGGCAGCTTTAAAAGCTGTAATGTCTTTTAGTTGACGTAACACCCACATAGATTTGGTTCGATCCCCAGTAGAGTTGCCAAAAATTGTTGGTCCAAAATCATGTCGTGGGCGAGATCTATGGATAGACAGCCAACAGGTGTGCAGGAATAGCCCCTCTTTGAGACAAAGAAGCGAAACTAGTTTATTGCTATTCTACTAAGTAGGAATCATGCAAGTCTTACGTATTCTCGCCTTCAGGGGGTTTGGGATCTCATCCCATTAGAGGTAGTTCCAAAGAAGAACAGAAAGGAATGAAGGGAAGAAAGGAAGAAAGATGGATCTCAAGGAGAAAAGAAATAAATTCCAAAGTAGAAAGGTCGAGGGTTTATGTTTTAGGTCAGTAGTAAATAGAGCCAAACTTACTCACATAAACAAACAAAGCAATACTTGATAAACAAAATGACAAAAGCATAAGTGAATCTAACAGAATAAGAATGCATATCTAACTTAAGAAAGATCTAGCACATAACACAAGAGTTCAACACAAAGTCTTAATTTTGTATTAATATTTTATGTTACAAGAAAAAGCTCAAAGTTTTTCTCTCCTCACTTCTATTTTTATACAAATTTGCTCACACGGAATCTAATACAACAAGCATTCCAAGTATTTATAGAAGGAGAAGGAGAAAGAAGGTAAAAAGGAGTCAACAACTATCTACAAAATATCTAAAAGTCAAATGTTGACTTGAGGGCAATTTGGTGGATGACAACATCCCATGGTGCAAGATGGATGATGTCATCATTTGTGCCAACATTCTTTTAAATATTATGACAAAAATGGGATAAATATCGGGATGGAGGAATCTATTCGCTGCCGTCTCTTGGCTGGAAAGGAGTGTCCTATTCGCTCGGAGAGGTAATGTAGAATTGAGCCCGATACTCCATGAATTTACTTACCATCGTTTGGATTTGATCCTGAGCAGGGACCTTTGGTGTGATCGCCGATGACTTCACAAGTCTCCCGTTCATCTCTGAGTCTTTCTGGGAGTTTGAAGTATTCATTACCTGCCTCCATTAGGTATCCAACAAAGTCGCGGCAGGCCAGAAGGTTGTTGATAGATTCTATATCAAAATTTGCTTCGAAATCAAACCCTGTGACACGATTCCCTTGAAGAGCCGAATAGTGTCATTTACCTTCCTCAAGGCATATGATGGGGTGAGAAAACCTGGAGACATCCTTAAAATGATCTACTCCATTTGATGCATTGCATCCAAGGCTTCCTCCTTGATTTTGTCTATTTTCTCCAAGACAAATTCCATTTGGTCAACCCGATAGTCCAAAGCAGCAAGGACTTTGTTGGGTGCTCTTGGGTGATCGAAGACGCTGAATTTCATTAAGTCATCGACTGGGTAGTCGAGCATCTTCTGGAATGTCTCATGTTGTAACTTGGCATGGTCTAACTCTTTAGAGATAGGTCCTGTAATCGCCTGGAGTTCTTTATTAGCTTGATCTATATTTTGATACAGCTCTGTGAACTTTGTGATCACTTCCTCACTATCTTTGAGGATTTTCTCTCTCTAAGTGGACACTGCTACACCTTGCTCACCAATCTTGGCATACTCATTTATCTTCTCCTGACTAAGGGCTTCAGGAGTTTCGGTGGCAGCTACAGGAGGTGCATTGCCCATCTTTTGCAGGGCTTGGAGAAGATGCTTGTTTTGCTCTTTTAATATTCTCTTCTCTTTCTTCGCTTCCTGAAGCTTCTTGCAAAGGGCATCTACTACGGATAAAGCCTCTCCTTGCAGGCTCTCTAAGGATGTTCCCATCATGACCTGAGTCACTATAAAATCTGTAGGAGACAGATCTTCTTTCTTCTTGGTGGGATCAGGGTATGCGATCTCCATAACCCTTTCGCTCGAAACTCGAAAGAAGTGGGTTATGGCCTTTTGCTTCTTAGGCCCTTTGGCCAGAACAATAGAGAAGTCCATGTTAGAGTAGGTATTTACCTTAGCTCATGTTCACCTAGGTACATTATTTACCTTTATTGTATTTATCCTCACCCACTTATGTGTGTGGATATTTCTTTTATTTATTTAGATATTAGGAGATATTATCTAGCAAATTGTTAGGTATAGTTCTTTCCTTGACTATGGTATTAACTATTTCTTTCCTAGATTTATGGTATCGACTAGATCCTTGATGTCTAGTTCTCTCCTAAATCTATGGTCTTAACTAGTTCTTTGATGACTAGTTATTTCCTTGATTTATGGCTTGATCTACGACCTTGGACCGTTCTTAGATTGTAATTTGTTGCTTATTTAAGCAAGGCACATTCTCAATTTATTGCATTGAGTTCCATAATAATTTATGATATTGCTTCTTATTTGTTTGCAAAGGTTTTATGTAAAGTTATTCTCGCGAATTGCTTTCATCCGATTGATTGTGGTGTTTAATTAGCATCTGTGTTCTTGGCTTGAATACGATCCGGTTAACGTTCCTTTCATGGTATCAAAGCAGAGATTGCTATTGACATCCGTCTGCTTTTTATGTTGCAAATAAATTATTTGTGTATTCAAATATTTGGGATTTGGTTGTATTTTGTTGCTGCATGCATGCATTTTTATGCAAAATAGAGGCTTTCATTGATTCGGAAGGTGTGAAAACCCTATTTTGTGGTTTATTTTATAGAGAAGCACAGTGCGCACCCATTAAAATCCTTAGCCCTTGGTCATATGGTATGGTCATATGAGGGCTTAAAGCTTGTGATTCCTACTAGTAGGTGCTTAACTTCAACCCCCTTTAATTTTAGTTGTGTGGTGAAGGAAACTTTAGATTTAGTGATAACTAAAATAAATAACAGAGCAAAATATTAAAAAGCTTTTAACTTTTGACCGAGTAACTCAGAACTTTCGCCAAAGTGCCATTTTTTGCAAAAGTGCTTGTTTTTTCATGCTATTTCCATTGGAAATATTTATTTTGAGACTTGCACTATAATTATAAAGTGCCAAATATGGAGGAGTGTTGTAATCAATTGTGGACGTAATTTCGGCTGAGCCCGACGTCCTAAACTTTTGGGAGTTGCATTTTGTATCTATCATGGATTCTGAGAATGATATGCTTTTCTCTGAAGTATGTGGACTTCAAGAGGATATTGTAAAATTTGTGGAAGAAAATAGATCACTCAAGAAGTGAAATTCTCTTCTACAATCACTCATTCATGATAAGGATACAATAATACACTCCCGCAGAACAAACTTATTAGCCTACAACATCACTATCATATTGTGGACAACCATATCCATGCTCCTAGTCCACTTGTAGTTGTTGCTCTTTTACCCACTGACATTGATCTACCAGTCTTTGAGCCTGAACCTACTTTTGATGCTTCTAAACTTGTGAGGCTTATTACTGCATGCTCTTCCACATATGTGCTTATTACAGTACCACATGTTGTGTATCCTATTTCTACTCAGCTGTATGGCTTTCTTGAGAAGCATACTACTGCATTCAGTTCTCGTATGCTGTTCTATGGGTCTCACTAGTGGAGTCATTGATAGACATTCACAGGGTATTGTTTCCTCTATTCCACATGTTAAGTGGAATTCTCGTCATGACATTGGTTTTCGAGTAGATACTTCATTGGGATCACACATCGATGACGAACTCCTTTTTTGTTTGCTTAACTATTTCGAGAATCATGAGCAACACATGAGTTCTGCACCTTCACTCAGGATTGAGAAACTTGAGATTTCAGTTGTCAGATATGATCAACCTGACACACATTCTGATGTTCTTTTGCATGCACCAATTGTGTATTTTACACCAAGTCATATGCATGCATCTTCTTCATCCATCCGTGTTGATTTGGGGTGGATATCTGATCACTCATGGAGACGACATAGGCATTCGTTGAGAGGAATCTACAGGCATGGCTCCTCCACCATTCGACCTCTTGCTCCACTTTCTATACCTTTATGCATTGTGATGCTTTTTATTTTGAGCATTTTTCTTTAGCAGTGTAATGTATCTATCTTGTTTGTTGAGAGATTTTGTATTCGTATTTTTGATGCTTTTGGCATGTTAACAGATCTTTTCTTATGGGGGAGCTATTTTGGTGGAGCCCAGTGTTAGTTTGTCAGTGTTTGAGTAGTTATTTTGACAAATCATATAGATTTGTAGTGTCACTCCACCCATTCAGTAGTATGGGAGGGTGTGGTGTTGATCCTGCTTCTTTGGGTTTTGTGTCCTTGCCTTGTTACCTTGGCTTTTCTTAGATCGTGACACTCTGTATATTGTGTCCTTGCCTTGTTGCTTTGGTAATTGTTCTTGGATCATGGCACACCTATTTGCAGCACTTGATCGAATTATGTTTGGTGTTTTTTTACACTTTTGACATCACTCCGTTGATAGTCTCCTTGTATGGAGCTATTCTGGTGGAGCCTAGTGTCAATTGTTTTTGAGTTTTGTGATCGAGCAGTGGATTTAGACCATAGTGCACACCAAAATTCTTTAGCATTGTATGAGTTTTTGATCCGAGCTTCTTGGGATGCCTTGGAGTGGGTATTTACTCTCTTTACTTTGTTGATACGGTTTTGGGTACCTCATGCGGTGTCCCTTTTTCCCGCTATTGTACATGAGTACCTCATCGTGCCTAGTTACTGGGACTCATATTGTGGACATGCCACTTCAATTTTGGCCCCTAGATTTACTTGAGGGGGTGTTATGGTAGGTATTTACCTTAGCTCATGTTCACCTAGGTACATTATTTACCTTTATTGTATTTATCCTCACCCACTTATGTGTGTGGATATTTCTTTTATTTATTTAGATATTAGGAGATATTATCTAGGCTGTTAGGTATAGTTCTTTCCTTGATCTATGGTATTGACTATTTCTTTCCTAGATCTATGGTATTGACTAGATCCTTGATGTCTAGTTCTCTCCTAAATCTATGGTCTTGACTAATTCTTTGATGACTAGTTATTTCCTTGATTTATGGCTTGATCTACGACCTTAATTAGTTCTTAGATTGTTATTCCTTCTATTTAAGCAAGACCCATTCTCAATGTATTGCATTGAGTTCCACAATAATTTATGATATTTCTTCTTATTTGTTTGCAAAGGTTTTATGTAAAGTTATTCTAGCGAATTGCTTTCATCCGATTAATTGTGGTGTTTGATTAACATCTCGTGTTCTTGGCTTGGTACGATCCAGGGTTATCGTTCCTTTCGGTCCATAGGTGCAATGGGGACCTTCCTCTTGTATTGGCTCAGATGTCCGGAGATCCATTCTAGACTTAGGGGAGTGAGACCAAAGGGAGAGGAGGAAATAGGGGTGGAAGGAGTAGCTGCAGTGAACACGGGGAAGTGTGTTGAAACACTTGGTGGCGGCATGGAAAAAGGAGTCGACACACCAATGCTTATGGAAATAGGAGTCACTACAGGAGAGGAAACCATGGGGGTGGAAGGGATTTGTGAGATGAGAGAAGAAATGTTGGGGGACAGATCCGCGAGAGAAGAGAAGATGGAGGAAGAGGAAGGGGAACAGTAGAAGATGGGGAGAAGACACAACCAAAGGAGTGGTTTGTTGAGCGACATGAGGAGGGGAAGGAGGAGCGGGAGATGGGATGGTGGGAACTTCACTAGTTGTAGTAGTGGAAACATCTTGAGTGGATGTGCCCATTGGAACACTTACCGCTTCTTCTTCTTCTGGGGATATCAGCTTACTTACCTATTCCTCGGCGGCGAAGGAGGAATCTTGGGAATTTCTTCCTGAGCAATGACTTGTCTCTCCCTCTTTATCTTTCCCTTTGCCCTTTGGAAAGTGCTTCGGCTTGCGGGTGCATTTCCCAAGGGAGATGTGGTGAAGTCTACCCCAAGGTAGATGAGACTATTTTTCTTGCACCAATGCTCGGTGCACTGCAGAGTGCCCTTAACCCTTTCCTCAATAGTCTGAGGTGCCTTAGTTCTATCAATCTCAGTGAATGGCCAATTGTCCCCATCCGTGTCTAGATAAACCTGATCAACTTCTTGATCAATTGCTTGGAAACCTTTCAGACGATGGCCACACCATATTGATGATCTCTGCCAGGGCTAGCCGAGAGTGGTACTTTCTTCTAAGCTCGACTTCGTGATACAAATCAATGTAGATATCTTCGATCTGAGGGACGTGAATTGGATCGAGATTTTCCCTTGGAAGGTAATTACGAGGATCAAAGGTTGGCCTCACCGGGAAATTATGCTTTAAGTTGAGAAATTCAAGCTCTGTAAACATCTCTCGGGCTTTGCTTTGTGAAGCACAGGTGTACCTACCCACTGTGAGGGGGAATGGAGTTCCACCCTTATTTCTTTTTAGACACTTCTCGTGGTATGTGATAAGTTGTCTAGATAGCTCCAATAGGATCAGCTTAGGTCCCGCATACCTCGGTAACTTGGTGGGCTCCCCCAAGAAGTTGGCGGCTTTGAGATAGGTGAAAGTGGGGAATTACGTAAATAACACTCCCCACTTCTCTGTGGTAGTGACCACACTCTTGGTCATCCAACCGTGAGTCATATTGGGCCTCAAGAGGCAGATGACGCCGTAGAAGAAGGCATCATTGATTTTTTTGAATTGGGCTATCTTGCTTTTCCACCTTAACTCGGATAATACTCATATATTTTGACCTGGGCCATACCCCGCATCGATTCAGTGTTGGGTAGTCTCTTTCAGAGGCAACAACGCACACTACATAGGAGTTCTTGTAGAACCTCGTAGTTGTTGAGAGTTGTTGAAGCTGCTCGGAGATTTTGTCTTATTGATAATCTTTGCCCATTCAAAACATTGATCAGGAACATTTTTGCTCATTGCTTCTAAATATCCGAGCATCCACTTGTGGAAATAATGGGCATCTTAAAAGCCAAAACACCTGCTCGCTCAGAAAGTGACAAAGTGTCACTCAACTCTTCTGAGAATTCATTGCGATGAATGACTTGTGGCCACCTACTCACTACCTTCTTGTTTTTGAGGTATACTTCATTCATTAGTTGCATGCATTTGTCTTCGTTTTCATTCCATGTCTTCATGTAGTCGTCTTGGCTTATGGCTACAAAATGTCGGTGGTGAGGGATACCCAACATGATTTCAAAGTGCCCAAAGTGGAGGTTGATTATTACCTCGCCCTTCTCATTCTTGACACATCTTGTGTCCTTATTGTAACAACGACCCACCACCATCATGAACTCGTTGTTGATTGCGCTCACGGGAATTCCTGCAGCAAAGTGTAGACCACTGCCGACCAATTTGTCCATCCATGGGCTTCCCGTGACCTTCTTGGTTCTAGCCCAGAAGTCTTCCATGTCAATATGGCCGAGCTCTGAATCTCTGATATCTAGGTCACACTCTGCAAGGGATTCGGGCATCCTGACCCTTTGGTATTTATACTTCATTTCTTCTTCTATTAGCTTGGCTTTACCCTTGGACTTGGTTGGCTTCTTACTCAATGAAGACATGTGTGAATCTGAGTTCAGCTGTTGATCTGCAAGAAGAATCGGGAAGTCCACCGCAGAAGAGCCATGTTAGCTGTTAAGTCATCCATCAAAGCTTACAAAATGAAAAGTTAGCAATTTATGAGCTTTTGGGCACAAGGCGCAGCTTTACTGCAGGCTGCAGGGTCTCAGAATAGCAAGGCACACTTTTGGAAAGTGTTGCATGGAAGAAAACAATGCCATAAGGGGCGCAAGGCACGGAAAAGCTACACACAACATTCAGATGTTGGTGTCAATGGATGTGCGCCTGCGCCATATGAAGGGTTTTAATCGGGCATGATTCATTTGGTGCAATAAGGTCTTAGGGTGCGCCTTTGGTGTAGATGTGATATATGTTGCAAAACATTATGATGCGCTAAGGTGCGGATGCAAAAGATGCAACATTAAGGTAAGGTGTGCCAAGAATTTAAGCTTTGCGTGACGCGGGAAGGATTAGCACAACATTCGGATGTTGTTTATTTACTATTTTTGCTAGCGCCTACACTTGTGTTTAGGAATTTTGGAGTTTATGAAGCGTGGGAAAGGCAAATGTTACGTGCGGGGACAATGCACCTATGGCGTGACTATGCTTGATGTAAAAATAATGAAGCTTACGCCTTGTAAAAACAGTGGGTTTGATTGCAACAACTTTTAGAATTTTACTGTCTTTCCTCTGCATTTTTTGACTCTTTCAACTCATATTTTGACAGTGAAGGGAACAGAGGAAAAAGGGACAGGGGTCCAATCTGAGGCAGGGCCTCCCAGGTAAGTAGAGAGTAAAAATGGTTTTAAAAGTGGTTTACAATATGAATGGGAGTGAAGTCATCTTCTTAGGTTCATTGTTGTTTTTTTAAAATAACACAAACCACCAAAACAAACAAAGAAACCACAACAAATCCACAAGAAGAGCAAGGGCCACTTACCAGAATATATATAAGATAGAGGAAATAATGTGGGATCCACGAATGCGATGAAAAGTAACACACGGGGCTGACAGGAACGCTGACAAGTGTAGAAGAATAACTTTTCACGTTTTTTGAATTGTGAAAATGACAGGTCGGATGCGCCTATTTATAGCAAAAGGTGTAATAAATGTGCCACCAATTTTTCTATGGCGCAATTAGGGAGATGTTGACATGAAAATATTTGCGCCATGGCGCAACTTTTGAAGTGTCGACACTGCGTTTTCAGTGCCTTGGCGCACCATTGATGGGCGCAACATTTGGAGTGTTGACAAGTGGGTGCATGCACCTTGGCACATTTTTTAGAGGTGCAACATTCTGGAATGTTGACACTCAATAGAATGCGCCAAAGGAATATAGGGGGCGTAATTTTGGTTGATGTAACGTGAAAGAAAACTGTGTCCAACCCAAAAAGTCAGAAATGACCGAGTTCCAAAAACTAGCTTTTCTGGAAAAGGGGTTTTATGCCATTCTGAACGTTAAGAGACCTCAACGGGGGACCAAAACGGAAATTTTGGTATGGTTACCTACAAAATTTTGCTTGTCAATTTTACAGGATAACAAACCCTAAAAAGAAAAATGTAAATGAAGGGGTCAGATTGTCCTCAACGACCACAATGGTGGACTTAATAATTGAATGTTGCACTACATCTCAGACACTGATGTAGTTCTATGTGTGTGTGTGTGTGTGATCATGCCCTAGGTTTCTCTTGTGTCACCACACTTTTTTAAAGTAACTAAAGCAATAACTATGTGTAGATTATGTAATAGATTGGTGGATGGAATAGAGTAAAATTCCCTCCTATGCAATGTGTTCTTTGATGAACCAACCTTGTGCCTTTTGATGGAGCTAGATGGATGCAAACGAGCTTTAGATGGATGCAACCTTAGATGATGATAGTAGTTCCTAGAGCTCACCCTCATTATGGAATCATAACTTTGTATTTATATGGTTCTCTTATTCTAATTTCATAATTAACCTCGAAGAGGATGACCACCAAAAAGATAGAATGTTCAAATGGCTATAAAGTGCCCAAAAAGTGGTAGGAAAGTGTAAAAGGATTGTGGCGCCTTGATCGGGACTAGGGCACTGTTGATTCCTTAGTACTAGCTTGGGCACCCTAGTCAAATGCAAAATAACATGGAATGACAAAAATTACTGGGAAAGTATGTCGTGAAGGTCGATAATGATGACATATAGTAGAATAATATGGCTAAAAGACGGGGTTAATTAGTTCTTTCTTCACTCAAAAACCATATGAATAGTAGTATGAGACTAGGACTAAATAATGTCTAAAGTGCATGATTTTGTGTCTACATATTGAAATAAAATATTATAAATGAGGTTTATTTTCACTTCAGTGGTGTTAAATTTTTGCATTGTGTTGTCATGCAAAATGTCTAACATGAAAAATTGAAACTTTTGATCCTGACAACTAAGCCAATAATTGAATAATTTGTTTCCCAATCACTATGAAACCTCCCCCGGCTAGCTCGACCTTAGTTTCACCCTCACTGTCTTAGAGGAAATTGATAACAAGGTTTTAAAGTCTATTTCATTGTTTAGGGAAGATCACCTAATATGATTGACGAACTCATTGGGATTCAATGAAAGACAACTACCTTCAAGGCCTAAAAGGTAATTTTTGGTCGTTTTGCAGCTAGTAAACACCCTCTAGAAGCCTACAAGGAAATTATAAATCATCTAAGGGTGGCATCAGAGAATATTGAAGATGTCCAAGGTAGTTTAGGAAAATTTTGTGGAAGAAATTTGATTCGGGAACAACTTGTGCAACATCGGGCAATTCTGGGTATAGGGAATGAAGGCTTTAACAAAGTGAAATCTAACTTCTTTGGATGATTCTGGGCTCGAGAGGAGTTAGCTGGAAAAAAATATAAATGGAAATATATTAGAACACTCTACATGATGGACACATAAATTTTTTTCCAAGACCCAAATAATTCCTGAGGTAATCTAGAAAACATCAGCTACTCCTCTTAGTCCAAAATGAAATATTCCCTAAAAATGAAAATTCAGGAAGAATTGGCTCTTGATAATGGTTTTAATGATCTCATAAAGTATCTTGGATTCAAAATAATATAATTTTTGACATAAAAACACTTTCCCATGCTCACGGGGAGGAAATTTCACTCCCGGTGTCCCGATTCAGACATAGTGGGTGATATCAACTTTCCTAAAGTGGAAACATCACATCTTTTCACTCTTATTGTCTCCTTTGTACCATGAGGTTCAAAAGGTACAAGGGGACATGAAATTGTGATCTCCTTCACCCCATTAGCCGTTGGTCACTTGAAAATTCATTTCTAGCTCCATGTGACCAAATTTTGGCTCGTCGGTGCTCGTTTCCATCCTCGCGCTCACCCAAGTCACACTTTTTCACTCATGTTGTCCCCACTGTCCCCAATGTTCAAAAGGGAAAAGGGGTACAAAAATTATGACCTTCATCACCCCCAATTAGCCTTTGGTCACCTGAAAAGTCACTTTTAGCTCAATGTGACCAATTTTTGGCCCATCGGTGCTCATTCCTAGCCCCGACTCTCACCCTAGTCAAAATTTTACACTCCTATTGTCCCCACTATCCCCAAGGTGAAAAAGGGACAATAGGGACAAAATCATTGCGACTCCATCCTCCACTTCAACTCATCCCAACCCCTGTTAAGTTGTTATGGTCACAGTGAGTTAAAAATTGTAGATAAATTTGGCTAACTCCTCCTCTCACAACACTTGGACATTTTTCAAAAAAATTGCTGTTGTTTTCCCTCAAAACCTCCATTAATGTTCAGTCATGCTACTACAATCACTCCTAGAACATCAAGCTTACAAACTGAAATTTTTCCCATGTCTCTCAATCCATGCACCCGATCTCCGCAATACTCCACCAATGCACTTTGTTTGAAAATGTCTTATGTTGACACACAATTACCGAGGGGGTGAATAAGTCTTCTTAAACTTTCAAATCAATCAACCATGCACATGTGTGAATGATTAAGCATCATGATTAAGAAATAATGCATACACCATTAACCATAAGAGCAATTAAGAACACAAGTACATAAGAACACCAAATATAAGTGGAAAACCCTCAAGGGGAAGAAAACCCACTTAAACTTCTGAATATATTACTCAATTCAAAATAATTGCATGAATATTACACATCACACAAAATTTCTTTAGAGAGACACCAATTTCACAAGGAACACCAACCCTTATTTAGTAAGGCACCAACCCTATAAGGAGGATACAACCCTTGAAATGATAAAGGACCAACTCAACCAATCGAAGATGAAGATCACCTATGACTTGTTTCTCAAACAAATGATTGTGATCACAAGATTATCTCATACTCCTCAAAACAAAAATTCTCAAAACACACCTTCCTCTCCACTCATTCATGCACCATATATTGAAGATTAGGTCTAATGACCTTGTTATCCTTTTTCTATGCTCTCCTCACCTCTTCATTTTCTTCTTTTCTCTTTCCTAAAGCCCTCTAACCTTTGTTCTTCTCCCATTTTTCTCACTTAACTCTCCATTACTCTAACAACACCAAATGAGAAAATAACTCTTACCTTTATACATGACACTTGATAAAAACACCTTAGGTTGGTGTTAGTGCAAAATCACAAACACCTCGGATGTTGATCAGATTTCTAGGTTGATCATACTAGCATCCAATGTGATTGCACAACATTGAATCCTTTCTCCAAGTGTGGGACTTGCAAAAATGAGAAAGGAATCTCCAGAGAAGGCTGGTTCCTATTCCTCTGTTTAGATGCACATGAAAATGTAGAGGGTTTACTCAAAACCTAATCTAACTTGCCAAGGAGACAGGGTAAGAAGATGCATAAAAATAAACCTAAGCTAATAGAGGTGATACACCGAGGAATGAAGAACACCTATCTTGCCAATAAACACAAACCATTAAAATGTGATGCAAGATCATGCACAGATAACAAAATTTGCAGTGAAAGATCAGGAGGATGCAAATGAACACAGAGAGGGTTGAGAATCATCCACATACATGCATTACTTGCTCCAAAGATTGATACAATACACTACAAAATGCCAAGAGGAAAAGTTACATTACAGTTTTAAATGGGAGGTTTGAACTCCATAAATTCGATCGCCAAGAGAAGAAGGGAGGGGCAAAACAAGAATGTCCAACCCTTAGAAAGAAGCCCCTCCTTACAATTTATAGGAAGAATGAGAGAGGGAAGAGAGAGGAAATCCAAATCTACCCCAACCACTTCTAGGTTGCATTTAATTCATCTCATTATGGCGGTAGGTGAGAACCCTAAAGAAAAGCGGCGAACCGCATTTTGCATTTAAACCGTTGTTGCTGAACGTCATTTCGCCATTATCACGTGCGAGGTGTTTTTGATTTTCTCTCTCAAACTGAACCAAAATGCAAGATTGACCCCGAATCATGTAGAGAATTTCACCAACTTTCTATTGATATAAAGAATACAAAAATCGAGCTCTAGATCGAAAGTTATGGCGATCTCAAGAGTTAGGGAAAAACAGCCCAAAATGGATCGGTGGGAAATTTTTTTGAATTTTTCCGCTCGGCCACTTGGATGACACGTGTCAGGCTCTGATTCGTCCACGGGTTCATCCTCTGAAAATTCATTTTGGGCCCTTAAACTTGGACACATGGCACTATTTTATTGGTTCGGGCCTGAGGGGCGCATTTTTACCTTGCGCCAAACACTTAGAAACTTTTCAACCTTCTGACACGTGGCACGTTTTGATTCGTCCGTGGGCCTCCTTGTCTCTTTTCGGCCATTTCACCTTTTCGGTCCCACTGCCCTCATGCATTGCGTTTTGGCCCGGATGTTCCTGGACAAAAATCTCCTACTTCGCCAATTCAGCTTCCTTGTTCCTCGTTTGAGGTGAAGATACGTGGTGAGATTCCATTCATTGGCGGTTCTTTCGGCTTCTCACGTACCTCGCGTACTTTTGGCCCGATGTCCCAAATCCGCCTAGACAAATATCTCCGAACCTTTGAAATAGACTATTACGCTGGCAAAAGTGGCGATTAGCGTCCTCGCGTACTTCGCATACCTTTGTCCCAACCGTCCCGGACTCGCTTGGGACAAATATCCGAATCACTCGAAATGGACAGACTTGTGCCAAACCGCCGATCCAAGCGCCCCACACGTACCTTTGTCCTAGCTGTCCCAAACAAGTATGAAACAAAAGACTTAGGCAATTTTTCCTCTTTCGGCCGATTCGGCCAAGGCCCCACGCGTCCCCAATGTCCCAACCGTCCCAGACCGCCTGGACTAGGACTTCGCTGATTTTCTTCATTTTTTCGGCCCCAAGCTTGGTACAATGAACCTCAGTACAACCCAAACCCTTCGACCGAAATGCCTTAAAACAAATCCTACGCAACCTTATTTTTACATTTTTTCCTTTTTCCTAACTCGTTGGGATTTCTTCTTGGATAGGAGAGTTAGAGAGAAGCCGAGGGACCCAAAAAAACATGATTTTTTGCCTTGAATCAATCTTACTTGCTCGGGACTAAATAATTTGGTGCATGTTATCAAAATTACCTTGAGGGGTGAATTTTGGATAACAATTTTGGCGACTCACTGGGGCATCCGTCCGGATGAAGTTACCACGTTGCCTAAAGCATCCATTGGGCATGGAGTCACTTGATTCTCTGTTTAATACCCCAACTGACTAGAACGCTACAAGGAGGAAGATGGAATATCACCTGATGGAGCAAGGCCTGCAAACACATCTCCAGGGACAACAAGCTTGTGCCAAAGCACTTAGGGAAAGCAAAACAACCTACAACAAAACAATGTGCACAAGTACTTGGAGGAATGAAAACCTAAGCTAATATTTACAAGATGGAGAATTTCCTTTAGTAAGCGAATGCTTTAGATAGATTCCATTGACTGGAATCTGTAATTCTTCGCCATCCAATGAAGACAATTGGAAGGCATTGTTGTCCTTACACTTTGTGACCATGTATGGGCCACTCCAAATGGCATCAAATTTTGAATGCCTTCCCGGTTTTGCTCTATCTGCATCCCATTTTAATACTAGATCTCCAACTTGGAAAGATCTACTCTTGGCCTTCCTATCAAAGGTCTTCTTGATCAAAGCTTGATCCTTTTCCATTGCTTGGGATGCCTGATCTCTGATCTCTTGGAGCTCCATCAACTCTGCATATCTCACCTCCATGGGCCCAAACTCTAGCAACTCTAATTGCTTCATGAGTTCCAATGTTGGCAACTCAAGTGACATGGGCAAGATTGCCTCTCTTCCATAAACAAGCCTGAATGGAGAATTACCTGTGGATCTCTTGGGAGTTATCCTATCAGCCCATAAGGCTGATTTCAGTTTGGTATGCCAAGACCTCTGATTCTCATCAAGAGTCCTCCTAATGATCCTCAACAAGTTCTTGCTTGTAGATTTAGCTTTGGCCATTACCCCGAGGGTAGTAGTTTGATGAAGTACTTAGGTAGATCTCGCTCTTGACAGCCCACTCACCACCTTGATCCAATGAATGCTAATGCATTATCTCGAGATTATTGTAGCAGGTATGCCAAATATGGTTACTATCCCCTCATAGAAGTCTAATATACTAGACTCATTTGCTTCCTTGAGTGTTACTGCTTCACCCATTTGGTGAAGTAGTCCATGGTCACAAAATCCACTTATGTCCTTGGCTTGAATTGGGATTAATGACTCCAATGAAGTCCAAACCCCATTGCATGAATGGCTGGTCAACTGAAATTGATGCAATGGAAGGGCAGCCAGCCTCTCTTTACCTGTGAAGAATGCACAATTCTTTCACCTTTTGATCCACGCTAAAGCAATCACTAAAAATCTTGGGCCAATAATAACCAACCTTCATGATTTTTAGGGTCGCACTCTTGGTGTAAAATGACCACCAAATGATCCACCATGGAACTCTTCCGACACCCTATGAATCTGATTTGTGTTAATGCATCTCAACAGAAGACTCCATTCACATCTTTCTTAAACAAAACACCGTCTACTATGGTATATGGGACAACCTGCAATTTGAAGTGTCTTCTTTGGGTCTTGTTCATCTCTGGAGGGCATAGGCCCGTGCTTAGGAAGTGCATTATACCTTGGGTCTAGCAAGGAGTGGGGGCAACATTATCTTCTTCTTGAGTGCTACCTTGCACATGGCTGTCTTAAAATGTCAAAACAGCCTCTTCTTCATCAGCATACTCCTTTTTTGCTTGCCCAGAATCAGCTACTCACACAATCCTTTTCCTCTTACCAGCTTGGTGACCTTGATCTCAATGTCATACTCCATGACATGAGTGATCCAACCTGCCCTTTTCTCATTCAAATCCTTGTTGAGGAGGAAGTCCTTTTCTCTGTATGAGAGACCAACAACCTGAACTTTGTTGTTTGAGACTAGATGCTTGAATTTCTTCATGGTCAAGAAAGCAATTCACCGCTCATCATTGTCCTTGTTCTCTTTACACCAAAATGGCAGAAATAGTATCATTACCTCCAAATGCATAGAGATGAAATCCTTGGAGAAATCCGGGTTGATGAGATTTGGTGCTTGGGAGATGGTTTCTTTGATTGCTTCAATACCCTCCTTGCCTTCTCGCTAGCCTTTTGAAAGCCATGCTTTTCTTCAACATATTGGTGATAGGTTTGACAAGGGTCAGTAAAATGGGACAAAGCTCCGAACAAAGTTTATTCTCCCCAGAAACTCAAGTGCCTTCTTGTGGCCTAGCAATGGTAGTGCTCTTATGGCTTCAACTCTCTCGGATCAATTGCTAATCCTTCTTTGGAGACAATATGGCCAAGGAGCTTTCCTTCATGTGCTAGGAAGATACACTTCTTAGGATTCAAAGACACTCCAAATCTTCTGCACCTTTGGAAGACTTGTCTCAAATGAGAGAGGTGGTCTACTGCATTTTTGGAAAAAACATTGATATCATCAAGGTATATCAGCACCATGTTATTAATCAAACCTTTGAACACCATGTCCATTGCTCTTTAGAAGGTAGCTCCAGTGTTGGACAGCCCAAATGGCATTTTCCTGTATGCATAAGTTCCCCATTTGGTTGTGAAGGCTGTCTTGAACTGATCTTCTTCCTTCACCATAATTTTATTATACCGTGAATAGCCATCAAGTAGTGAAACCTCTCTGAGCCAAAGAACAATTTGCAGAATTTGCTCCATGGAAGGGAGTGGGTAATGGTCCTCGAGAGATGCTCTATTCAAGTCTCTCAAGTCAACAAACAATCTGATCTCTCCACTCTTCTTTCTAATCGAACTAAGTTGGCAACCCAACTAGAATGCTTGATTGGGAATATGATTCTTGACCCAATCAACTTGTTCAATTCCTTCCTCATGAGAGGTTCCATGTGTGGATTGACCGCCTTTGTTTTTTTGCCCGATGGGCTTAGTATTTGATCCAACTCAATGGTGTGCTTGAGCTAACTTGGGATCAAACCTTTCAAGTCTTCATAGCTCCAAGCAAACACATCGTGTAACTCGACACACTGTATGAACTCATACTTTTCTTGTTCACTTGTCATCTTTCCAATTTGCAATGGTTTGTTCTCTTCCACCAAGATGGATACTGAATCTTCTCTCTTGACCTGAATGTTTGCTTTCTCTTTCCTAAACTGGTCATTGGGATTGAAAATGGACTCTAAAGTGATAAGTCCCTTGGGTAGCTTGTTAGTTCTCAGCTATACCACTTGGTCACCATACTGCTGTTCCAATTTTTCCTGATTTTTAGCTGAGAACTCAGCTTCTTCTTGTAAGAAATGGATGATTTACTAGTCATTCTCAAACACTTGCCAACTTACATTGTTATCCGGCACTAAAGCCTCACAATCACATGGATGTTTGGCTGTACCTTGTCTTTTTGAATGCTCTCCACAACGTCAAAGGCTGCCCCAACTACTGCAAGCCTGTCAACAGCTTGGTTTTCTTTCCTAGGGACTGATTTGATGCCAAATCCCTCAAAATCTTCAATGAGGCCCCACACCCTATTCTTGTAGCACTTGAGTAGATCATTCTTGGCAGCATGCTACCCTTTGACCTGATTTACAATCAATTCACTGTCACCAAAGACTTGCAAGTTCTTTATTCCCCTCTTTATTGCCCAATGCATCCTCGCACCAAGGCTTCATATTCAGCAGTGTTATTGGAGCATGCAAACTGAAATCTAAAAGCTGAATAATACTTTACTCCTTGAGGTGAAACCAGCATGGCTCCCCCTCCGGCACCTTGTCTACTCCTTGATCCATCAAAAAATAGCTGCCATACCTCATTGTCATCCTTGTGGTCTGGCTTGGTGATGCTAGGAATGGGTTGATCTTCTTCATGTATGCAATAGACTCCTAGCTCAGATTCTTCTACTTCTTGATAAGGATCAAAAGCATGCACCTTGTTTGCCCATTCATCAAGAGTTAGATCCGGGATGCTTCCAACCTTGGTGTCAGCTTCATCAGTGCTTGGGTGATCTTCTTGATCAAATGCCGAACAATTGGCATTGATCTGACTTGGAGTGTAGGGCTCAATGTGGAAGTTTGCACAGGTTCGACTGATTGTAGCTTTGGTTCCATACCTCGCTCAACAAAGATGTGTGACCAATCAATAGACAAATATCCTCCAATCTTGGTTGTGAAATCTCTTGACAAACATAGGGCAAAGAGTGGTGGAAGGTCTATAACTGATACATCTTGTAAAACAACAACATTTGGACATGCATGCAAGGTAAGACTCAAGTTTCTAATCACCCCAATTGTTGTTATTGCTGTCCCATCCAATTGCACTACCCCTTTGGATATGGTTTCATATTGAAGTCCTAGCTGATCAGCTATTTGCTTGGGCATCACTGAGCTACTTGCCCCAGAATCAATCATGCAATTGTGCACCAATTGGTTTCCAATGATTAATGAGACATAAAAAGGAGGGGGCTTCAAAATTTTACCTTGCTGTCCTCCATGATTCCCTTCAGGCTGGGTAGCATTTGTGAGCACCTTCTCTTGCATTTGGACTTGCTTGATTCAAGTCCGCGCCTTTCATGGCAGCTTGTAGCAAATCTCTCTGGCCTGGGATAGATAGGGATTCCCACATTGATATATTTACATTTGTCTTCTTCATCTGATCAATGATACTAAATGGTGATGAAGGATCTCTTTGCTATCCCTTGGTTTGCATATTCATCCCTTGCACATGAGCAACAACAGCTGGCATGTGAGTTGGTTTAGGAGCTGGTTTGGGTGCTCCTTGCATGTTTGGAACTACATTTTGTTTGCCAAAAGCTTGTGGAGTGGTAGAAGGTTGTGGATTACTTGGAGCCAATGGCTGTCCTTCACCCAAATTTCTCCTTTTTGACCTTGTGTTGGCTGCAACACTTTGAGAGGGTATTTGATTCATACCACAAAAATCTTCAGCCTGCCAATTGACAAGAGTAGTTTCATTCGGAGATGTTCCTTGCTGAGGTGCTTCTTGCTGCTGATCTTCTTCGTGGCTAGATTCTTGCGACCCACCAATGGTTTGCACCATAAGAGCCTAATTTAATGCACCGTTAAAGCACATTGATTGGTTATGTGGCTGACCGCATGGGAAACACCAATCATATTCTTGGGCCATGTTATTTTACACCGGTACCAAAGCTCTGGATGTGGATGCAACATTGGGGTTATCGGGCTGAAATGGTCTGTTGGCAGGAGGCCTTGCTTGATTCTTGATTTGCAGCTAGATTGGGTGGTCTTTGAGGCTGATATGGTACTTCTGTTAGGCTGAGCTCGAGGTTGATAAGAAGGTCTAAAACTTTGGGCTTGCTGCCTCTTGAGTGTAACTAGCTCATTGCCTAGATTTTGCAATTGCTTCATGACTTCTTGAAGTTCGTTTGAGGCACTAGAAGATGAAGTAGAAGCTTCATTTGAACTCTGATTTCTAGGAGTGGGAATAGGAGCTAAGACAGCACTTGACTAGTACTTGGGCTCTCTAAACTTGGAAACAATGGCATGGGAGGTCTAGGGGCTAGTTTTCCAGCTTGGATCAAACAATTTTCAGCCCTAATGGCAATGCTATAAGCCATAGGGATAGTTATGCCTCCCATGGACTGAATCAACATAGAAATATCAGAATTTAGAGCTTTGAGATAATAAAGAAAATCACCTTCTGTTGTTGGCCTGACTACCACTGGAATTCTTTCCCAAGTCATTTTAAATCT
The DNA here is from genome assembly GCA_018340775.1 of Taxus wallichiana var. yunnanensis. Taxonomy (NCBI): domain Eukaryota; kingdom Viridiplantae; phylum Streptophyta; class Pinopsida; order Cupressales; family Taxaceae; genus Taxus; species Taxus wallichiana. The sequence continues at coordinate 408,367,634 of CM031242.1, forward strand.
AAAGTTAAAATCGCCACTCCTCATTGGGAGCTCTTTTGATAGTTGTCACTACTCCAAAAGGGACAAGTTGTCTCCTTTCTCCCTAAACCGCTCATGGAGAGCAATGCATAAATGTTCCAGCTTTTGAATAGAACCTGAGGCAAGGCTTCTAAACCATTGCAAAGCTTTCCCTTTGAATGAGGATGCCAGCAATTTGACAGCAACTTGCATCTCATTGATTTCATGAATTGCACAAAGGTTGGCAATGTCTTTAACATGATCACCGTGAGTAGTCGTTCTCTCCAAGAAGTATGGAAAGTTCTTCAATGCTGCAATCGGGATTGATGTTGTGCATTGAGAGTAAGTGGGCTTCGCGCAAAGAAATTGACGTACGGATTTGGTGGTTGCGCCATTTTGATTGGCCTGAGAACCCTTGTTGATTGGATGAAAGGCCTACCAGGTGGAGGTGTTGACAAGGTTCTATTTGGTGGAGATGGAGACCTTTGAATCCTTCTTCCTCTTTGCCTTCTTCTTGGGGATAACTACAGATATTCAAACAACGCCTCTTCTTCTCCAGCTCTTGACCTTGTAGTGATTCTTCTCATGTGTTTTCGTGCTGCACACGCTAAAACCGATTCTTCCCTTTGGAGTCGCCAGATGTGCAATTAATAGCTCTTTTAAGAAAGAAAATTGCAGCAGATACACATCAAATTTGTTGCAATGAAAATGAGACCTCTAATGTCCCACCGAGCGTGCCAAAAATGTTAGTGCAAAATCACAACACCCCTGGATGTTGATCAGATTTCTAGGTTGATCATACTAGCATCCAGTGTGATTGCACAACATTGAATCCTTTCTCCAAGTGTGGGACTTGCAAAAATGAGAAAGGAATCTCCAGAGAAGGCTGGTTCCTATTCCTCTGTTCAGATGCACACGAAAATGCAGAGGGTTTACTCAAAACCTAATCTAACTTGCCAAGGAGATAGGGTAAGAAGATGCATAAAAATAAACCTAAGCTAACAGAGGTGATACACCGAGGAATGAAGAACACCTATCTTGCCAATAAACACAAACCATTAAAATGTGATGTAAGATCATGCATGATAAACAAAATTTGCGGTGAAAGATCGGAGGATGCAAATGAACACAGAGAGGGTTGAGAATCATCCACAGACATGCATTACTTGCTCCAAAGATTGATACAATACACTACAAAATGCCAAGAGGAAAAATTACATTACAGTTTTAAATGGGAGGTTTGAACTCCATAAATTTGACTGCCAAAGAGAAGAAGGGAGGGGCAAAACAAGAATGTCCAACGCTTAGAAAGAAGCCCCTCCTTACAATTTATAGGAAGAATGAGAGAGGGAAGAGAGAGGAAATCCAAATCTACCCCAACCACTTCTAGGTTGCATTTAATTCATCTCATTATGGCGGTAGGTGAGAACCCTAGCAAAAGCGGCGAACTATATTTTGCATTTAAGCTGGTTGTTGAAACGTCATTTCTGGCCATTATCACGTGCCAGAGGTATTTTTTAATTTTCTCTCTCCAAACTAAACCAAAATGCAAGATTGACCCTGGAATCATGTAGAGAATTTCACCAGCTTTCCATTGATATAAAGAACACAAAAATCCGAGCTCTGGATCGAAAGTTATGGCGATCTGAAGATTTAGGGCAAAAATAGGCCAAAACGGATTGGCGGGAAAAATTTTGAATTTTTTTTGTGCTCTGCCACTTGGATGACACGTGTCAAGCTCTGATTTGTCCATGGGTTCATCCTCTGAAAATTCCTTTCGGCCCTTAAACTTGGACACGTGGCACTATTTTATTGGTTCGGGCCTGAGGGGTGCATTTTTACCTTGTGCCAAACACTTAAAGAATCTTTTCAACCTTCTGACATGTGGCACGTTCTGATTCATCCGCGGGCCTCCTTGTCTCTTTTTCGGCCATTTCATCTTTTCGCGTCCCACGCGTCCCTCACATACCTTTGGCCCGGATGTCCCGACGAAAATCTCCTGCTTCGGCCAATTCGGGCTTCCTTGTTCCTGTTTGAGGTGAAGACACGTGGCGAGATTCCATTCGTTGGCGGCTCTTTTGGCTTTTCACGTCCCTCGCATACTTTTGGCTCGATGTCCCAAATCGCTGGGAAAATATCTCCGAACCGACCGAAATAGATCGTCCATCGGCAAATTGGCCGATTCGCGTCCCTCGCGTACCTTTGTCCCAACTGTCCCGGACTGCCCGGGACAAATATCTCCGAACCGCCCGAAATGGACCGACTTGCGCCAAACCGGCCGATCCGCATCCCGCGCGTACCTTTGTCCCAACTGTCCCAAACCGCGTGAAACAAAAGACTTAGGCAATTTTTCCCTCTTTCGGCCGATTCGGCTTTTCGCGTCCCACGCATCCCGACGTCCCAACTGTCCCGTAGACTCGCCTGGACTAGGACTTAGCCGATTTTCTTCATTTTTCGGCCCCAAGCTTGGTACAACGAACCTCAGTACGACCCGAACCCTTCAGACCCTGAAATGCCTTAAAACAATCCTGCAACCTTATTTTTGCATTTTTTCCATTTTTTCTAACTCGTTGGGATTTCTTCTTGGATAGGAGAGTTAGAGAGAAGCCGAGGGACCCCAAAAAAACATGATTTTTTGCCTTGAATCAATCTACCTTTCAGGACTAAATAATTTAGTGCATGTTGTCAAAATTACCTTGAGGGGTGAATTTTGGATAACAATTTTGGTGACTCGGCGGGGCATCTCGCTCACTTGGATGAAGTTACTAGTTGCTCAAGCATCCATTGGGCATGGAGTCACTTGATTCTCTGTTTAATACCCCAACCGACTAGAACGCTGCAAGGAGGAAGATGGAATATCACCCGATGGAGCAAGGCCTCGCAAACACATCTCTAGGGACAACAAGCTTGTGCCAAAGCACTTAGGAAAGCAAAACAACCTACAACAAAACAATGTGCACAAGTACTTGGAGGAATGAAAACCTAAGCTAATATTTACAAGATGGAGAATTTCCCTTTAGTAAAGAATGCTTTAGATAGATTCCATTGATTGGAATCTGTAATTCTTCGCCATCCAATGAAGACAATTGGAAGGCATTGCTGTCCTTACACTTTGTGACCATGTATGGGCCACTTTAAATGGCATCAAATTTTGAATGCCTTCCTGGTTTTGCTCTATCTGCATCCCATTTTAATACTAGATCTCCAACTTGGAAAGATCTACTCTTGGCCTTCCTATCAAAGGTCTTCTTGATCAAAGCTTGATCCTTTTCCATTGCTTGGGATGCCTGATCTCTGATCTCTTGGAGCTCCATCAACTCTGCATATCTCACCTCCATGGGCCCAAACTCTAGCAACTCTAATTGCTTCATGAGTTCCAATGTTGGCAACTCAAGTGACATGGGCAAGATTGCCTCTCTTCCATAAACAAGCCTGAATGGAGAATTACCTGTGGATCTCTTGGGAGTTATCCTATCAGCCCATAAGGCTGATTTCAGTTTGGTATGCCAAGACCTCTGATTCTCATCAAGAGTCCTCCTAATGATCCTCAACAAGTTCTTGTTTGTAGATTTAGCCTAGCCATTACCCTGAGGGTAGTAGTTTGATGAAGTACTTAGGTAGATCTCGTTCTTGACAGCCCACTCAGTCACCTTGGATCCAATGAATGCTAATGCATTATCTGAGATTATTGTAGCAGGTATGCCAAATATGGTTACTATCCCCTCATAGAAGTCTAAGATGCTAGACTCATTTGCTTCCTTGAGTGCTACTGCTTCAGTCCATTTGGTGAAGTAGTCTGTGGCTATCAAAATCCACTTATGCCCTTGGCTTGAATTGGGATTAATGACTCCAATGAAGTCCAAACCCCATTGCATGAATGGCTGGTCAACTGAAATTGGATGCAATGGAAGGGCAGCAAACCTCTCTTTACCTGTGAAGAATGCACAATTCTTGCACCTTTTGATCCACGCAAAACAATCACTCAAAATCTGGGCCAATAATAACCAGCCTTCATGATTTTTAGGGCTGTCACTCTTGGTGTAAAATGACCACCAGCTGGTCCACCATGGAACTCTTCCAACACCCTATGAATCTAATTTGTGTTAATGCATCTCAACAGTACTCCATTCACATCTTTCTTGAACAAAACATCGTCTACTATGGCATATGGGACAACCTACAATTTGAAGTGTCTTCTTTGGGTCTTGTTCATCTCTCGGAGGGCATAGGTCCGTGCTTAGGAAGTACATTATACCTTGGGTCCAGCAAGGAGTGGGGGCAGCATTATCTTCTTCTTGAGTGCTACCTTGCACATGGCATGTTGAATCTGTCAAAACAACCTCTTCTTCATTACATACTCCCTTTTGCTTGCCCCGAGAATCAGCCGCTCACACAATCCTTTTCCTCTTACCAGCTTGGTGACCTTGATCTCAATGTCATACTCCATGACACGAGTGATCCAACCTGCCCTTTTCTCATTCAAATCCTTGTTGAGGAGGAAGTCCTTTACTCCCGCATGAGAGACCAACAACTGAACTTTGTTGTTTGAGACTAGATGCTTGAATTTCTTCAAGCTTCGATTACTGCAAGTACATGCTTCTCAATAAAATAATATCTCACCTCATAGTCCTCCAGGCTTTGGCTGAAGAAAGCAATTGGTTGCTCATCATTGTCCTTGTTCTGCTGCACCAAAATGGTAGAAATAGTATCATTACCTCCAAATGCATAGAGGATGAAATCCTTGGAGAAATCCGGGTTGATGAGAGTTGGTGCTTGGGAGATGGCTTCTTTGATTGCTTCAAAACCTCATTGCCTTCTCATGTCCATTTTAAAGCCATGCTTTTATTCAAAAGACTTAGGCAATTTTTCCCTCTTTCGGTCGATTCGGCTTTTTCGTCCCCACGCGTCCCGATGTCCCAACCGTCCCACAAACCGTCTGGACTAGGACTTAGCCGATTTTCTTCATTTTTTCGACGCAAGCTTGGTACAATGAACCTCGGTCGACCCAAACCCTTCGTGATTCCGAAATGCCTTAAAACACTCCTGCAACCTCGTTTTTTGCATTTTTTTCAATTTTCCTAACTCGTTGGGATTTCTTCTTGGATAGGAGAGTTAGAGAGAAGTCGAGGATCCCAAAAAAAAATGATGTTTTGCCTTGAATCAATCTACCGCTTCGGATCGAATAATTTGGTGCATGTTATCAAAATTACCTTGAGGGGTGAATTTTGGATAACAGCTTGCTAAGACCATTAAGGTTGGTCACACCAACATGAAAACACATCTACAACACCATATAAAATACATTCCAAGAATCTTATAGGTTAGCATATGCTTTATAATCAAGAACCATACTAACTAGCCCAAAACATGCATAAATCCCTAGCCTCAACTCCAACGACAACATCATGAACTTCAAGAGCATCCAACAACTTTGTCAAGGCACCAAAATCTCAAAGCACACATTATTGAAATCCTCTAATAATCTTCATCAATATTAGAGACTTCTGCAACCTCCATCTTCAACATGGAGCACATCAAAACACAAGCACCCTTAATTAGGTCTCAATGACCTAAAAATATGTCTTCAAGACCGAGAAACTTGGATCACTTAAAGTCTTCACCATGACACAAGTAGCATATGGATAGAAATCACATGATATCATATTACTTACACAACTCATAACTTTCAACAAATCAGGTCATAAGGCTCTGAAACACCATCATCTCTCGACCTACTCAAACCTGGTTTTATCTCCCGAGAAATAATCAATTCCTTATCAAGCACCAACACCTTAAGCTCCAATTTCAGTCCATCAAACCATTTGGAACACATCAAGGCCACCTGTCACACCTCCTCAACCACTCACAACCATATGTCACATGGAGAAAACATCACTATTATACATGTTCTAATAAGCTTTTAGATAGGCCTAATATGATAGTTCTAGGCCATTAGGTCTTTTATATAAAAACACTTCACTTGATCAAACTAAGCACTCTAACACATCATAAGGGTCCATACCAAGCTATTCATTCTCATCGACACTACCTCCCCATGTAATTCTATCAAATTTACCTCAATCCACCATGAATAGTTTTAGCCTTCTTGCCCTTAACTGGTAGGGCAACATGGAGGACCTATTGCAAAAAAATCTCTATTGTACTCTGCCTAGAAATTTTCATGGCCATTTAGCACATCTCCCAAGGTATTTAAAAAAATTTACTTTTCATCATGAATCCTGCAACACAACTCAGTAACTCTAAATCTCTTCAAAATAGAGGTTTTTATTCATCTTTCTAGCTGACATAAAGCATGTAAATACCATCAAATAGAACCCTCGAGAATCCTATATAAGCATGAATCATCACATTATCCTTTTCATATCATTTCATGATCATACCATGCATATTTATCCTATCGATTTGAAACTAGGATTTTGGGAAGGGGTTTAGATCACATTGCCTTCTTAACAATCGTTCATAAAGATTAGGACATCATGTAACCTCATTTCAACTATAAAAATTTCTTAGTTCCATGCCTCAACTATGGTGAGAAGATCAAGATCCCATGTAAATATTTTATGAGCAAATAAGCATTCCAAACTTGACCTATCGAGTTGAGAATGACATTTTAAGATCTCGGTAGAACCAAAACTAACTTTTTTACAATTCCTTCAAAATTTTGACCTAAAACTTGGCATTCACCTTTACAACAACCTCCTACATGTTCTCAAATTTATTTTCATGCTTGATCATACCTGCAAGTCATCACACACCATGGTTTTCCCATGTCTACCTTGTCTTGTCTCAATAAACATGCTTCAAAAGACCTTATACCTACACTATATAACTAAAATTTGACCTTGGACACCTCCAACACCTACTACGCACTCTCACAATGTTCCAAACATGCTTGTAATAACCTGATTTGCTTCATTCTTCAAAGATATACTTGGACACTAAATCACACACTTGGGTACATTTCTAGTTCCTAATCACATACCACTATTCATATGATTCCTAAGTGAGAAAAGTAGTAATTGGCATTTATCTTTGGCCTCTTTTCTTTCTTTCTTTCCTTGTGGTCTTGCACACCTCACCGCCTAGTTTGACTTTCATTGCTTTATCTTTTTTGGCTCTGGACACCATCACCCATGCGCCCTCATCCCATTTGGGTGCCCTAACCTCTTTTTATCTTACTCTCCACTTTTAGGCCTCTTTTATATTTTAGGCATCTTGTTTTCTTGGTGTTTGGCCTTTCAGATTTTAATTACAAAATTTAGACAATGGAATCATATAAATATAAGGCTATGTGATCATAATAAAGGACCAAGCTCTAAGCATTTATTACTATCACCTAAGGTTGCATCCAAAGGCATTTCAAGAGCATCAAAACATCCATCTATCTATCATTCAAGGGACAAAGGGACTGCATTTTTGTTGCATACACTTCATAGGAGGGGAAGTTAAATTTGGAATCCACATATCTACTTACATTGCTACATGTAATTATTGCTTGCTATTCAGTGCATCTTGCACAAGCGCTTCCTAGGGAAAGATTCTACACACAACAAAACTACATGGAGTCTGAGATGTAGTGCAACACTTGGTCATAAGTTTACTCTGTTGGGTGATCGTTGGGTCAATCTGACTCCCCATTTGCATATTTTTCTTTTAGGATTTAATTTTTTTGGGGTTTTGTAGGAGATCATTTGTTTTGTAGGTTACATGTGACTTTGGTGATCCTCCAACGACATACAAGTGACCAACAACGAAGCCTAACAAACATCTTGTGACACAAGAAAAATCATATTCTAAGCATTTTTGTCGTCACGGGCACCTAGAAGAATACCCTAGCACCTAGGTGCCCTTGACCCATTTGAGGCACCCCGGCTCACCTCATTCCGACAACTCTACAATTTTATGAGTGCGGTTGGGAAAGATTCCTCCTCATGTTCAACAATTTTCCAATCCAACATACTTCGGGATTTAATTACGAAATCAGCTAAGTCTTCTATCCTCTCTCTTACACCTAGGGTTTCATTTTTATCTAGCTTATTGCTTAGGTCAGATATGTAATTTAGTGATTTTTTTATCAGTTGTGACTCTACAATTAGGGTTTAACATAACTTCTTTTTTTTGTTAAATCATTTAGTGAACCCCACTCGTGATTGGTCTTTCGGATCCTTCTTTGGCATATCATCTTCTCTATCATGGCTCCTAAGGTTCGTCAAATCTCTTTATCTCAATTACTTAAAATGCATTCACCTTGCAAAGAGGTTCTTCAAAAATCCCTAGACACCATGTTTCTCCCTAAAGATATGCCACCCACTCAAGTAAGCACCATTTTCGATCATCTCTTCAATGACCCTATTCTTCATGATCATCCATCCAATCAACCCATCTTATAGTCAATTCAAACCTTACATTCTGTATATCAAGACAAAATTCAAGCTATGGAATCAACGATTACGTCTCTTAAAGATGAAATCCAAGATCTCAAAGATGTTTCTTAAGCCCATGCTTGTTCTCTTTCTACATCTCATTCCCCTCCTCCTAATTTTATGTCTTCTACATGTGCTCATATCAGTAAACCCCAAATCTTACCGCTCCCCGCGCCTCTCAAGTTTGATTTCAATGCTATGAAACATGATATTCTTCCTCATCTCTTCACTCATCAATTGATCAATTTTCCAACTACTCATTATTATCCTCCTTATCGCTAGTCAAATATCAAGGTCTCCCATTTTGTGCTTATCATCGAATCAATGGACATAATGACAATGATTGTTATGCTTTACAATGAATAATCAAGCAACTTCAGCGTCAAGGTTTTATCTCAATCACTTCACAACATTCTGTTACATGATCATCTTTAATTTCTACATCACAATGGGTTCCTAAATATGATTCATCTATATCTCATGAGCATCATGTCATTGTTACTAATGTAAATCAAACACCTCCTAAGCAACCTCCTCTTTAAAAATAAATACCACACCTCCTCCACTCAAATCATCTACAACATTACCAAGTCCAACTAAGCAACCACCTCTCCACATTAGTCCACCCTCTTATCCTCTCGAGTCTTCTACAATGTTATCAATCCCACATAAGCTATGTAGTCTCTTTATTTCACCTAACTGCTATATACACAAGACCTCATTCAGATAGATATGAACACTCACCCGAAGCGCGTGAAGCTACCATGTCCCTCCTTTGTATTGCTTGTCAAGATGTTAGCATGCAGATACATGATGATAGGTACCTAAGTGTTCACTCATTCATAAGAACTCATTGCACATATTCAATTAGAAACATGTGTAATAAGGAAACACACATTTCAAATAACAACTAATATCATATGCACCATGTAATCACCATATTCAAACACATTAATTACTAGAATCCATCCTCCATATTCCATCATAACAAAATATTACATAATAGAAGTTGAATACATAACCATATCTAGGTGCTTGGAACATGCACAACATCAAACCCTAAGCCATAAATACTCTCAACACTTAGTAATGAATAGTAGTACATGGTCTTATTGTACACGGTACCTAAAACAAGGACATACTCTAGATATATATAAGGGTGGGGACTTTCCCTTCACCACCTATGCACTCTCAAAATAGACTACATGCTCAAAATAGTCATGTGTACACTACATGCGTGCTAATAATAGACATTCTTATAAATAAGAATTGCTCTTATCCTATTAATAGCTCAACCAATGCATGACCTTATATATTCTCTTTACATGTGATTTATCCCAAAAATAGATGTTTTTGGTCCTCAAGTCATCCTACTTTTCTCCTTTGTGTGATCCACACTCCAACGTGCTTTTCCTATTTTTAGCCCATAACTGCAAAATCATCCAAGTCCCAAATCCTACCTTCTAGGTGCGCCCACTTCAACTATACCTTCTGGCACACACATGTGCCCCTCTTGTGCATCTTACTCCTCCATGCACTCTCTATACTTAGCAATTTCCACTAGTCCAACATTACCCCACTAATTACATTGTTGTTGTTGACAATGAGTTATCTCTTCTTATCTCTCCAAGACACAATAAATAAAAATGAAAGAATAAGGAATGAATAAAAGAATACAACATAAATAATAGATTCTTCATGGTGATCCAGTCTCCTTTTCCTCAGCTGCAACAAAATTTCAAGGTAGTCATTGTTAATTGTACTCTCCAGCTCATTCCATTTTTTCAGCCCCTTCTTCACTGAATCTGGAACTGTGCCAACTATCTTTTCCATCTCCTCTGAGTAATATATTCCCTTTGTGCTTGAGCTCCCTTATCACTCCAACTATTCTTGAGATCATTCCTTCATGAAGTCCATTTTTTGTACCACCAATGATTCCAACTCCTCTATTCTTATCTCATGTGGCTCCCTTGTTGTCTTGAGCATGCCGTGCTTCTTTGCAATCACAGCTATTTTCTCCTCTCTTCCAAGCGCTTCGTCATTTTTGGCCACGATCACTTCATTTTCTTCCTAGACTGTGTATGCCTTAAGGATTTTTTCAGATCTTAGCAATTATTCAATGCCCCGATCTACCTTATTCATTTCATCCTTCAATGTCTATAGAACATGGCATCATACATCCCAATCCTACGTGCTATAGTCTTAGTTTCCTTTCCTTTTCTATTTTTGGGTCTACTTGAGTTTCCTTCCGCATCTAAAATTGGCTTCTCCTTAAGCAACAAGTGGACTAAATCTTGTAAAAAGTGCAAGGTTAATGGATATGTCTTTTGGGTTTGCTCATTAAACTCTGGTTGTGCCTCCAAAACCTCATTTCCAACGTCTGCAGCAAACTTGACCTTCTTCTTACGCTTTGCTTCCACTGTCATGTGCCTCACCAATTGTTAGATTTCCTTTTCCTTGTTCTTATTATCTTCTAACAATGTTTTGAGTGAAACTTTTTATCCAAGTTTTTCCTTACCACTTTTGCTACCATGTTGGTTAAGGCATTACTTGCTTGCTCATCTGTGAAATCTATGGGCGTCCTTATGATGTGGGTTGCTTGAGGCACCTTTTTCATCCTACACCTTATGCATGCTTCCTTGTTGACATCAATTTTTGGTTCATCCATGTGTGTTTACATCATCCAACTCAACATCTTCCTTGTACACATGTTCGCACCTTTGGGATTTATCATATCCCAACCATATAGCTACTTATGAGTGAGTGTGCTCTAGAATCTTGTGTGGATGATCTTGGAAAAATAATTAATATACCCTAGGTCTGACGTATTCACAACTTCTTCTCCCTTTTTCCTTTCATACCACCTTCTTTTGGGTATATGTGCTTCTGTGCCTAAAGTTATACCTTCTCCCACTCCCCCATGCTCACCCGATGTCTCCCATGCATCCTTCTCTTTTTCTTCATCCTCTCCTATGGGGCCTTCCTCTTCACACTCACTAAGCAATTTCGTGTTGTCTAGGATTCATCTTCTCTAGGCTCTTCTTCTCCTTCCACATCGATAACCATTGTGGACCATGTATTACACATAACTTCTTCCTCGACAACTCTTCTTCTTCACTGTCATGTTGTGGCACTAGCTCACACCTTCTCTTTGTCTTCTTATCTGGGCTTGGCTTCACCGAGCTAGTCCTTGGTGATCTCCTTATCGGTACATAAGGTCTCGCACTAGTACTCTCTATCCTAGGATTTCTCCTAAGTATTCTTCTATAACCATGCTCAACCACACCATCCTCTTCTTTTTCTATCTCATCGGATTAAAGACTAATATTTACCTCTTCTTATTCTCACCTTAGAGGACTATCTTCATGCAATGTCTTGATACTGCATTTGGTTGTCTTCTAGTGCCATGATCTAGTGCATCGCTATCTTCCATCTCCTCCTCCTCATCCTTGGTCTCTTCTTCATCTTCATCCCTAGGAGGAGTGGGCTTGCGATCCTGCCTAGTACCAACTGTATATGCTTTCCCTTTGGTGGCTCTGGGAGTTTAAAGTCATCTTCAATATACTTCCCATTCACCAATCTAGGCTTAAAGTAGAGGTATACCTTAGCCACACTAATCTTCCCTACTACCAAAGTCATAGAATTTATAATGATATCATGGTCTCAATGTAAGAAAAATTACCCGAATACACTTAAGTTTTTGAAGCACATGGTAGTAACAATCAAGCTTGTCTCGTGTCGAACCTTAACTTGCACACGTTTGAAAATTTGTTCACTAAATCCTAGAAATAGCGTGTTGTAAATGAATAAGGCAACTTACACCATGGGCTCCACTCACTTACTTCGCCTTTATGTAGAACCTTCCAATGCAAAGAGTCTTTGGTACACTAAAAACTCGCCTTCCTGTCCACTATTGAGAGAAAGTTTCTTGGTATGTGCCATTCATGTTCAAAGGCCTCACACTTTCTTCTATACCACATTTTCAGCCTAATTTTGTAGGCACCGCCTGTGGTTCCATCACAAGTATATTTTTCAAATCTCTCGGCTAGTGACTTCTTCTTAGGTGGGTACTGCCACATTTTTCCTTGGGGCCATCTGGTACCCCAATCTCTAAATGCAATTGACGAGAGAGGATTACGACCCATGAAATATTATCGCCTCACGTGCTTCCTCATAATGCCTTATGTAATAAATGTAGCAAGATTGTTGACAATCCCCTCCTCCATCTTCTTTACAATGTGGAGCCATTTCTTGTTTACTTGGATCCATCTTTCCTGGTTATTCAACTTAGTCAAAAGATGCACCACAATATTCACAATAGGGTCAATTACCTTAAATATTTCCATCACGTGCCCTACTTTTTGATATGCCATCTCGATTGTAGTGGCCTCCACACCTACTTCATCATCTATATCCTGAGTAATCTTTGTACCTAAGCTCTTTAACCCTGTAATCCTCCCAATGAGTGACACGATGATTCTTACTCGCCTTCCCGTGAAGTAGAAAAAGTCCTCATGGACTCTTGACATCAACCATTGATAGAGTCTTTTTGGTTTTCCAAAGTATGGCAACTCATAAATCTGCAAGACTCTAACTTTCTCCAAAGTCTTGTATCCTTCATCGTCATAAATTGGTTTGTCATCCTCAGTTCACAAATTTGTCTTCTTTATCAATCCCTTCTCTATCTGTTCCTTATTTGTGTTGGTGTGATGATTTTAGTCACTTAATTTTCTTTTTTGAGTGTGGGATTCTAAATCATGCCCCATGATTATGCCCTCGGGATACTGCATTTCTATAAACCTTTCCTTGGGCACTCCTACTTCTTCCTTTGGTTCCTTCTACTTCTTGCTCCTTGTGGCTGTTGTAAGTGCTCTTTTTTGTTACATCACTAACTTACACAAATTATCCTTGCCTTTTTCTACCTTCTCCTACCCTCTGTAACCTCAAACTCATGTGTCATAGCTTGCAATTTCTTCTTTCCAAACCCTAGCTCCTTGAACCCTACTCCTCACGCTTTTACTCACGCCGCTCACACTTTTCATGAAGGAGCTCCACCACTTTGTGACCAAATTCATGGGTTCGATGTATTTCTCGATTGAAATTGTACTTTGTGCTCATTTTTACTTCAATTCACTCTTCAAAGGCTTGAATACTCAATCATGGAAGGTCAAAATGAAGTTTTTTGCACCCATTTTATAGCTTTTTGAAAATTTCCCGCATTAATTGCTCCTCGTCTACCACCGTAAAAAGCTTTAATTATTTTTAATTTTTTTTACATGATTTACGTTATTTTTCTTCTATGCCCCAGTTGTAACCTTCTGGTGCACCTACTACTTCTTGGCCATAGAACTCTTTATGCATGCCACCATGCACTCAAGTACATAATCCTTTGCGCCTCGTACAAATAGTTTATCGTGTCACTTCCTACCTTGTGTTACCCCAGTACGAGCCTTTTCTTACACATGGTATTCATCTTGAGTAATTTCCCTTATGAGAACCATCACCTTAGCATCTCTTGTAGCACCTTATTATTATTTCAAATAGCATATATACATCACATATGTACTCATGTCATTCTTCCCAATGTGCCAACCTATATACAACTCTTTCAATCACCAAAATATTTTTGTTTTCTGTTCAATGCACTTGCACACTCGCACTCGGTTCACCCCACACTAAAAGTATGTGTATTCCTCTATGCATGAACTCAATAAATAGTAATCATCTTCTTGTGCGTAAACAAACTTATTAAAAAACAAAGAAAAAAATAACAAAGCATAACAACGATGAAAGGAAACACATGAAAGGGAAAATATAATCTAAGTGGAAATACTGCCTTATTATAAATATCAAGAAGAATTATTTATAGTAGGGATTCAACTTAATCCCATTGAAGTAACCGGGCAACATAGTGCCATATGGAGCCTCGTAATTAGTAAGCACCTAATTCAAGTATCTTGGTTACTACAAAAGGTCCCAACTAATGCACCTTAATTTCCCTGGATGGCGCGCAAAATTGAGTCACATGAAGGACCATATTTCCAACTTCAAACATCTTGTTCTTAATGTGCCTATCATGCCATGCCTTCAGATTACCTTCTCATTTGTATGGATTCAATGTGTGATAGCGCACTCTCATTTAAACGCATTAGTTTATCAATATGCGCTTCGACATCCTGTTCATCATCAAGTCCTCCTATGCGCGTAATGCATGGGGATGGTAACATGAATTCAAATGGTAGTACGGCCTCCATGCCAAACACCAAATGAAAATGTGTGGCCTTATTTAACCTTTTATAAGTGGTCATATACGTCCAAAGTACAATCGACACTTATTCATCGAAATCTTTCCTTCTAACATCATAGATTTTTGTCAATGTCTGTCCCAAAATATTTTTGAAAGCCTCTACAACACCATTAGATTGTGGGTGATAAGTGACAATCTTATGATGTGCCACCATAAATTCTATCAACACGATCCTTATTGTCTCATTCAAGAAATGAGTTCCTCTATCACTTGTCAAGCTTAGTGGACAACCATACCTGCTAATGATACTCTCCCATAAGAACCTATTGCTTATATTAAGATATGAGTAGCCGACTTGTGGCTTACCATATCATTTTATTATATCATTTATAGTTTCTCATACTTAGTAGGTCGGCCTTGGTGATAGCCATAGCATAAGAATAGTATATATACGGGATTATAGGTAGTAGATGATTCATCATTGGAGCATTTGAGTCTATTTTATGGTTTGGAGGTTGCCCCCTTGAAGTGGTGAAGCTATTCTAATTGCATATTTAGATCATTATTCTAAAATATTATGTTATTTGGTGTTATATTTCTGCTCATAATCTGAATTATACAAGAAGTTCATTACAAGTGGTATCAGAGCTGCGATCTGGGCCAAAATTAGGGAAAACCCTAATTTTGTGTTTCCACCATATATTGTGAACCAGAGAGAATTAGTTGGAGATATTTTTACCGTTGTTTTGAAAATTTTTAAGTAAGGTTCCCTAAAAATTTGATACTTTTGGATTTATTTTTCAATAGTTATTACAAATTTATGTTTTTCAATCAAATCACTCACTAGGGTGCAAATTGTAGAATTTTTTAAATTCTTTACATTTTCGAAACCTCTCAAAAAATATTATTAGTATCTTCTCTATGTTTTTTCCTATTCATCTTAATTTTTATCGAAACCCTAAACCCTAAGGTTTGACATCATGGTGGAGCCTTCCATAAGAGCAAAAAAAGAATCCAGCTTACTCCGTGTGAAACCCTAGATAAAGATGAGGTAGTGATTGAAGATTTGGAGTCGAAGGGGTAAATACATATTCCTTAGCACTATGTTTTACCCGAATTTATCATAGGGTGAGCCAACTTGAGTATGAGCTACGAAATGTACAATTTGAGACGACCTCAAGGAGACAAACCAAATCAATCGCTGGTTGGATGATATCATGAAACATGTAAATGGTAAACATTATGGCCCAAATCCATGCCATATATCCCAAGGTGGATATTCAGTTCAAAATCATGGACAAACTAACCATGTTGGATCAATTTTCCATCCTAATCAGAATCCAACTTATTCGCAACCACGAAACATGATGCCGAAAGTGGATATGTGCAAATTTGATGGTAAGGATCCCCTGAATTGGATAAATCAAATAGAGAACTTCTTTGAGTTACATCAAACACCATCAGGAAAAAAGGTGACATTGGCATCCCTGTATCTTGAACCAGAACAATTCATTTGGTATTGATGGTTATGTGCTCAGAGGTAGAAGAATGGTCTCGGTGTCACTTGGATAGTTTTTATCAAGGAGTTGCAATTGCACTATAGTTCTATTGTTTTAGAGAACTAATTTAGTAAATTAGAAAAGTTACGGCAAGCAAGATCAGTCAAAGATTATGTGCATCAATTCCAGAACCCATCCTTAAGGGTGGAGAATATTCCAAGAGAGAATCTGACCGACTTGTTTCTTGGGGGTCTTAAGGACCACATCGAGCATGAGGTATGTATGTTTAATCCACTCAAGCTTTCTAATTCTATTATCATGGCATGTCGAGTAGAGGAAAAAGTTATTTGGAGTATGAGGCCAGCTTTCATTAACACCAGAGACTGTAGTATCTCTTCCCTTCATTCACTAGGCCAATTAGATGATAATAATTAACTAGAACAAAATATGTAGAGAATATAAAACATAGGAGAAAAAAACATATATGAAAATAACTCGGGGCATTTTGTTCATTTCTTGGTGAGATTCTTATACAAATACTTGATCCTATAAAAAAGGAGTTAAGTCTTATCTTCCTCATATATCTCAACCTTTATTTTCTCATACTCATCCCTAATATATCTCACCTAGAATAGCTCTAGTAAGTTGTACTAAAACTCACGTACAACTATAAAATATAACTCAATATGAAAATGTATTTTATTATTTACACACTTAATAATGTTATAAATAATATTTCCTAACATTAGACTCAATCTTTAGCAAATGGAAGAAAAGAAAGAAAAAGGATTATGTTTTAATTGTGACAACAAATATGGACTGGGACACAAATGTGCTGAGAAGAATTTGTTTTATATTGACGGAGTTAATGAGGATAATGAGGAAGCTGAAATTATAGGAGAGGTTGAGGAACCAGTAGAAGATGAAGTAGAGGATCACCAACCTATAATTTCTTGCCATGCATTGTCAGGTATGAATACTCCTTAAACACTCAAGGTTATTGGATACCTCAAAAAATAGAAGGTGATGGTGTTGATTGACTAGAACATCCATAAAACTTGGAGGATCCTCAAAATGAAGATCCATGGAATAGTGAAAATACGCACAACGTAGAAGAGTAGAAGAATTTTGAGTTTTTACGTAGCAAAATATTTCTATGAGATTAATGAGGTCAACTTGTCCATAATAGATGGATCAATAACATGGAAACATTCTTAACAACTAGAAGATACCCTCCTGGTTTGAGAAAAAAAAAGATAGGTAACTTTAGGTTGTAGTCTTTGCCTTATGCATAAATAGATGGGATTATTTTTTAGGCAGAATCAGAATGGTGTCCTACTAAGGTGTATTGAAGGAGAACAAGCGAGATACATTCTTAATAGAGTTTTACAATGGTTTCTCGGTGAGCATTTCTTAGCTTGGGCCACAAGAATGAAAGTTCTCAAAGAAATATAAAGAGTGTGCTTTCTTCACTGGTAAAAATAATATGATATCCCTTCCCTTCCTTCTATTTAGGTAGATGAACCCTTTTATCAATGGGAAATTGAAGTTATAGGTATGATAAATCCTCCATCAAGCATGGGTCATAAATGGGTCTTGACAATAATTAACTACTTCACCAAGTGGATGGAAGCTACCGATTTGGCCATCCTCAATTTACTAGAAGATATTGTAATAAGGTTCGGGGTTCCCTAAACCATAATTTATGATAGTGATAAAGTTTTCCTAGGCTTTATGATCTCTCGATTGAGCTCTCATACATGTCATTTATTTTAAGACTTCCTCTAACTCAAGTACTGCAAGGTAATGGTTTATGGAATATAATAACAAAAACCTGATTATGATCATGAAAAGGACTATAGAATTCAATCAAAAGAAGTGGTATGATAAAGTAAAGAGCACTCTATGGGCTGATAGGATTAATTCCAAAATAGCAATTGGAAATTCTCCCTTAAATCTTATATATGATAGAGAGACCAAACTTCCTTTATCTCTAGAATTTCCTTCATTCTAGCTAGTCCAACAGCTTAGAATTTGAGGGTAAAGATAAAAGGGAAATCAAAATGGCATAATTGGTGGAACTTGAAGAACTAAGAAAATCTGCCATGATCAGTTTAAAAATCACCGCTTTTCAACCAAGTGGTGGTTTGACAAGAAAGTTAGTCCGTAATATTTAAAGATAGGTGATCTATTTCTCAAGTGGGATGAAGATAGAGCTAAACCAAGGTGACACTCCAATTTTGATGCACTTTGGAGTGGGCCATACATTATCACAACTTGTAAAGAGGCTAACTATTTTGACTTATTTAACCATGATGGAGAAACCGTGTAAATCCCAAATAATGGGATTCATCTTAAACACTCCCATTGAGTTTTTCATTGCATCTTGTAAATACTTGTGTGTTTTGTGTTTTTATTGGAGGTCCCATCCTTTTGTTATGTGTTAATCACTGGTTGAGTGTCTTTTCCTCAATCATTTTGGTAGTCATATTTGTTTTTAATAAGTGCTTGTGTACTCTCTACATGTTTCACTTGAAACATGTATGATTTTCCCTTTTGTACATAGGTTTTGGAGCCCTTTGCAGTCATAAGCGGGTCATTTTAGAACAAGTTTTTGTTGGCAATTGTGTCTAGGAGTTGTCATTGATGTCAAATCCATTGATGGAAAAGGGTTTTTAGGTGTCATATCAGTCTCCATGAGGTGTATTTTAGTGTCAAATATGAATTTTGATTGGTAGTGTCATGGTTTGGTGAAGTTCTATGGTGTTTTGGAGCATGGTTTAGTGTGCATGGTCATAGTATGAGTCCTCCTAAGTTTATTGAAGGTTTTCATAAGGTACATCATGGATGGTATGATGTGTAAAGAGTGTCCAAGTGTTTGTATGAGCTCATCGGGGTCAGTTCATGAGGTACATGGGTTGATTTAGGTCATTCTAAGCCTATTCATAGACCTAGAACATGTGATATGGTATGGTAGCTTGAGAAATGGAACAAATAAGTCATTTTTATTCATGGGATAAGTATTGTGACACTGTATATGAAGTGTACAAGGCTTATCAAGTCAGTTCTTAGAGGTTTGGTGGTGTTTCATTGTCCATGGGAAGCAAAAAGGTGAAGACAAACTAGGAAAATATACTTAAGTCACCGTGGTTGGAGAGTTCCAGGAATATTTTAGCATGGTGGTGAGTTTTATAGGTTATAGGATGTTTTCATGATGCTTTGTGACAAGTTTTAGGTTAGTTTTAAGAATATTTTTCAAGATACATCATTTTTAGTAAAATTAGGTTTTGAAGAAGGCAAAACTAGCTCAAATTCGCAACTTCAGATGCTAGTTCAACTATGTGCTTTGCATGGGACATAGAGGTTTTGGGGGATGATTTTCCACTGAGCTAATATTTTTTGAAAAATAATGAGGTGGTTTTATTATCATGTTTTTATGAACGATCGTTAAGAAGGTAAAGTGGTTTGAAACCCTAGTTAAACCCTAGCTTAATAGCGACTTGGAGTAAATTGATTGTATTGAGCCATAAGTGTTTTTTGTTTTTGTAAAATTTATGATTGGAGGTTTTAAATACTCCTATATCTTTCCAATGAGGTATTTAATATCTCATGAGAGTATGTGGGCCCAACTCAAAAAGGAAACTTTATGGAGTTTTTCAGTTTGTGAAAGAGATTTCCATTGAAACTAATGACTAAATCACCATTTATGGAAGCATGGGAGTTTTTCGTTCATGTACATGATAGTTTAAAGTCATGTTTGAAGACCTAAGATGAAAATTATGCCCTATCTTTGAAGAATGGTTGTTGAGGTTAAAAAGGCACATTTGAGAAGTTTTAGAGATTGTATTGGTTGAGGCCTTTAACTTAGAGTTAGGAGGAAATGTAAGATGCTATAGAAATTAGATTTAAATAAATTTCCAATGATATATTATTTGTCTCTTGATGATGTGTTTTGACAGGTGAACCATCTCATTTTTGAAGACCTAATTTTGGGGTCTTGAAGCCAGTTTGGAGCAGTTGCAGAGTTTGAGTTGTTTGGAGGTCTTCCACTTAGAGTTAGATGAAAAAGTGAGTTGTTATAGAAAGTAGACTCAAATATATTTCCAATTGTATATTAATTGAGCCTTGATTATGAGTTTTTAAATATGAACTCATTCGTTCTTCAGGACTAAAATTCTAGAAATTGAAGACCTAGTGGGGTTGCGTGCTTTTGGCATACGAGTTTCATGGTGGAGATGGATGTTTCAGTTGTTTTTGAGTCAGTTGATGATGCTTGGAGGAATTTCCCATGTTTAAAAATGATTTTAGAGACATGAAAAAGTTGTTTTGATACCTTGGATCTGTTGGAGCATTCGTTGGTGCTTTAGAATCTTGTTTTGAGCTTACTTGAGTTCTTGGAGCTTGTTCATTATAATTTGACCCCTGTAAACCCTTATGGAACTTTTTAGTTTCTTTATATGATGTTATCCTTATTTTTTTGAGTTGGGGTGATCGAAATATTTGGTCATGACCGACTCGGGTGTGTTTGGAGTTGAGATTACTATATATGAATGTTGAATGAATCATTTGTGACTAGTTGTGCATGGGGAAAAGTGTGACCTAAAGGGGGTTGAAGGACGGTGTTAAGGGCTTAAGAACATATATGAGAATACCCACGAGGACCAATAAATATTGAATAATATATGTACAAGGAAAATTGATTATTCATCCCATGAAGAAGAGAGATTGAGTGAGTTAGAGAAGAGCTTGTTTGATGAGGGTTTGGTGTGTTTGAAGACGTTGTGAGATGAACTTGGATCACTATCAGTTTTGTGAGAAAAATTCATCAGAAATCAATCATTTCCAGGTGGTTTAGTTGGTTCCTAATCACCTTAGGGGGTTATATCCTCCTTGTAGAGTTGGTACTCTATTAAACTAGGGTTTGGTGACTCACTAAATTAGGGGTTGGTGCTCCTTATGAAGTTGGTGCTTCACTAAATATCTTTTCTTTGAGTAATATAAGTAGAGTTTCAGTGGGTTTTCTCCCCTTGATGGTTTCTCAATTAAATTTGGTATTCTTGTCTAATCTCTTGCCCTTGTTCTTGTGTATGGTTGATTCAATCAAAGTAAGCACACATATAATGTTTAAATGAATGGTTGTATCAATGATGAATGGAAATGTAATAAAATTTTAATGGAATATTTCAACCCCTTACTCCATCCCTTTTGCTTCCAAAAATTGGTATCGAGTTAGTACTTATGAAGAAAGTTTGGAAACTTGAAGGAGATCCTTTTGAAGCACACACATGGGTAAATCTTCGATGTTGAAATTGCCAAGGAATAAGTGTGATGTTGTTAATTCCTTGATTCATAGTTTACAAGATCAGATCAGTTGCATGGAGATAGAGCATGGTCAAGTAATCAAAGAGCTGGAATCACAAGTGGAAAGTGTATTAAAAACCTAAAGTCTAAAAAAGAGAGTGTAGTAGATATGAGGATGAGTTGAGATCCTTAAAAACATAGTTAGAGTAGGTACTTAACAAGTTGAAGACATATGAGAGGTTGGAGAAAATTTATGAAGCCCTAGATGATATGCTTTGAATAGACAAAGAGTAGAAAATGAAAAATTTGGTTTGGGCTACAAAGGGGAACACTTAGAGAAGCGTGAAGATGATAGATCTGGACCTAGCATTCAATCGAGACATGAATATGAACAAGAAAAATTATTTAAGAAGGTCTAAACCTATTAGACGACCTAATGTAGCTAGGTATGGTTCTTATTTTAATGGTTATTGTTATGTTTGTTATATTTTTGGTCATAGAGCTAGAGATTGCAAAATAAGGTCTTATAGAATTGGTATAAATCTCTTCAAAGGTGAATGTTACTCATGTTGTGAGTATGGCCATAGAGCTAAGGATTGCAAATGTAATCTTAGTATATATGAGTAAAGATGAAAGAAGAAGGGTGTTGTGTGCTACAATTATCACAAACAAGGTCACATTGCAAGATATTTCCACCAAAATGAATCTCTAGGGTATAGTAGTAGGTTTCAAGCATTTAAAAGGCAAGAGAAGAAAGAGTTCAAGAAGAAAATCAGTCCTAAGAATGAATCTGAGATAGTCAAGTTTGTTCCTATGGTTAAAAAGGATGTTGACAAAAAAAAAGAAGTTAAGAGAATTGATTCTTAGTCTAATATGAAGAGTATGAGGATTGAAGAGTCAAAACATGTTAAGAAGGATGCTTCAAAATTAGAGGTGCTCAATATGAAGACTGATCAAATGAAGTTTTTCAAAGAATGAACTAGTTTATTCAAGATTGAAAAAATTCATCAAGTCCAAATTAGACCAAGGACATATGTTTTCTCTCGAAAGGAAGATAATTTGAGGAATGTCATATGTGTCTCACTAGTATTCAGTCTCAAGTACATGAAAAATTGAGAAAACTAGGTATTTGGGATACCTCAAGAGTTGTAAGGTATGAGCTCGAATTTTTCCATGAGGTATATAGTTAAGAATCTCTATTGTTGATAAGATGTATAATTTTGTGTAGATTAAGAATGTGTATGGTATCATTCAAAAGGTGTTTGAGGTTGTAGACACAAAATCACGCACTTGGGTACATTTCTAGGTCCTAAGAACATACTTGCATTCATATGATTCCTAAGTGAGAAAACTAGTAATTGATTGCTTTCTTTGGCCTCTTTTATGTCTTTCTTGATTTCTCTTTGGTCTTACACATCCTACAACCTAGTTGATACTTTATTACTTTATCTTTCATGAATCTGACACTAACAAACAATCAAGATGTCATCGCCAGGTGCCCTCATCCCCTTTGGGCGCACTCCACCTATTTCTATATCACTCACTCTTTTTGGGCCTCTTTTATCTTTTGGGCATCTTGTTTTCTTATGGGTTGGCCTTTTAACTGTCAATTATGAAATTCAAACAAGGGAATCATATAAATACAAAATTATGTGACAAAAATAAAGGACCAAGCTCTAAACATCTATTATCATCACCTAAGGTTGAATCCAAAGGCCACCAAGAGCATCAAAGACATCCATGTATCACTCATATAAGGAAAAAGGGACTGCATTTCTATATACAATTCATAGGAAGGGGAAGTTCATTTTTCCATCCACACATCTATTTACATTGCTACATCTAGCTATCACTGGCTATCACGTGAGATTGCACAAGGGCTTCTTAGGGCATGATTCTATCACACATGCACAAGAACTGCATGGAGTTTGAGATGTAGTTCACAACTTGGTCGTAAGTTCACTTAGTCTAGTGATCGCCAGGGTTAGTCTGACTCCCCATATTGCATCTTTTCTATTTGGGCTTTGATGTAGTTTGAGGATTTTGCAAATCATCTTCTCTTTGTGGGTTATATGTGAATTCAATGATCATACAATGACATATTGGAGACCAAAAGCTAAGGTTAGCGACACTTGTGTGACACAAAAAAAATAGTTTCTGAGATCCCGCACAATCACAAATCACCCAACAAAGGTCTCTGACATATAGACACCATTGCCTCAATCTAGATGCCCTAGTCTCAGATCATACGATAGGTCCAAGATTTTCTGTTCTCAATTGTGAAAATCTACCCTTCATGTTTATCAGTTTCTCTAGTCTGCATAGTCCGACATCAAGCGTAAATTAGCTAAGTCCTTTTCCCTCTCTCTTGCACTTAGGGTTTTAATTTTTATCTATCTTATTACTTGTATCATTTATATTCCAACTTTTGTTTATCATTTATTTATCGACATGACTCTACAATTAGGGTTTAACATTATTCAATATTTTTAAAATCATTTGGTGAAATTGACGTGAAGAATACCACCTTCTTTATAGGGTTTTCTTCTTATGCCCGTCACCCATAGTGGATTTTTGGGGTCTTTTGAGCATATAGAGCTTCCTCCATTTACCCGTAGGGTTTCTAAATCAATGGTTGAATATAATAACCCATTTTCCAACTCTCAAAATTTTCCTCTCAAAAAAATTGAAACATCTGATAGTGAGAAATCCTATGATGAGGAAACCAATGTTGATCAATAAAAATGAAAATCTTACCAATTTCCATCAAGGTTTGAATGAAAATCCTATACATCTTCCACATATTCTCCATGATTTGATGGTTGCTAAAAAATCTTGAGATGCTGCTTTTGTACCCCTTGTAGGTTATTCCTCAGCGACATGGCCTCCACTCAACCCCTTCATATTCCTACTTCCATTCCCACTACTACCGCTCCGATCATTCAACCTAATGCTTCTATTGCACAACCCAGCTTCTTCAAACACTCATGATTTAACTTCTTTATATTAGGATTTGCAAACTCAAATTTGACAACTTCAAATAGCTAATTCTCATGCATCTCCATCTCTTGATTCGACCTTGCTTCTTCATACTCCATTTGCACCCACTATCTCCATTAATGCACTTTCTCCTAACTTCTTCACTCCTAAGCTACCCACCTTCAATGGCCATGGTGACCCTCAAGAGCATCTCTCGAGCATTCCATGTGGCATGTATAGATTATGCGGATGATCATACATTATTAGCTAAGCTATTTCACAGAGTCTCCAAGATTATGCTATGCATTGGTTTTATGATCTACATGTTCACTCGGTAACATAATTTACGCATGTAGCTAATATTTTTCTTGCCCACTTTTCACCAATATTGGTTCTAGGATATCCTATTCTTAACTTGTATAAATCAAACAAGGATCAAATGAGAATCTAGAAGATTATGTTTTGTGATATAAAAATAATTTACCTAAGATGACCGATGTGCTTGCGACTCGAAATTCAAGATCTATTTGTCTAAAGTCTCTTACCACCTCTACAAGAAAGTGTCATCTTTGAGACATCTCCTTCATTTGATCAATTATGTTATACTCTTAAATTACGTGAAGGAAAAATTATCTCTATGGGAAAAATCTAGTACCATGATAAAGCTTCATCATATTATAATCGATCTCAAATAAAATCAACTTTCAAGCTATATCCTAAGCCCATTGAAGAAAAAGCTACCATTAACACTATCATAAGGCACACATTCACAAAATTACCTTACGCTCCATATATTCTATTGCCAAAAATTATTGAGATAAATCTTATTACTTTTCCCTTCTCCACTTAATCTAAACCCATCTTGCCCTAAAGGACACAATTATAATGAAAATACTAGATGTGATTATCATCAATGCATTGGGCATTATACTGATAAATGTTTCAAACTCGCATCTCATTCAAGATCTTATTGAAAACAATGCAATCGAGCTCCCGAGTCTTCAAAATATTTTCTGGTCAATGAAAACAAAAAGATCATAATATTTAATGATTCTATCTCTAAGCATGACAAGCAAGTTGATGATTCTTCAACTAATCATACATATCGCGTTGTGTCTCCTCCTTCATCGGGGCCTCTTGATTTTCTAGTTGCTAATACCAATGCATCACCACCATTCATTACATTATTTGATCATGATTATCATGTTACATTATCTTCTCGATACAATACATATTAGTGCTTTTATCAAACCTCACACTATTAATAATACAATGATCAATCCATCAATTCACATGGGCGCGTGCTCTATTGCACTCCTTGTTGCTATCAACTATCCACTATCTCAAATTTCATATCCAGTTCCTAAATCTTATGGCTACGTCAAGCTTCAAGTTATAGTTTGGCATCTCACATTCACTATGGCACCTTCAATTAAAGGTTTTGACATGCTCTTAGGTCTTTCTTGCTCCGCATTGTTCACGCTATAATTTATATGAATACATTGTGTCTAAAATTAATTCAAAACAAGAAATTTATCACTATAAAATGTGTTTCGCCATACATAGCCTAGCCTCATCCCCTCTCGGAAGTTTTTATTACAATAGCTAAAACATTTATCCTCCCTAGACCTATCAAATATAAGGAACATTCTCGCACCTAGCTCTCATACTCGCACATGACCTGCTCATTCTCATCAATCTAATAGTCCATCTTCTTGGCCTAAGTCCCATACTCGAGTAGCCCCCTCTTAAAGGAGTTCACCACCTCCATCCCCTCCTCGATTTCCTTCACATAGGTATTAATACCCTCCTCGGTCTCCTTCACATAAGTGCTATTTACCTCCTAGGATTCCTTCACACATACATCGTCAGTCTCATACACCACTGATCTTATAGCATGGTCACACACCTTTATATCATTAGGAATCGGGTGGATGACCCTTACCTTTCAATTTTGTTGGATAACTTACTCATCATCATAAAATTAGGGGAATCATGCTCATTCCCCCTCCTAAGATTATCAGTGTCTCTCATTTATACTATTATGCTCCGTGTTTCACATCTAGTATTTCTCATTCATCTTATACATCTTGATACACACAACTTGTATCGTCACTACCCTATGACACAATCTAGTTCCACAGTTCATACTCAACTACTTCATGATCTATCTATCTAGCGCACATTATCAAACCATTTTTTCGATGATGCACTCTTGTTTTATGGTTCATTCTTGACTATCGAGGGGTATTTTATAAATGAAGCTCATCTCATACTCATCCACATCCACTTTGGGGGGCATGTTTCCCTATCATTTCATATCATTCCATTTCACTCATTCACAACATACTGCATATGTTGGTTGCATCTATTCTTGCTTGCTTATACTAGTTACATGTACACTTTGTTTTACATGCTAGAAAAATACTTAGTATGCCATTATATTTATATATACACACATGCACATTCACTAGGTATTTTTTTTTGTGAATGGAGCCTTTCTACATATCTTTATATGCAAAGAATGATGTTTGGCACTATACCTCTTACCAAATCCCAAATGAGGCTCTTAGGGGCATCTACACATCTAATTTCTTACACACTACAGGTGATATTGTTCCATTTTATACTACTTCCTATTCTTATTAGCGCACTACTTGTTCCATTGTTACATACACGTTTGACATACACTTTATCTTTCTAACATGCTAATGAGTGCTTCATGTGCAACATTTTCCTTACAGGGAACTATATTCACCATGGTTTTCTGATAATTTTCTTACTACTATTTTCCATTATTTGCTTTTGTATGCCATTGTTTTTAGGATATGCCATATGTCTTTTTTTTATCACTACTTGTATGCTTTTGGCCGCTTCGACCTTGATTGTCTTGTGACATTGTGAGTGATGTCCCATGTTTGAAACCCACTTTTTGCGGTCTACTTTGTCTACCTTATTGCTTGTTTACATTGTCTTCTATAGCATGCTTGTCACTTTTTTCTACTAACACATGTTTCTAGCCACTTTGTTAGCATGTGCCTTAGTTCTACCTTGCACATTCCCTCTCCCCCCGCAGCTTACGATTCGATTCAACATCGGGTCCTCTCTTTGGGATACATTCTACTAGCAACATCACATGCACCCTAAATGGGGGGCATACATTAGGTGAATATGTTACCCCATACAATAGCTTAGAGCTTTAGAAAAGGCCCTCACAATAAAGGAAAACAATAATCTATAGTTACATAAAAGGCCCAAAATTTGACTTGGGTTCTTAGTTTAACAATACACTAATGCATGAGCACTCTTGACCTTTCATAGGAACCTATGACCAGAGGCGATTATAATTACTTTCTCATATCAACACAATTAATAGTAGTTCATAGAGAATTTTTCATAATACAGGCACAATCCTCCAAAGAATCGAATGTATTCTATCTCCTCTTTCTACTCAAAACAACATAGAACTAAACACAGATCACACCAGCTACAATGGTGTATAAATTCATGAAGTAATCATGGAAGGAGAGTAACACTGTACCTATCTCCCCAAAACTCTTATTTTATTGCGCAAGATCATCTAAATAACTCGAGACTTGGCGTGAGATTACCCAAAAACTCATTCTGGCGTGATATCACCCAAAAAATCACTCTTGGTGTGAGATCACCCAAAAACTCACTCTTCTACAACATTTCAGGACATTTTCTATCCTTTTCACTCTTTTTGCGGATCATGTGCAGACTTTCCTTTTACAAATTTTTACACACTTTTACATACTTATGAAAAACTTTTCATAGACACATATTTGACTACTTCTTTGCTCTTCTTTTCCAGGTCCATCCTTAATACGCAACAAGAAGCAACCCTACATCAAGCATAATAATAGGTACACCACGGTATCATACAATACACTTCAACCCTATGAAAACTTCCTATTTCTTAGCTTCCACACTTCATTTTTATCACTTCATGCTTTCTCTTATTTTTTCGGCATCTGCTATCGCCATCACACTCTACATGGTGATCATGCATGAATCTTTATTTACTTTATGTTATTGAGTATTCACTCAAATTTTGGGCAAACGTAAACACAAAATCATGAACTTGGGTAAATTTCTAGGTCCTAAGAACATACTTGCATTCATATGATTCATAAGTGAGAAAAATAGTAATTGACTACTGTCTTTACCTCTTTTTGTCTTTCTTGCTTTCTCTTTGATCTTACATAACCTACAACCTACTCAATACTTTATTGCTTTATATTTCATGACTCTAGACACCAGCGCCCAACATGAATGCCAAGCCTAGGCACCCTCATCCCCTCTGGGTGCCCCAACCTCTTTCTATCTTACTCACTCTTTTTGGGCCTCTTTTATCTTTTGGGCCTCTTGTTTTCTTATGGTTCCGCCTTTTAGTTGTCAATTAAAAATTTGAACAAGGAAATCATATAAATACACAAAAGGTGACAAAAATAAAATACCAAGCTCTAAGAATCTATTATCATCACGTAAGGTTGCATCCAAATGCCTCTAAGAGCATCAACTACATCCATCTATCACTCATATAAGGGGACAAGGGACTATATTTTCTACAAACCATATATGTAGATTTTCTCAAATGTTTCATCATATGGTTTGTGTCAAGAAATATTTGTACATGGTATGGTACTATGAAATGTCCCGATTGGTTTCAAAATACTTATCCATCAAAGAATTTATTTTCACGTGCCTTAGAAGTGTGTATACCGGTACAAGAGTAAATATTTCAATCATAAGTATGAATGTCTCAAGAACTTCATGTTATTAGTATGGACTATGTTTGGTATATGTCATAAGTTTATGTATATGAGTTCTAAACCATTGAGTCACTCTTAGAAGTGTATATACCGGGTACAAGAGTAAATATTTCAATCATAAGTATGAATGTCTCAAGAACTCCATGTTATTAGTATGGACTATGTTTGGTATATGTCATAAGTTTATGTATATGAGTTCTAAACCATTGAGTCACTAGGGTGTTCTATACTCTAAGTTATAATACAAGATTAAAAGAAGCTTGAAGTCTATCTTGAAATTTCTATGAGTATGAACCCAAGTCATGAGTGGAGGTATATGATTATAAATAATAAAATCAAAGAGTGTTATGAAGCCGAGTGTTTATTATGTGTTTTCTCCAAAAGGAAAAATCTTGATGGTACTATTTATCGATTCATATCATCAAAGGTTGAATACTTTGAGTTGAAGTGGAATAATGGTGCTTTATAAGAATGTGAACAGCTACATTTCTAGATGACCAATGCCTTGAGTTGATCAAGCACAATGTGTTCTTATATACTATCCATGTTTTCTAAAATTCTCATTACATGAGAAAATATATGTTGTCATGTTTTGAGATTGATCCTGGGTCAAGTATAATCAGTTAGAAGATAGTCTTCATTATGTGTTCGTTGATCTCGAGACTGTAATATCTATTAGATCCTAGAAAAATGTGTAAAAGTTGTTATACGAGTTGTTATTACAAGATCATATATGTATATATCGTGTGTCTTAAATATTATGTAAGAGCATCAATTCCAAGAATAAATCATGATAGAAACCTATGAATATTGTGTGCTTCAAGAAAGCATGAAGTTTCTATTAATTTTTGAAAGAATGGCAAGATAGAGTGTTGACAGAGGTCTTGAATGTATTCAAGGTATTTGGAAATCGGTAATGATACTAACATAAGTGTGCAAAGGTGTAAGGTTTCATGAAGGCATAAAGTGGAGTTATTTAAAGAGAAAACAACATGTCATGTAACTTGGATGAAGTGTGAGGCAAATGAAAAATCTATGAATGGAATGTCTCAAATCGAATCAAGAAGGATCATCAAGAGAAAAATAAAGTATGATATGATGATTATAGTCCAACAGAGGTTTGTATAGAATTATAAGAAGAATCCTAGGATGTGAAAGGAAGGGATTCAAGTATGCTAAGTTTTGATCTAAGATGCAATATCATATGAAGTCTTAATATATTCTTATTCATCTCATAAGGTTCTTAGATCAAAGGTGTTATAGGTAGAACTATTTTTGCCTTACAAATATTCAAAATATGGTCTTAGATGAATATTTCTTCAAAGAAAGTGAAATTTAATGTTCCAAGAAGTTAGGGAACTATGTATTATGTCTATGTGATGACCTAATGAGTAGCCTTGTCTATCACTATGATGAATTGAGCAAGAATGCTGAAGGTGTGAAGCCAAAGTTGTAGGCAAACCATAATCAATTAGATTGTTGAAAATTACTTGTACATGTTGGTTTAGAGGATCACCGGGTTTAGTTGACAACAACAAAATATTATAGTTTAGAGAAGGCTTGTATAATCATGAAATATGAGATAATGTATTTTTGTATGAAGAATGTACGTGAAATGATGTATGAAGATTTGTGCATTCATGTTGAGGTATATTAAATCTTGTTGCAATCTGTGAGGAGGTTTACAATGTTGAGGTATATTAAGTATTGTTGCAGCTACGAGGAGGTTTACAGTAGGTTCATCATTATCTTGAAGGTACAAAGTGGCAAGGGTGTGTTCTTAAGAGACATAATCATGAAGGATGACATGTATATTGATGTATATGCATCATTATGGTATGTCATCTATCTTACTATTGTCTTGAATTTTAACCTCAAATTCATGAGCATGGACAAGTTGAGAGATTACTTTAAGGTGGTGTAAGATTGCATCAAGGTCGTGTAACTTCACTTGAATAAGTTTGTGTAGAATTCAAGATTCTAGTGGGAGCTCTATCCTATGCTGATATAATATGACATGTCTTCTAAAAAGTGGTATGATATTGGTATATGATCTTAAGGAGATGATTTTGGTTTTCATTGATTACTAAGCTGAGGTAATTTAGTACATCCATCAAAGGAAAATAGTTTCTCAAGAGATGTTAGTCATAAAAACATGGTGTTTAAATTGAGGTAAAGTACTTGAAGGTTTTTCAAGGTCTAAAACTCAGTGTTTCAATATGATTTAAAATTTTATAAATGCTTGATGTATGTGAATAATGAGATGTTGTTACAAAATGAGTATTTTATTGGCTAAGAAAGAGCTAGAGAAATCATTTGAATTTGAAGAGTAAAAATATTGTAAGATAGAAAACAATATGATATAATAGCATGTTGTACACTATAATAGTGTATTACATATATGAGAAGGTTTCATAAAGAAGGGGGAACAAGTATTGAATATAAATCAAGAAGTTAAAATTGTCTAACCTTAGGAGGTAAAGCAAAGTAGGTATGTTTACACTTACAAGGAATAGTTGATTTATCAAAACATGGTGATAGAATGTAGATGCTAGATACATTGGAAATAGGGTAGAAAAATCTGAAATATTACTTTAGGACTGTGATGGAGTTTGTGACATTTCTCGGTGATGACTACTCAAGGTATGAAACCTCAATTTGGTATAGGTTAGCATTTGATGGTATGAAGACAACATGCACTTCTAAAAATTCTTTCATGAGCTATGATTGATTCTATAACATGGTAAAGTTTGATTAATCTGAACTAAAGAAGTGGGTTAGGGACTTTGGTCCTAAAAGTGATCTTGTTTTCTATCGAAGGAAAAATTTGGTTTTGAGTATGAAAAATAACTATAGGAATATGTATAGCTAAGATGAAGACAAAGTGAAGTGGATATCTTCTCGGGGTATCTTGTTATATGGTTATTTTAGGTCCATGGATCTCATATAGCTACTTGATGAGGTCAAGGAAGAGCAAGTACAATCCAAGGGGTAGCCTTATGTGAAAGTAAGTTTGCGTTTTAAGAATTGTTGTTATTGTGAGTTTTCATTTTC
The DNA here is from genome assembly GCA_018340775.1 of Taxus wallichiana var. yunnanensis. Classification (NCBI taxonomy): domain Eukaryota; kingdom Viridiplantae; phylum Streptophyta; class Pinopsida; order Cupressales; family Taxaceae; genus Taxus; species Taxus wallichiana. The sequence continues at coordinate 408,399,951 of CM031242.1, forward strand.
CTGTCTAGTTTTCATTTTAACCTTTTTCATAGATTTCAAAGGGGGAGAGTAGACTTAGAAACATGGAAAGAGTCAAGTAGGTGTTTGGTCTTTTCGATTGCCATCAATGTTTCTGAAGGTGGTTGTCATCAATGAAAAATGGAGATATTGTTGAAAATTATGTATAGGAGTTTTAATTAATGTAAAATGGTGTGTAGGTTTCATATAATTCTCCACGAGGTGTCTTTCAGTGTAAAAATGAAGGTTGATTGGTAGTGCCATTCTTTGGTGAAGTCTTATGGTGTTCTATAACATGGTTCAATGTGCATGGTCATAGTATGAGTCCTCATAAGTTGATTTAATTTTTCATAAGGTACATCATGGTTGGTATGATGTGTTAAGAGTGTCTATATGAGGTCATTATTAGTTCATGTGGTTCATGGGTTGAGTCGGGTCATTCTAGGCCTATTCCTAAACCTAGAGCATGTGATATGGTATGGGAGATTGAGAAATGGAGCAAAGGATTCATGTTTATGAATGGAATAAATATGGTGACACTGTATATGAAGTGTAAATGTCTTATCATGTCAATTCTAAGAGGCTTAGTGGTGTTTCATGGTCCTTGGGAAGCAAGAAGGTGAAGACAGCTAGAAAAACATAGGTAAGTCATTGTGGTTGGAGAGTTCTAGGAATATTTGAGCATGGTGGTGAGTTTATAAGTTATAGGATGTTCTCATGATGCTTCATGACAACTTTAAGGTCATTTTGAATAATATTTTGCAAGATATGTCATTTTTGGTAAAATTGGGTCTTGAAGAAGGCAAAACTAGCTTGAATTGGCAACTTTAGATGCTCGTTATGAAAGTTTAGGAGTTTTTCCGTTTGTGCAAAAGATGTCCATTATACCTAATGACTAAATCACCATTTATAGAAGCCTGGGATTGTAGTACATGTCCATGATATTTTTAGGTCATGGTTGAGGTCCTAAGATGGAAATTATGGCCTATCTTTGAAGACTCATCTTTGTGGTTGAATAGGTAGTTTTGAGCAATTTCAGAGATTGGCTTGGTTGAAAGCCTTCCACTTGGAGTTAGAAGGAAATGTAAAATGTTTAGGAAAGTAGATTCAGATAAATTTTCAATGATATATGGTTTCTTGATGAGGTGTTTTTATAGGTGAACCAAATCATTTTGAAGACCTAATTTTGGGTCTTGAAGCCGCTTTGGAGCAGCTTTCGAGTTTGAGTTGTTTGGAAGTCTTCTACTTGGATTAAGATGAAAAGGTGTGTTGTTATGGAAAATAGACTCAAAGATATTTCCAATGGTATATGAATTGATCATTTATGATGATTTTTTATTATACGAACTCATTCATTATTCAGATTGAAATGATGGGCATTGAAGACCTAGTGGGGTTTACATGCTTCTTGGTGAGTTTCATGGTGAAGATGGATGTTTCAGTTGTTATTGATCCTTTTGATGATTCTTGGAGGTCTTCCCCATGTTTCATGATGATTTTAGGGCCATGAATTTTTTTTTTTGAATACATTGGAGTTGTTGGAGCATATGTTGGTGCTTGAGAAGCTTGTTTTGAGCTTGCTTGAGTTCTTGGAGCTTGTTCATGATAATTTGACCCTTTCTGACCCTTTTGGTCCTTTGTAGTTGCTTTATATGATTTTATACTAAGTTTGAGACTGAATCATTTTTCCTCCAAAAGATTTGATTTGTTGCCTTGGCATTAAACTTTTTTAGCCATAAATATCTATTTCGTTCGGTCTGGCGAACTAACAAGAAATTGAGTATGTATAGGCATTTTGTATGCTACGACTTGAAAAGCTCTTCTAGCTATAGTTTCTGATACTCCGCTTATTTTGTAAATTATTTGACTTGATATGACCACAAATACCTAATATTTTTGAGTTTTGGTGATCGACCTACTTGGTCATGGCTGACCCAGGTGTGTTTTGGAGGCGAGATTGTTGTATAAGCATGTTAAATGAGTCCTTTGTGACTAGTTGTGTATGGGGGAAAAGTGTGACCTAAAGGGGTTTAAAGGAGAGTGTTAATGGGATAAGAAAATATCTAAGAATACCTATAATGACATGAGAAATATTAAATACTATATGTATAAGGAAAATTTATTATTCAACCCATGAAGAAAAGAGATTGTGCGAGTTCGAGAAGAGCTTGTTTGGATGAAGGTTTGGTGTGTTTAAATAAGTGAGCTGAAACCAAATCATTATAATTTGTGTGAGAAAAATTTCATCGTGAACACTCAATTCTAGGTGGTTGAGTTGGTAATTGATCACCTTAGGGGTTGTATCCCTCCTTGTAGAGTTGGTGCTTTAATAAACTAGGTGTTGGTGCTCCTTGTGGGGTTGGTGAATCACTAAAGAAGGGGTTGGTGATCCTTGTAAATTTTTTAGTTTACTAAATCTCTTTACTTTGAGTAATATAAGAAGAGTTTCAGTGTGTTTTCTTCCCCATTGAGGGCATCCCATTAAAATTTGGTGTTCTTGTATACTCTTTCCATTGTTCTTGTGTATGGTTGGTTTAATGTTTAAGTAAACACACATATGGTTAATGTTTGATTGAATGGTTGCATGAATGATGAATGAAAATGGAATAAAGTAATAATGGAATGATTCACACCCACTCTGAGTCCCTTACGCTTACAAAATTTTCATGGTGGAATCAAATAGTTGGAGCATATTTTAGTGAATATTCTTTCATCTCCACATGATCAAATTCAATTAGAGCTAAGTTCATGTGAATTTAGGAGATAAAATTTTCAAGGTTGAGAATCAATTTTATTTAAGAATAATGTTTGACTTTTTGCCCAATGGATTCTTTAAGGCTACTAGTCCTCATAATATAATAGGATGATGTCCCCTGAGGTCACTAAACTATTGTCCAAAATTACACCCCAAGTAATATTGAACAACTCGTAAGTTGGGACTTAGACAAATTTTCGTAAAGAAAAGTCATGGGACACTGAGCTAGTCTTTTTGTCATTTGTGAAAATTTAATGTTTCGCGGGTTCTCGTAACCCAACAAATAAAGGAATGAGTGCTCAAGAATTAGGTAGAATTTGGAAGAATTAGTGATTCATGGAGGTTTGTTATAACTTCATGATATTGATGAAGTTAGTCATCCGTGACATCAATCAGTCTCTCATGGATAAAAGAAAAGTCATAACACCATGGGATTTCACGCTCATGAAAAAGGTTAGAAAATAGGATAAGGAATGAGGTTCATGGAGCAGGTGAAGGATGACAAGTTACCCCTTTTTTTTTCATGGAGGAACATAGTATTACGTGGAGTCGAACACAAGATGTTCTATGGAATTTTTCAATTCCACAAAACTAAGGATGAAGGCTTCCTAGTTAAAAGGCTGTAATGTAGAAGAAGAGGTGCCACAAGGTCCCATAAGGAAAAGGAAAGGTGAATTCAAATGTGAATAAGATTAGAATCCATGTGACAATAACTTAGTGTATCACGGGTTTCCCAAATCATAGTGTTCCATGGATTCCCACATTCCACATAATGAAAGAACATAGTCATGATTAAAGTGTTATGTAAAAGAGAAAGGAAAGATTCTCGTCGAATGGAAGGAGTGTTAAATGGATAAATGAAGAAACATTTTTAGACCTTTTTCATGTGTTATATGTGTTGTCATTGATGTCAAGCTGCATTGATGGAAAAAGGAGTGAATTGGTAAAGTGAGAAAATTGAAAAGATGAAGGTTGATTGGTAGTGTTAGCTCACAGAGGCTCAGGATGAATAAGGATAAGTGCTAATGGACTTAGTCAATGTTTGTGCATGCCATGGATAGGAGGAGATGTTCACCGAAGTCTAGAGATAGTTTTCGAAAACTTAGAGTAGCCTCTAAAGTCCGTAGAAAAGCCACCAAGCTCTAGAAGAAACCACAGAAGGTAATTGATTGTCGTAGATAAAGGGATGAAGTCACCAAAATAAATGGAGCCAAAAGACAAGCCAAAAAGTGTGAATAGTATAGCTATGGATGTGAAAAAAGATCCGCGGAGGTGAAGGAAAAGTTGTGAAATTAAGGAAATAAAAAACAAGCCGCAGAAAAGAGAAAAACCACAAAGGACTAAAGAATCGCCAAGGACAGAAGATAGCCACGGAAGACTATAAAAGCCGCAAGTAAAAGAGAGAAAGTTGTGGACATGGAATATAGACATGAAAAGGTAGGAAATAAGAAATAAAACTGAAATACTTTAGGAAAACCACGAGAAGCATAAAAGAGCCGCAGATAACTAAAAAGTCATTGTGAAATGAAGAAATGTTTGAAGGACAAAGGAAATTTTTGTGATACAAAGGAGAAAGTTAGAGGAGCAAAGGAAAGCCACGAAATGATAGAATATGGACTGGACAAGGGTCAAAGGAAATCAAATTGATTCAAACATGGACAAGTGAGAGTTGGTTCTCTAAAATCAATGGTGATTCAATTGTCAGGTGATTACAACTAAGTATACGACTTGATCTCCATGAAGAACAAATAAAACTATTATTCCAGCTACCAACATTTAATGCTTATTGATCTTGGAGAAATATACTTGAAATTTTCTATGAGAATCTGAGTTTTAAGGAGAAATAAAATATTAAAGAAGGAAACAGATCACTCATCTGGGTCACGTTGAAACTTCTAAAAGGATGGGAAAATCTATTTTTAGGCACAACTAATAAATTTCTCTTGTACATGTATGGAAAATGGTGTAATCAAGAAAATATAGAAGAAATAAAATCTAGAGTTAGTTGTATGCATTTAATAGTTCAAATTCTTATGTGACAGAGAAGGAAGATACATGACACACAAATCGAAGGAGAGGAATGGGTCAATAGAGTATATAGTTTGAACTTGGAGCCATTTTGATTGTTTCTCAAGTAAGAAAAGAAGTATTCAAGATAAGGAAGAGATGTAAAAGAGAGAATATGATGTAATCAAGCTAAGAAAGAGCGATAGAAGAAAAGAGAGGAAAGAGGAGAGTAGATCGATGAAGAAAAGATTCATCAGATGAAAATAACATAAGGGCGGAAGATTGATTGAGAAGAAGGATTAAATCAGATGAGTAGAAGAGAGTGAAAAGAAGAACACAGATAGATACAGAAAGGTGATCATAATCTATTGCAAAAGAAATTATTGTAACTAGATGATCAAAATGTATATGTAAATTAAGTCTAAGTTGTAGCTTAGCATATTTGGGGTTAGTGCTCCTTGTGGGGTTGGTGCCTCACTAAAGAAATCTCTTGTGATGTGTAATATTCACTTGAGTTCTTTTTGTGCATAATATCAACAAAGGTGTAAGGGTTGGTGCTCCTTGTGGGGTTGGTGCCTCACTAAACAAATCTTGTAGGATGCGTAATATTATTACAAGTCCTTGCTTTGTGTAATATAAGCAATGGTTTTGGTGGGTTTTTCTCCCAAAAGGGTTTCCCATGGTAATCTCTGTGTTCAGTGTTATTGTGCATGACATATGTGTGATTGATTGCTCATAGTTTAAAGCCACACATCATTAAAAGTTTTAAAATTGACATTAAGTGAAAAAGTTTTAATCTGCACTGATTCACCCCCTCACAGTGCTTGTGATCTCCAATAATTGGTATCGAGTTTCATCCTTATAATAGAAGATTAACATCTTCAAGGACACAAACATGGAAGCAAATTAGGCACAAGGTGGTTTTTCACTGTCAAGATCACCTCTCTTCACTAGTACAAATTATGCATTCTGGAGAATAAGAATGAAGACATATTTTATGTCACTTGGTTTTGATATCTGGGAATTTGTTGAGAAAGGATACAACCCTCTGGTCACAACAATTACTACTTCCATGAATAAGGAAGAATATGAGTGTAACTCAAGAGCAATGAACACCATTCTATGTGGCTGTCTGAAACATAATTTTTCAAAGTAATGCACTATACAACGAAAAAGTAGATATGGACCAAGATACAAAGTATATATGAAGGTGATGAAAATTTCAAGCTAGAAAAATTGCAGACCTATAGAGCTTAGTTCAAAAATATGAAGATGAAAGATGATGAGAGCATAGCGGCCTACATGCAAAGAATAGATGAAGTCATAAATATGATCATAGGTCTAGGAGAGAAACTAGAAGAATCTGTCATAGTGTAGAAGATTTTGAGATCTTTGACTAACAAGTATGATGCAAAGGTATCAACTATAGAGGAATCCAAAGACATGAAGACTCTCACATGGATGAATTGTAGAGAACTCTTTCAACATACGAGATGAGGACTATTGGATCCAAAACTTCTAAGAAAGAAGTAACATTCAAGGTCAAGAAAGAAACCCAATCAAAGAAAGAAGAAGAAGAATAAACGTCAAGAAATGATTTGGATGATGAAAATATTGAAGCAATGTTCATGAGAATACTAAAAAGAGGCTCAAGTAAGTATAAAGGAAAACTTCCCTTTAAGTGTTTCACATGTGGACAAGTAGGTCATTTTGTTGGAAAGTGTCCAAACAAGAATAAAGATAATTAGTCTGAACATGAAGAGGATAGTCATAAAAACAACAAGAGAAAGACTAGGCATATAAAGAAAAATAGTAAGAAAAGGTTCTTTAAGAACAAAAGAAATTTCTATTCAAAGGAAGAATCAAGTGACTCTGAGTCAAACAATCCTGGTATCTTTGAAAATGAAAATGATGAAGATCAATCAGAATGTTTGTTTATGGCAATGGATGTAACTAAAGAAAACAACTCCAAAGGGAAGAACACAATTGATTTTGAAGACTCTGATGAAGAAGAAGCTAAAGTGAATCTTGAAGCAGAATTAGTATGTGCCCTTGAAGAACTAAAATTGTGTAGAAAAAATAATTAGAAGTTGAGATGCACACTAAAGGATTATGAAGAAAAAATCCACATCTTTGAGGGAAGACAATATCAAAGAGAAGAAGAAGAGGAAAATGAGCTCAAGGAATTGGAAACACAGCTGGAAAAGATTTCAAACTCCTACAAATCAAAGGAGGATGAGTGCACAAAGTTGAACTCGAACTAGAGAAACTGAAAGCTGAGATGGAACAAATGAGCAAAAACTAAAGGTGTATGAAAAAATTGAAAAGGGCTCAAGTGTTTTATCTGATATACTAAGTAGCCAATGTAATGTAAATGACAAGTCTAGAATTGGATTTAAAGAAGAAAGTAAAGAAAAGAATCCTACACAGAATGAAGAAAACAAGGTTGCATCAACATCTAACACCTAATCTACCATAAACACAAACGTTATCAATTCCAGGAAGAAAATAACTTCTTTCTCCTAGGATCACATATGCCATGAGGTACACACATTCTTTCTATGGTTAATGTTATTCATGTAATCATTTTGGACATAAATCCACCAAGTGTAGGAAATACTTTAGAGGCTATAGAAGAAACTTTGGCCCATATTACACCAGATCAAACTATAATGGTGTCCAACACAATTATCATAAGAAGAGTAGTGCGGTTTCAACTAACAAATATGAACCTCCTAAACAAAATAAATGGGTGCATGTTGAAAATAAATATGAGAATAAGAGAAAAATTCATGCTCAATAGTGTAGACTACATTCCATGTGCAAAATGAAGAAAAAATCTAGTATTTAGATAGTGGATGATCAAGCCATATGACATGTGACAAAAGCAAGTTTATTACTCTATCTAACAATGCATCTGGTGCTTTGTGAGATTTGGTGATAAAAACTCAACAAACATAGTTGGAAAGGGAACTCTAAGTCTAGATAATGGAAAACCATCACAGAGAATGTCTTATATGTTGAAGGTCTCAAACACAATCTATTGAGTGTGAGTCAAATGTGCAAAAGGGGATACAATGTTATATTCCATGACAAGGGCTATGATATTATCAATGGTAGGACAAGAAAGAAAGTTGCAAAAGCCAAGCGGACAAAGAACAACATGTATGTTCTCAATGAGATAAACAATGAAAAATGCTTCACAAGTAAGATTGATTACAACTGGTTGTGGCATAGGAGATTGGGGCATGTGAGTTTTGAAAATATGGTAAAATTGAGTGCAAAAGGTTGTGTCGACATATGCCAAAGATTTTGAAACCCACGGATACTCTATGCAAGGATTGTTTACATGGAAAAAAAATAAGAAGATCATTCAAATCAAAGGAGTATTCTACAACTAGACCACTGGATTTGATTCATACAAACCTTTGTGGACCCACTAGAACTGAAGGTATAAATGGTGAAGTATATTTTATGCTTCTAATAGATGATTACACTAGAATGACATGGGTAGCATGTTTGAAGAAAAATTCAAAAGCCTTAGATAGATTCAAGAAATTCAAGGCACTAGTAGAAAATGAGAAGAACAAAAAGATCAAATTCCTAAGATCAAGAGAGAGAAGAGAATTCTAGTAAAATGAGTTTGATGAATTCTATGAAGAAAATGGAATCAAGAGACAATTCTCGCCGTAAGGACACCTTAGCAAAATGGGGTTGTTGAAAGGAAAAAATCACTGTAGGATATGAAAAGAATAATGTTAAATGATTCCAAAATTTCAGATAGGTATTGTAAATACTCTTATGTTCTTTACAAAACACTATACAAATCCATGATAGGAAGTTTACTTTACTCCATAGCATCAAGACCTGATATTAGGCAGGTGGTAAGCCTTGTTGGAATATTTCAAGAAGATCCAAGGGAAAAAAACCTCAAGGTGGTCAAGAGAATTCTGAGATATCTCATGGGAACAATTGAATATGGACTATGGTACCCAAAGAGCAATGATTTCAACATCAAAGCATATACATATGTTGATTAGGTAGGCAGTGTTGATGACAAGAAGAATACAAGTGGCAGAGCATTCTTTGTTGGAAATTTCTTAGTATCTTGGTTGAGCAAGAAACAATCATTAGTGGCTCTCTCAACATGTGAAGAAGAGTATATAGTTTCCACGATGTGTTGCACTCAAGTTCGATGGATGAAGTAAACATTGGAAGACTACAAGGTAAAATTTGATAATCTAATTCCTTTGACTACAAGTGCAATAAGTGTCTCCAAGAACCCAATGTTCCACTCAAAAAATAAGCATATACCTATAAGATATCATTTCTTGAGGGAACAAGTGAATGAAAAGAAGATAAGTTTAGAATATGTGAGCACTAAAGAGGAAATTGCAGACATAATGACTAAGCCGCTACCAAGAGCAACATTTGAACACCTAAGGAATGAATTGGGGTCATTCCTAATCCCGCCAACAACTAGAGTGTGTGCAAAGAAGGAAAGGGAGAATTCTCAGGAAATATCAGCTCCTAAACAATGCCAAAGTAAGGGGGAGCTAATATATTAGTTCAAATTTATCAAATTATGCATCAACTTAGAGGAACATTGTCGTGGACACACTAAGACAAATGTATGAGAAGCATAAGCCTAGGGGGAGCTTCTTGAGGTAAGAACATGTTGTATCTAGCTTACTAGAATATTCAATTTTATACAACATATTTGGCCCTTTGTCATTGTTTTCAAATGGGGAGAGAAATCAAGTCGAAAATCAAAGCTCACAAAGGGGGAAACCAGTTATGTAACAACTAAAAGGAAGAAGACAGGTGTTACTAGAAACCAGGTATGGAAAACATTTTTCCATCAAAATTTGTAGCTTTATGATGTGGTATAGGTTCGTTAAGGTGTTGCTATCAATGAAAAATGGGGATATTGTTGAACCTTTATTATGTGTTATATGTTTTATCATTGATGTTAAGCTAGATCAGTTGATGCCAAGCTGCATCGATGACAAAAGGAGTGAATTGGTAAAGTGAAAAAACTAAAAGATGAAGGTTATTTGGTAGTGTCACTCACGAGGCTCAAAATAACTAAGCATAAGTGTTAAGTGACTTAGTTAATGTTTGTGCATGCCACATACAGGAGGAGATATCTACCAAAATCTAGAGATAGCCACCGAAAACTTGGAGTAGCCATCAAAGTTTGTACAAATCTGAAAATCTCTACAAGAAACCACAGAAGGTAATTGAGTTATGTGGATAAAGGGATGAATTTGTTGAAACAAAATGGAGCCAAAGGACAAGCCACAAAGTGTAAATAGTAAGGCTACGAATGTGAAGGAAGAGCCACGGAGGTGAAGGCAAAGATGTAAAATTAAGGAAGTCGAAGCAAGATGCGACAAATAGAAAAGCCATGAAGGACTAGAGAAGTCATTAAGGATGGAATATAACCGCGGAAGAATACAAAATCCATAAGTAAAATAGAAAAATTCATGGACATGGAACAAAGTTGTGAAAAGGAAATAGACAAGAAATAAAACCACAAGACATTGGGAAATCCATGAGAAGCATAGAAGAGCCATAGATAACTAAAAAGACATTGTGAAGGAAGAAATGTCACAGGACAAAGGAAAGTGTTGCGTCAAAGGAGAAAGTTAGAGGAGCTAAAGAAAGCCACAAAATGATACAATATGGACTGAACAAGGGTTGAAGGCAATCAAATTGATTCAAACATGGACAAGTGAGAGTTGGTTCTCCAAAATCAATGGTGATTTGATTGTTAGGTGATTATAGCTAAGTATATGACTTGATCTCCATGAAGAACAAAGAAAACTACTATTCCAGCTACCAACATTTAATGCTTATTGACCTTGGGGAAATATAGTTGAAATTTTCTATGAGAATCCGAGTTTTAAGGAGAAATAAAATATTAAAGAAGGAAATGACTCGCTCATCTGGGTCACATTGAAAATTCTAAAAGGATGGAAAAATCTATTTTTATGAACAACTAATAAATTAATCTTGCACATACATGGAAAATGGTGTAATCAAGTGAATATAGAAGAAACAAAATCTGGAGTTAGTTGTATGTATTTAATAGTCTGAATTCTTAGGTGACAGAGAAGGAAAATACACGACACACAAATTGAAGGAAAGGAATGGGTCGATAGAGTATATAGTTTGAACTTGGAAGCCATTTTGTTTATTTATCAAGTAAGAAAAGAAGTATTCGAGCTAAGGAAGAGCTGCAAAAGAGAGAATATGATGTAATCAAGCTAAGAAAGAGCAACAAAAGAAAAGAGAGAGGAAAGAGGAGAGCAGATCGATGAAGCAAAGATTCATCAAATGAAAAGAGCATAAGGGTGGAAGATTGATTGAGAAGAGGGATTAAATCAGATGAGTAGAAGAGAGTGAAAAGAAGAACACAGACAGATACAGAAAGGTGATCATAATCTATTACAAAAGCAATTGTTGTAACTAGATGATCAAAATGTATATGTAAATTAAGTCTAAGTTGTAGCTTAGCATATTTGGGGGTTAGTGCTCCTTGTGAGGTTGGTGCCTCACTAAAGAAATCTCTTGTGATGTATAATATTCACTTGAGTTCTTTGTTGTGCGTAATATCAACAAAGGTGTAGGGGTTGGTGCTCCTTATGGGGTTGGTGCCTCACTAAACAAATCTTATAGGATGTGTAATATTCTTACAAGTCCTTGCTTTGTGTAATATAAGAAATGATTTTTAGTGGGTTTTTCTCCTAAAAGGGTTTCCCATTGTAATCTCTGTGTTAAATGTTATTGTGTATGACATATGTGTGATTGACTACTCATAGTTTAAAGCCACACATCATTAAAGGGTTTAAAATTAGCACTAAGTGAAAAAGTTTTAATCTGCACTGATTCACCCCCTCCCTCTCAATGTTTGTGATCTCTAACAACATTCAAGTGATCATGTTACAAAGGAAACTCTACTCATCACTTAGAGAATATGGAAAGCCACGAGATCAAAGTGGAACCATAAAAATCCATGGGAGGTAGAAGCAAAAACCGTGTCCCGTGCTCCGAACCAGACGACCATCCACCTCAACCATTAGAATTTAATGAACTATGATTTCATCCTATGTGGAATGATTGCATGTGATAAAATAAAGGTGCCATATTATGGTGGTTGGCTTTCTTTAGATGGTGCCCATACCTATATTACAAGTCAAAAATACAATAAATCATGGTGTTTATGCTTGTTTAGCAAGATTTCGTGGATTGGTACTCCAAAGATGGTAGTCATTCCTTCCCTCATCTCTTTCTCTCTCTTTCTCCCTTCACGATTTCTATAAATGTAAGTTCTCATGCATATTTAAGGGGTTATTCTCCTATTTTATTCATTCGCATGTTTTGGAGCTTTACGCTTGTGAACTCAAATTTCATTCTTCTAAACTCTGCAACTTGCGAATGTGGATTTTATTTCCTCATCTCTATGGATAAAATGCTAAGCATCAACTAATACAAGTGTGGATTTCTAATTACGTTCAAACGCGTTCTATTTTGGTGTGATATCTCTACCATCTTGTGTATTTTTCATCCTTTCTTGTTTCTTGCATTAGAGTTGTGTGTATGTTTATGATATTCAATCTACAAAATTGCATTTTGGTCTCTTATAACCGGTGAAGCTATACATTTCCTTTGGTGCATCACCTCCCCTTTTGTTTTTAGTTTTCCTCTCCTTATAACTATGTCTCCTTGGAATTATTATCTTAGGTTAGATAGTTTAGAGTAGAAAGCTAGTATAGGATTAGTTGCAGTGAACTAGGGTGAAGGGAACCAAACCTTTCATCTGGAGAAAGATCATGAGTAACCCACAGATTCATGCTCTAAGAATGTTTCACTGAAATGTTGAACCTAATTTTAGTAGGGTGCGATTTTCAATGACAACATTTTTGGCATGCCTGTGGGACAATTTTGATGAGATTTAAACCATTACTACTGATTTTGGTGTGTAGATTAGTAGTTTGAGCCATCGAGAGAATTCCTTTAACACATCTTATGACTCCCAAATTCTAAATCTCCTAGTTTTAAGAAGTTCGATTCTCCCCATTTCATGAGAGTACAAAAGGATAACAATTTCCAGAGGTGAAATGTTTGACTACCTACAACTCTCCCCATGGATAAGAATAAGAAGGAGAAATCCATAAAGGTATGCATCATCCCCAAGTAGAAGTTTTCAACTACACCTCTTGATAGGCCTTTCCCTTCTCTCTGTCATAAGTTTGAGACCCATTCCACTCATGGTTCATCAAAGGAGCTTGTCATTTGTAATCTTAACGGTGGTATCTCATTGCTTCTAGATGTATAACATGATATACTACTAGCCTCCTTAAAGAGTATCCCCTTCTTCATAAGAGAAAATGCTATCACACCTGCATAACATATTCAAGATGATTCAAACATTTTTTCAATAAAAGAGGTCATAGAAGATGATGTTGTGGTGTGGATTTTAGTGTTGTCTCTCAAAGGAAAGGCTTTGCAGTGGTATAGATTTTTATGGCCATGTCAATCCACAATTGGAACAAGATTATAACCTCCCTCTATCAACAATTTAATGATAAGGCAGAAAACATTTCTTTCCTCAAGTAGTAAACCACCATCAAGTGATCCTCGAGTGAACTTATGGAGGATTTCAACTTCCAATTATAAAAACATGGGACATAATTCTGATTCTTCTAAGGCCAACTCATCAAGGTACATTTCTATATTTTCTTAGAGAATTGAATTTAAAGAGCCTTTTCCTTGTGCTAGGACTTTTTTGTGTTCTAGTTGTGTTTGTTTTTCCAAGATGAGTACCTACAGAGAAAAGTGTAGTCAATGTCCATAGTATATGAAATCAAACTTTAACTTGAAAATTTTAAACTTTGATGTGAAAATAGAAATATGTAAATTGAAAATAAAAACAAAGGAAAATGGATACCTCGAATGTTTTATGAGAGAGGGGGTGAGATCACTCCCACAACAATAACCATAGATATTTTCTACGAACTTTGTGTTGGAGCAGTTGGAAGGACTTGGGGGTGATCAATCCCTAAGTGGAATGTGCCAAAGAGAATAGAAAGAAGTGAAAATGCACTCTGTATGGTGAAGAGAACTGTATGGGGAGCATTCTAGTTTCTCTGCATCCCTCCACAAAAAATGAGTAATGAGAAGTCAAGCCTATAAGGATATCAATCACCTCGATACTTCCCAAGACCCACAGATAAGTACCACTATAGATGAACACAAACCTAATTTATTTTCAAATGATGACACAATGTACCATGGTGATGCTAACTTTTATGTACCCTTGGTGACACCATAATATGACCTATATCATGAATTATGTGATTGAAATTGAGTAACAATCCTATAGAAGTTACTTAAAAACTATATCAACTGAGAATTTTATTGATTAGGCCCTCAAGATGAAAGCGTATAGAATGGGCCATAAAATCCATATGTTATGGTCATGTTGTCACTTGAATTTATTCCCTTTGCTAAAGATAGGCTCAATACCTCAATGAAACATGGAAAGACCTTCAAAGTGTGGAAACATGGCTCCTCTAAGGTTAATCTCTAGGTCAAAAGGTTGGTTCCTTTCACTTCAATTTACTACAACTAATCTAACCATCTCTACACTCTATTACTAACTAGTTCTAATATAAGATTTCCAAGGAACCAAGGTTCAAAAAGATGAAATATTGAATAAAATAAGGTGATGCACTAAAATGGAAGTGGATTCTCTCCCTAAGATGAAGAATGAGAGGGAAAATGCAAAGCTAAGAGGTAAAAAAGAAGACACATTCAACCCTACAATTTTACCAAACTCTGATTCTCTACATAAGTGACATAAAGGATGAAAATCATGTAAGTATAACTCACACACAACATGCCATAAAATAATAGAAAAGCATGAATACAATAACACAAATTAAAGGGAATAAAGAGAGCCATAATAACTAAATATTATTGATTAAATTGTGCACAATCTATTACAATAATGGAGAAGGCACTGAGTGCATTGCATAACATCAACACAAAAGTCTACAACTCAAAATACTTAGCTATAAAAATGGACAATATAAACTTGCATTTAAGAGAGGATGTGTTACAATGAAAAATGAGTTGCATATATAGGAGAAAGAGAAGGAGAAGAGGAAATATGAAATTAAGTAGATCACCCATTTCTACAACCACCAAGGACCACTTACCATTCAAGTGTGCAGGACTCCAACATGGTCACTTTGAAGATTTTTGCAGAGCCCATACATATAATGACCACAAGTTCATTTTTGATGATTTCAGCCAAATAAAATACATTTTTGTGACCCAAAACTACTTCCATCATGTAGCACTCTCCAAGAAATTTCCAATTGTATAATTTTTTTCTTATTTTGTGCCTTGGATTAGAAGTTATGAGCATTTAAAGATCACCATTTTTTCCACACAATTAATGGCCATAGGGTCATCAAATCTAACCTTTAGGTCATGCCTGCTGATGTGTCAACTCCTCATTGGATCCTAAAGTCTCAATTTTTGATATGTGAAATTTGAGGGATCCGCAATTTTTTAGGATCCATGGAAAAAGAGGGACCTGTAGGAAACTAGGACCCATAGAAAAGAAGGAAGCAATAGGAAACTAGGACCCATGGAAAATAAGGAATCCACATGAAAATAGGACTAGCGGAAAAGAAGGAATCTAAGGGAAACTAGGACCCACAAAAAGAAGGAAGCCACAGAAAAATAAGACCCATGGAAAAGAAGGAAGCCACGGGAAACTATGACTTGGAGAAAAGAAGAAAGCCATTGGAAACTACGACCCATTGAAAATAAGGAAGCAACGAATTTTAAAGATCCTTGAAAAAGAGGAAGCCACTGATTTTTAGGATCTTCAAAAAGAGGAAGACACATATTTTTTAGGATTTGCAAAAAAATATGAAGATGATAATTCCCTTCATTTTTGAAACAAGTTGTCCAAATAAACATGAGTGCTTATTTTGACAATATTTTGGTGACATCATGGGGAACATTTACTTGCTAAATGTATCAACCAGTGGCCTTATATATCCATTGAGCATGGAGTCAACATATAACTTGAAAAATAATCTTGAAATATCTGAAACTCATCCTGAACTTGTTTGATTTTTGAACGTGTACTAGGTTGAATAATTCACGAGAATCCCAATGTAAGGATATTACTTGTATAAATCGAACATATACAAAGTGAGAATAACATGAGAGAACACCAAAATATAGATAAATGATGACAATATGCTCATATAATAGCTTTGCCACTTCGAGGGGGCAACCTCCAATACCACTTCGAGGGGGTAACCTCCAAACCATACAATAACACTCCAATACTCAATATGATGATCAACTACAACCTTCTAACCCCTATATATACCATTATAACCTATGGCCAATACTAAGGCCGACCTCCTAAGCATAATAAATCATAAATGAATGATATAATAAGATAAGGGGATGTGTGCCACATGTCGGCATCTCCATCAACCCATATACATTATAATATTATATCCCAAGGTACATAGCATTGCCTCCCTCTTTGACATGTTTCATCCCCGAAACATAAGAAGAAGCCATATAATGAGTGTGCTTTAAATTATTGCACACTTGTTGCCAAGCTCGATCATCCAACCACCCATATGAAATCCTATCCTATGTAGCAGCTTCATCATCAACATCTTCTTCTTCTTCTTCTTCTTCTTCTTGATGTTGCTTCTGCTTCTTATTCTTCTTCTTCTACTTCTTCTTCTTCTTTTTTTTTCTTCGCTTCGTCTTCTTCTTCTTTTGTTGCCCATCTGTCCATGAAAACTTGTTCCAGTTCCTGCAAAGACCAATTAGACTTTTCCTTTTCTAACTTAGAAAAGCAAATCTGTGTAGGGCCACTAATCCACAACTTGAATAACCAAATATCTGATGGTTTAGAGAATTTATCCCTAAATTTGTTCCACCATTCTCTAGCATCAATCCTGCCATCTCCAAAAAAAGCTACCATCCCCATGATCCACAAAACTAGGGTTTTAGGAATTCTGAAAATGTTTTGGAAAATGGATAAGAATACAAAGAAAAACCCTAACTGAAATTTCAAGAGATTTCTGAAAATATAAATTTTGCTAAAAAATACCACAATTTGCTTCCTGAAAAGTGAATTTATGAAAAAACCTAAAACACCAATAACATCCGTAAAACAGATCCAATGGAGCTGAATTTTTCAGATATTCTGACTTAGAGTGTTTCCAAATTATGATTCAAAAATTGAGAAAAAATTCGATACCCTCTTCAAGATATACTCAAAACAAAAAATTAGGGTTTTTGCCCTAATTTTGGCCAAAATCGCTGCTCTAATACCACTTGTAAGGATATTACTTGTATAAATCAGAACATATACAATAGAATAACATGAGAGAACACCAAAATATAGATAAATGATGACAATATGCTCATATAATAGCTTTTCCACTTCGAGGGGGCAACCTCCAATACCACTTCGAGGGGGTAACCTCCAAACCATACAATAACACTCCAATACTCAATATGATCCTTAACTACAACCTTCTAACCCCTATATATACCATTCTAACCTATGGACAATACTGAGGCCAACCTCCTAAGTATAATAAGATAAGGGGATGTGTGCCACATGTCGGCATCTCCATCTACCCATATACATTATAATATTATATCCCAAGGTACATAGCACCCAACCTGAAACCCAACTATAACTCTACCTTATATCAGCAACAAACACTTCCATTTTCCCACTTGGCTCTATATGCCTCTCATCCTTCTCTTAGTTCATCATGACCCAACAACCCAAGGAACTGCAAAAAGTGCCAACAACCTATGTAATGTAACACTTATTCAAGGAATATCACTACAAAAATATTGAGGAGGACATTGTACGTACCCAAAATTGTAGTCTTGTCTGCTAGAACGATGTTACACATACCCCAATGATGATTAAGATCTCTTCGCAAGGTGTTCGGAATCTAGAAAGCTCGTTGAGTGTACATTTGCATCCCAAAAAGCCTTATCCAGCCTCTACATGTTTTATCCTAACCTTTTCTCTCTTTTTCCTTTTTTTTTTTTTTTGTTACAGAGACCGCCTCCCTGCCAGGGTGGTGGTCCTGTAACCACCGCCATGTGCGGGGCGGTGGTCCCATCGCGCATTTTCCGAGCGCTCGACGATCGCGTCAAACGTAAAAATTCAATTTGCATCCGCATTTCTCAACCACTTTGTCTTGCATTTATGTTTTAGCCACAGTAAATAGTAATTTATCTTTGTTTAATGGTGAGAGAGTTCAATTTGAACTTGCCTTCTGGTCATTGCAAATGCTATAAATATGCAACTTGTTTACAAGTAAATGGTCTTGGTTCTTTGGTCTGGAGTCTTCATTCTTGAGCTTGATCTTGATACTCGATCCTTGATTTTGTTTATGAATCATTTTATCTTTAGCATGGATTAGAATTCTAAATATTTAGTTATGCCTCACTGTACACCGACAACAATCCTGCTAGGAATTGCATAGGCCAAGCTCTGTTCTCTTGCACCATCCCTTTCCTACTTGTACTTCGTTGTATTTCTCTGAAGTTCTTCTATTGCTCACTGTTTGAGTACCTGCTATTTATCATTTTGTTTTATCATTGCTGCAACAACCCTGCTAGGAATCACATAGGCCAAGCTAGTTCACTTGCGCCATCCCTCTCCTACTTGTGCTTCGTGCCATTTTTACTTCAAAGCAACTATCGTCCCAGTATCTTCTCTTGCTGATATTGCTATACTCCTACTCTTTCTGGATTCACGTGAACACGAAAGAACGAAGAGATCATTCTGAGGGGACAAGCTACAACAAAACTAGATTTACCTCTGCACAGTAAACTCTAGGTTTAAATCGTCAAAGTTATTATCAAATAGAGTAGCGAATCATTTTATTTCAGTTAAGCTCACTTTCAATATTGCCAGGGAAGCTGTGGGGAATGATAGTTTCTGAGAAACTATGATTTGTTCCTCACTTCTGAGGTAGGATTGAAGGTTTTCAATTAAGTTAATTGGCTATCTTTTATCTAGATTCACACATCTGCACAGGTGAATAACCACACCGGGTTATCTCGCTTGTTTAGTTTTAGTATAAAAGTAGTTTAATTATTGCTTGTAATTATAATGTTTCAATCGTATATTTTGTTTAGATTAGTTTCCCTTTCAACAGTAGTATAAATTGTTATTTTTAGTTTAAGTTAATTTGGAGACTTCATAACTAGATTAACACTTAGATCCTAGTTAGGAGAATAAACCATAGGGAATTTATGCTACCCACTCATAGCCTCTAAATCTCCCCTTTGTCATTTCAACTACCAGGAGATCACACTACCAGATCTTAGTCACTGATCCTCCCATGGTTAGCCATAGGAAAGTTCCTTGCCGATTCTCATCCTCACATGTAGCCTTTTCTATCGTAGAAAATGGCCATAATCCTAGCTGTGGCTTCATCTAAGTCACCCGCATTACAAACCACCAACTATCTCGGAATGACCTCGGGAGGTTGGGTACGAGGAAGGTCACTTGTTAATTATCATCTTCGCATGTCACTTTTCCATCGTACAGACATCTCAATCAGTGATCACAAGCAAGGACAACAGAAGGCCCCCAACAATAATGAAAAATAAGAGATAATCTAAACCTTCTATGTACAAGGTGAAATACACCCCTCTCATTAAGAGGGTTTAAGATAAATCCCATTAATTGGGATATGAAGTACTTCCCCATTGGGATTTGATAGCTTGAATGCATTATCTTGCTTGCAAGCTGAGATGATGTATGGTCCACTCCATATCACATCAAATTTGGAGTGTCTTTATGGTTTGGCTTTTCTACATCCCACTTCAAAACAAGGGCTCACTCTTTGAAGGTTTTCTCACTAGCTTTCCTATCAAACCACTTTTTGGTTATCTTTTGATGATACTTTAATTTATGCATGGTTGATTGCCTCAGTTTTCCAACTCAACCAAATCTACCATTCTAACTACTCTTTCATCCTCACCTTGTAATTCCAGTTGGTGGGCTATCTCTAATGAAGGTAATTCCATTTTTCTCCTCATGATCTTGGTCAAATTATTGTTGGTGGACTTAGGTAGGACACTACTTTGAGGGTAATAGTTGGAATAATTTTTTAAATAGATACCATGTTTGAGAGCCCAATTAGAGATCTTAAATCCCACAAAATATTTAACATTATCATATATTATAGTATGAGGGACCCCAAACCTTGTCACAATCTCTTCTAAGAAGTCTAGAATGGTTGTCTTAGTAGCTTCTTTTAGTGCAATGACCTTTGTCCACCTGGTAAAGTCGTTAGTGGCGGTTAAAACCCATTTATGACCAACACTAGACACTTGATTTATCATGCCAATGAAATCAAGACCCCATTAGGAGAAGGTGTTGGGTGGTTGTTTTGAATAATTCCATGCCACACACGAAGGTCTATAGCATGTGTGAGGTATGTGTAAAGGGGCATGCATAGGGAAGAATGGATCGCAAAGGCTCATGCCTAAGCAAGAAACATCCAGAATTAGCCAATTTTGGGGAACATGGGCTAAAAATAAACAAAGACGAGTTAGAGTGCCGGTCAAGCAAACGGTTCGAGATCCGAGAGAAAAGTGAGGAGACTTGGTAGCCAAAGAATATCTAGTTTGGGATAAAGTACATATGGAGCAATGATGAAATTTCATGAAAGGATTGATCTAATAATATGATTAAAGTAGGGTTTATCTATAAGGTTAATCTATTATTAGGGTTGATAGAAAAATATGCACACTTTATGACTTTTTATGGATGTACGCATGGATATTTTGAGCATGCCATGTATTTTGAGAATGCATATGCAGTGAAGGGAAAGTCTCCACCCATGTATATATTCATTATATTAGACACTGTGTATGTGAGAACAAACCCATGATGTAATAGTGCTATATGCAACTCTAATGAACTAGTGCGCGTGATTTTGTGATGATGACTGTCATGTATTCAACTTCGTTATGTAATAATTTTTATGATGGAATATGGAGGATGGATTACGTAATTGATGTGTCTGAATATGGTGATTACATGGTGCATATGATATTAGTTGTTATCTGATATGTGTGTTTCCTTATTACATGTGTTTCCAATTGAATGTATGCAATGAGTTCTTATGATTGAATGAACACTTGGTTATCTATTATCATGTATCTACATGCTAACATCTTGAAAAGCAATACAAAGGAGGGACCTAGTAGCTTCACACGCTTTGGGTGAGAGTTCGAGATATGCTTGAATGAGGTGCCAACACACATAGAAATTAAGTGGAAACCATAGAATACATTTTTGTTCTATTGTTGGGACCTCTTTTCGAGTGGGTTTTTAGGATGTTTCTTACAGATGGCGTATTGATTGATTCTAGAGAGTATTGAAATTTGGGTAGAGAACAATTAGGATCAGTTTACATAGAGATATAACATTTTGATTTTAATGCACATCGTTGGGTAGAAGATAATCTTTATCATGAGCTCTATGAGACATTATTCAGCTTCTTTCCAGTAGAATTGTATGAGTGGCTAGAAACATCATATGCATTAGGAAAGTGTTGGGGATATAGATTGATACTTTGGATGCAAAAGGATTACTAGACTCTTGCTAATGTTGATGTGGAGTGGACTAGAGCTATAGATTATTGGTGGGTTGGAGTGTTACATAATTACACATTGGAGTATGTTATTTCTACTTATTTGTGTCTAGAGGAAGTTGGGTTCAAATTATTACGTGATCCCAAAGGATTGTACTTGTTTTCTTTACCATTATCGATCAAGATTTTAATAGTAGAACTTTATTTAGAGCACCTTATCATGATAGCTAACTCCCACCGCGTGCAAGTTAGGAGTAGGTGTGGATAAAGATGGTAGACATGATGGTAGAGAGGAAAGAAGACTTACGTTTATCAAGCACAAGAGAGGGATATGGTGCATGAACGAGAAATTAAATTGGCACTAGAGTTGAGGAGGATGATGGATTGCAAAGGTTTTGAATCTCTTGTGGAAGACGAGGAGCCACATCATCAGGATATCCCAACTTTAGGTAAGCGTAGTAGAGAATCCCCTTCAGCTTTGAATGAGAGCGTGTCAGAGGAGAGAATGAGGACCATAGGCATGCATCTGAACCCACCTAACCACCTAGCCCTTATGCATGGTGTTCCAAATCTAGAGGTAGTCATTGAGAAGTAGGCTAGTGCAAGCAAGAAAGCAAAGATGAGTAAATATCACTTTGTGTTAAATTCATGAGATAAAGTTAATAGCGCACCCATGGTGTCACAGTCCTCACCATTGTTTAGAAGTTTTATTGTAGGGTTGTTTTCGGGCACATCATCATGACCAAATGTTGGCGTAAAGACCATTAGAAGTAATATAGTGGTAGTTGCAACCATGCAAACCATTGGTGTCTAGTTTAGTACCACCAAGAGGGACATAAGAGAGTAAGTTATTTGGCCTGCAGCCCATTGTAGGGAGGATCGGGAGGATCAAGTGGTTCGGTGGGTCGGGAGGAGAAAATACTAGTGGAGGTTCTAGTTCTAGATCTGGTAGACAAGGCCCACATCCCCAACAACCCCCACATCAACCTCAACAACCATTCTAGCCGACACCTCAAGTTTACTATGAGATTTCTCTTCATTTACTAGAATAAAGAGGTATTATGATGCAATAGAGCATGTGCATAAGTGGGAACTACTATGGTGCGCTAAGGGGATTACGACTTCAGATAGGAGGGCTAGTCAATTTTCTACTATGCTACAAGGCACACACATAATTGGTATAACAAGTATGATCCACATCATACTATGGTGGATTACGATGCTTTGTGTTCTACATTTTTGGTAGAGTTTCACATTCTAGAATTTGAGTAGTAGAGCATCAACATGCTCAAGGATATCAAGCAGGTTTATCTAAAATCATGAGGGAGTATGACACATGTTTTAAGAATTTTTTTGTCTAAGTTGTCTTATGATATTCATCCTAGTTAGCATGCACAATGGTTCATTAGAGGATTGTTGACTCCATCCCACAGGGAACTCTCTTATAAGATATATATGGATCTGTGTGAAGCTTTGGAAGAAAATTTGTATGCTAAGGTTGTTGGAAGTGTTGATACTGAAGTAAGCCCATTCCTAGAGGCACAAATTGCAGCTATCATGAAATATTTAGAGAAGCTTTCATCAACTCAGCACATGAGACACACATTTTAATATGGTGCATAGATTTTGAAGTGGAGGGACGTACTAAGGAAAATTACCCACACAAGTTAGTATGCACATTAATACTAAATTGTGAAGAATGTCACTTGAACCATGATGTGCAGGATTTCCCTCTTTTAAACTACATGATCCATAAGAAGGTGTCTTTATACTATAAGATTTACAAGTCCCATACTTATGATAATCTTGGTGACTACAGGTTGATTGATCACTTTCACGAAGCCATTGAGACAGAGTGCGCAAGACCGGTATGATGACTAGACCTAAGGAGTAGGAAGGACAACATAATGAAGGACATAACCATGGAGACAATAGAAATGTAGGCTTCTGGGGTGGATATTGTGGTTGAGGTTGTAGTGGTGGTAGATGCGAGGTTTTTTTGAGGAACTTGTGGATCACTTGATCATTACCAACATGGCGGGATTGCCCTCGAGAATGCAACATCCTCATGGTGAGGGAAGCCACATAATCTAGAGGATTATCTAGATTTATATGAACACATGAGTTAAAAAAAGAAGAAATAAAAGGGTGTCGAGATGATCAAGGAGCAACATGTAAATGTTAATCAATGGATGCCTAAGGAGATTGATCCAAAGTTACAACCCATGCTAGTTACGACGCGCGTTGAGGAAGCACACGTGTGTGAGCCTTTGTTGGGAAAATTGATTATAACGAGGAGGAAGTGATACATGATAAGTATCTAGATGTAACGCATCAGAAGAAAGTTTACTAGGAGACTATGGGAGTTATTAGAGATTTGCAGGGTGAAATACAATGCTTAAAAATAGGTGTGTGCATGAGAGCATGCAAAAGGGTTGAGCTTCCACAAAAGGATGTGGATGACCTAAAATAATTTTATAAGATGTTATGCCAAAATAATA
The DNA here is from genome assembly GCA_018340775.1 of Taxus wallichiana var. yunnanensis. NCBI lineage: Eukaryota > Viridiplantae > Streptophyta > Pinopsida > Cupressales > Taxaceae > Taxus > Taxus wallichiana. Next base: position 408,423,914 of record CM031242.1, read on the forward strand.
TTATTCCCCTACTAGGGGATTGGATTTGAGAGAAGGTACCACATGTTGGAGTAGAGCGTGAGAGATAAATACTTCATGTAAATCTACCACCTCGGGACCATGAATTTGACAAAGAAATCACACTTGATGCAGTTATTGATGGTTAGTTAGTGAGCAATATTTTGATTGATACAGGCACTAGGGTAAATGTGTTGACTCTTGAAGCATGGAACCAAATTAGAAAACATACCTTACAACCATCTTCGAATGTGATGTATATGGAAAATAAGACTAAGGAAATGCCTATTGGGGTACTCTAAGAATGCATCTATTATTATATAGGGGCCAAGTTTACTGGGGAATTTGAAGTATTGGAGCTTTCCAAAGTAGATAACTTTCCAACATTTCTTGGGTGATTGTGGTGCTTGATGAAAACAATGTTGATTTTCACTTTAACAAGAGGTACATTAGTTTTGAGAACAAGGATGAGCACATTATTATACCTCTGTTTGAAAATAAGGTAGAGCCTTATGTTGAGCCCTTGAGTGAGGAAGAACTTAATAGAATCTATGCTTAGATGGTACGTGATCCTAAAAATCTATAACCATCAAAGGAAAGAGTTCTTTAGTGGGAGGATGCACATCCAAGAAGTGACACTATAGTGTTTCTGATGATAACTGGGCCCATGAGATGTATAAACTGATTAGGCACAAAGTTAAAGAACGAGTCACTAGGATGATCAGGCTACACATGGTGAGGTAGTTGGGATTAGCTTAGGTACCAAGGTATACTAATGAAGGGAATCCCGATAAATTCTTGTGCGTAATGGAGATTTAGTGGAAGAATGAAGGGGATAGAATGAATAGTCATGCGGTCTATAACTTGCATGGGACAATAATGCACTAGTGGGAAACACATATAGATATCCTCTTGGAGTGGTGAGAAGTGATAATTGCCTTTTCGCTAGGTTTACTTGGAGCAATGTACCTACGCATAGACATGTAAATTTCATGGTAAGTATCCTACCTCTCATCACTTCTATGAGTGTCGAGAGATCGTGGGCACGGGTAAAGAATCCTTACCACCATCACTTTGGGTACACAATTTCTACTCAAAATTGCATGGTTGTGTGCACGCATGGTATATCCTTGCCGAGTTAAAAAGAGATACTAAAAATTGGTAAGAGATGGCTATAGGTATGATCAAAACTTTTGATTACTTTTCTAATAATCCTTCAGTCCATGAAAAATTATAGATAATGAAGTGCATCAATTTGGGGGATAACACAAAGGATGAAGAGCTCAGGCTAGAGATGTTTGGAGAACCCAATCTTGAGGCACACATTGATCTTGAGGGGATAGAGTAGGTATAGATGAGTCGCAATTGGAAAGAAAAAGAAAAGGTTAAATTGGTTTATATTATTGATGAAGAGGAAGTTGACAATTTAGATGTTAGCCACACTGAAGGTGCGCACAAAGTAATAGATTATATAAATGAGAAGGCACGTGTGTACCATGCTCCCATGAAGACCAAGAAGGTTAACATTGGTACTAAGGAAAAACCCAAGGAAGCCATTATTAGTGATTACTAGTTAGAGTAACAAGTAATAAATATTATTGAGCTCTTTCGCGACTTCCAGGAATTATTCCCATGGGGCTATCATGATTTAAAGGTGTGCATCCCTCTTTAGGAGAGAAATAGATCAAGATGAAAGAAGGTTTGTGCCTTGTTAAGAAGAGGCCATATAAATGAATCCTAATCTACACGCATCAAGGTGAAAAAAGAAATTGATATGATGCTCAAGTATGGAATTATTTAGCTTATTAAGGAATCTGAATGTGTCAACCCCATGATCATAAGTATTAAGAAGGATGGGAGGATAAGGATCTATGTGGACTACATAGAGTTAAATTCTTCATGTGTCATAGATCCCTTTCCTACACCTTTTACAGAATAAATCCTTGAAGGATTTTTTGGGTGTGAGATATATTCGTTTATAGATGGGTTTATAGGTTACCACCAAGTACACATCGCGAAGGAAGATCAAGAAAAGACCACTTTCACTAATGAGTGGGGAATTTTTTCATATACATTTATATGTTATGGATTGAAAAATGTGCCAACAGTGTTCTCATGCATTGTGGTACAGGCCTTTTAGGATTTTATTCACAAGTTCTTATAAGTGTATTTGGATGATTCAACTATTTATGTCTTAGCCAAGGATCATTTTGATAATCTAAGGCTCATGTTTGAGAGGTGCAGGAAGTTGAACATCTCTCTTAACATTAAGAAGTGCATATTTTCTACACCTTTTGACACTTTACTTGGGCATATCATTTGTAAGGAAGGATTGTTAGTAGACCCAACCAAGATAGATGTAATCTTGGGCTTAGAAGAACCTAACAATCAAAGTGAGGTGTATGGATTTCTAGGATTCCTATTTTGTATGGATTTATAGGCTATGAAAATATTGTCGTGCCCTTGGAAGAATTGTTGAAAGCTAAAGGGAAATTTTATTGGGGTGACCTATAACAACAAGCATTCAAGACATTGAAGGGGTGGCTTACTACTATTCCTATTTTGTGCTTTCCTTCATGGGATAAACCCTTTCATGTTCATGTTGATGCCTCTGGCATGATGATTGGCGCAGTATTGGCACAACCAGGAAGGAATTATGGATCATCCTATTTACTTTGCAAGCAGGAAGTTGACACCCACAGAGTAGAATTACACAACTGTTGAGCTCAAAGCTTTATCTATGATCTATGCATTGCATAATTTTAGACAATACTTGTTGGCTACCCTATTAATTTTAATTACGATCATATGGTGCTCAAGTAATTGGTCCACAAGCCTACTTTTCAAGGGTGCATTTATAGGTGGATAATTTGGTTTCAAGAGTTTGATTTCACTGTTGTTGTGAAACTAGGAAATATAAATTTAGGGCATGACCATTTATCAAGGATTAATTATGGTGAGGACACACATAGCATTGAAGATACTACTCCGAGGTGCATAGTTGTTTAGATTGAACCATGTGCCCACTGAATTGGAATATATTGTAGTATTCTTGTGTAATCACATGGCACTTGAAGGAATGAAGAAATTGGAGAAGAAGCAAGTTGAAATACACGCAGATCTTTATCAGGTTGATTTATGTAGATTTGTACAAGTTGGTGTGTGATGAAGTCTTATGATGTTGTGTTTTGGAGCATGAACGTGAGGCAATTATGGAAGAAGCTCATGGTGGAATAGTAGGAGGGAATTACGCTAGTGATATCATAGTGCGCAAGATCCTTATGGATGGAATTTTGTGGGAGAATTTATACAAGGATACTAAGGAGTATGTGAAATCATGTGATCATTGTCAAGCACTTGGAAATCTTGGACATAGAGATGAGATGTCACTTCAAACAATTGCAATAGAAGAACCTTTTGAAAAGTGGGATATTGAATTTTTAGGTCCTATTTCACCACCCATGCGTAGGACTGGCACACGCTACATACATTATTACTTGTACAAATTATATTACAAGGTGGGCAAAGGTGACACCTACAAAGGATTATACAGCATCCAAAACATCAAGGTTCTTATAGGAGAATATTATTAGTAGGTATGGCTATCCATTAAGCTTGACAAGTGATAGAGGAACTCATTTCTTGAATGAGACAATCAAAATTCTATTGGTAGAGTTTATGGTAGCACATCATAAGACTAATCCTTATCACCCTCAAGCTAATGGTAATGTAGAAGCTTTCAACAAGATTTTGGGACAGACCTTGAAAAAATATGTGATTTTATAAGGAAATATTGGGATGATAAAGTGTTAGCTGTACTTTGGGCATATACGACCACCTATAAAAGATTGAATAAGGTGACACCTTTTCAGTTGGTGTTTGGTGTGAAATTGGTGTTGCCAGTTGAATTTATGTTACCATCCCTGTGTATTACACGTGCAAGAGGACTTGATGATGAACATGCTGTTAAAGAGCACATTGAAAAACTTATGTAGTTAGATGAGATGTGCATCATTGTGTGTTGGATCCAGAATATTGAGAAGGCAAGAAAGAAGGCATGACATGATAGGCACACACACTTAAGAAAAAACATTTGAAATTGGAAATATGGTCCTTCTATATAACTTCAAGTTTGTATGCCACCTAGGGAAATTTAAGGTGCATTGATTGGGACCTTTTGTATTAACCAAGATACTTTAATTAGGTGTGTTTTAGTTACATGTGTTGGATGACACCATGTTTCCTGGTTACTTCAATGGGAGTAGGATGAATCCCTACTATAAATAAAGCTTCCTAGTGTTTGTAATAAGGAAATATTTTGATTTAGATTATATGTCCCTTTCATGTGTTTATTTTCAATCATTGTTATGATTTTTTATTTTTTATTTCCTTTTTTTTTTAATAAGAAAACTTATGCACATGAAGTTGATTACTATCTATTGAGTTCATGCGCAGAGGACCGCACATACTTTTAGTGTGGGGTGAACTAGGTGTAAGTGCATGGAAGATAAAATTAGTGTGGAGTTGGCATAGTTCAAGGTGTCCTAAAAATACTTGGCATGGAAGAGAAAGGTGCCATAGGTGCTAAGGATGAAGCTTCTCTTAAAGAAATTTCTAATATTGTAGATCATGTGAGGAGAATGATCACACAAAGGTGTAACCCAAGGTAGGCGACGACATGAATAACTACTTGGAATACGACACAAAGGATTATGTACTTTGGTGTAGGAAGGAACACATAAGGGGATATTTGGATAGGGAAGTAGTAAGGTGTTCCGAAGGTTACGAATGTAGTGCGTGAAAGGAGGTTAAGTGATAAAGCAAAAAGTGAAAAAGGTGCTTTTTTAAGGAAATAACTTAGAAGTATAAAAGCAAGAAAAACATGTTAAAATCAGAAAAAGTAAGGCAATGGAGTTTTAAATCACACAAAAGATATAAAAAGAGGAAAATTGAGTCACTTTCTACCTTACATTTAGATAAAACTTGAGAAATTGAGCTACCGAGAGCATCTTGGCGCGATAGAGCAAGAGAAGCGAAAAGAAAACTAGAGCAACATGTGTGCGAAGTTGTGTGCAACCACTTGAGAAGAGATAAGTTTAAAATAGCAATGGAATGTAACATTAGGGCACACATAGGAGGGTTTGTGGGAAGAATTTGAACAACTAGGGTTCGCAGTGCTTGGATAGTGAAGGAAGACAATGTTGTGAAGCATATTACCTAGGGAAAGTTTTTGAAGAACTAATGGCACCAAATACTTTGGAAGAAAGAATCGCATGAAGAGGGTTAAAGTTGAAGTCGAGGAACCCTTAGAAGACATATATTAAGAAATGTAGTACCCTCCTAGAGTTTTAGGGTTCAAACTTGGAAATCACAACTCACCAAGTGTAAGATTAGAAAATATAAGTATATTGCTCTAGGGCACAAAGCAAAGTTGAAGGTGGACATGTTGCAGGAGCTTCTTTGGGATAAATGAAGAATGGAAAGTTCTAGTTGATGGATTAGTACGAGGAATTTGGAGAAGGTAGGGGTTATCTAGTTGTTTGAGCTAACCTTCTTCGCAAAGCCCATGCATTTATTCCAATGGCTCATGTTTAGGGTGCATGAGGACTTCTTCTATTTTTCACGTTGAAGGCTCGATTACAACACAACTCATCGAAAAGTCATGTGTTTGAGAACTACAAAGGAAGACATGGAGCTAGAACTATGTGTCGATGCTAAAATTGACGAATTGGACGTTCAATTACAATATGAAAAAGGAGGTAGGGCAATGACCATTGATAAGATCACAGATCCTATAACTAGGGTTACAATAAGGTTGGTAAGTTACAAGTTGGGTGCCTCGAGAGAGGTGGACAAATGTGAACAAGAAATTTTTGTATATTGCACACAAGATGGCTAACATGACCCATTACAACATTGCGTAATACATTGTGAATGGAATCATTGAGGAGGCAAAATGAAGAAGGAGCCAAGATAACTTAGGGCTCGATCCTCCTACTCATTATTTTCTGGGAGATAGAAGTACCAGATGGTCTGACGAGGATGTGTGGGTTTACCCACTAGTAAAAAAGTTCACTTGCAATGCAGTTTGTGGGATATACTTGTGATGGCATGATTACAAATGTATATAAGGAAAGAATTGAAAAATGGTACAACAGATTAGGTGCGGCCTTTGAGAATGAGTGGTGTATTTACGTGAGTTACCGAAAGAGGTTGGGAGATAGGTGAAGTTTGCAGTGATGTAGCACTATAGTCTTGCGTGCTTTAAAATGCAAGATGGAGAAATGGTCCCTTAGTGTAAGATTTAATTTGCATTCACTGCACGGTATTTCAAGTGCGCAGTAAACAAAATAAAGGATTTACAAAATTTGAACCTTGATTATGATAAGGTTGACTCTGATGTGCATATCTTGCATGTGAAATACAAGTATGAATCTAGGTCTACATATCTAGAGATTTTAGAGCCTGATACCTTGGACTTGCACCCTCAAATGAACATCACAATAAGGGGGATGATATATAAAGTCTTTGTATTTATAATGCCAAGAACCAGGGAGGAGTAAAAATGGAGATGACTCGATACTCACCTTCTCAATCCTGGGAGAACTATTATACCACCATTGAAAAGAACGCGTGAAGCTACTAGTGAGGAAGAAGAAGAAGAGGAAGGTGGGCTTAACCACTCGTGAAGAAAGAAAATGTACTATAAAATATGGAAGAGTGGTGATGGCACATGGATTTCTAAACCCCTAAGGACAATATAGAGAAATAAAAGGTCAATCATGAAGGAACTAGACTTAGATCGAGTGAGGAGTCAATAAAATAATCCAACAAGAGGAGAAGGAGAAACCTTACATGAGGAGCTTGAGCGTGAGTGGGAGGAATAATTGAAGAAGAAGAATGTAGAGGATAGAAACATTCTAGCACCACTTTGAAGGAGAAAATAACCATATCCCAACCAAAGATAAAACACCCGTGTCGGAGGAGGTGCACAAGGAAAAGGATACTGATGATACTTATGTCATCAGAGAAGATAAAGATGAGATCTGGGACTAGCGTAACTTCCTCTACTCTGAAGAAACCAAGAACAAAGGAAAAGGTAGTAAGAAAGTAATGGACACCAAGGTTGCCACATATGGATTTTGTGGATGACCCTAAAAAGGTCCTAAGGGCACAATTCTAGAGCATGGTTCCCATAGAGAAAATTTATGGTCGGGATCTTATAGAAAAGCATTTAGGGGTCTCACACACAAGAAAGATTCTATCTTGGATCTTGCATAACCACATAGAGGAACTAAGTTTGAAGTGAGCAATAACTCCCTTAGTGTGATAGAATTGAAGAGTGAGCCAAGAAAGAAGTATAAAATAGTGGACCCAATGTACTTGACAAATGAACAAGCATGTAATGCCTTGAATAATATGGCCATGGATGTCACAAGCAAAAAAATTGGATGTAGGGGCTACAATGAGGGTCATTGTGGAAGATAAGAAGAAGAAAGAAAAATAAATTGATGGCCTGAAGAAATATATTCAAGGGGAGAAAAAGAGGACCAAGGAGGCATATGACAGGGCAGGTGTGCTAGTAAAGCATATTTTAGGTCAATGCCCAACCTTGGTGAGCCAAGCTAGAAGTGACTATAATGATGAGATGGAGTACCTGGAAGACCTGGTTGGCATGATCTGGTGAACATTAAGAGTGGTGTAGGGCCAATTGCTCAAGAAATAGCTAAGGAGGAGGGAAACAAAGTATCTTTTGAAACAAGAATTATCAAGCTTGAGGATTTATTCATGAAGCTCAAAGAGGCAAGTAGTAAAGCTGAATTGGATTTCAATAGGTGCCAAAAGTGTGATATGATTCTTAGTGCATATGTCAGTGAATGAAGAAGAAGAATTTATGAGGGCTCTACAAGAAAATACACCTATAAATAAAATAGATCACACTAGGGTTATGGCTGAGATAACAACACATAAGGAATTGATTAAGGCCAAAAGGGATAAATGGATCTATAGATCGGCCAATTTTAGAATATGGTGCTTGAGCACATGGATACGATTGAAGGAGTAGTTGCATAATTGACTATGGTGATCCAAGAGCTCAAGAGTAGAGTTGAAGAGTTGGCACCTAACCAAGTACCAGGAATTGTAGAGGTAGTACCGAGGAAAGCATTAGCAAAACTTGATGAGTGGAAGAAAGTAGAGAGTGAAATAAATGATAAGTTCCCAGAACTCTTTCAAAACCCCGAGGCTTGAGTTGATGTAGGTGCAATGATTCTTTTTGGCATTGGATTTTTCCTTTTTAGTGATTACTTATTTTTTTGGGTGACCAAGATATTTCGAGGATGAAAATCCAATTTAGTGTGGGGTAATGTTGGGCGACCCATTTTGACTAAGTCCATGCCACACGTGAAGGTATATGGCACACGTGAGGTAGGTGTGAAGGGGCACACATAGGGAATAATTGATAACACACAAGGCTTGTGCCTAAGCAAGAAACCTCCAGGACTTAGCCAATTTTTGGACCACAGGCTAAAAATAGACAAAGATGAGTTAGAGTGTCGATTAAGAAAACGGTTCAAATCTAGAGAAAAGAGAGGAGGCTTGGCATGAAAAAGAATATCTATTTTGGAATAAAGCACATGCAAAGTGAAGATGAAATTTTGTGCAAGGATAGATCTAATAATAGTAATAAATAATATTTTATCTCTAGGGTTAATCTATTATTAGGATTAATAGAAAAGCATGCGTTCTTTACGAATTTTTTTGATGCACACATGGCTATTTTGAGCATGCAGTCTATTTTGAGAATGCATAGGCGGTGAAGGGAAAGTCCCCACCCCTATATATATATTTATACTTTATTGTATTAGACACTCGTGTATGTGAGAACAAACCCGTGATGTAATAGTGTTATCTTGTTCGATGAACTAGCGCATATGATTATGTGATGATGATTGTCATGTATTAAGTTTCATGTTATGTAATACTTTGTTATGATGGAATATGGAGGATGGATTCTAGTAATTGATGTGTCTAGAATATGGTGATTACATGGTGCATATGATATTAGTTGTTATCTGATTTGTATTTTCCTTATTACATGTGTTTCTAATTGAATGTATGCAATGAGTTCTTATGATTGAATGAACACTTGGTTATCTATCATCATGTATTTGCATGATAATATTTCAAAAAGTGACACAAAGGAGGGACTGGTAGATTCACAGGCTTTGGGTGAGCATTTAGATCTACTTGAATGATGTGTCAGTGTGCATAGTAGTTAAGTGGAAGTAAGAGACTACATAAGGGCTGGTTTGATTGAATTGGATGAAGTGGAAGATCAGCCAACCACTTCTTACGAGTAACTAAGGCACATTATTTTCATTTCCTAACCCATGAATGAGCATCATTGAATAGTGTTGGCCAAAAATAACAATCCCTCATGATATTCATAGATGTAGCTCTTGGGGAAATGACTGCCATCCAAGCCTTCATGGAATTCACTAAGAATACTTTCAATCTAATCTTTGCCGATACATCTCAACAAAACTCCCTCTAGGATTTTATTAAAGAGGATGCCATCAATTAAAACATAAGGAATAAAATGAAGCATGAAGTACCTCCTCTTTGTTTTATCCAACCCAGGGGATATTCACCAATTTCCATGAATCTTTCCATATCATCCAAAAATTTATTTCCATTAGGTGCATGTGCTGCTGATTTTTCTTCCTCTTCCTCAAAGGAATAAGAGGCTTCTTGATCATCATCACCAACATCTATTGCGTGTTTTCCACAAAATTCCAAACCTCTAAATAACTTGGTGGCTTTGATAATGACATCATATTTCATGATTCTTGGTACCAATCTAGCTCTCTTCTCTTTAACCTTTGCCCCCATTATGAAATTTATGACACTAGGATGAGAAACCAGCACCTTGATAGGATTGTTAGCAAACAAATGCTTGAATTTTTGAGAGCCCTCATGATTGCAAAGACTTTTTCTTTATGTGGCTATAACTTATCTCATAGTCCTTTGGTGTTTGAATAAAGAAAGGCACCAGTTACTCCAAATCTTCATATTTTTCTCGAGTTACAATGGATTCCACACTACTCTAATCCCCATAAGTATACAAGATATTTTTTTTTCATAATTCGGGTTAATGAGGGTGGGAGCCTACGTTATTTCTTCCTTGATCTTGTTGAAACTATCCTTACCTTCATTATTCCACTTGAAAGGAGTGTTTTTCTTCAAAAGATTTTGAGTGATATGTTTAACTAACCCTGTAAATTTAGGAAAAATTTTCCTAACAAATTGATTTTACCAAGGAAATGATTTTACCAAGGAAATACAATAATGCTTTCTTATGTGCTGGAAAGGAGAGAACAAGGATGGCTGAAAATTTGTCTAGGTCAATAGTTATTCCCTTTTTGAAACCACATGACCAAACAGTTTTCCTTATGGGATAAAAATATGCATTTCTTTGGATTGAGTGACACCCAAAACTTCCTACACCTTTCATAAGTATATATTCCCCATTTAGTAGTAAAATTTGTTTTATACATGTCCTCTTCTTTAACCCAAATTTAATTGTATCCTAATATCCATCCGAAGGCATAACCTCTCACCCCTACTATTGTTCACAAATTTTTTTCCATGGAGGGTAAAGGATAGTGATCCTTTAAGGAGGCCCTATTTAGAACCCTAAAATCAACACATATCCTAATCTCCCCATCATTCTTCCTTATAGGAAATAAAATTTCCACCCAAGTGGAGTACTTGATAGGAAATATAATTTTGTCCTATATGAGTTTAGAAAGCTATTTCTTCATTAGGGGTTCCATCTTGGGGTTTACGGGTCTTTGTTTTTACCTAACAGGTTTGACATTAGGGTCAAGATCTATAACATGTTACATAATTTTAGGATTGTAACCCTTAAGATATTCATAGATCCATGAGAAAAAATGATATTACTGATATAAGGACACAAATACTTATTTTTCAGCTTTGTCACATACCTTTTGAAGAAGTAAATCCTTATCTTGAACAATCACAACCTTTTGATAGTCTTCTTCGCTAGTTGTCATGTTTTTCTTTTCTCCTTTGAATTGATCATCATGGCTTAATATGCTTTCAAGAGTAACTAGACCCCTTAGTATTTTTTTGGTTCTTAATTAGATAATCAGATCCTTGTATCCTTCTTACAACCTTGACTATGAATTAGATGAGAACTCAACTCTATTCTTAATAAAATGGGTGATTTTCTAATCACTCTCAAAGAATTTACAACTCACATTATTGTATGGGATGGATATCCTCACCACCATCTTGACATGCTAATCATGTCCTTGAATGAGATATCTAGGTGGGAAAAGTTGTGACCCTACAACAACCATCTTACCAAATTACACATTTAACTTTCTTGGAACCACATGGAAACTAATAGCCTAAAAAATTTCAAGTAGGTCCCAAACTCTATGTTTATAAGCCTTTCGTAGATTTTTCTTGGTAACAAACTTACCTCTCACTTGGTGGATAACCAATTCTATGTCCATAAACACCTGTAACCTCTTAATATGCCTCTTCTTAGCTAACAAAAATCCTTGAACTCAAGCCTCATACTCAGCTACATTGTTATAACATGTAATTTGAAGCCTATGAGAAAAGAGAAAATTCTTACCCTTTGGGGAAATAAAAACAATACCTACCCCAGCTCTATTTTTACTCCTAGAACCATCATTTTTTTGCCATAGGCACTAGGAATCCTCCTCATTTTCTTTGAATTCCTTGGGATAAAATAACCCTCCTTTTAGATGCAATAAGTGCCTAAACCTATCTTAGTAATAATTTTATATGGATCAAATTCATACCTTTCCTTAGCCCACTTGTCCAACATGAGATTAGGGACTGATTATGATGAATGCACTACTTCATCTGGTTTTGAATCACTGCTTTTTTTTTCCTCGCACCATGATGCTTGAGTTAATAGGGATATGATCATGGACTTCAACATGGTAAGTTGAGATAGGCTCATCTTTAATTGTAAACTTAGTTTCGTACCTTTTCTTCAAGAGCATATGAGACCAATTTGAGGACAAGTAACCTCCTACCTTAGATGTGAAGTCTCTTGACAAACAAGTGTCAAAGAGAGGTGGAAGATCTTTAACTAACATGTCTTGAAAAATGGCTAGCCTAGGGCATGTATGGAAGGTTAGCTCAAATAATTTTATTACTCCAACCGTTCTGACTATAGAACCATCCAATTGTAAAAACCCTTAGTGATTGGAGTATACTCATTCCCAAAAGTGTCTATTATCTCCTTAGGCATCACAGAGGTGCTAGATCATGAATCTATCATACAATTATGCACTATATGCTTGCCAATAATCAATGAGATATAAAAGGGAGGAGGTTTGTTTGTTTCACTTACTTTCTCCTCCTTGGGTTGACATAAGATAATTAAAGGGATTGACCTTTGTTTTTCTATCCCATGTAATGGAATGATCTTATTAAAATCCTCTTGCAAGATATCTAATTGATGTGGAATGGACAAGGCATCCCACATTGTCACATTCAAATTAGTTTTCTTCATTTGTTCAAAAATGTTCATAGGAATGCCCACCACCTTGTGCATCATTGGTGTCACTGTTTCCTTCTTTGACTATTCCAATGTTGGGAAAGATACTCTTGGTTGAGAAACAACCTCCTTTATGGGGGTAGATCTACTAGAAACATCAGGAAGCCTACTCTTTCTTAAATCTACCCCAATTTCGTTTTCTTTGTGAAAGGGATTGTCCTGCTTAGAAGAAGATGAAGGTTGAGTATACAATACTCTTTTCTTAGACTTGATATTATCAGCAACATGAATTTATGGTCCATTATAGCTTCCCACAATTTGATTGATTACACAAAAATTGTCAAACCCAAAAACACGAGATTGGCCTCAGGGAAAGCTTCTTGAGATTCTTCAACATTAGTATTTGGAACTTCCATGGTTGATTCATGTTGATTGAAGGAACCTTGCACCATGAGGGATTGAAATTTCACCCCATTTTTATAATAATTGTGATTATGGGTCCGATTACATGGGAAACACCATTTAATTCCTTGAATCATATTATTTTGAATAGGAACAATAACTTTTCTCAAGCTAGGAGTAGGTGTATGTTGTGGAGGTGGTAATGATTGAAGAGGAAAGTTAGGATTTTCACCTTGAAACCTACTTTTCTAGTAATTCTACCCATACCCCTGATTTGGATAGTAATTCCTTTGTTGATACCCTTGATTTTGATTTTGGTAGGGCATATGAGATTTTGTTTGTTGTTTTTTAGGAAACTATCTCATTTGACATATTCTTGATCAAGGCCTTGAGATCATCTATCTCATTGGAAGAATTAGATGTAGGGGTAGATGAAATAGATTTGGACTCAGGGATTGGGGTAAGATAAGGTTTAATTTATTTGGGTATCTTTGGGAAAAGAGGAGTTGGGGGCCTAGGGACTATTTTTCCAACTTGAATCAAACAATTATCAACATGAATAGTTGTCTCATAAACAACAGAAAAAATCATAGCTCCCATTGAGTGAATCATTAATGCAATACCAAAATTAAGAGATCTCAAAAAATATAAAAAGGAACCTTAAGGGATGGCATGAGAAGGAGTGGAATTATTTCACACGTCCTTTGAAACCTAGACTTTAAGTCCATCATCAGCTCACAAGGGGCCATTTTGATAGTTGTTAGTTTCTCCAATAAAGAGATATTATCTTCCTTTTCTCCAAAATTCTTGCAAAGCTTCTCTCCAAGATCATCCCATGTATGAATAGAAGTAGGTTGTAGACTTATATACCACTTGTAATGATTTTTCTTTGAAATTTGAGGCCAAGAGCATGACTACCACACTATCTTAAGTAACAAGATGAACTGAAAAAACATTAACAATATATGAGATGTGTTCAATAGGGGTAGTTGAATTTTCACCAATAAAAAATGGAATGTTATTTAGGGAAGATACTGGTATGTCATGTTGGGCATTCAAGGCCAAGTGACTACCATCATTAAAGGTCACAAAAGGTTGATTTATTTGATGGGCAATGAATGTGATGGGTCTTAGGACACTAGAAGACAACAATAAATGACTACCAGGAGGAGTAGAGAGAAATCTATCTAGAGGTGATGGTGATCTTTGAACATATTTTCCCTTCTTCTTCTCTTTGATGACATTTGCAAGTATTTGAAAGGTTCTCTAGTTACTATCCTTTGTCTTGTTTGATCTCTTCTCATGAAATCAAATAATTAACTTCTAAAACCATTAGATTTTAAGTTAGGAGTATCCAGATGTGTTTCTTGTTGCATCCAAATACAAAATACCACCGAAAAACACACCAATTTCAATGTATTAGATCAATATTGAGTTGTAGATTGTTTAAATATGTCCCACAGGGCATGCCAAAAACTGTTGTCTCTTTAAGTTACACCCTTTTCTAAAGCTAGGCTCAACACCTTAGTGAAACATGGAATGAACTTCAAAGTGTGGGACAATGGATCTTCCAAGGTCAATCTCCAGGTGAAAAGGTTGGTTCCTTTCACTCCAATTCATTACAACTAATCTAACCAACTCTATGCTCTATTACTAACTAGTTCTAATATAAGATTTCCAAAGAACTAGGGTTCAAAAAGATGAAATACTAAATAAAATAAGGTGATGCACCAAACTGAAGTGGATTATCTCCCTGAGATGAAGAATGAGAGGAAAATGCAAAGTGAAGAGGTCTGAAAGAAGACACATTCAACCTTGTAATTTTACCAAACTCTAATTCTCTGCATAAGTGACACAAAGGATGAAAATCATGCAAGTATAACTCACACACAACATGCCATAAAATAATAGAAAAGAATGAATTCAATAACACAAATTAAAGTGAAGAAAGAGAGCCATGATAACTAAATGTTATTGATTAAATTGTACACAATATATTACAATGATGGAGAAGGCACTGAGTGCATTACATAACATCAACACAAAAGTATGCAACTCAAATACTTGGCTACACAAAAGGGTAACATAACCTTGCATTCAAGAGAGGATGTGTTACAATGAAAATGAGTTGCATATATAGAAGAAAGAGAAGGAGAAGATGAAATCCAAAATTAAAAAGATAAACCACTTTTGCAACCACTAAGGACCACTTATCATATTCAAGTGTACATATCCAACATGGTCACCAAAGCATTTTTGTAGAGCCCATACTTGAAAATAATCATGAGTTTGTTTTTTATAATTTTGGCCAAATAAAATACTTTTTTACAACGCAAAACTCGATTCCATCATGTAGTTCTCCAAGACCTTTCCAACGGTATTAATTTTGTCTTATTTTGTGCCATGGATAAAAAGTTATGAGCATTTAAAGATAAAAATGTTGTCAACATAGTTGAAGGCCATGTGGACATCAAAATTAACCTATAGGTTGGACTCAGTGACGTGTCAAATCCCCATTGGATCCTAGTGTCTCCATTTTTGATTTGAGAAATTTGAGGGATCCATGTATTTTTAGGATTCATGGAAAAAGAGGAACCCATAGGAAACTTGGACCCATAGAAAAGAAAGAATCCACGGAAACTAGGACCTCAGTGGAAAAGAAGGAAGCCATAGGAAAATTGGATCTATGGAAAATAAATAATCCACAAAAACTAGGACCCGTGGAAAAGAAGGAAACTGCAGAGAAAAATAGGACCCGTGGGAAAGAAGGAATCCTTGAGAAACTAAGACTCATGGAAAATAAGGAAGCCATGGGAAACTAGGAATCATGGAAAAGAAGGAAGCTACAAAAACTAAGACACGTGGAAGATAAGGAATCATGGAAAACTAGGACCCGTGGAAAATAAGGAAGCCACGAGAAACTAGGACCCATGAAAAAGAAGGAAGCAACATATTTTAAGGATCTCGCAGAAAAATGGGAAGGTACATATTTTTAGGATCCATGAAAAAATAGGAAGACGAGGATTTTTAGGATCCATGGAAAAAGAGGAAGATGATAATTCCCTTTATTTTTGAAACAAGTTGTCCAAATAAGCATGAGTTCTTATTTTGACAACCGATCCTTGTTGTATGGTTTTTTCTCTATGTATTTGTTGACCAAAGTCTATTTCTGAGCCATTTTTAGGACCTTTGTGATTTATGATTTCGTATTTGTTATTTTATTTCCTAGTTCTGAGTTGTTGTGAGGATGAAATATCATCTTATGGTTTTTCCCCTTGTTTGGGGAGAGTGAGCTAGAGCAATGTGAATGCTGCCCAAATAAAAGGACCTATAGTTGATGTGCACATGTGTTGTAGAATTCCTGTATGAAAAATGGGAGTGCACATGGTGTATACCATGGTGTATAGACAATAGTATAATAGAAAAGCTAACAAAGTGTTAGTGACAAGCAATAGAAAAACAACATAGTAGATGTAAGTAAAAAGCATGCAAAGACACACAAGTAGAACATTAATGGAAAATAATATGCCACATACATGAGACACCACTTATGATGTTGCAAGATAATTGAGGCAATCAAGGCCAACAAACAAAAATTGAGTAACATAGGTTTTTAATTATAAACAAGTGAAAGCAAATAACACATATGTAAAAGAAGAAACAAGTCGTGGTGTATTTGGGCCAAAATTTGTCTCAACAATATGCACTCTGACTTATCCATTCAACTAGGGTATTCAAGGCAATGAATAGGAGACACACAAGTACCAACATACATGGGGATATGCTTAAAGGGGCTACAAGGTGAGCCGGGTAGCATATCTAGAGGGAAGTAACCCTTACACTAGGTCAACCTAGGGTTTCCAAGGCTTGTGGTCAAGATAGAGGAAGGAACCCTACTAGGATATTAGTGGTTGGGTATAGAGAGGTGTGGATCAACAAATAAGGGGAAAAAGTATGCAATGACTAAAATGAAAGTAACTAAAGAGATGATATTTGATAAGAGTACTAAGTCAGCTAGCATAAAAATGTACAATACTAAACTAACATAACACAATGAGCAAGAGGAATTGAACTAATCTATGAAAAGTGACAAAGAAGGGTTAGAGAACTTTCTTTATACCTATAGGGTGGTTATTGATGCATATATCTCCTATGAAAAGCAACACATAGAGAGAGCCGCTATTAGGTGGAGTAGGGGAAGACCATTCCTATACTAGACTCACTATATGTTGACCCAATAGTGCAAGAAATCATCCAAGAAAAGAGTTGTCCAATCCAATCCAAACACAATACAAGATGAAATCAAATTTAGGTGAGAATATGTGAAAATGGCACAAAAGAGTAGAGAAATGAAAATTTGGATGTATTAGCTTCATGTTTCTTATGAGTGTCAAGTGAAGTGGAGGTATATATAGGACGCCATCACCCGTAGGTGATTGCATCGACCATGATAAAATATGACACCAACACAATCGCCCATAGGTGATTATGTTGGCCAAAGATGTAAAAATAAGGTGATGTGTCATGAAAGGTAAAATAAATGTGTCGTGAGTCATGAAAGTGGATGAACAAGGTGAAAAATGGTGGAATGCAAGCAAGAAGTCATGAATATGATATGTATGAGACCTAGGAGGAAAAGGATACCTAATGAAAACTAAGGCTAAGACCAAATAATGCAACACTCTCTCTATGTATTGTCTCTAACCCATAATGGTTACATGAATAACCATTCCCCATTCTTGATAGGCCCCTTAAGGAACCCACTCAGGAAATAGATGCATCAACAACCCTTATCTACACAAGGATGATTGTTAGTAATATGTATGAAAGATGAAAAGAAAAAAGTGAAAAATTAGGTGTATACATATGCCTAGTCATTGATCACCACATGTTGCAATAACAAAACATGGGGTGGTCAACAAAAAAATACTGTTTGTAATACCGATACTGAAAGTAAGTACTAAAAGAAATGCTGAAAGGACTAGCTAAAATGAAATATACCCACCAATGCATACCTAATAGTGTTACTCATCCTGCTACGTGTGGGACGCAATCCATACCGCAAGAACCATGAAGAAGTAAAACTGAAAGGAAACACTAGAGGAACATTAGTAAAATAAGACGTCGCGATATCATGATGTTGAGATGTCATGATGGTATGGTGTTAGAGGGATATAGCCAAGTGGTGGGTAAATGCTAAAAAGCACAAAAACCGTATAGTAGAGAAGCTACAAAGAGAAAATTTCATAAAATTGAAGGTGTACATGAAAATATATGGTTGATTAGCCCAAAGGGTAGATATCAACTCGAAAAGTGTAAAAACCTTAAGGTAGATGCTATAGAGATAAGGTTAAAACATAAATTCAAGTAAGGCCATGAGCCTAAGTGAGGATTTACATAATACCACAGTGATCCAATAGGAAATACCGGGGTGTACAGAGCCAAAGTGTTGATAATGTTTATTAGAGAAGGTTGATGAAGTAGTTAATTTGAGGAGGAAAAGAAGCGAGATGGTAGTTGATTACCAAAACTCCCGAGTTCCTTCATCCATGCATTTTTTTGAGGAATTAAGCATTCTTCAGTTCTTGGAATATGTTTCCTTCATTGGTTTGAAGGTGATATGTGCTGGGACCTATGATATATTTGATGAGATAAGGACCCACCATTTCGAGTGTATTTTACTTCTTTGTCATGTGTGTAATCAATATTAAGGATGATTTCACCCACATTGAAAGAATGCAAATGAAAATTTTTTTGTGTTGTTTGGTAAGGTGTATATTTTGCTTCTAATTTTGAGTGTAATCTCTATCACATCTCTCTTCTAATAGGTCAAGGTTATGGAGATGGGATTCATGGAGTTCCTCATTTGGAATGATACTATTAAGGGAGATGTAGAGTGAAGGGAGTTCCACCTCGAGTGGGAAAACGACCTCAACAACATAGGTAAGAGAGAATGGGGCTACCCTCGTGGTCATATGAACATTGGTGTGGTATATCAATAAAGTAGGATATAGCTTTATGTGTCAATCTGTGCGTGATTCACAAATCATCTTTTGTAAGATTTTTTTGAGAATTTTGTTTGTGGATTCGGCTTGTCCATTGCATTTTGGATGATACAGTTTTGAGAATGGATGTTTAATTATGAATTTATTACATAGTTGCTTCATTTATTTACATTTAAAACTCCCACCATTTTCAGATATGATGGTATGGAAAATTCTAAAGTAGCAAATGATTTGATTGAGGATGAATTTGGATGTAGTAAGTCCATACATGTTAGTGAGAGGCATGGCTTCAACCCACTTAGTGAAATAATCCATGGATGTGATGATGAAGACATGATCATCATCGGATCAAGGTAGTTTTCTAATGTAATCAAATCCCCATATAATAAAGGGCCAGTAACAATGATAGATTGTAACTCAATCGAGGCGAATGAATCAAATGAGCATCATTTTCTAGTGTTGGTCAATAGTAACCCATACGTAGGAATGTGTGTGTAGTATAATGATCTGCTACAATGGCCACCGCAAGTGCCCCCATGTGCTTCCTCTAAGATAAGGGGAGCCTCATCTTTTTTAATGCATCAGATTTGGGTACCTTCAAAGTTGTAATATTATAAGATGTAATCTTTAAACATGTATTTAAGATCCTTTTTACGTATTCGTAGTCATGTTCGAGGATCATTACCTTCCGTGTATCTTGTGTAGGGCCATATGGCTTGATTTGACAGACATCTTAGAAGGTTGGAGAGGGTGAAGTGACAGGATGTTGGAAACTTT
Organism: Taxus wallichiana var. yunnanensis; assembly: GCA_018340775.1. Classification (NCBI taxonomy): domain Eukaryota; kingdom Viridiplantae; phylum Streptophyta; class Pinopsida; order Cupressales; family Taxaceae; genus Taxus; species Taxus wallichiana. The sequence continues at coordinate 408,443,666 of CM031242.1, forward strand.
GTATAAGGGTATCCTCATGAAAATCATAATATGACTGAAACTAAGTAGCAAATGTGGCCAAAGAGTTAGCCAAGGAATTTTATTCAAGGGGGATAGATTCAATGGTAAATGAGGTGAATTGTGGTGTTAATGATTGGAATAAGTCATAAAATACTTTCATGTTTTCACTATGACATTGGTATGTGCCACTAATATGTCAACACAAAAGCTAATAATCCCCATGGCATAGAGATAGGAGACACCCTTAGCTAAGGTGGCATGTATACTTAGAATAAGATCCTTATGTTCCTCCATGTTATTGGTGATCTCAAATTTGAGTTGATAGGAAAGAGGGACCGGCTAGAGGGATTAGTGAGAAGAAAACCCGCCCTAAGATCTTTGGAGGCATTTTTACCTGTCTAAGTGCAAAGTGTCGATGTATCCTCATGGGGATCAATGGTGACCTCCTTATATATGATTAGGGTCGTTAGTTTGTTTTTGGTGAAGGAAGCACTTCAATTTTGGCGTCAGAGGACTTTGCCTCAAGATCAACCATGAAGCTATAGTAATAGTCTTTTATGGAGATATCATTGTCTATGAACTCAATGAGGAGGATATCCTAATCAAAGTTGTTGTTTAAAAATATTCATACTCCTTCAACTTGAATTAACTAAGAAAGAAAATAGAAATATACCAACCTTAGAAGACGTTCGGTTTAATGATACCCATAGATGTTTATTGACGACGTACTCTATGACAGATGTATACAAGCTCCTTTCCTAAAAAACCTACTCTCAAAGACACTAAACACAATGGAAGTAGATAGATATATGGAAAATTACCTGAAATTGCTAGTCCCCGGAAGTCAGTGAAATTCCTTGCAAGGATGTCAATCTGCGTTCAAGAAATTAATCGATAATGATAAAGTAAAATGATAATAGATGATATAACCAAAAATGAAAAGGGATTGACATGGCCCAAAGCTATATGTTGGTATGATGGAGATACCTAATCCAAGGGGAGTTAAGGAATCACAATATGGCTCAAAGGAGCAATGATGTAGATGGATATGTGCTCACAAAGGCAAGAAAGATAATGGTTTTGATCGGGATAAATGATAAAACACTTGCTAATGGCTCATTGGAATGATAGATAGGGATCACCAAAGGTGATTGGGGGAATCATTGGTGATTGAGGCTAATCGTCACGATCGGGGAATCACCAACGATTAGTGCAAAATATGTACAGTTTGATAAAGGGTCGAGACAAGATTGATAAAAGTTGTTAAATGATAAATGATTAAGATAATGATGTAAATGAAAGGTACTTACCTGATTCTAATCGATGCATAATACTAAAAGGCTGATGTTTATTGGATGGGAGAAGGCTTTAGACGTGTCAGAAGATTGTGCTTATCTATTGGATGTTTACATGTTCTAGGAAGGGGTGGGCCACCTATTGCTATCTAAAATTAATAGTCGCTCAAAAACATGTTAGAAGAAACCAGTTTGATATGATAGATAAAATATTGGAAAACTGATAAAGATTGTTGAAAGGTAAAACTAACAAGAATCATTGGTGATTTGGTAAAAATCAGTGATTCTAGTGATTTTGAATAGTTAATAAAATCAAATGTTTGATGATTTAAATTGATGTTGCAGAGTGATAAATGTTTAGAGATGATGTAAAAGAGATGAATAAAAAAATAAGAGGTACTTGGAGGTTGATGTGGAGCTAAAAAAAGCCTCAAACCTCGTTGTAGAGTGATGCACCAAGTTGAGCTCCGGGATGTGTTAATGGTCTCCAAGAGATAAAGAAGCAATATGATGATGAAGAGAGAAATAAAATAATGAGATTGCCTTAAGTATGATTTGAAGAATGCCATGTCAAAGGATAAGTCTAGATGACTATAATCTAACTGATTGAAGGCCTATAACTCGTATTTATAGAGTTTCACAATAGGGAGAATCGTTGATGATTGGGGGAATCACCGGATCCTAGAAATATAGAATTTTTTTGAAACAACCTCCAAGATCGAGAAATTTATTTATGGGTGTGTTGGAAAATGATTATGTCGATCAAAAATATTGTTTAGGGAATTTATGATTTTTTTGGATTTATCTAATTAGGTTTGCAAGTGGTTATATGGGTTGGGAATGTTGTTAAATGGTTGAGAGGTTATAGATTTCATTTTTGGCCTTATCTAATTTAGTTTGTAGGTGGTTTATGGTGGAGAATGGTTGAAACTACTTCCAAATAAGGCTAGATATGATTTGATTTGAATAGGTTTAGCTATGATTTGATTTTGATTTATTTTAGCTATGATTTAATTTAGATTAGTTAGATATAATTTGATTTGATTTGATTTTTAGTTTTAAGAATTGCTTTCCATATTTCACCCCCCAGGAAAAATATTGGATCAGCCATGACCCTGATGCAAGAAGAAAGAGAAGAAACACCTATGTTAAGCCATTTCGTGTCTTAAATCTATTTTACAAGCTTCAGCAGATTCAACAATGGAATTGCAGGGTCAAAGAAGAAGGGGCAGTGCCATAGAGAGGCCAGGAGCAAGAAGGGAAAAAATGGCGCTGATTCAAGGATTGAATAGATAAAGGGTTTTCAAACAAGTGCGGTGTCGCCACGTGTCCCAGGTCAAAGCGGGTCGTCGGGGAAAAGGTTAGTTTTTTGCCCCTTACCCCAAAGGGTGTAAAAGTTGCAAAATGGGCCATGACTCCGCCAAGAGGAAAAAGTCAACATTTGAGCCCAAGTCAAACCAAAGTAGGGAGTCAGAGGAAAAGGTGAAAATTTTCCTTTTGACAAAATGGCACAAAGGAAAAGATTGGAGCGCACCTCCCCAGCCAACAAAAGGGTGCCACATGTCCAAGCGGAGTAGCGGGGCCACGAGAGTTTTTGGATTTTGTGATTCTCACAGAAAAGGGGAAAAGATAAATTTTGAACCCGCAAACCTGATTTTGCCCTAATTTGGCTACCACGTGTCCCACATTATCAAAAGGGGACCCATTTTTCAAGCTGTTTTCCTGCCCTCCTGTACGGACCCGATACAAACTTTGAAGGGGCATATCTTTCGACTCAGGGCTCAAAATATTACAAATCTGACACCATTAGAAAGATCTCGGCCTCACCTACACCATGGAGGTTTGAGACTTTAATTTTTGAGGAGGTTAGGTAAAGGAAAATGGAGGAAACGTCTTCGGGCCTTCAATGCAGGATCCATCTGTCTCAACAACCAGATCAGATTTGATCTGTTTCCTCTGTTTCCTCTTCTTTCAAGGTGCCGAATCAAGGAATCATGCAATAAAGATGGATTTGGGAATATTTTATCAGAAGCATTAAAAATAGTGGTTAAGCTTCAACCCACTTTCCCCGTTTCCCTCTCTCTTTCTTCTCTCCAATCAAATCTATAAATACAAGGGTAGGATTCATTGTAAAGGCTTGTTCATTCTTCTTCCCTACCCCCTCTCTCTTTCTTCTCCAGGGTTGAATGTGGAGTTTAAGTCTCCTCCCTTGGCTTTGTAATGGCATTTTCTTGCCTCTTTCCCATTAATGGTGTACTTTGTGAAATCTTGGAGCAATAAAATATATTTTTCATGATGTGTTTTGTCCATCCTTTGCTCATTTTGTTGTCTCTTCTCACCTCTCACCATTGCAGGGTATACTGTGCATATATCTAATGTCCATTACAGTTTTAGGAGTTGTGTTTAAGGGGTTTGAAATGGTGTTCTATGTGAACTTTATCCTTGGTTTGTGATGCATCTGTCCATCCTCTCCATTGCTCACCTCTCTCCATTTCAGGTAGTTGGGTTTCTGATCAGCAGTTCCCTTTTCTCAGTGCTATCACCTATGTAGTGTAGGATTTCTTTATTTTCATGCTCTCTCTCTCTCTCTTTCTCTCTCCTTGGTCCCTTAGAATTGTTAGATTAGGAGTAGATAGTCACATTTCCTTCCTTAGAAGTAGTTTAGTGCTAGGATTAGGAAGAGGAACCAGCCTTCTCTGGAGGATCATTCCCATTTGCAAGTCCCACAGCTTGGGGAATGATCCAATGTTATGCAAATCACACCAAATGACCCTGCCTTAGAAAAGTAGATCCATAACTCATTTGGGGGTGCTGTGATTTCACACTAACAATTTTGGCATGCTCGGTGGGATAGGTTTGAAGCACCTTACCACTTCACTTCATCAGGTTCGATGTGCTCTTGGTGAAGATTTTAGCCTTTGGAGGCACTTTCAAGCACATCTGGCGACTCCATCTGGTCAACAACCCATCCTTTGAGTTGCAGACCTTCTTCCCATCCATTTCCACCCATTATTTCTTCCATCTCCTTCATCTTCTTCAATCCCATGAAGTTGTGCAATCATGACTTCATTCCCACCATGGAATTCACATCTATAGCAGCAACAATACGTTCCAACTCTAATAAGCTTTACAAATCCTTCAAATCAACATTTTGAGAAAATCCAAAATCAGCATGGTTACCCCTATGAGTAGCAATGCCAAAATTAGTTTGGCTATGGAGATTTCCAAGAGTAGGGGTATGCAAACAATAAAGAAAATCAAATGCAAGATGCTGGTCTATTGGAGAAGATCCAAAAAATGGAGATTGAAATGGTGCAGTCAAGGGACATAACACAAATGAAGGAATTTGAGATTGGTCACTGCAGGGAACCTTATCCATGGGAAGACCCTTTTCCAAGACATTATAGCCCTCAAGAGAAGCTTGAATTCATGGTTGAAGTGTTTCCTCAACTTAAACAAAGGATTGAGGACATTGGGGATTATGAGAAAAGTGTGGAACAACCTTGTCAATGGGTAAGTCAATCACCAGCTCCCTGCCTTTCATTTTCTCTTCCTCAATCTTTATCATTTTAGCAGAGGCAAGATTCAAGCCCCTCACTTACTGCCCCAAGTGTTGATTTCATTTCTCCATCTCCTAGTCTTCCACCTCATCTCAGTTCTTCTATCCTTTTCCCTTCCAAATAGTCATCCCCTCCAAACAAACAAGAAGTTGCACCTCCCTTCCCACCACAAACAATTACAAAGATGGTTGAACCTTAACTTGCCACTCCTCTTGCTTTCCCAAGCCCATGTTGGGAAGAGACTCAAGAATCCAGTCAAGGAGAACAACAAGAAGAGGAGCCCAATAGAAAAGAAATGACAAACAATATGAAGAGTTGGGCTGCCAAATTTGGGTTTACAAAGATCCCCTTGATGGTCAAGCCAATAGAGGAGGTCAAGATTGAAGAACCAATGGTGGCTGAGGTTGAGTTTGTAGCAGAAGAAGAGAAAGAACAAGAGGAGGAACAATCAGTCCCAAGCCCCATTGAAGAGGAGCAGCTAGGAGAGATCGATCAGTGTTGAGGCCACTCAATGAAGAAGGCATCATTGAAGATTTTTTTCTTTCATTTCAAGGGCCTGATTTGATTGATGAACCCATGATGGAAGAGGACCATACAATTCTAGAGGCTTTAAGTGTGAAGTAGGCTATAGGGGAAAATTCAGTTCTTCCTCCCACTTCATCCCCTTCAAGCTCTGATGTTGAAGAAGAGTTTGATCTTTCAAACTTCATGTTTGAGAAAGAGAGAAACCATGGTCAGCAAGTTATAGATCAAGAGGACACCATGAATGAGGTAGAGAACTTGCAACAAGACAACAAGGAGGTAGACTATTTGTTAGACTTGAGAGATTTCTTTGATGAAAAGGAGCCCATGGAGATTACATCATTTTCTCCTCCATCCATCTTCCACGCACATGAACTTGCTGCCATGAAGGAGAATATTCAAGTGTAAAAGCTTGCACTCCATAATGGCCCTCTGGAACCAAGGTTGGAAGATCTTGATCTTCCATGTTCTTCAAAAGAGGAGGAAGGAAAAAGGCAAGAGGATGTCATCATCTCTCTCACACCATTCATCCAAGAAGGTCCACAAGAAAACTCCATTCTTGGAGTTGAAACTTAGAACAAGGGGCGCATTCAAAGGATCAGACTGTGCCCAATCAGGTACTTGGCTTCATTAGAGCCAATGGAGAAGCCAAAACCAGTCATGCCTACTTCAGGGCATGAGGATGAGTACCAAGGTACCAAGGGTCACCATCAATACCTCCAGGAGTCCAATGTAGGTCAGCTTGAAGAGGTATTTTCCATTAATGTTGATACCTTGATGAGTTGGGTGGAAGATCAGCTTGTAGTTAGTTTTTCACTCATCCAACCAGCCATGTTCAGTGCCAAATCAGTTGCATGGCTGCCATTTTTGAGGAAGGGAAGCTATTTCTCCCCTAGTTGTAGGTTTTGTTTGAGTTCCCTTTGCTCTTGGTTAGAGTAGAGTAAGTAGGTTTTCTTTTAGCAAAAGAAGTCGCATTTGAGCTAAGACCCCACCAAGAGGAAAAAGTCAGCATTTGAGCTCGAGTCAAACCAAAGCGGGGAGTCGGAGGAAAAGGTGAAAATTTTCCTTTTGACAAAATGACACAAAGGAAAAGATTGGAGCACACCTCCCCAGCCAACAAAAGGGTGCCACATGTCCAAGCGGAGTAGTGAGGCCACAAGAGTTTTTGGATTTTTTTGATTCTCGCGGAAAAAGGGGAAAAGATAAATTCTGAACCCACAAACCCGATTTTTCCCTAATCTGCTACCATGTGTCCCACATTATCAAAAGGGGACCCATTTTTCAAGCTGTTTTCCCACCCTCCTGTACGGACCCGATACAAACTTTGAAGGGGCATATATTTCGACTCGGGGCTCGAAATATTACAAATCTCACACCATTGGAAAGAAATCAGCCTCACCTACATTATGGAGGTCCGAGACTTTAATTTTTGAGGAGTTTAGGTTAAGGAAAATGGAGGAAATGTCTTCGGGCCTTCAATGCAAGATCCATTTGTCTCAACAAGCTAGATCAGATTCGATCTGTTTCTTCCATTTCCTCTTCTTTTAAGGTGCCAAATCAAGGAATCATGCAGTAAAGACAGATTTGGGGCATATTTTATTAGAAGCATTAACAACAGTGGTTGAGCTTTAACCCAATTTTCCTGTTTCCCTCTCTCTTTTTCTTCTCTCGATCAAATTGATAAATATAGGGCATGATTCATTGTAAAGGGTTGTTCATTCTTCTTCCCCCCCCTCTATGTCTTTCTTCTCCGTGTTCGAATGTGGAGTTTAAGTCTCCTCCCTTGGCTTTGTAATGGAATTTTCTTGCCTCTTTCTCGTTAATGGTGTACTGTGTGAACTCTTGGAGCAATAAAATCTATTTTTGTGATGCGTTTTGTCCATCCTTTGCTCATTTTGTTGTCTCTTCTTGCCTCTCACCATTGCAGGGTATACTGTGCATATCTCTGATGTCCATTATAGGTTTTGGGAGTCTGTGTTTAAGGGGTTTGAAATGGTGTTCTGTGTGAACTTTATCCTTGGTCTGTGATGCATTTTTCCATCCTCTCCATTTCTCACCTCTCTTTATTTTAGGCACTGGGTTTGTGATCAGCAGTTCCCTTTTCTCGGTGCTATCACCTCTGTAGTGTAGGATTTCTTTATTTTCATGCTCTCTCTCTCTCTCCTTGGTCCTTTGGAATTGTTAGATTAGGAGTAGATAGTCAAATTTTCTTCCTTAGAATTAGTTTAGTGCTAGGATTAGGAAGAGGAACCAGCCTTCTCTGGAGGATCATTCCCATTTACAAGTCCCACAGCTTGGGGAATGATCCAATGTTATGCAAATCACACCAAATGACCCTGCCTTAGAAAACAAGATCCATAACTCATTTGGGGGTGTTGTGATTTTGCACTAACAAGAATATTCTAGGTGGTTAAGAATGGTTTAGGAGAGGATAAAATATGATGTTATAGAGTGTAAGAATGATGTGGCAGGTAAATACATAAAGATCAATGTTATAGGGCTTTAGGGAAATATTAAGCTTAGGATAAAGGATTTTGATAAATAATGTGGTGTGATTAAATGGTGTGATAAATGTATGATTTTCATATGAATAATATGATGTGGTGAGTGTATGGATTTTTGTAAGAAATAATGGTATAACAAAGAAATGACTGTGTGAATTTTGAGCGTATACATAGGTAATGCATCATGAATGGGCTGAGGTATAGAGATGACAGAGGAAACTAATTGGTTTGCTATGAATCAGCCTTTACCACCGCCACATGATGATAGGAAGGTAAAATTCCATAATAAGGACCATCCATTTCCCAATGTGATGTGTGGGGAGGACAACATGTGAGAATAAGTTACGTAAGAGATCTATATGGATGATAGCATAAGTGGTTGGATATAGCATATAGTGGCATAATTTTTGGCGAAGATAATATATGGCAATACAATCCCATTCAATCGAAGTGTATTGTGTTTCATAATATAGTAAGGATCAAATAATATAGTAAATGACATGCTCCTTTCCCTTTTCATATTTTTGTGCTAGCATTTCTCCAACGGACTCCATAGTGAAAGAGGTGTATAAAAATAGAGGTTGATCTGGTGAAGGAGGTTGTAATGTTGGTAACTAGGATAAGGAGTACGTAATATTGTCATATTCATGTTGATTCATTCGTTGATTGGTAACCCAATCAACGAATGAATGTTCGTGCAGCCGGCCATGTCGGAGGAACACGGCTCGGCTTTTGACAATTGGATGGGTGAGAGAGTTTGATCCTGAATCAGGAGGAATGTTGGCGGTATGGTTAACACGTGCAATTTGAATGAGAAGTGGTGTTTCCAGTGGAAAACATGTTTGTAATGCGTAATAATTTTCCCTTGGGAGGGGAACAACAACTGAAAACAATTTCTGAATAGAATTTGATTTTAGAGAGTAACTCGTTACAAGAAAAAATCTGATTTTAAAAGTTTATATTATATGTAGACACCTAAAATATGCTTACACTTAATATTTTATCCAATTCAACCAATTGACAACACTTTTTTAATTAACCCTTCTTCGCTCCATTCTTGGATGCCCATGCACGACACTCTTTCGGTTGTATTCCTCCTATAATAAATGTGTTTGGCTAATATCTCTCTTATTAGCTAAACATTCCTCCTTTCGACCATTCCGAACCTCCCTAGTTCTCTCTGTAGACCACTTCTATTGGCTTCATATAGACTATCTATCGACCCACAATTGGTTATCCGACCCTCCCAACTCTCAACGAGTCTCTAATCACTTACTAATCACGTTCAACTAGCCTAAACCAAGCTTAACTAAGCCTAAAACATGTTTATCCTAATATAATCTAAAAGTGATTTTTAAGCTTTAGTCCCACATGCACCCAAATTCCAAATTCTTCCAAACCAAAAACTATAAATACAAGGCTAAGCCTACCCATTCAAACTTACAACTTTACATAACACAAAGCCAAACCAAGCCTAAGAAAGCTTTGAGATCTCATTTGTATTAGCTTTAAGCTAATTAGACATTTGATCTTAAGCTTACTTCCTCCATTTTTGAGCTAATGCCTCCATTTGCATCCTTAAACCAAGTTTTGAGTAATATGGAGAGAACCATTGGCCTTGAAGCCATTAATGGGGAGATTCCATTCTTGAAAGCTTGAAAACCATAAACAACTAATCACCCCTTTGATTGCTAAATTGATATTATTAGGTTCAATTTCTTAATTAAGTAATCTAAAGAGTAGAGAGTAGTATATATGCTAGGTTTTGATGTTTTTGTCAAAGTTATGATGCATGTATAGGATTAACTCTTGTTTAGATCTTATCTCATGGTGCATGGATGAGATAACAAAGCTTTGAGGTTCTATAGCCTCATTCCATAGCTTTTACAGCTTTCCATTGCATACATTTAGCATGCCCGGTGGGACATTTAATCTATCTTCCATCAATGGAGTCACTTTGAAGCTTTTTGTTTTAGTTTCTAATTATTTCTTAGTTTTAATATTTCTAGGATAGTTTCAAGCTTTTTAGATTAGTTTTTCAAAGTTTTTAGATTAGTTCAAGTTTTTGATTTCACTAAGCTTTTTGTATTAATGGCTAAAAATCAGGTTTCTTAACTAGTTTAGCTAGGATTGTCTTGCTTTTGTGCTCTTTGCAGGATCAAAGGAGGTAAAGTGTTGCCAAAATTGAACCAAATTGATGAAATTTTGACATTTTTTGAGATTTTGTTTGAAAAATCCCATGTTTTTTTAACCACCTATAGGGAAGGGTGTGTATACACTGTCTCGCCACCATAGGCACCACTGACTGTCATTTTTGATAGAGGTGTGCGGTACACTAATCCTAGCACACATACACTAATCCTAGCATAGGTAAACTAATCCTGGCACACATACACTAAGCTTGGCGTACATACACTAATCTGGTGTAGGTACACTAATCCTGCGCACATACACTAACAATGGTGCATGTACACTAACAATGGCACATGTACACTAACAAAGGAGCAGTACACTAACAAAGGGCACATGTACACTAACTGTGGCACACATGCCCAAACCTTAGTGCATGCATCATTAGCAATCTTCCGGAGGCCATAACTTTTGCTCCCGAGCTTGAAATGACTCCATTTTTGTTGTGTTGGAAAGGTATTGAAGAGAAATACATAATGGAATCATAAAATTAGGATTTTGACTTATATAAAATTTATGGTTTACATTATTAGGTAACTAGTCATTTTCTAATGTATCTTAAAGTCTAAAAAATTGTTTTCTTGACTATTCTAACACTTTGAAAGGTTTTGTGACACTAATCAGTTGGTTGCAGGGTTTTGTTTTGTTATTTCAACTTGCATAGCTTAAGTGTTTTCATTTCTTAGCTTGAATAAATCTTGTAAAGTGTGTATGCTCTCTCCTCGTGCCTTTTTGGTGATCTTGGAGATCAAAAACACTTTTTCTATTGTGTTAAAAAGTAAAATAGATTTCCATAAAAAATTTATTAGTGGAATTTTCACATTGCGTATGCTCTTCCTTCGTGCCTTTTTGGTGATCTTAGGAATCAAAAGCAAAGTGTAAATTCTCTTTCTTAAGTTTGCAAATGGAAAACTACTAAACTTGTTGTATACAAGACCCAACGCTTGTAGAAGAAAGACATCCAAAAAACAAAACTTCTAATACATGTGCTCTTACAGGTTGCCAAATGGTGTGCTACTTAAAACCACATTAAGTTAAGCAAGATAAAAAACACACCATATTCAAAACATGTATTGCAAGTTTTAGAAAAGGGTATGTCCCTATCTGCTCAAATGGAACATAACCCCTTTGGCATAACGCCTTAAGCTATAACAATGGGGGTGGTTCCAGGAACCCTAAAGTAATCCACCACTAAGTAACCTCGTGGATGAAATAGGAAGTGCTCTACTTACCCACTTGACTAGTACGCCTTGTGAGATAGAGTTACTGGTTGTCCGTGTATGACGACCCCAGGGAGAGCACACGTGGATGCACTAGTTTCCCTTTGTGCTCAAAGGGGGTAAAGTAAAGCTGAGATACTCCCAAGATAGGCAAGGGACTATTTGGGTAAATCACACTCACTTAAGACAACTTTGTAACACCTAGTTGAGAGAACTTATTAAGGAGGCCATTCTATCTTGGAGCCCACTTTACTAGTCCATTGTTGTGTCAAGCCATCACGAAGTGACAACTCATTTGGAATCGAACCTTGTTTTTCAAACAAGGCAAATAACCCTTGTGAGTTTGATCTAAGTGTCTTTCATCATGAAACTAAACTACGTCCCACTTTCACTTAGTTTTATTCTTGTCTTCGACGAGGTGAAACTCTGCCCAAGTGGCACTTGGTTTGTTTTCATCTTTTGATCTATACCCTTGCATTCTCACCACCCATTTTTCGAGGTGAGAAAGGTGCATACCTTGCACATTTTTATTAGAGATAGTGCTCGCCACTTTTTTGTCCGTTTATGCCCATCCATGTTTGGGTAATTTGGGTCGTTAAGCTTTTAAAGTACACATGTACATTTTTCATATTTTTGATAAAAGTCCTTCCATATTGATTTCAAGATCATCATCATAGCTAGGATTGATTCATCATTTGATCTCCCTTTGATGTTTTGCCTCGTTTGCATTGTCTCAACACAATTAAGGTACTTACGTCATGTTTTTGTAAACATGATCTAAGTATCTGCATCACGGCGTTACGATGCACATATTTTAACACATCCTCAGTATACCTTGACTTGGTTTGAATTAAAACATTGTCTCAAATTTTGAAAGGTCTCGCTTACTTTTTTGTGTCATTTCGATACCACTTTTCCACTAATATCTCGATTCTCCGCGAAGCTCAACGACATGTCTAATTTGGTGGGGTTACGTAACTTATATTTGTAATCCTCGTCCTTTAACATTTAGGCCTTGTTGGTTGTTGAAATTATCTTGGTATCCTTTGATCCTTTGATTGGGAGTCACATATACCCTTTATTAATATTTACCCCGATCATTTTGAGCTCAATGTAAGTATTGACATTGTGTTGATCATCTTTGCATCGAACTATCACTTTGCACACACATTTGCATAGGGTGTATTTCCTTGTTGATTGGCTTTGTGTTTCACACTTGCATGATTGTTCCTTGTGATTATTCATCTGGAAAAATTGTTTTCTAGGACAATCATTTTCGATCTCATCGAGATTGTGTCATCACAATGTCTATTTTCCTTAGACCTTCGAAAAATCACACACGCATCTCCATACTTACCAAATGTCTAGTTGGTTTCCCTTATGCTACCCAAATCGACATGTCACTTCCTTCCCTTTGAAGGAGTTCCATCACACTATCTAGGTCTAGGAATTCACACCTAAACAATGCCAACAATGACTGACTATCACGCGGTTTCTCACATTTACAACAATACGGAACCTAGGTTTAGCAATTCAAATCAAAATATTCCCATTACAACTAAACCTCATTTGGTTCTTCGTGTTAGAGAGCCCAGATGGGTACCTTGTTCCCCACCTTTAGCTCATAATCGGTGGTATGGTTTGGATGCTTTTGATCCAAATTATTATTTAGGTTCCCCCCACTCTTCTTCTTCTGATTCAGATCCAAACTACCATTCGAATTCCCACTCTTCTTCTGAAGATTTAGATCCCAACTATTGTTTAGATACCCCTAGATCAAATCTTGAATCATAGTCCTCCCTTCCTTCATAGGACCTTTATTTCAAATCACCTCAATGAAGTATTCCTCCTTTGAAGACTCGTGCGACTCCAAGTTCCATCGATCAAACATATAATTTGGGTCTTGAGTCACGGTCCTCCCTTTCTTTGTAGGACCTCCTTCATCAGTCGTCTCAACAACCTCTTCCTCTGTTGAAGAGTTCCATGACTCAGATTACCTCTAGTCAATCATCTAATTTGACTCCTACGTCGTAACTTAACAAATGGCTATGCAATCCTACTTTCCAACCTACATTATGTCGTCTTCTAGAAAAATGACATAGGTCCAAATCCAAATCATCCATTCATGAGACACTTGCCTCCAATCCTACTTCCTCTCTTGAGTCATCTTCTTCTATCAATCAATATTCCCTCCTTATCAGGTCCATTTCTTCTAGTCAACCTCCCATGGTCGAAAAAAAAAAACTTCTACCAATTGATTTCTCTCGAATGAAGAAACAATAAAACTACATAAAGATATCCCTTTAGTAGATTGGAAACAAGGGTTCTTTCTTGAACTCGATATGCTAATGTATTGGGGAAAAGAAGTTGATTCCTTTTATCAGAACATAGAGGAAAATCCTAAGGTCATGGAACTTGATTCTTCTTCTATTCCATCTTCACCTTCTTCTAAGCATGATGAGATGTCGGGGTCTAGCATTGATCTCGTGGCCTATCTTCTCATTGCCAAATCATTCCTTATCTATCACCATTCCTCAATCAAAATCTCTCCTTGGGTCATTGCTTAGTAGCCCATTAACTTCTTCTATCCTGGGGCCATATCCTAGTAGTCCTCCATTTTCTACTTGTGGGTCACCTCTTGGTAGCCCATTACCTTCTATTCTTGGGCCACGTCCTAATAGTCCTTCATCCTTTTCTATCTATGGGACACCTTCTAGTAGTCCCTCCTCATCTATACTTGGGCCACACCCTAGCAGCCCTTCATCATCTTCTTCTATCTTGGGGCCACATCCTAGTAGCCCTCCATTTTCTACTTGTGGGTCACCTCTTGGTAGCCTATTATCTTCTATTCTTGGGCCACGTCCTAGTAGCCCTTCATCCTCTTCTATCTATGGGACCCTCCCGTAGTCCCTCCTCATCTATACTTGGGCCACACCCTAGCAGCCCTTCGTCATCTTCTTCTATTCTTGGGCCATGTCCTCATAGCCCAATTTCTTCCATCTTAGGGTCATATCCTAGTAGCCCTTCATCATCTTCTATTAGTGTCTCACCTCCTCATAGCCCATCCTCTTCAATTATTAGACCATATCCTTTTCATCCATCACATATTTCTTCTATCAATGGTTGTGGCAAGCCCGCGGTCATTTCTCACATCAGTTCTAAATGTCAACATTCTCTTTCTTCTCCTTCTCAGGATCGACAAGTGACACGTTAGCTTATAATAAAACCAAGTAGTTTCTTAATCAAACTCAAGTCAAAACTTCCGAGATCCCCAAAGATCCTAACAACTTGAACAATCTCAGAATTGTAAATCAAGCACAATTCAAGAACACACATCAATGTAACCATCAAGTATGGAGTAAAGTGCATAAACCTTTGGATAGGGAACTCAAGCTCCCGCATATGAAATCCTTGTTTAAGGATAGATCACAGTCATTTTTTGAGTACGAGCTCACCATGATCATCGAGATCGGGGATAACATAACTCTTGATAAACAAATACATACCTAGTATCCCTTATCAAGGAAGTCGTAAACATCATTGTTGGATCTTACCACGCAGAGTGACTTTGTTAGTCCCAACCTCTTAAAACTATCAAAAATCTAAAAATCAAAACAATGCAAAAATACAAAAAACATGAGAAAACAAAACAAAAATCAAAGGTACAAATATCAAACATTGCAATCAAGTATTGCATACACATGGATGTTTCTTTCTTCCCTTATTATTTTGTAAGTCTTCCTACCATTTTCATCCCTTTGGTGATATTTTGGTTAGCTTTTTCCCATGCATTTTGTGACATTTATCTCTATGGTATCCATTTGACCCTGGTCTTTTATCACCTTGGTAAATTAAAGAATGATTGACCTCTTAGAGATCCTATCACATTCAACATCTAATAAAATTGTTGCGAAGAACTTTTGGGCATATTTGTTGACACTAGCCAATGTCATCATCATAACCACTTCCACATCCTTCCATCAAGCCATCTGTGGTTCTTAATCCCTTGTCAAACAAGAGAGCTGAAATAAGTTTTCAGAAAGAAAAAGAATCAAAATCAATCAAAATCAAAAGCACAAAGCTACAAAGCAAAATCAAATTGATATATAACTATCTCTTGGGGTATTTCCAATAATCTCTATCGGGGCTATGAATTCTGATCGACAATAGAGAAATGTTGTGAACAGAATCAAATACATCTCTTTCGTGGTTATGGACACCCGGATAGTGAAGCAATGCATGACTATCCTTTCACCATCCATTCACAAGCTCACCTTTCAAAATCAATCATTCCTACACATTGGCTAGGTATCTTCACTTGTTGTCTATTAAACCTTCCCTTCAAGAGGTAATTAAATTCCACGTGCACACACTTTGGATCTCTATGAGTAGGCGGTGGATTAGTATGTTACCAATTGTCTTTTTTTAGACATTGTTTAGACTCTTGCATTAGTTTTTATCTTGTCTCACAATTTGTGCCTTTGGCTAATCACTTCTTCGTCATGAGGCTTCTAAGCTACATTCATGTCATTCACATCATTCTTCTACTTTGTTCATAACATCTATGTGTATAAGATTACTTTTTTGCCATGTTTTCAAGCACCTTTGTCCTCTTTCTCAAAAATAATCTTCTCCTTCCTTTCATGTGCTTTTAGGCCAACTTAAGCTAGGGGCATCCTTGCTTCTTCTCAAGACTTCATTGGTTTATGTTCATCATTATGTTGAACCTATCCATAATGGCCTTATGTCTCGCTCCTACCCGTGAAGAGTTTTCCTTTAAATACTCCCACCTAATTGCTAGGGCATTTTTTCATCTTCACCTTTCTTGTACGCATGTGGCCGTATGACCTTGTACATCCCATCTATCGCTAGGGAAACCACACTTCCTCATCTTCCTCGTATATAGTTTCGAAAACTTTCAAAAATAAAAACATTCAAATATGTTAGAAAAAATAAAAACATTCAAATATGTTAGAAAAGTAAAAAACATTCAAATATGTTTAAGAAAACTTCTAAAAATTGAAAATCATCCACAAAGCATCACTCTTTAGCTCTCACCTGTTCATCTATGTGACTCGTGAATCATCTTGATCTACCTCTATCAATAAAAGCTAGGCTACTTACTTCGTCTATACTCTGGGGCACAACGAGTTACCTGGTACTATTTCGTAGTGCACATTTCTTGTTCATTGGACCCAAGTGTCCTCTATTATTCCCCTTGCGTGTATCCTTTTTTGGGGCACCATCATCAACCCTTGTCATTAATTCACACAAGTCGGAACTAAAGCTTGATAACAAAAACATTGCATCTTGTTTCTCTTTTAGTTTAGCTTGTTTAATTTCTTGTATTGCATTGCATTATGTATGTTGCATGGAGTTAGGCATCTTTTACTTTCTCATATTGCATTGCATTTTGTATGTTGCATGGATTTGATGTTTTTAGCAATGGACATTTGTTCGTATATGGCTTTTCATGTCATACTACACTTTTGTTCATTCTTTTTAATAATGACCGATGATGAAGATCTCTAGCAATATGATCAGTCATTCTTTTTAATAAGGACTGATGATTTTAGAGAGTAACTCGTTACAAGAAAAATTTGATTTTAAATGTTTATATTATCAACTATTGTTTATATAATAGGAAAGTGGAAAATTTCCCTCAAGCTTGGTAGTTTTCATAGAAGACTATTGATGACATGGGTTTGATAGGTAAACTTTGGAAAAAGTATTCCGATTTTACCAAGTTTCCTAAGAAAAGTACGTATGTTTACTAAGGAGGATGACCCTAATATGTCAAGGATAGCCATTATCTTTGCTAGGTCATCATCAATACCATGCTTAGATACTAGAAATCCTAGGATCTTTCCTCATGTCACCCTGAATATGCATTTTCTAGGATTAAGGTAAACCTTGTATTTGTGCATATGTCCTAAGGAAATGTCCAATTCATGAGCATGATCATCATGCACTAGGATTTGATGAGTTTATCATAAACATAGACTTCAAAAATTTGTGTATGAGGTCGTGAAAGATGTGTGTCATGGTGCATTGATATGTTGTGTCATAATTTTCAAGTCCAAAGGGAATATTTATGTAACCATAAGTGTTCCATTCCATAGTGAAGGTTGTTTTATGATGATCCTCGGAGCAATCTGGATTTGATTATACCCTGAGAATCCGTCCATAAGAGATAACATATTGTACCTTGTCGTAGCGTCGATGATGGTGTTAATGGAGAGTAAAGATAAGTTATCTTTAGACAAAGCGAGGTTGAGATTCCTAAAGCCAATGTAAATGTGGATGGATAAGGTAGCCTTTTTCTGAATTGGGTTGATATTATTCACCCATTCGAATAGTCTACCATACGAATGAACTTGGCATGTAAGAGCTTGATGATTTCATTAAGACATACATAGTTGATTTTGGGAGGGAATTCCGTATATTTTTCCAAACGGGTGCGGCATCTAGATAAGTGACAATGTTGTGGGAGAAAAATTTAGGATCAATGATAG
Organism: Taxus wallichiana var. yunnanensis; assembly: GCA_018340775.1. NCBI lineage: Eukaryota > Viridiplantae > Streptophyta > Pinopsida > Cupressales > Taxaceae > Taxus > Taxus wallichiana. Next base: position 408,461,472 of record CM031242.1, read on the forward strand.
GAATATCGGAATATCCCCATGCAAATACCTGCTTATGGTTTTGTAGGATTTCTCTGTGATGCTCATGTAAGTGATGAAAGCAATATCAAAGCATGATTATATGTTTATGATCATCATCAAGATGTACACTAATGGTTGATTCATAAAACATGGCATTTATGTCTTGGAAATGATATGGGGATTCAGGTAACTTAGCTACCTCATCTTGTATAAGATCAATAATAATGACATAGTCGTCAAACATAGTTTTACTAAATAATTTTCCCAATTTATGATGATGTCTCAGGGAGTTTATCTTCTTGAGCATACAGGATCTCTAGAATAGCCCCATCATTTTATAGGTGAGAGAGAGGTCCATGATATTCTATATCAATTTATAGGCCTACGTACCGCTTACCCTCTCGATGTTGCTTTGAGAGTTGGTCTGTCATATAACTAATACCCTAACATCTAAGGTGACCTCTTTAGGTGTAGGATCAATAGTGGCCATGATAGAAGAACCAAGACCACTTTTGATTGCGGAGAGGTGGTTCGAAAGCTGTTGTGGGTGGCCGAGTTATTGTGGGAGCATGACATGAAGTGTAGTTATATATTTTCTCAATGACCCAAGGGGTATCAAGAAGTGGTGGATTAGCAGGAGGAACATAGGGAAGTGTTTCTTCCTCATCCTCGTTGTCACTAGTATCGTAGATTATGGGTTAGTAAGATGCATCGATGGTGTTTGATTCATGTCGAGAATACCATATTAAGTCCAAGGCACATCGATAGTGGAATACTTACAAGTTCCTATCATCATCTTGTGAAATGATGTAATCTTCATCGAAGGTGATCCCTTTTCATTTAGGAGTGGGTGCCTCCTCCTTGGCTGAAATGCCGATCTTGGTAAAATATATAGGTAAAAGAAAAGGGTGATTAGAAAAGATTTTCGTGATTCCTAGTTCTTTACATTCTAAGTTGTTGAAAGCTTAGGAATTTCTCATTGATCCTTTATATCATTTTGAGGCGTAAAACCAATCGCGAGGTAGAAGAACTAGAGGTAATTAATCCACAATTAAATCGAGTAGCCTATTTTTATTGACCATGTTTTGAAGATCATTAGGCTCGTCGTCATTTGAATCTACTAATGTTATTTGTATTTTAGACCTAAGATCAAAGAAATATGGGTAGGGAATGTTATGGACCTCAAGAGGAGTTGGCATTAGAAAATGCCCATTAGAAAATTATATTGGGATATCCCAAGGATTGTGATCAAATTCATGTCTAAAGTGTTGGTTATTATGGATGAATTTAATACATTGGTACCTGGATGATGTGATCGCACATGCGATGTGTCCATGATCTACCTAATAAGATTTTTTAGGAGAGAGGACCATATAGAACCATAATATTGGTATAGACAGCTTAGGTCCAACTCGTGATTGGTAGCCGATACATTCTATGGTTTTTGTTTAGTTTTGTAAAAGCCATGACAAGTCAAGCGAGTAGGATTGAGGTCATTGATAGAATAGCTGAGGTTTGTGATGAGGTAGAAATATGTCAAGTTAATTCCCAATCCTCATCCACAAGGACCCTACACACTTACACATCATGAATGATAATGCTAATGAGAAAGAGCATGCCATCTACATGAAATAAAATCTTGTTTGTAATCATGTCATCCTCCACAAACTTTAAGGCTAGGAAACACAAAAGAGAGTATTCTAAGGATGATTTCATGGTCTCTATGTGGTGGATTTCTAGATTTGGGGATGTGGTAGGAATATTAGGAGCTACACAAGAAGGATCCTCAAAATATTCTCGCTATTAGAGGATAAACCATCGATGCAAAGATGAGGTATGCATGATTTCCGTGAAGGATATTTTTCATGTAAGAGAGTTTATCTCATCCAATAAGTTCCAAATAGGCTTGGAATAACTTCCATAGTGATACCATGGTGGTGGCATAATGGAAGATGCATATAGAGGATATTTAGTTGGAGCCATCTTGTCATAAAATGTGGGATACGATCCTTACTTGGTACTTCTTGTCACATTGTAGGTAAAGGATCAACTATGGGAACATGATGCATTATTGGTGGGTCTTGGGAAGTATCAACCAATGGTGGGTTGTCAGAAGATTTCTTTGGCATGATGACAAGATATTTATGGGATGGTTTTTGTCTATATTTTAATTTTTCCGCATTGATTTATTGTGAGTCTGGGAGGATTTGATCATATGAATTATCTTTGGTACCCAAAACATTATTCATTTAGATTTTATGGAGTTTATTTTGATGGTTTGAATGAGAGTTTTCTAAGGATTAATAATTCTCATAACACTCTTGTATAATGGTAGATTAATCGAAAGAAGGGACAAGGAAGAATTCAAGGTCTATCTTCCTAAGGTCCTTATAATCACTATGAGAATGCCCTATAGTGGCATGCCACCAAAAATAGATCACCCCTAAAGTTAGGTAATTCCTATTTTGAACAGGAAATATTCATGGAGTGGGAAGAATTTGGAGAAGTTCGACACGAGATAAAGGAGTATGAAGGGAGGTGTAAGAATAATGATGATGTGCACCTACTCATTTTTCTCTAGAAGGATTTTAAGGGATGATTGTGATTACAATATTTTTAAGTATAGGTGATGAATTAGAAGCACGTTCAAAATCACGCATGAGATGGTATTGTCATTTAGATTTATTTAGGGATTCTTCTAGTGTGTTAGGAGATAAGTACCTAAATTTATACTAGAGAGTGGGCATAAGGACCTTAAAGAATATCTAGCATAGGATTTAGTTGTCAAGATTGCGATTAGCTTGTATGGAAAGTGTTTTCCATTTCTTAATAAAGCCTTCGACATATTCACAAGCCCTTTGCTTAAGGTTTATGAAATTTTGGAAGGTGTTTTTGGGAGGGTCTTGTTGCTAAAATTCTACAATGAGAGATTTCACTAAGCCTTCTAGGTCAACTATTAAAGTAGAAGGAAGCTATTTGTACCATTCTAGAGATTCACCTACAAAGGTCTTTGCTAGAAGCTTAACATTTTCATAGGTATTTTTAAAATCCATTCTTTGTAAATATTTCCAAAGGTCTTAAGATAGAGGGTTGGATCCATATAACCATCATAGGATATGGTAGGGATAGTCTCTCCTAAGTCCATGGAAACAATGTAAGGAGCTAAAGGTTCATTCTAGACATTTTGCAACATCTTGCTCCGAATTGGTGGAGGAGGAATAGGATTCCCATGTGTATCCAAAAAGGAGGGGGTATAAGAAGGAAATCTAGGCACCACATTTTGAGATGCTAGCTATAACATCTGATTTTGCATTTGAAGCATGCTATATGTGGTGATAGTTTGGGATAAAGCCATCTAATCTAGGAGCTTAACTATCACCATGTTAGGATCCATTGAGGAAGAGTGGCATTTTTGTAGGTAATTGTTTATGATTTTCATGTTCATTGGTGGGGGTTTTGGGAGACTCATTTTGATCAGTCCTACAGGGAAGAGTTTAATCATGGTATGGAAATCCCGATTCATACAGGGCATGATGATTTCCATGGTATTAGTAGATATATTTCAACGACCTTTGTATTTTTCAGGGGTAAAATATTCATTGTTATTGAGATTTTTAATGATGGATATGGGATCTATATTTTCAATTTCAACCACATTACACTCTAGTACATGACCCTACTATGAGAGATCAAAGGGGCATGGTTGAGATAACAAAGTTTAACTAGGCATATTAGGGTGACTATGAAGGATAGTGATTTTAGGATGAGATCTAGAACACTTAATATCATGAAGAGGATATTTTGGCACAAAGGAGTACCCCATGGATAAGTTCACAAGGTTCAGTTGTGCCAAAAAAATCATTAAAGGTGACATCCTTGTAAATTGGAAGCAAAAAACAAGGCTATGGGAATAAGCAATGAAGACAAAATCAGCCCTATAAAATGTTTATGTAGGGGGCGATGGTGTAAGGAGGCATATTCATAAGGACAAATATGATTGGACCTTCTAGAAACCTCACACAGGGGTCGATGGCCTATGGGAATTGGAAGGAAAACAATAGACAAGATTGGTCATACAATAGCGTTTGCAAAGGGGCCAAAGGTGTTTGGAAACAAATGTGATAAAAATACACAAAATCAGCCCTAGATGATGGTGTCTGTGCAAACAAGTTCTTAGAGTTTTTAGATGATTAAATTAAGTCAAAATAAGAGATGGGTGATTTTAACGAGCTATGATTGATCATGATTTATAGAGGATTCATTTCGGGCTTACTAGAGAATGTATGCATGATCCATAAGGATCTAGAAAAACACCACTTCATCGTAACAATTAGGATCAAAAGGAAAAATGGAGAGAATAAGGGTAGAAAAATTTAAGTTATAGAACCACCACTTTATGTAGAGTAGTGATCAAGTAACCACCATGGTGGTTGCGTAACCACCCCTCTACATCACCGGTGGTTACGTAACCTCCGGTATGTGTATACCGTGTTCCCATCATGATAGAAAACAAAAATGTTACCCACAAATAATTAAAGATTTTGAATGTCCTGGGTTGTGTTTGTTCCTTGGATGTCTCTTCCTATTCTTTAGTGCATGGGAGGACATAGGGAGAACGCTATAAATAAAAGTGGATCATGTGAAATTAAGAAAGAATTTATGGGAGAATTGAGCAAAAAGGCATTGGTGCCGGAATTGTCTTGTAGGAGCAAGGTGTATGAGCATAGAAAGCAAGTAGAGAGGGTGGAAGTAACATTGTTATCTTCCTTAAAATTCTTGTAATCTGTATATTCTTATTTTGGCCAATGTAATACTAGGAAGAAAGAGAAATTTCCCTTCCTAACTGGTTTTACCTCAATCTAGGTGTTTCCAGGATAAAAATATTGTGTTAAGTGTTTTCATTGTTCATTTTATTGCTAGAAATAATTCTAAAGCACTAGATTTCATTCACTAACATTAAATAATTGTCATTTTCAATTAAAGTGGAAGTAGGAACAATAGTTGTGTGATTTTTAAGTTTCCAAAGTAGAGGTTTATAGATAATTTTGGTATCATAGCTGAAAATAAATATCCAAAGGACTATGGTATTCATTCTTGTGTGATTTATATGAAGGTGACAAGGTCTAAAGGTGAATATTTAATACCTCACAATCTAGAGATAGCTATGAGAAGGTGGAATCAAAGAATTCAAAAACAAATGGAAGAAGAGGACTTGGGCTATAGAATTGAGATGTTGGAAAGCACTATAGATAGGGTGTTGAGAAACCAAAGGGAAATATCAGATAAGCAAACAACATTAGTGGTTAAACAAGACTCCATAGACTCGTGGTTCAAGATTTGGCCACAAAAATTGGCATAGGAAAGAGCCATGATGAGGAAGATATGGGAGAACATGAAGAGAAAACTCTAGTTGATAAGGGAAAGGTAAAATATGATCATGCTCCTTTAAAATTTGAAACTAAAGTTGAGATTAAAAGCTTTAAAGGAAAATTAGATGTGGAATTACTAGATAAATGGATAAAATTGACGTATATTTTAGTGTTCATAATGTCATTGAGGCACAAAGGCTAACCTTTGTGATGTCTTAAGATGGAATTACATGCTTTGGTTTAGTGGGAAACCCATCTAGCTACTTGTGAAAATAAGAAGTATCCTATTGTAACTTCTTGGGAGGGTTTTAAAGAATTAATAAGGGAAATTTTTATCCTATTGGTCGTAAGAATGATTAGATGATTAAATGACAACATTTTAGACAAACTAGTGGTCAAAGTGTGTAGGATTATATTACAACATTTAGGAGATAATCCATGTTTCTCAATATGGACTTGAAGGATGAGGATATTCTTACCAAGTATTTGGGAGGACCTCACACTCTCCTTCACAGAAGGTCATCTCCATGAAACCAAAGGATCTCAATGAAGCACGTGTACAAGCCTAATACCTAGATGATGAGAAGAAACAAGGAGAAGTGGAGTCAAAGACAAAGTAGTCAAAAAATCAGCAAAAGAAAGAGCAGGGACAAAAAAGTAACAAGGGTAAATGGAAAGGTAAATAGACCACTACCACCTTGAATACTTGTAAATATCCTAATATTTTTGTAAGAATTGTGATATCAATGGTCATACTGATGCTAAATGTTGGAAGTTACATCCGAAATTACATCCAAAGAACCAAACCAAGGACTCCAAGAAGTCCATGATAGTTGTAAAGATAGATGGGGAGGTAGAGATACAAGATGATTATGATGTAGACAAGATGTTGGGATGCACGACCAAAACATGGACAAATAGGAATAAGAGGAAGAAATGAGTAAGCTATTTCAAATCAAAATCCAGATTAATATGACTAAGGTAAATGCTTTGGTTGATAATGTTTCTCAATCTAATTTAATTTTTGATGTGGTTGCAAATAATCTTTGTCTTGAAACTTATGAGAATCAACATCCTTATCCTTTGGGATGGGTGAAGTAGGGTGTAGAAATGTAGGTAAAAATAGATGTAAGTTCAAGTTTGGGATCACTTCTCAATATATAGATGTATTAGTAGATGGTGTAATTCCACTTGATGTATTTGATGTTTTTTTCAGGATTCCTTAATTATATATTAGGGATGCTATATTCATGAGGAGGGAAAACTGATACATATGGGTCAAGGATGGAGTCAGATTATAACATCCAGGAACACTAGCGTGTATGCCAAAACTTACCATGGTAAGTGTTGACTAAGAAAAGATACTAATTCAGAAAATCATAATCAATTTTCTTTACTCTTATTGAAAGATAAACAAGATGAAGTAGAAATTTAAGATATTTATAACAAAGGGATGAAATATTTAGATATCATAATTTATTCTTTTCAGGAAGTGTTCCAAAATCCCAATGGGTTACCATAAAAATGATAAGTAGAGCATGAGATTCAGTTGTTTCCACAATCCCCTCTACTAAATATTGGGTTTTATAGGTAATCCTTGATATAGAGTACAAAGGTAAAGAAACAAATCCAAGAGCTATTAGACCAAGGGGTGATATGCCCAAGCACCTCACCATATGGTTCAACTATTGTGATGGTGCCAAAGAAGGATGGTTCTTGGAGAATGTGCATCGACTATCGTGCTTTGAACAAGATTACCATTAAGAATATATATCCACTCCCACACATAGATGATCTCTTGGACCAACTTCAACATGCAAGGTTCTTAACCAAGTTGGATCCTAAGTCTAGTTATCATCAAGTCAAGATGAAGGAGGAGGATATATGGAAGACTGCCTTCAAAATGAAACAAGGTTTGTATGAGTGGTTAGTACTTCCATTTGGTTTATGTAATGCAACTCACTACATTTATGAGATTGATGAATGATGTATTGTGGGAGTTCATAAATACATGTGTCATTGTATTATTGGATGATATTCTGATTTTGGTTCCAGAAGGGAGGAAAATCTAACACATTTGCAACAAATCTTGCAAGTTCTCAAGGAGAAACAATTGCTATGCAACATGAGGAAATGTGAATTTTTGAAATAGTCACTTGTCTATATTGGGCATGTGGTTGGAGGAGGAGAGCTACGAGTGGACAAAGAAGGTGGAAGCCATCACCAACTGCCAACATCAAAGGAAGCCACATATACTAGGATTTTTTAGGAGCGCTACAATACATGAGGAATTTCATTAAGGGATTCTCCACTATTGCAGCACCTCTACACACAATGACCATAAAGAGTAAGGGTTTTGATTAGAGTAAGGTGCAAGATCAAGCTTTTAAAGTTATTAAAATACAAAATTACTCATGCTCCAATGCTTGTTCTTCCCGATTTGCAATGACCCTTTAAATTATAGATGGATGCCAATGATTACACTATGGGAGTGGTGTTCTTCTACAAGGAGGTAAGTCGGTATGCTATCATTATGAAACTTTCACTTCAATAGTTAAGAGTTATTTAGTATATAATAAAGATATGTACGAACTAGTTCAGAAATAAAGAAATGGAAACACTATTTGTTGGGTAAATAAATTATTGTGCACACCGACTACAAACCTCTCCAATATTTGCAATCACATTCTAAATTACGAAAGCAAAGACACTACACGTGGACCGGGTTCCTTTAATAGTTTCGTTTGGTGATAGAATACAAGAAAGGTATTTTTTTATAGATAATAATTGGAAAAAGGCTCCAAGGGCCTATTACATAAGAGATATTACAATAAAGATCCACTGGAACAAAAATTATCTATCGAAAAACCCAAAAATGGTTGGAGTCAAAAATACATTGACCCAAACAGAGCCCAACAAAACAAAAACAACAACAACGAAAAACACAACACCGGAAACAAAAATTCAATGATCTCGGCCTTAAACACACTTTTCCCTAGTCCACGAGCTCGGACCAACACCATCCACATGGAAATATTCCTCATCTGAAGAACTGATATCCAACTGCCTCTTCTTACCTTTATCCTCAGCAACCATCCCCTGGAGGGTCTCTACCTTGTTTTCTAAAACTTTCACCTGAGCATTTATCCTCTAGCAATCCCCACAAAAATTCTAATTTTGAGTTTTAACCTGACTAACCATGTCCTCGAGGGCTTTAATTTTATTAGAAAAGAAATTAAAAACAATGTTTCCTTCCACCAAACCTTCCCTAGGCATATACTCATCATCTTCCCTAGTAAGGTTTTGTAATGTAGTCACCGCATCCACCTCCTTCATAGCTCTCTCCTTCATTTTCTTAAGCCTAATCCTATTAGCTAGAGAAATATGGTCTTCCCAATCATCCCCAAATGAATACCAACCCCCTAGTCTACAAATTTGGCTTACTTGATTTAACCAACAAAAGAATTAAACCTTGATGAAGAAGGACCTCCTTTTTTTCCTCTTTAAAATTTTTAACTAAAAATTGCAGAGAGTTAAACAAATAAAAAGGAATACTCATCCTCCTGCCTCTACGAAAAATGGTTCAAGAGCATTAAATGCTGAGAATGCAGCTTCGGTACTTCCCATCCAAGGTAATATACTTCATGATGTAGAAACAAACTTCATCCCACCTCCTTGAAGATATTTTCAAGCAATACCATCCTCCATGAAACAAATCTTCTCATTAGTATCCAAAAAATATGCACTTTCTCATGAAGTCGAGACTTATCCTTGAAAACTTTACAACCCCCATAGTCCATCTTGGTCACATTACCAATGAAATCCTTAGAAACCAGGAAACTCACACTCCTCATGAAAACAAACCCATTATCGTAAGCCATAGAAAATTCTCTTAAGATAATTTCATCAACCCCCTTAAAATTTGAATAAAATACAAAATACCACCATCCTTAAAAATATCCCAAAGAAAAGAATCCCTTTCCAAGATTGCCGATGAAGAAGGCTCAACCCTAACCCTAGCCCCACCCATCTCAACCCAACTACTGAAACAAACTTGAAAAAAACCTACGTAAAAAATTGAACCAAACCTTTAAATAACCACTCCAAACCAACGCATACCCTGTAATGATTTTCACAATAAATCTCACCCATGGTGAAATTATTTCCAGGATATCACATATCCTTTTCTCATGCCCAAATCTATCTTTCTGCATTAAGCATGGCCTTTGTACTTTGGGGAAACTCCACCTCATCCCGCCACCACCTTCTATGATGAACCCAACCTCCAATATTAGCTAACTCATCAACACACATATTAGCTTCCCAAAACATGTGATTAAAAAGAATATTATCAAAATTTATTAGCATAGTCTTTGCATCTCTTATAATAGAATCAATATTAATATGATGCTTAGAAAGGCCCTTCATCACATTAATAATGTATAAGGAATCTCCTCCACACAATTTTCTTAATTTGCAAAGAATTAGCCCATTGTAACCCAATTAAAAGAGCATAAGCCTCAACATAGTTATTTGAATTATTTCCAATAGGTTCAACATAAGCTAAAACCAAGGCACCCACTTCATCTCTAATAATACCACCTACTTCAAGCTAAACTAGTTTTTCCTTTTCTATTAAAATTTAATTTCATCCATCCTTCATTAGGAATTTCCCATTTAACATTTCTTCTATGCATATCCTTTAGCATAGGAGCTTGTTTTACATAATTAGTGATACCTAAGGCTTGAATAATCTCCTTCTCATATCTAGGAAAACCACTTTTCTCTTTAATCTTCACAATAGAAAGATGATTTATCGAGAGACCTAATATACCACTCCCCACCCTCAAATATTTTTTTGTTTATCCCTAATACAAAAAAGGTATTACAAATTTGGTTACATACATGTTTTCTAGGCCTCCCAAATAGGAGAATATCTCTATTTTGGCCACTATCTTTCAATTTGATCCCTTCACGAAGGAAGCTTATGGAGAGGCTTATGCCCAAGGAAAATATTTTGGGGTGAGATATCAGTAGTTTCAGTCTAAAAGGGGCCAAAAGGACATGTATTGATGATTTTTATCTCAAATATGGGCTTCTCTACCGATGGGGGAAGCTTTGTGTTCCAAAAGAAGAAAGGATTTTATTGATGAGGGAAGCACATACCTCGAATTTATCAAGACATTTTGGTGTTGGAAAGACCTTGGACCACTTGCAACTTAGGTATATATATTGGCCCAATATGTAAGAAAAAGTATCTAAATTCATAAGAGGATGTAAAATTTTTGTTGAAGCAAGATTAAAATCAAGAAGGAAGGTTTGTATATGACTATACTAGTCCTACTCGACCTTGGGAGGATATCTATATGGATTTTTTACGAGGACTACCTATGTTTAAACATGGCCATGATTATCTATATGTTGTTGTCAATATATTTAGAAAAATGTGTGTTCTTATGGCATGTAAAAAGACAACAAAAGGACATGAGACTACCGAACTTTTCTTTCCTAATATATTAGTTCATTTTTGGTTTGCCAAAATATATTGTTTTTGACAGAGATTATAGGTTTTGGGGAAGTTTTGGACTACTTTGTGGGACAAGATGGACACCGGAGCTATAGAGAAGCACGACCTTCCATCCCCAAATGGATGGACAAATAGAGGTGTTAAACATGACTTTGGTACAGTTGATTAGAGGGTATAATAGAAAATTTCCATGAACTTGGGATGAGTCTTTAGACCACAATAAACATTCCTACAATAAGGCAGTACACACATCCACTATATAGTCATATTTTGAAACATTCTTGGGGTATTTACCTACCAATCCAATGGATATTGCAGTTGGAAAACATGAAGAAGGATAGGTACATGATTTAGAAGTGACTAGAGCAGTGAAGTTCATTGAGAGGATCTTAAAACTCCATCTCAAAGTGAAAGACCAATTTGAGAAGTCTCAAGCCAAGTACAAGGCTAAACGTGATCAACAACATAGAGAGCACAAGTTTCATGTTGGAGACAAGAATTAGTTGTACTTGAGCAAGGAAATAATACAGATTCAAGAAAGGAAACTAAAGGTACTAGGTATGGACCCTTCCCTATACTGGAGTAGATTGGAGAAAATGATTTTAGACTTAAATTACCACATTTCATGCAAATGTACTCAGTATTAAATTGTGAGAACTTACACCTATATGAGCCATCTATGCTTGATGAAGAAGAATAATGTTAGTTGCTACCTTCCATAGAGGATTGATTATTGGATTAATGAGGTGGGTTGGAGGAGGATATAGTGTTTCAAAAGAATATTAGGGAAACAAGGAGAGGTCCACAAGAGTCTTCGCAGTTGGACTTAAGAGGAAGACCCCAAGGCATACTTGATGGTACTCGAAGGAGAAAGTGATGGAATTTTTTCCTCATCTAATCCCCCACTAAGATTTTGTGGGACAAAAATACTCATGAGTAGGGGAGATGTGATCCATAGGGATTTATAAAAATGCCACTTCATCGAATAACCAAGATTAGAAAGAAAAATGTAGAGAAGTAGGAGAAAATGGTTAAGTTACAGAACTGCCACTTTTTGTAGTGTGGTGGTCACGTAACCACCCTAGCGGTTATGTAACTACCCCTATGTAGTCACCGGTGGTTGCATAACCACCATGGCAATTGTGTAGCCACCGGTATGCATATACCGATAGTACTATCACGATAGAAAACAAAAAAGTTACCCGCAAATAATCAAATATTATGAACGTTTGGGTTGTGTCTCTTCCTTGGATGTCTCTTCCTATTCTCCAGTGCATGGGAGGACATAGGGAGAAAGCTATAAATACAAGTGGAGCATGTGGAATTGAGAAAGAATTGATGGGATAAGTGAGCAAGAAACCATTGGTGCTGGAATTATCTTGTAAAAGCAAGGTGTATGAGTAGAGAAAGCAAGTAGAGAGGGTGGAAGTAACATTTTTGTCTTCTTTCAACTTCTTGTAATATGTATATTCTGATTTTTGCCAATATGATGATGGGAAGAAGGAGAAATTTCCCTTCTTGATTAGTTTTCCCTTAATCTGGAGGTTTCCAAGATAAAAATATTGTGTTAAGTGTTTTAATTCTTCATTTTATTGTAAAGTAATTCTAGAGCACTAGATTTCATTCACTAACATTAAATAAATGTCATTTTCAAGTAAATTAGAAGTAGGAAAAATAGTTATGTGATTTTGTAAGTTTTGAAGTAGAGGTTTATAGATAAATACGTGTTTACCAAGTTTGTCATTCTTAATGTAGTTAATGCACTAGCTACTAAAGAAAATAACAAACTAAAAAATGTTGGAGGGTTTATGTTTCCTCGAGATACGATGTGACGAATACAGTGTAAGATAGATGAAGGATCCATGCTACTACCAATCGAATGAAGAATACTTATGAATAGACTGGTTTGGGTCAACGACGACCCGGACTATGCACAAGCAGTCAATGACGACCTCGGAGATTGGATTAGGAATGTAAGTTAAATATGTAGAATGTGCGAGGATCCGAGTGTAATTTAGAACCTGCGAAGTATGAAGATGTTGGAGTCAACTGCAGAGGGAATATGAAGGAGCATAAATAAGAGGATGATAGAAAATGGTAGGAAGGGAGGCCGGATGGCCAATTGGACCTATGGGTGCTTTGAAGGATGACCTATAAAATGATCTCGAGACAAAAAGGAAGAGAAAATGTATAGAAACCAATGATTTGGATAGGCTATTGGATGAACAAGACCTTGGTTGATGACAACCAAAAGGGATCGAGGACGAATGTGGGATACTGTGATGAGGTCGAAGGTAAATGGATGGGAAAGATAACCTGTAAGAAAAAAATAGCTGAAACAAAAGGTTGCTGAGTGATCCTTGGATGTTGCAAAAGTTTCTCTAAACCTGTAAAATGCTAGCTGTAAGAGAAACAATGATAATATGATAAAAATCTTATTAAAGCAATACACAATGATAACAATCTCACAAAGGCTGATCATGATTGATGCGAGTACATTCCAAAGAGGTGCGAGAAGTCTCATAATTGCTTCTGGAATTCTCAAGAACAAAAGATTATTTACAAGTCACAAGGAAGCTTATAAATTTCCATGCATATGATCTTAGAATGTAAAGGAATCACTTAGCTTTATAGTATTAATGACGACTAGGCCGGTCGCGCCGAATTCGGGAAAGTTTCCCTAACATGAGAATTTTGTATGATTTTTGTGTGATTTTATGTTTTTAAGGATAGGATTGAATGCTTTAAATCATTAGGTGGGAAGAGGATGTTTAGGGATGAGGTGTAGGTGAGTTAGCAGTAGAGATAGGTTAGAAAAAGCATAGGGATGGGAAATAGAAAGTCTATTAGGGAAAGGGAAGCAAAGGATGTGGATTAATTGATTAATTAATTAATTAATTAATTAATGTGAATTAAAGGTGATAGATATTAAAGTGGGAATTTAATTAAATAAGGGAAATGGATTAAATAGATATTCACACGTGGGCAACTAAGGGTATAGATACTGAATTTAGGTGTCTACATTTTTCCCCCTTTTGTTGAGTGGTTTGAGATAGAAAGCCATGAGAAAAAATGATGAGAGTTGGATGAGGATTGATGATGAGGTCCCCCTCAAATTGGGGATCGATGATGTCAAGATAAATCGATGACGCATTTGAAAAGGTAGATTATGAAGGGCGGGCATGTGAAGAAAATATGTGTAAAAGCATAACCAAGGAAAGATGCCCTAGACAAAAAGGATCGCAATATCAATAAAAACTATGGCGGTGACTCCAATATCACATAAGTAGAGGAAAATTACGGTCTCAACGGAGATGGGCTACAACATTCTACGACCAATGAGTTGGTGAAGATCACTGTAGTATGGATGCAAGCTGAGATGAAAAATGAATCATAGGAAAGTCATTAAAGTATGCACAACTATATGCGAAAAGTATGTGAAATCCTTCATACATGAGGAATCAAATGAATAGGTATGCGTCCATAAGGGACAAGGATGAAAAGGTATGGTGCCCAATGGGACATGAAAAAATGTTGAGACAACGAAATGAAAAAGCGAGTGATGAAATAATATAATCCAAGGGGAAATTATGGCTGAAAAGGAAAAAAAAGGAAAATAAAATGTGCCCCAAGTGGGGAAAAGTATGGCCAAGAAGGCAAAAATAAAATATGCCCCAAGTGGGGCAAGGTATGGCTGCGAGATGGAATTTGTGCACAAGTTGAATAGGAATGTGAAAAATGCTCAAGGAAGAGTAAGTATGGCCACATAAGTGGACTTAGGGGGTGGATTGGAGTAAAATGCCTAGAGGGGAAAATAAATATGGCCACAAATGTGGACTTCAGAATGAGAAGGAGAGGATTCAGAATATGGAAACCCTTAAAGGGAGAATATAGAATATGGCCACGAATGTGGACTTCATAAAAGAAAGAATGTATGCCCGAAAAATGGATAATTCAAATATCATAATAGAAATGCCCGAAGGGAAAGATGAGATATGGACTTAAATAAATGAATGGTTAAGAGGAGTGTCCCAAAGGGGAAATATGTATGGCCCAATGGGTCTTAGGATGAGAAAGAGAGAGTAGTTAAAGATGCAACCTTAATGATAGCGACCATATAGATATAAACTTATCTACGTCATATCAAGGAATGTGCGAGGAAAAATGTATGTAATTGCAAAGGAAGTAAATAAGAGGGGGATCTAGGTAACACAAGGCATGTGCAACCAAAAATGATGTTAGAAAATAACCAACGATAGTTAGTCATTTCAAATATCATAAGGAAACAATGGATGAGATGATCTCATAAACCTAATTTTGACATGACAAAAGGGGTTTGAGATGTACTTGTATAGAGGAAAGAGGGTTCTCCAAAAGTGGTGTTCCCTAAAACTATGCCCCAACTCTGGGAAGGAGAGAGAAAAATGATCAATGTGGGAAGATTTCTTAGGATGCTTAATAAAATGGAAGGTTGATCAATGCGGGAAGCCTTCAAATTTCATAAGGAGTAGCCATCCTTTGAGGGTATGGTCTACTTTATACAATATATAGATGGAAAGAATAATATATGATATCCATCCTTCAAGGGATTGGTCTATTTATTTGATTTTCTTTTGATTTCATGCTTTTGATTTCTTTTTTTTTTTACATGAAAAGCTACCCTTCGAGGGATCATTCTATTTTTGATAACTTTGATTTTTGACAAGAGCATCCATGAATTTTGATTTTTACATGGGGGAGAGCTGGGACTAGCTAAGTAGACCACTTAGGAGGGGAATAATGAATGTACAAGAGATACCCTTAGACCCTTTGTATAGCTCTAATAGGTGAATGAGAAGGTGATGGACGTAATGATCGTGGAGTTCTCACCAAAGGGGAGAACCTATCCATAAATAATATGCTACGGGCAAAGACATGGTGCTCTATTTAAGGTCACATGAAAGTGACAGAGAAGAACACATAGTTCCAAATCATCACGATGAGAGATGGAAGGGGTTAAGATGGAGGAATGATCCAAATATATGACTAAGGGCACATTGGTAAATGTGCTAACAATAGAATGGTCGAAAATGTAATGCATTAAGTGGTTCCACTTCTAGTTTACTGTCAAGGGAGGCCAAACAATAGGCTTCCACCCATACTTGTGTGTAATAATGTATGGTCCAATCCAGTTAGGGGAAAAATTTCTATGTTGGCTCCTTTCTAGAGTAGTGAGCTATTCTGATTTTCTTTGAGGACGAGGTCACCGACATTAAAGTCACATTCTTTAAGGTGCTTATTGTAAGCATGCTTAATGCTCTCCTGATAAACATGATGGTGTTCACATGAGAGAAGGTGATGCTCATCTAACAACTTGAGTTGTGCTAGATGAACTTTGCGATAGTCCTCATCAGAGATGAAGTCACAAAGGGACATATACAAATAGGGGATTTGAACTTCAAGAGGATGGATGTATTTGAAACTATAAACAAGAGAAAAAGGCGTAGCCCCTATGGAGGTATAAATACTAGTGTGATAGGCCCAAAGGGAAAAAGGAAGCTAGAGATGCCAATTACGACTTGCTTGATCAATAGTTTTGGCAAGAATATTTTGAAGGGTTTTATTGGTAGATTTGGCATCCTGACTATTAGCTTAAGGATACTATGGAGAAGAGAAGATGAGTTGGATGTTGAATGCATTACATATTTTCTTGAGATATTTGTTTTTAAAGGACTTTTCGTTGTCCATAACAAGTTTGTGGGGAACGCCAAAGTGACAAATAATGTGTTGATAAATAAAATTAATGATTGGGCCATATTTAGTTGAGGTGAGTGGGATTAATTCCACCCATTTAGTGAAATATTTGGTTATAATGATGATAGAATGATGTTGCTATAAAGACGAGGATTAATTAGATCAATAAGATCAATGTCCCATTGTGAAAAGGGCCAAAGGTCCTAAGCTAGATGCAGAGCTTGACTACAAATATCGAGTAAGATTGGAATGTTGCTAACATTTTTCACATTTCTTAACATACAACAATCATGATTGAGGGAAGGCCAATAATAGCCAAGATAGAGAACATGCTCAACAAAGGCTAAGACACTAAAGTTTCCACCACAAATACCATCATGGACTTCCTGGATTGCTCAAGAGGCTTCATGGGATTTAAGACATTAGAGAATAACACCGTAAAATTCATGTTTATAAAGAATGTTGTTAAGGATCACATCACAAAGAATATGCTCAAGAATAGACCTCTTAGTGTTTTTTTAGACAAATAAGGAGGAATAATGGATTGGGATAGGTAATCGAATATTTGAGAATACCAAAGGTCAGTGAATTAGATTTAATAAGATTAACCTGGGTAATTCATGGAAAGGTCGATCATGGTGATGAAAGATGAAAGGAAGCTTGGACTCCTGTGTTGTCCATGGGATGAGATCCACGAGGGACACCATCATATAAGTAAAATGATTGGTTGATTGGGGAACATCTTGGATGGTGTAGGGATCAAAATATTTAAGAAGAAGATAAACAATGTTGTGATATTTTTGAAGAGTGACATTTTACATTGATACTCACCTATGACTTGTTTAATTATAAGCTTGGAATCCCGTAGATATCAAGAATATGGACATCTAAAAAGACAATGGTTTCAAGACCCAAGATGAGGGCCTCATATTCTACCATGTTGTTTGTACACTCAAAATTGAGTTTATATGTGAGGGGAATAGGATTTTCCAAGGAAGAATGAGAATGATGCCAACGCCTCCCCCTTGTTGACATTTTGAGCCATCAAGAAGAGAGTGAATTTAAGAGTGTCATATTCATGATGAAATTGATTAATGGATTCATCCAAGAATTGCTCACAAGGAGATGCGCATACTAGGAAGAGGGGCTTTTGCTAATTGGTTGGCAATAGCTTGGCCATTAATAGATTTTGAGAAATGAACTCAAGGTCAAACTTAGTCATGAGCATGAGCCACCAAGTGATACGATCATTATGGTATGGCTTAGAATGTATTATTTTAAGGAGGTGGAAGCTAGTAATGACATACATCTTATGATTAAGAAGGTAATGTCAAAGTTTTGAAGTAGAAAAGAAGAGAGCGCAACACATCTTTTCAGCTTCAATGTAATGGGTTTCACAATCATGAAGGGTGTGAATGATGTAATAAACAACTTGCTCATGACTTTGGTCATCGTGATGTGCTAACATAGCTCTTAAGGCATGATTGGTGGCATAAATGTACAAGTAAAATGGCTCCCCTCGCATGGAGGTGTGAGAACTGGTGGAGACAAGAGATATTTTTTAATATCATCAAAATCCTTCTAACAATCATGATCCCAATCGAATTCTATGTCCTTCTGAAGGAGGTGATGAAAGGGTTGACAATGATCCAAGAGTTGTGAGATGAAGTGGTGGACAAATTGGAGGTGACCTTGAAGGTTGCAAAGTTTCTTAAGATTTTAAGGAGGAATTTCAATGATTTCCTTAATTTTTATAGGGTCAACTTCAATGCCCTTAATAGAAACGATAAATCCAAGGAGTTTTCTAGTTAAGACTCTAAATACACACTTGGATAGATTAAGACAAAGGAAAAAGTGAATAAGGAGCTCAAAAAGGACTTCAAGAACATAAATATGGTCGCATTGATGTTTAGATTTACCTAAAATATAATCATCATAGTCTTCTATGGATTTTTAGATGAGATCATGAAAGACATAAGTCATGTCTCGCTAATAAGTGGCGCCAAATTTTTTTAAACCAAAGGGCATAATCGATAACAAAATGACCCCCGAGAGTAATGAATGAGGTTTTGTGTTGATCTTCTGCGATGAGAATTTGATTGTAACTAGAGAAACTATCCATGAGAGAAATCATCTCATGACCTACGGTAAGATCCACAAGTTGATCAATGTTCAAAAGAGGGAAGTCATCCTTAGGGCAAGCAAGATTAAGATCTCAAAAATCAATACATATACGTAAATTTCCCAATGCTTTAGTGAATGGGAAAATCTTAGAAACCCATTGGGGATAGTCAATGGGGATGATGAAATCAGCAAAGATAAGGCACTATAACTTTTATTTAACAAAGAGGGCAACACAAGGGTGCTTTACTGGTTTAGCATTAGGATAGGTGATGATATTATGGATGACGATATAAAGGGTCAAGACCTGGCATGTCTGAATATGACCATGTAAATGCCTGGTTATGATGGGAGAGGAATGTGGTGAAATATTCTAGCTCATGTGGATCAAGAGATTGGACCACTTTGAGAATGCAAGGCTCCTGAGGAGTCCCAATATTGACATCAATGGTGGCTTCGTTAAGAAGAGTAGGTGTGTCGGATGGTAAGGTCTTTTGAAGATAAGAATCTTCTTCCCCCATGTGGGAAAGAATGACATCATCATTAGTACACTGAAAGATGTCAATGGTAGAAGAATATTCTTCTATCATTTCGGAGATAAAAAAAGGGAAGGGACCTACTCGATTTTCACAAGGATAAGTGACAGTCCTAAAGTTATGGTAGAGAGACTAATTTTTTTTGGAAGTAATAGAAATGGTCTCATCCATTTCCATGTCTTCAAAATTCAGCAAAGATAGAGGAGGTGGAGAAAGCATGTCCATGAGTATCTCAGATGGTGGAATGGGCTCAAAAGATTGCTCCTGATAGCCTAAACTAATTTTTTTTTAGGTTTGTGACATTGATCAAGAATAAGGTCATGTGGTCCGTGCTAATAATGGCCTATGATGAATCCTTTCCATGCGTAATGATGGAAACATGTATAGGAAAAAGATGGTTTGTTGAGAAAGCCAAAGCCACCGGTATAAAGCTTGGCATGTGGAATATCATTGACATGAGAGGAGGGGGTATCAAAACTACCATAAATGAGGTTGGTGTGAAGATGTGATGGAGCAAAGGGAACAACATCCCCGACATTTAGTTAATACATATGCACCTTATCGTGTCTACTGATAAGGTGAGGAGTGGGAAGGGTGTTAAGTGTGAGCAAGTGATACTCCCCCATAGTAATTTTTTCCATTACATGATCTAAGGAGTCATCATTAGGAAGTTTGGATGAGGGAATGGTTGAGCTAGTGGATGGTGTGGATGAATCATTTTTAGGAATGAGTACATCATTTATTCTATAGGTTATGTTACACCCTTGGAAGGGAGGAGCATCCCTAGGAAGCATCAAGATCTTTCCCTCATGCTCATATTTAAGGGAATGATGGAGTGTAGAGGATACAGACGCAATGCATGGCGCAAATCCATGATCCTTAAAGGAGAACATTGGATTGAAATTCTCTCTCAATAATATAAAATACCTCATGGATGAGTTTCTCACCACACGAGATAGGAATAAAGACCATTCCTAAGGCAGAGTGAGTGACACCATCATTGAAGGCGTGGAGGACCATGGGTGTCTGGGTGATAGATTCCTCTAGGATCTTAAGTTGGTCAAAGTATGTGAACGAAGGATATTGATGCTTGCCCCACTATCAATCATGGAGTGTCGAATGAATGTATCATTGATCGTGACCATAAAAAGAGAGAGGAAGGTTATGTTATTCATCTAGAATGTCCGAATTTCAATATCATCGAATGAAATAGCCGCAGAAGCCGTGAGTGCTCCTACGAGAGATACGAAGGGTTGAGCTTCATCAATTGATGTCAAAATGCGCTTTAAGGATTTAGTAAGAGTCTATCTATGATCTGGTGAGATTTGGATGAGATCGTAAAGATACATCTTGACTAGGGCTTGATGAAGCTATCTAATGATGCTTTGTTCAATATGCCTAGGAGCTGCTAGAATGGAAACCTTTGGTTTTGATGATTTGGTTAACTCCTTAGGAGCAGGAATGGTGATGAAGGTCTTGGATTTTGGTTTAGAGGTTGATTTTTATTCACGTGGACCAGATTGAGTGGTTACCAATAATTTAATAAAAAAGGAATATCATCCTTTTAGAGTCTCCCGAAGTTGGGATGGAAGATATTGACTTGGATATGGAAGGAAGGGGTGACTCAGTGACAAGGAAAATTATTTCCTCTTTAATGAGTTAATGAATATTGGCCTCGGAGCACTCTAAAATGCTCGATGTGTGCCCAAGGGTATGATGAAAGGCACACATAAGGTTGGAATTAAACCATAAAGGATTCTTTCCTTTTGGGTCAAAGGCCTTGATAGGTGGAAGCGTGATTGTAGAGGTTTGTAGTAAGTGTTGGAATAATTTTGTATATGAACTAACTAAAGTACTAAAATATTCCTTGTTAGAAATCTTGGATGCTTGGGGTAAATTCTGAGTATATTGATATTTTGGTGACTTGAATTTAGTTTTGATGTTGGTTGGTGTTTTAGTGTTGAATGGTCTTGAATTGGTGGGTTGAAATGCTCTCGGTCCCGAAATAGATAATTTTGTATTGGATGATTTAACTCTAGAAAAGGATTATAGATTTCATATGTGGAGATGCATCCTTGGGGGAGTGAAGAAAATCTTAACTAGGTGGTCAGATGATGATGTTATGGTTGGTTCGGTGCATAAAATATCATTTTTCTCGAGGCAATCTACGAAAGGTGGGGATTGATGGGATTGTGTTGATGACATGGAAGGGACATTTGAGGTCATTGTAAGATGAAGTTATTTTAATAATTCCTCAAATGATGACATTGGTGTGCATGAAAAATGTGGCACATATGTAACCACAACAGTTGATATGGGTAAGAGAGTGGGAGGAGGAACCGATATAGGTTCTATAGATGGTATGATGGGAAAGGGTGGAATGGATATAGGTGAGGTGGTCAAGCCTACTGGAATGGATGAAGTAGATGATGAGGTGGATATGATAGGTAAGGGAGTTGATGAAGGACCAACACCAAATGTGGAAATAGGTTGGAATGGTTGTTTCATGAATGTCTCTAAGGGCATAAATGATATATTCGCTAATGGGGTTCTAGTAGTCGTGGATGTGGGAGTGGATGTTGAGATAAATATAGGTATAATAGATGTAGGGAGGATATCAAAGGGAGTGGATGTGATCGATGATGAAGGATAGGAAGTTGTGGATGGGATAGGTTCTTGATCAGTAGTGTTCAGGGTGTTTATAGTGTGAGCGTTGGGTGCTTGGGTTGTAGTAGAAGTGGTAGTTTGGATTGTCGGTGTATGATTTGGG
Source organism: Taxus wallichiana var. yunnanensis (assembly GCA_018340775.1). Taxonomy (NCBI): domain Eukaryota; kingdom Viridiplantae; phylum Streptophyta; class Pinopsida; order Cupressales; family Taxaceae; genus Taxus; species Taxus wallichiana. Next base: position 408,483,528 of record CM031242.1, read on the forward strand.
AAAGGTTGTTTAAAGATGTCAAGTGGTTGATTGGGTGAATTTTTGGATTGTCCACTTGAAGATCACCCTGATCAATTATTCTTTCAACCAAATCCTTGAAAGTATGACATCTCTCTATGTCGTGGCCTCGGACTTGGTGGTACTTGTAGTAATGGTCCTCTTGATACCACACAGGTTTCGGTCTAGAATCATCAACTGGTCGAGATAGGAGGAATTGTGATAAGGTTTACTGCCATCAATTTGTCAAATATTATACTATATTACTCCCCAAGGGAGTGTAGTTAGGCATTGGTCGATTGACTCATTGTTGAGTCCACATGCTAGATGTAGATGCGGGAGATGATTTAACAACCACAACATTGGCCACTACCTTTGATTTTTTGTTTAGTGTGGATGATTTAGTAAATTCATTTTTGGGTTTATTTGATTTTAGTTTTAAATAGTCTTGTTCGAGGGCATGTGTTTTGATTTTTCAGACATGGTGAAGGCCTCATCAAAGGTTTAGAATGATTGGATTTGTAAAGTAGAAGATATATGCTTCACACATGAACGTGAGAAGAGCTCGATGAGATCAATTTGTGGAAGAGGGAAGGATAATTGGTTTATAATGACATGTCATCGTGCAATGAAATATGTAATGGATTCATATTCAAACTGTCAGATGGTGTATAGATCATTGATGGTTATTTTTCACGCAATGTTAATTAAAAAGTGTTCTAGAAATAACTACGCAAGTTAGGAAAAAGAAAATATCAAATATTGAGGGGCATATATTGTACCATTCCAATGTGGGACTGACACAGGACATCGATAAAGTGTGAAGCATCAAGTAATAATCATGTGCAATAAGATAACATGCGTGCTTAAATACACAAAGGTTTTGTTGTGGGTCCTCTTTGCTATTAAACTTGGTGAATTTTGGTAATTACCAATGTAGAGGATATGGTTTAATTGGTACAGATGGGTGAATAGGATCATTACAAATTTTCTCATATGATAATGAGACCTTGGATCCTAAAGTAATGGCCTCAAGGTTGGCTAACCTATTCACGAGGGCATGCATGGGATCATTCGAAAGAGTCTATTGGGGGATGAGAGGTGGTGGTTGCATGTAAGAAGTGGTCGGATGAATTTTTGATGAACTTGTGGATGTGTAGGTGTTTGAGGAATTTTTGGGGATGACTGTAAATCATGGGCTATGATTGAAAGGGTGGTTGTTGAAAGAATTGTTGCTGGGAGATGGGAACATGATAGGATTTTGGGATTGGGTAGGCTACTATGGAAAGTGTTGAGTAGGGATGTGGGTATGAACAGGTTGAAATTGTTATTAAAAGGGATTAGTTATTAAATAATGTAAAGCACCCATGAAAGGGGTTGGGAAGTATTAACAGAATGCTAGATAAGATAAGATCATACTTGTCCAGATATGGGATATGATGTTTGGGCATATTGGTTAGGGACACTAGTGGCAATAGTGACCGAAGAGGTGAGGGGAACAATAGTGTTGATTGGTAGGAGATTGTGATGAATAGGCATGAATATCTGGGTAGTTTGATGAGATGAGGGATTGGTGGAAGAGGAAGCAAGGTGGGTTGTAGAAATCTCATTTACTGCAAACTGGTAGTTTGGGGATTGGTTTGATAAGGATAAAGTTGTTGAAGTGGTGGACCATCTAGGGGAATTTGAGTTGATCTCCTAAGGAGATAGTCTTGGAGCACCATTGGATTGGCATCTAGAATCTCTTGGAACATGGTATCACCAAGAGGGACCTTAGGAGGTCTAAAGGACTCGATATAACGGATGGTAGGATAGCTAGCCTAGAAGGGATATATTAGTGGTGCAAGAATGGGTTAGTATCACCTAGAGTTGTAGTGCAAATAAGGGGTTCTAGGTGAGAGACGTTGATAAGAGGTTGAGTGCTCATAAAATAAGTACTCAAGGGCACAAATGAGGTATTTGTTGTGGTGAACATTTGTTGAGATAAGGAATCATTTGAAGTAAAGTTTTGTTCCATTATTTTGGCTACTAAACGAGTAACTATGGGCATGAAATAAGTTTTACCCAAGAAAGTCAAGAAGAATACTATTTTTATGTTCTATATTTATTTAAGAAAATGTGAAAAGAAAAGGGGATGGATAACAAAGGACCTAGGAGAAGGAAAACTATGTTTGGTTTCAGGTTTGTTATGGCTAGGGAATGTCTTAGGTAGTTTCTTGTTGGGTGATGAAATCCCAATCAGTAAACCATGTGAGGGGATGTTTTGATGTTTTAATTTGATTCGTGAGGTTTAGGTTATGCATGATAAGATGTGAGATGCAAAATGTTAAACCCTATTGAAGCTATGTGAGTAAACATGATGTAGAAAAGAAAATTTCTTTTTAAACCCAAAACGAAGTGTTATATTTGATGAGGACACAAACAAGAATGGGAAATTATGATGCAAAAAGGAGAAAATAGGAAAAAGAGAGGAATACATGGATAATGTTTTTCCTATTTGTCTACACTCTTGATCGATGAGCGATCCAAGCCATGATCCCAACATGAGAAAGCAATAAAGTGAAGCCTCATGCTATAGTGTTAGTGGAAGATAGAAAAAACAAAGTACATAAAAAAAGAGACCACCAAAAGGGTTGTCCAATTGGGCATGCCAGGAATGTTTAATAAGTTTATCATTCTTAATGAATTTAATTTACTAACTACTAAAGAAACTAGCAAAATAAAAAATGTTAGAGGGTTTATGTTACCTCAAATATGACGTGATGAATATGAGCTCAAGATAGATGATGGATCCATGTTGCTTCCAATGAGAATGAAGAAGGCCTACAAATAAACTGGTCTGGTGCAGGTCGATGACGATCTAGACTATGCACAAGCAGTCGACGATGACTTTGGAGACCAGATAAGGAATGTAAGAGAAATATGTATACTGTGTATGATTTAAGTGTAATTTGGAAGCTGTAGAAGTCTGAAGATGCTGGAGTCAACCTACAGAGGGAATCTAAAGGAGCAGAAACTAGAGGATGATAGAAAATGGTAGTAAGGGAGGCTAGATGGCCAAATTGGACCTATGGGTGCGAAGGATGACTGTAAAATGATATTTGAGATAGAAAATCGAGAGAAAGGGATAGAAAAAATGATTTGGATAGGCTATTGGATGAACAAGATCTTGATCGACGATGACTAGAAGGGATCGACAATGATTGTGGTAGAATTTGATGAGGTGAAGGTAAATGGATGGGAAAGATGACTTGTAAGCAAAAAATAACTGAAACAGAAGGTTGTTGAGTGATCCTTGGATGTTGCAGAAGTTTCTTTAAACCTACAAAATGTTAGCTACAAGCAGAGCAATGATAATATGATAAAAAGATGATTAAAGAAATATAAAATGATAGCAATCTCACAAAGGTTGATCATGATTGACGCAAGCATGTTCCTAGGAGGTCTGAGAAGTATGTAGTTGCTTCTTGAATGTAAAAGAGTAAATTAGGTTTATAGGGTCGACAAAGACTAAGCCGGGTCTCTGCCGATTTCGGGGAAATTTTCCCCAATGAGAGGATTTTTTATGCTTTTGGCATGATTTCATATTTTTAAGGATAGGATTGAGTTCTTTAAAGCATTAGGTGGGAAGAGGATGTTTAGGGATGACATGTAGATGAGTTGGTAGTAGAGATGTGTTAGAAAAATCATAGTGATGGGAAATATAAAGTCTAATAGTGCAAGGGAAGCAAAGGATGTGGATTAATTGATTAATAAATTAATTAATTGAAGCTTAATTAATCAATGTGAATTGAAGGTGATAGATATTAAAGTGGGAATTTAATTAAATAAGGGGGATGAATTAAATAGATATGTGCACACGGGCAATTAAGGATATAGATACCGAATTTAGGTGTCTACAATATGAGCCAAAATGTGTCTCAATAACATGTACTCTTAATCATCCATTTAACTAGGGTATTCAAGGCAACGAGTAGGGGACACATAAGTACCTACATACAAGGGGATAAGCTTAAAGGGGATAGAATGAGAGCAAAGGTCACATATCTAGAGGGAAGTTTCCCTTACACTTGGTTAACCTAGGGTTTCTAAGGCCTGCAGTTAAGATAGAGGAAGGAACCCTACTAGGATATTTTTAGTTGGGTGTGGAGAGGTATGGATCAAATAATAAGGGAAAGAAGCATGCAATGACTAAAATGAAAGTAACTAAAGAGCTGATATTTGATCAAAGTACTAAGCTAGCTAGAATCAACCATGTATAACACTAAACTAACATAACACAATGAAGAAGAGGAACTGAACTAATCTATGCAAAGTGACAAAGAAGGGTTAGAGAACTTACCTTGTACCTATAGGGTGGTTGTTGATGCATTTATCTCCCTTGAGAAGCAACACGTAGAGAGAGAGTTTTTATTAGGTGGAGTAGTGAAAGTCCATTCCTATCTTGGACTCACTATATGTCGACCCAATAGTGCAAGCAATCATCTAAGAAGAGAGGTGTCTAATCCAATCCAATCACAATGCAAGATGAACCAAAATCTAGGTGAGAAACTAGAATGATGGCAAAAAGAGCAAAGAAAATGGTAGTTTGGATGTCTTAGCTTCCTATTTCTTATGAGTGTCAAGTGAAGTGGAGGTATATATAGGACGTCATCACCCATGGGTGATGGTTTCAACCATGATAAAATATGACACTAACACAATCACCACGAGAAATTGTTTGAAAAGTATGAAAAAACAAGGTTATTTGTCATGAAAGGTAAAATAAATGTGTAGTGAGTCATTAAAGTGGATGAAAAGGGTGCCAAATGGTGGAATGCAATCAAGAATTCATGAATATGATATGCATGAGACCTAAGAGGACAATGATACCTAATGAAAACTAAGGCGAATAAACAATAGTGGCACTCTCTCCATGTACTATCTCTAACACATAATAGTTATGTGAATAACCATTCTCCATTCTTGACAGCACCTTAATAGACTCGATTAGGAAATAGACGCATCGAAACCCCTATCCGAAAAGGACAATTGTTAGTAACATCTACGAAAGACAAAATGCAACTAGACTAAACATCATGCATACGCTTAGCGTGATTTCTAGGTTCGTAGAGACTCCAAAAGAGACACATTGGAAATTAGATAAAAGAATTTTGGGGTATGTTGTCTTTAAAAATATGGTTTTAATGTTAAACCCTAGATATTTCAGAGCCACATACGATAAATAAATGCTAAAGAATAGATTTTAAGTAAGCAATAAGCTAAGTAAAATTAAATCCCTAAGTGCAAGAGAGGGTATGGAAAACATAGCTGATTTCACAATAAATCCCAAAGTGTTATGGACTGGAAAACTAATAAAAAGGAGGAGATTGTCGCAACCTCATTCATAAAATTTTGTAGATGTTGGAATATGCTAGACTAGGGTGCCTAAGCGTTAGAGACCTCTAGTAGGAACCCATGACTGTGCAAAAGGTTAGAATATGGTTTTTCTTGTGTCGCAAGGTGGTCACTAGCCTTCATTTTTGGTCACCTGTATGTCACTGGATGATCACAAAACTTTCTTGTAACATGTAAAACAAATTATATCCTACAAACACCAAACTACATCATATCCTGAAAAATAAATATACAAATGGGGAGTCTGAATGACCCCGATGGTCACCCGACAGAGTGAACTTATGACCAGGTGTTGCACTACATCTCAGACTCCATGTAGTTTTGGTGCGTGTGTGTAGATATTGTGCTTTAAAATCTCTTGTGTAAGATGCACTTGATAACAAACAATAAATAGATGTAGAAATTTAGATAGATGTGTGGATGACAAAATAAACTTCCCCTCATGTGCATGTATGTAGAAAATGCAATCCCTTATCCCTTTTCCCTTGAGTGAGTGCTAGATGGATGCCTTAATGCCCTTATAATTCCTTTGGATGCAACCTTAGGTGCTGATAGTAGATGTCTAGAGCTTCGTCCTTTATTACGGTCACATAAATTTTTATTTATATGATTCCCTTATTTAAATTTTGTAATTGACGGATATAAAAGTCGACCCATAAAAAAACAAGATGCCCAAAAGGGGTGAGTAAGATGAAAAGAGGTCGGGGCACCCAGAGGGGATGAGGGCACCTAGGCACTTTGGTGTCCAAAGTTAATAAATATAAATAAATGAAGATTAGACTGGGTTGTAGGGTGTGCAAGAGAAAAGAGGAAACAAGAAAGGAAGAAAAGAGGCCAAAGATAGATGTCAATTACTAGTTTTATCGCTTAGGAATCATATAAATAGTGGCATGTGATTAGGACCTAGAAATATACCCAAGTGTGTGATTTTGTGTCTACATTTTCCCCACTTTATGTTGTTGAGTGAATACTCGATAACATAAAGTAGATAAGAGATGCATACCTGATAACCATGTAGATTGATGGTGAAAGCATACTGAAGAGATAAGAAAAAACATGGAGTGAAAAAAATGAAGTGTGGAAGCTAAGGAAGAGGAAGTGACCCTAGGGGTGAAGCGCATGTGTTGTGTCACATTTTACTACTTGTTGTTGTCGCTTGTGTTTGCTGATGTGGGGTGCTTTCTTACTACGTATTAAAGATGAACATGTAAAAGAAGAGAGAAAGAGTAATAAAAGTCATGTGTTATGAAAAATATGTAAAAGTATGCAAAATTTTGAAAAATAGTAAAAGGAACGTGTGCACCTGATCCATGATGAGTGAAAAGGATAGAAAGTGTCCTAAAAATGGTGTAGAATAACAAGTTTTTGGGTGATCTCAAGCCAAGAGTGATTTTTTAGGTGATCTCATGCCAAGGGTGAGTTTTTTTGGGTGATATCACACCAATTCTAAGTTTTTTGGGCAATCTCACACCAAGTGTGATTTTTTTGGGTGATCTCATGCCATGGAACAAGAGTGTTGGGGAGAAAGGTCTAGTGTTATTCTTCATCCCTAACTATTTTCCGAATTTACATACTACTGCAAATGGTGTGATCCTGCTTTGTTCCTTGTTTTCCAGGCTTGATCCAAGGAAAATAGAAAAAGGAGTTAAAATGCAATCTGATTGCTAGAGGATTGTTCCTGTACTGTGAAAATTGCTCTGTGAACTATTTAAAATTGTGCCAATATGAAAAATTCAATGTAAATTCCCCTAGTCATAGGAACCCAAGAAAGGTAAGGAGCACATAGGTGCTTGAGTGTCTCATGTTGAATTAAGGACCCAAGTCGAATCTGGTCATTCTGAATCAGTAACTTTATTTTTTTCATGTAATATGTAGGCCTATACTAAGCTCTAAGTTGATGTATGGGGTGACTGATTCACCCAATGTATGCCCCCTCATTTGGAATGCATGTGACATCATTAGGAGGACGTGGCCCAAAGGAGAGGACCAAAATCTGATCTAAAATTGGTTCCCTACATGGGGGAGGGAATGTGCATGGTAATAACCAAGGCACATACAAACAAGGTGGCTAGAAAACATGTGTTAATAGAAAAAGTGACAAGCATGCAATAGAAGACAATGGAAACAAGAAATAGTGCAGACAAAGCAGACAACAAAAAGAAGGTTTCAAACATGGGACATCGTTCACAATGTCGTAAGACAATCAAGGCCAAAGTGGCCAAAAGAATACAAGCAATGAATATACAAGACATATTGCAAAGCACATAAACAATAGCATACAATAGAAAATGCCCAAAAATATCAAGCAAAGTATCAGACAACCATGGTGGCAAATAGTTCCTACAAAGAAAATGCTACACATGAAGTACCCATTAGTATGTTAGAAAGATAAAAAGTATGTCAAGATGTCTATATATTGATAGAGTAGTGTGCTAGTAAGAATAAAATGAAACAATAACACATGTAGTGTGTAAAAATTTAGATGCCCCAGGAGCCTCAATGGGACTAGTAAGAGGTATAGTGCCAAGCATTTGTGTTACGTGTAAGGATTTGTAAGAATTATACAGTCACAACAAGAGAACAAGTTAATGTGTATGTGTATATGATAAATATAATGACGTATTAGATATCCAACTAACATAGTAAGAAAAATTTAACATGTGAGTATAAGTAGACAAGAGTAAGTGCAACCAAGATATACGGTATGTTGTGAATGAGTGAGATCGAATGATATTTAATGTGAGTGTGATAGGAGGAGTGTGCCCCAGAGTAGTTGTGGATGAGCATGGGATGAGGTTTATTTTGGGTTCACCAAATTATTTAACAAAATGGTTTTAATGTTAAACCCTAGATATTTTAGAGTCACATATGATAAATAAATGTTAGAGCACATATTTGTACGAAACAATAATCTAATGAAAATTAAAGCCCTAAGAGAAAAAGATGGAATGGAAAACTTAGCTGATTTTACAATAAATGCCGAAGTGTTTTGGATTGGAAAATTGGTGAAAAGGAGGAGGATACTATCGCAACCTCACTCAAAAAAATTATGCAATCGCCGAAATAGGTTTGATTAGGGTGCCTAGAATGGGGGCCAAGGCACCTAGGCACCGAGAGACATTTGGTAGGCACCCATGACTACTCAAAACATAATATGGTGTTTCTTGTGTCACATGGTGGTCGCTTGTAGCCTTTAGTATTTGTCTCTTGGATGTCACTAGATGATCACGAGAATGTTCTTGTAACTTTGTAAAAAATGATATCCTGCAAATCCCCAAACTACATCATATCCTAAAAAAGATACAAATGGGGAGTCGAATGATCCCACTTTGGTCACCCGACATAGTGAAATTATGACAAGGCACTACACTACATCTCGGACTCCATGTAGTTTTGGTGCGTGTATGTAGAAATCGTGCCTGGGAAGCTCTTGTGCAAGATGCGATCGATAATGAGTGACAACTAGATGTAGCAATGTAGATAGATGTGTGGATGAAAAAATGAACTTCCCCTCCTATGTGTGTATGTAGGGAATGTAGTCCCTTGTCCCTTAAGTGAGTGTTACGTGGATGGCTTGATCCTCTTAGAATGCCTTTGGATGTAACATTAGGTGATGATAGTAGATGCTTAGAGTTTGGTCCTTTATTATGGTCACATAGCTTTGTATTCATATTATGCCCTTGTTTGAATTCCGTAATCAACAACTAAAAGTTTGAACCATAAGAAAACAAGATGCCCAAAAGATAAAAGAGGCCCAAAATGGGTGAGTAAGATACAAAGAGGTCGGGGGCACCTAGGCGATGATGTCATGGCTGGGTGCTGGTGTCTAGAGAATAAAGATAAAGAAACAAAGATCATACTAGGATGAGGGGTGTGCAAGACCAAAGAGAAAACAAGAAAGGCAAAAAGAGGCCAAAGATAGATGTCAATTACTAGTTTTCTCTCTTAGGAATCATATGAATAGTGGTATGTGATTAGGACCTAGAAATGTACCCAAGTGTGTGATTTTGTGTCTACAATGTTAATGAAACAAGAAATTATGGAATTTTATATGTTACTGATATTTATTTATGTTAGGTGGATTCATGGATAGTGATTGGGAAGGTATCCTAGATGATAGAAAAAACAAATCTGGATATGTGTTTCATGTTGGATCAGGAGCCATTTCATGGGCTTTAAATAATTATCCAGTTGTTTCACTTTCCATGGATGAAGCCGAGTATATAGCGATAAATTCAATCATATGTCATGGTATATGGATTAGAAGAATCCTCTCAGATTTGCATGAAGAACAATATGGAGCTTCTACTATCTTTTGTGACAACTTATCTTCCATTGCCTTGTCAAAGAATCATGTTTTTCATGGAAGAAGTAAGCATATTGCAATCATGTATCATTTCATTCGATAATTAGTTGAAAAAGGTGAAATATAACTAGAATGTTGCAGTTAGTGTAGCGACTTGTTGTGACAATTTTACTAAGTATTTGTCAAAAGATATATTTGAATGCTTGAGAGGAAATTTGGGCATCATTGATGTGGTTTCAACTAGATCCAAACTAGGTATAACAAAATTCGGACTAGATACAACCAACTCCAAACTAGATACATCCAGCTCCGGACTAGATACAACTAACTCCGAACTAGATGCAATTAGCTTTAGACTTTAGACAACTAGCTCCAAACTTCATATAGCTAGCTCTAGACTTCATACAACTAGCTTCATGCATCATACAACTAGCTCCGTACTTCACAAAGCAGCTTCGGAATAGTCTTTTACTTACCTCTAAACCAAGGCAGCTCTAGACCAATTAACTCTAGACCAAGTATCTCTTAACCAAGCATCTTTAGACCAACCGTCTCCGAACCAATCATCTCTCGAATCATCTAGCTCCGAAATCAAAAATCCATTTTTGGAGTGAATATAAATTTATTTTTTATAGCTCAAGATTAAGGGGGAGTGTTGAATTTAATAATCTTGATCCCCAAATACGTTTGAATTTGAATTTTATCATTTCCCCTTCTTCTCCCACCTACCCCTGCAGTTAATGCAAAGTAAAGGTGCTTAGTATTTTTTAATCCTCTTTTGAGAGAGAAATTAATTAATTTGAAAAAGTTGTTTTTGTCTTTTAATTTACCAACTGTATGTAGGGAAGCATATGAGAACAAAAGGGATTTAGAAAATAGAGGAGAGAGGGAGTACAAATATATGCAACATCAAATAGATAAAAACAAAAGAAAAGAGAGTGCACATGTTTTAAAGATAGTAAAAGGAATGAAGAAAAGAAGAAATAGAGCAACATCTCTAAAATTTATGTATTAAGTTGGTTTTTGGATCTAATATAAAAATATTTGTGCTTTTTTGGGTATTTTTATTGCTCTACTTTCTTTGTTGTCTTGTTTTTTTGCACCCACATTTTCCAACACATTCTAGTGGTGGGAATGGAAGAACCATATAGGTTTGTGCATTCTCTTTATGGTCATCCAAGAGTTATAAAGCACTTACTTGAACATATAAGAATTGTGAGATTTCTCGACTTAGCCAAATTTGAATTTCCTTAAGAAACTAGAAAATTCCAAAGTTTTTAAATGTGCAACATAAAATATCTACCTAAATATCCTGTAAGATATTTAAATTACAATTGAAGTTGTAATTTGTATATTTTATGTAATGGTAAAATTTTATTTCATCTAAAATTTTAGTATACTTTTTTGATGCAACCAATGTTTTAAATTTCATATATTCAATAATAATTTTTATGGTATAATTATATCAATTTTCCACCACTTAGTGTGTGTGTGTGTGTGCGCGCGCGTGTGTGCATATGTATGTATGTATGTATGTACATACATAGATACATACATACATATGCATATAGGTGTGTGTGTGTGTGTACACACACACACACACACACACACTTACTTTTATATATTATATATGGACACCAATATCCATGACCATCCATAATTAAAAGGAATAAGACTTAAATAAAGTTTATGGATACACTATATGTTATATATAACTACAAAGTCATTTCATATTAATAAAGTAAAAATGTTTTTTTTTTTTTTTTTTTATATTGGACTATGTTTAATTAGACATAGTTCAAAAATATGCATAATGCATTAGTATTACAACCTAAATACATGATCGTAAATAATACAAAGTATGTAAATAAACTACAACTAGCTAAACTTGAAGGAGCAACAAATGTATATATATAATATTTCTATGCATATGATAGCCAAACCAGATTAGATAGAAGCGTATTGCTATTATGTAGGATATACATTACCATAAATAGTATACAAAATGACCATAATCACTGAAAGTAAATTGAATTTTTCTTCAAACATAGTTAATGATATTGTATGAAGCAACAAGGAGCGAGGCTCCAAGGACAGAAGTTAAAAACAACCATACATTTTTTCTTTGCACATTTTATTCAAGCATCATGAGCATGATAACACCTTCACAAAATCACAGTTGAAACGAACCAATCAAAGTTCATAGAAACCATGTTCCAAGTCAAATCAAAGTTATGCATCAATTTTAAAATTATAAGATTTAAATTGTTTACTAGAGGAGTGACTAGAAGTCTGAAGCTTCTTGACAAAATTCTACCTTTCAACCTTTCAACAATATGGAGTTGCACCACAGTTGCACTTGAAGGTTGTGTATGATTTTTTTAAAATCAATATTTGTATTTAAATGATCTTGAAAAACAATATAAAAGTTTATAATTTAGAGAAACAAGTTTGAGAAAACCACCAGGATTTCAATTTCAAGGGGAAATGAATAAGAGAGCATTTATGCAACAAAAATTCCAAATGGCATTGAGGATTACATGGCTACATGTGTGAGTGAGGACATTGTGAAGGAGGAGACACCAAAAGTGCACTTTTCCTTGATCGGGATCACGAAAGAGATAAAAAGTTTGGAGAAAAGGATGAGCCACAAGTTGCAAGCATAAGGGAAAAACCATAAAGCATGTTTGATAGTTTCAAATTTTCTATAAAAAGGACAAATGAAGGGGATAAAGGAATTTTAGGTAGTTCTTGATAGGATTTTTGATGTGGAAAACTTTCCATATGGTAAGATGGTGCGAGCATAGGATTTGGACATCCAAATTTGCAATATAATTTTATTCCACTTTTCCCAACTAAATTTGTAATTTCATTTAGCATCGAGGTGAGGCAAAAGGGTGATTGAAAGAAGGATTTGTCTCTATATTTTTTAAAGGGGAAAGAGATGGATGTTGCATTTAGTCCATATCTAATATTTCAAAAAGTTAGCATGAAATATTAAAGACAACAATGTTTAAGAGAGTTCGAGGAATGTTGATGTGTTGTTGGAGTTAGAGAATTGGTTTTTATCGGAAGGGGATAAATTGTATTATGTTTTGAGTTGTTGTTAGGATTTCTATTTGAAGATAATTAGATCCCACGTGTCCCCGAACACTTGAATTCCTATTTAAAGAACTGCTTGCCTTTAAAACTCTTAATGGTCCCTAGGGTTTTCCGTCTTTCTAGATTAAGAATTTTCATCAAACGGAGGAAGTAACAAAGATTAGACCATGACTAAGGGATTTTTCATACCACATTAGCTTTTTCAATGTGATTTCTAGGCCTTCCAAGTGGAGTTGAAGGGAGTAGATCCGTGCATTTTGAAAAAGAAGCACGAAGGAGCTTGTAGTCCAATGACCATATCCCAATAGTGACCATTAGAAGAAGATTGAATGCGGAATCGGACCAAATGCTTACACAGAGCACCCTCCTCCAACACCCTCACAATCTATTTTGTGGTAAGGAAAATACCTTGATTGTAAGGATGAATAATTCCCAAACCTCTTTTGTCTTGTAGCTAAATACAATGTAAGCAAGATGTGGAAGGAAAATCATTCTTGTCTTCCCATTTAGCTCCGAGACAAAATCCTAATTCATTGAGTTAATTAGTTGTAACAATTTTTAGAGGGTAGCCAAAAAGAATAAAAAATAAACTTACTGATCATGGTAAGTATTAAATGTGTCAAACTCTGCTAGTTTATCTATATATTTATATCGGGGCTATTAATTTATGCCACCATAAGTATATGATTCTTGATAAGTCCTTTTGAATCCTACCACATGCATATGCTATGATGATGATGGAAAGCCCTCTTTTATTTTGGAGTTCTATTGATGATAGTAAAATATATTAAAATTAGAGACTTAAGGAAACTTTCTAATATATGGATAAAGAGATTTTTGGAAAAAATATGATAATTTTTTTAATTACATTGTTTTCCAAAACCTCTTCCTAATATGTTAAAATTATATATATAGACACACACATGTATGTATATATATAGACACACATACATAGATATGTGTGGTGTGTGTGTGTGTGTGTGTGTGTGTGTGTGTGTGTGTGTGTGTGTGTGTGTGTGTGTGTGTACACTATTTTATTAAAAAACAATAATTATGAAATATAATAATTTGTATATAACATATTACAAAATATTTTAAACTTTTTATATCATTAAAAATAAATAATTTACAAAATAAAAATCATTCAATAATTTAACAAATTACATACATAATTTATTTATTTATGTCTCTTGATCCTTTTCCTCAAAGATATACTTCTCCTTCGCTTTGTCCAACAAGAAATCTCTCCTTCATCTCGCAAAATGAAGATAACCATTAATCCCCTACAATAAAGGTACTACAACCTTTTCATATTCATAATGAACATAACTAATTTTACACGTACATCATTTATGGGGATCAATAGGTTCTAGTTTTGACCTCCCCTCATCCCTAGTTCCTGGATTGACCATTTATTTAAGAATGTTAGAACAAATAGCTTCTCCCTATTTGTAAAAACCATTTGATTAGTTTTTGGAAATATAAATAAATGTTTCTTCTAATGTGATATAATGTTTTTCGGATTTTAAAATTGAATTGCATTATTAATATTTTTTTTTTATAATTGAGTTGTTAATTGAAATTGTTAAATAATTAATATTGAATTTTGACAAAGCAATTTCAATTTTAAGTTTGATGTCATTTCATCTAGTATTCAATCCTATTTAATTTTCTAAAAACCTTGCCAAAACAATAAAGTTTTTTTTTTTAGTTTAGAAAAATCAATCCAAAATTTTATTTTGACTATTCTATAGGGATTAAAATCTGATTGTTTTTAAACATTATTTCTAAAAGACATAATAATACAAGTAAACTAATACTATTCCTCACTAATAAATCTAAAATTTATGAATAAAATAATTCAATCTTAAATAAAAACCATGAAATTGATATCTCTATATTTTATTTCTTTTTCAATAAATATACTTAAAATATCTATACTTACAAATTCATTTCATTAAATTTATTAGCCTAAAATCTTTTCAAATCCTTTTTATTTCAATGATTTTTTTGAAATCTATACTCTACTTACTTCCAAGGTTTTTATATAATCGGCATAGTATTTTTTTTGGAAAGCAGGCAGAATAAAATTTAGTATAAAGTGTGTGCTTTAAAATTGTCGGGTATCTATTCCGTAAAGAGATGTGTTTTTAATTTGTCTCTAAACTCTTTGCAATCTTGATAAAGAATCAGAAATTTACTACTGAATTTGGATAATGAATGAGAGTGAAAAGTACCTGGTGATGATCTCCTTGATGAGTAGGACAGCGATCGAGGCATTCTGAAGCTTCCCACTCTTTGTAAGATGTTTGGCTCTCTGTAAAAATGATATAAAGCTCAGAGCCCGAATTAAAGATTACGCCGTAGGCAATAATTGAAGTGGACGCCCTTCAAACATTATTTCAGAAGATAACAAAATGTAGAAATGCTGAAAGAAAATGCCAGAGTTTAGTTACTTGATTGCAGATGCAAGCCAATCGAGAGCATCGTGAAGGCCTTCTCCGGTTTTTCCACTGCAACTCTGGACATGCCATTTCCTGGTACCATTCAGATTGGTGAGACCGAGCCTCTCAGTCATATCACTAGAGTTCATTGCCGTTGGAAGATCATGTTTGTTGGCCATAACCAAAAGCTTCACACTGCTCAATTCTGGATCATTGATCAAGCTATCTAGTTCCTGCTTTGCTTTCTTCAGCCGTTCCTTATCACAACTGTCTATCACAAATATAAGCCCCTGCCCTTGCATAAAACAAAACACCCATGATCTAACAATTACATTGAAACAAATGGTTATTATGCTATGCAAAACATCCATGATCTAACAATTCTATTCAGACAAATTTATTTTAGGTTTTTACTTTTTTGAGAGGGGATGTCAAATACATAATAGATATTCATCTGCAGCCAATCAATCATTATGATAGTAGGAGGGTTGGTCAGAAAGACCTGTCCATTCTGGTATCGCCATCATATATATATATTCATATGCAACTAAGCATCCATTATCTTAGTGACAAGGCTATTTTTATTGCGGCATCCCATCATCAGTAAAAATATCATAATTTTTAACTTCGTTGATGGGATCAATGACTTAAGTCACCTACACCTTCACTCAAATCAAAATAACTGTACCAGATCGCTGGGTTGCTGGTTCTATTTTTGAGATCATGATTTAAGAACCAAACCATCCAACCAGTTGATATTAAATTTTCATGTAGAAATGAAGATTTTAGAGTCCAAAAACAATTCCAAGACGTACAGATTAAGCATTTACCTGAGCATTGACCATGTATTGCTTCCACAAATGGCGGATCTTGTCTTGGCCCCCACATCCCATACTGTGAAGCTCAAGTTCTTAAAGGTCACAGTCTCTATATTAAAGCCTATTGTGGGCACTGTTCTCACGTACTCTCCCAGCTTCAGCTTGTATAAGATGGTCGTTTTTCCTGATCCATTGCCCATTATTTCTCAGTAGTGTATCAATACAATCTATTTATTTTTCTTTCAACGGATCAATATACACTCATTCAAAAAAAAGAAGATCAAATAGATATCCCTCCTTCTCTAACAGAAGAAGGTGGTTTCAGATACTAAAAGACGTTCACATCACATATATTTGCATCGCTGAAAATTTAAGGAAAATAATAGAAATTATATACCTGCTCCATCTAATCCGAGCATCAATATACGAACCTCCTTAGTCCCACAAGAAACACAATTTGCAAATGCCTTACCAGCTGCGTTTCCCATGATCTCAATCCTCGACTCTGCTATTTCCTCGTCCAAAATCCTCTAATTTTTTTCTTTCTGCTTAGTTTTCTATTATATCTGTTCTAATTGGATCAAGAAGGGAACAAGATGAGTACAACTGTTGGCGGCTTCTGTAGAAATTCAAAGAAAAGGAATGGATTCTTTGTTGTTATCTCTTCTGCTTTTTAGAAGAATAGAATGCCTCCGTCATTCGAAAGAGGAGATGACCAAAACCCGACTAGACGGGACAAACACAGTAGGCCCAACGAAAATTTGTTTAACACGTTTCATCATCTCCTCGCCATTTCATGAAAAATTGCCCCCATTTGACTTGAAATTCAAGACATTAATGAAAAAGGAAAAGTTTCACTGGTGGAAAACACTTATCAGATTTGATATTTCTTAATACGTATTGATGATGACTTTGGATGGAAGTCTGTGTTGAAACTTTGGTAAAATAGATACCCCTCAAAACCAATCAAAAGAAGATGATTTCAAAGAAACAAAGACCAATTCTTAGAGCAGTGGAAACCAACCTACCTAAAAAAACCAAAACCTTGACAAAGCCATCAACAAAAAGGAATGTTCACATACAGTCCACTAAATAAATCCAGAACTGGTACAACCATGGATGAACCAAGGTGTATGTCCGACATCTTTTCTGGACCATGGTTACTTTTTAGTGTTCCATGTTCTTTAAAAAGTATCCCACTAACCACCTCGTGAACTGTGTCATTTGGAGGCACAAAAATATCAATTTTTGAATCGGGCCACAGACCCATTATGTGATATGCACGATCCAATTCTCTGTTTATTAAAACATTAAAACAATATATAATCCATAGTCACTTGAATAATCATAAAAACATCATAGCATTTTGCTCCCATATGAATGAAAATCAAGGCCGGCGTTTCAAAAAGATTTGAAAACCATTTAGATAATCGGTTTTTGGATTTAGAATCTTTTCTTTCTAGGCCTGCTTGAAATGTTTTTAGCATTATCCCAATGTCTGTAATCCATGTGGAAATGACATTGCAATGAGTAAAGTGGGGCGCACATCAATCCTTTGGCTTTCCTGGCATGATTTTATTTTTTTGAAAAATCATGCAACAGTGAAAGTATTTTTGTCATGGACTTGCCATGAAAATGGGCTTTTCTTTTGTATTTTGTATTTGTAGTTTTCATCTGCCAAGAACACATATTGTGGGGTTAAAGATTTGAAGAAAGGACCAAAGTATAAGCAAAAGAGGGTCTGCATCTGGTGGATTGTGTTCATGTGATTTGTACAGCCTAAATGTAGGCATATTCCTGGTTAATAATACAATTCCGCGAATCTCCCATCTTCATCATTCATACGTTTCCTTTTTATATGGGATGGCCCTCACCATCATTATCAACTTGGCCTCTAAATCATTGTTCTATGAATTTATGTGGACTAATATGATTTCAAAGCGGCGGTATAAGCGGGATGATTGGTATTTCTTCATTTAAATTTTCGAGGAAGGGTATGGTGTATCACTATTTTCTGATAGGAAAGCACTGATGTAATGATCATGTTTGGCAGGTGGAGGTAGAATCGGACTCTAATGTTTGTGAGTTGTTAAGGATTAATAAATTTGATATCTATTTGATTATTACATAATTTCAATCTTGAATTTGACGTTTATTATATTGTCGGTTGGGGAAAAAATTGTTTAGAGAAGTGAATCGAAAATTGTCATATCTTGTCCATACAATAGAGTTTACAAGTTCCCTATATCATAACAATTTTTATTATTAAACCCGACATAGTGGTCTAAATAGATTGACGTCATTTCTCACCAATTAGAGGGAAATTTATGGAGAATGTAATGGATTTATTAATCAATGTGGTATGTGAAAATCCTAAGATAAGTTCCTTGAAAATTTTAATTTCCAAATAAATATATATCTAAAATATTTGTAGTAATAGTATGTACAAACATTGTAATTGGATTTAGAGTGGGGATACATCTCTAAGTGCTTTTATTTAGATCGCACACACTTAACCTAATTTTGCAACAACTTGAACATGTCATTTTAGATTCAATTTTCCTTAATTGAGTTCCTTGTACAACCGATTGATCTACTAGTTACTAGGGTACACAATTAGAGAATATCAAGCCCTCTACAATTAAGTGTGACATTCATTTCACCACACATGTAATTTCAACATCAAATTCAACGTCCATTTGACTACACATAGATTATTAAATATATTTGTTCCAATAGTCGTACTTATCTTTACAATGGCATGCACCCTACACTGGTAGAAATTGGTAATGGTGGAGGCTGAAATGTTTGTAATTTTGACGTTGTTTGACCATTACAAGGTAATTTCAACTCTAATTTTGATATCCATTTGAATGTCACCTAGATTTTTTTTTTTTTTCTTTGAGAAGTCAATCAAAAAATCATAATATATAGTTTTTAAATGGATCTAGTTTGGAGGCCTTTTTTTTCTTGACAAAATTTTTATAAGCTCAACACATTGGTGCAATTAGATTGATGCCATTTGTTACTAGTCAATACATTTTTTCAAATAATAGAGTTAATCAATATGGTAGACATGAGCCTTGATATATATATATATATATATATATATATATATATATATATATATTTTTAGATAAATGTATTTAAAATATCTATATATTGATATCTATATATATAACCATTTTTTAGATAAATGTATTTAAAATATCTATACAAGTTGATATCTCAAAGTGTCAATCGATGGTGGTGCATTGTTGTAATCTCCGTGAGTGTGCTCACTTTTAATTTTGAATTAAATCGACATGAATTCAATCATATTTTAGAATTTTTCTATTTTGTGTCCGGTTTACCACCTTCCAATATTACGCATGTGCGAGTCTATAGTATCTTGGTGCAAATAGAGAAAATACACCACCTCACACTAGCCTATCACACTAAGGAAAACCTTAGCATGCTCGCCGAGGTACGAGACAATTTTGGTCCCCATCATGTTTGGATTGGACAAGAAGTGTTTGCACAACAAATGGACTATAGGTAAAATCATTAGAATATGCAAAAAAACATTATTAGCAAACAAATACTCACACACAAGAGTAACACATTAGCTAAATAAATCAATACTACATACCAAAGGCAAATAATGTCATGAATTGTGTCAATTTTGTTAGAAATAAGAGATAAAATATGCGGAATAATCCCTTACAGAATCCAACAAGAGAAACTAATATGTAGAAAATATTACAGATCTCAAATAAAAGTGCAAAATAAATAACACAACACAGAGACAATATTTAATGTGGTTCACCCAATATGGGCTACGTCCACCAAGAATCACTTGCTCAGATTTTATTACAAGCCTCCACTCTCTCAATACAATACCCAGATCCGTTTGGAGCTATGCTCAACAAACTCTACAGAATTCACACCCAAATTCAAAGCACATCTGCAATACATTTGCTTGTCTATCTATCATATGCATAAGACCATATAAATAGACAATTGCTTAAGCAGTTTGATACAAAACCATGGGTATCAAAACCATGGGCAAAAACCGAGGTATCAAAACAATGGGTACCGAAAACCATGGGCCCAAAAACAGCCCATAATGGTTACTTCATTACCCATGGGTTAATAAACCACCCATGAAAATTTTTTGGGGCTTCACCCCGAACCCCCTAACCCACTCACCGGAGAGTAGGACCGCCATAAAATACCCGAGTGTAACACATGAAGGTGTACCACACTCTAACATGAAAACAGGCTCCACAAAACATAACAATCTCCCACTGAGACTTATTTCCACCGAGCAAGCTTCTTAACCCTTCACTGTCATCTCATGAAGGCCAACCAAAGCTGAACATAGCTTTAGTTTATCCCTTATGACCACCTTGGTCATCATGTCTGCAGGATTCTGACTGGTATGAATCTTCTCCAACTTCAACTTATCTTCTTCCAAAGTTGTCTTGATTAAGTGATATCTCAATTGTATATGCTTCATCCTGGAGTGGAAAGTAGAGTTCTTAGCTAGGTGTATATCACTCGACTATCACTATGCAGCTTACATTCCTTCTTGCTTATACCCCAACTCCTCAAGCAATTGTTGAACTAAATAATCTCTTTGCTTGCCTCTCGTGGCAAGAACATACTCACCTCCGTGGTCGATAAAGCCACCAAATTCGTAGTCGTGAAATCCAACTCACTGCTATCCCACGTATAGTGTAAATATAACCTGTCGTGCTCCTCCTGCTGTCAACATCTCTAGCCATGTCTGAATCTACATAACCACGTAAAGTGGTGTCTGATCCACTGTAGCACAAAACTGTCCCCATGGTTCCTCTCAAATACCGAAGGATCCACTTTACTGCTTGCCAATGCTCTTTACCTGGATCACTCATAAATCTACTCACAGCTCCCACTGCATGGGAAATATCAGGCCTAGTGCACACCATAACGATACATCAAACTGCCAACCGCTGATGAGTAAGGTACCATGGACATCTGGTTTCTTTCCTGCTCTATCTTGGGACACTGCTCCTTTGATAACTTAAAATGGCCTGCCAAAGGAGTCCCAACCGGTTTAGCATCCTGCATGTTAAACCTATCCAATACCTTCTTAATGTACTCTTCCTGAGATAAAGTCAACTTCCATTCCTTCCTATCCCAAGTTATCCTCATACCAAGGATTTGTCTGGCTACCCCCAAATCCTTCATATCAAAGGATTCACTTAGTCAAGCTGTTTCTTGAGTACTTTTATTTCCCGCATGTTTTTACCTCGCACCAACATGTCATCAACATACAAACACATGATAATATAACTTCCATCCTCAAATTTCTTTATATACACGTAATGGTCGAATGACATCTAATATAACCTTGCTCCATCATGAAGCTATCAAACTTCTTATACCATTAACATGGAGCTTGTTTCAGCCATACAAGCTCTTCTTCGCTTTGCACACCATCTCCTCTTTACCTTTGACTTCATATCCTTCTCATTGCTGCATATATATCTCCTCCTCCAAATCACCATGGAGAAATGCGCTTTACATCTAACTCGTTCTAAGTGCAAGTCTTCTCCGCTACTATTCCAAGAACAGCTCTAATAGAAGTCATTTTTACTACAAGAGAAAAATATCATCAAAATCTATACCTTGTTTCTACGCAAACCCTCGACCACCAACTAGGCCTTATATCTTTTTCTTTCCTCCTTCTTTGTCTTTAACTCGTACACCCACTTGTTCTACAATGCTCTTTTGACTTCCTCGTAGCTTCACCAAATCCCAAGTCTAGTTCTCCATGAGAGACTTATGCTCCTCATCCATGGCTTGCTCCCACTTCTTCCTAGCATCTACTTGCATTGCTTCATCAAAGCTCTCTGGCTCTCCACTATCAGTGAGTAATAAATAATAAAGAGAAGGAGAAAAATGTTTAGGTTCTCTTCTTACCCTAGAAGACCTCCTCAATATAGGAGTTTGGGGTTCCTATTGAGGGGGTTCCTGAATTGATTCATGTGTCACTTTCCCATCCAGAAGATCCTCTATCACTACATATTCTTTCTTGGATTCTTCCCTGTTTTCCTGCAACTGCTACTTATACATGACTTTCTCATTACAAACCACATCCCTAGATCGAATGATTTTCTTGTCCTTAATACTCCAACATTTATATCTAAAGTTATCACCACCATAAACCAATGAAAGTACATTTTTCCTCGGATTTAGCCTCTAGCTTGGTCCTATCATCCTTATCTATATGAACAAACACCTCACATCCAAAGACTCTAAGAAATGAATAATCAACTTTCTTACCATACCAAGCCTCCTCATGTATGCCTCCATCCAAGGCACTTGAGGGTCCTCTGCTTATCAAGTACACAAACAGTGCTCACCGATTCGCCCAAAAAGAAAGAGGCAGTCCTACATGTATCCTCATGCTCCTAACATGTTCCATTATTGTTCTGTTCATCCTTTCGATACCCCATTCTCGCATGGAGTTCTCGAACCATCTTTTACTTACAGATTCCATTCTTAGAACAATAATCATCAAATTCATTGCTGTAATACTCCCCTCCATTATCTGACCTAAGACATTTTAACTTAAGACCTGTTTCATTCTCTACCAAGGCTTTCCATTTAACAAAAGTATCAAATACATCAAATTTATTTCTAATACAATATACCCAAACTTTCCTTTGTTGCATCATCAATAAAAGTAACATAATAACTTGAACCCCCAAGAGATGATACCTGAGCCGCCCCCACACATTAGAATGTACCAACTCTAACTTAATCTCTTTCTTCATAGGTCCAACCTTGAGAAACCTTACTCGCTTTTGTTTCCCATATATACAGTTCTCACATAAATCCAAACCTGTTTCTATATATCCAGTAAATTCTTCTTTATGATGTCCATGCCCTTATGGCTCATATGACCGAGCCTATAGTTACATAATGTTGTATCTCGCATCTAAAGCCACAAGATTACAATCATTACTACTATCAAGTGGATAAATACAAGGTTCCAACCTTCTTACCTCTTGCCACCGCAAGAGCACCCTTGTAACCTTCCAAGAGTCACCAGAAATATCATAGACAACCATCACTTCCCAATTGCCCTGCCGATATCAAATTTCTCCTTAATGTAGGCACATGTCTGACATCCTTCAATAGCCATGTATTCCCATTCTACATCTTAACATGAACAGAACCTTTTCCAACTATACTGCAAGGCTCATCATCACCAAGAAAACATGCCCAAAATCCCCTTCAACATAATCAACAAAATAATGCCTATGTGGAGTAGCATGAAAAGAAGCCCCCGAATCTAAAACCCAAGATTCAAAAATATTATGCAAAGAAAGAATAAAAGCATCTTGACATACATTACCCGATGCCACATTTACCTCCTTGTTTTCTTCCCCGTTGTTTCTTCTTATCTCAAAGCTCCCAACAAATTCTTCTTTACATGCCCAAACTTTCCACAGTTCCAACATACAATCTTGCTCTTGATTTTGACCTTGCCCGATCTTTCGATTTTCCACGGTTTCCTCTATTCTTCTGTCTCCCTCTAGTTTCCACTGTCAAAGCATTCCCTAAAGTAGAAGATTCCCTGAGCTTTTTCTTCGCATTTCCTCGCTTAGAATCACCCCTACAACATCCTCAAACTTCAACTTCAAGTTAGTTGAACCGAGTTACTTACCGCCATTACTGTGCTATTCCAACTTTCGTAAAGAGCACATAATTAATAAAGCCCTAACTTCTTCATCAAATTCTATCAGAATTAAAGCTAGCATATTCACAACCGTATTGAAATCATTTAAATGATCTGCTACTGAACTATTCTTAGACATCTTCATATTAAACAACTTTTTCATTAAAAATATCTTGTTAGAGGCAGAGGGTTTTTCATACAACTTCCCTAATGCATCCATTAGATCTTTTGTCATCTTTTCCTTTGAAACATTAAATAATACCAAAGATGCAAGACACAACCGGATCATTCCAAGTGCCTTCCGATCCAACAAATCCCATTCCGCATCTATCATACTCGAGGGTTTGTTCACCTTCTCGATAAACGGAGTATAAAGATCCTTTTGATAAAGGTAATCTTCCATCTGCATCTTCCAAAGACTGAAATTCTGCCCGTTGAATTTATCAACCCTAGATCTTCCATCATCTGCCATAGCTCCCACTCAAGCTAAAAACTTTCCCTGCGATTCAACACTTCAAAGAAACCAAACCAGGCTCTGATACCAATTGTTAGGAAATAAGAGATAAAATATGCAAAATAATCCCTTACAGAATCGCAACAGTAGAAACTAATATGTAGAAAATATTATAGATCTCAAATAAAAGTGCAGAATAAATAACACAAGAGAGACAATATTTAACATGGTTCACCCAATATGGGCTACGTCCACCAAGAATCACTTGCTCAGATTTTATTACAAGCCTCCACTCTCTCAATACAATACCTAGATCCGTTTGGAGCTATGCTCAACAAACTCTACAAAATTCACACCCGAATTCAAAGCACATCTGCAATACATTTTCTTGTCTATCTATCATATGCATAAGACCATATAAATAGACAATTGCTTAAGCAATTTGATACAAAACCGTGGGTATCAAAACCATGGGCAAAAACTCGAGGGTATCAAAACAATGGGTACCAAAACCATGGGCCCAAAATAGCCCATAATGGTTACCCATTACCCATGGGTTAATAAACCACCCATGAAAATTTGCTTCAGGGGCTTTGCCCCCGAACCCCCTTGACCCGCTCATTGGTGAGCGGGATCGCCGTAAAAATACCCGAGTGTAACACATAGAAGGTGTACCACACTCTAACATGAAAACAGGCTCCACAAAACATAACAAATTTTTTGTTTTTGTGTGTGTGTGTTTGATTGTTGATTTTTGATGCAAAAACAACACCAATGTGTGGTGCAAATGTGGCTTCAATTTTATGTCATATACACAATAAAAAGTTACCTTTGTTATTTCCATTTAATACTAAATTATGTCCCATAATTTTTTCCCCTATTATAAAATTCTCCCAATATGAAATCAAAGCATCTTTAAACACATAATAAGAAATTGAGATTCACGGAAATCCATTTTGCTCTTGAATCACACTTTGCATTTTTATGGAGGAAAGATATTGCTGAAATTCAAATTGGAAAGTGGAGGGCTATTTTTTTACAATAAGGTGACAAATTTATTGTTTTGACATGATTTCTTAAAGAAGATATTCTTCCCCGTTGGAAACGCAAGAGGTATAAATGTTTAAATGATACTATACAATGCCAAAGCAATATAATTAGTTTAATGCTAATGCAATTCCAAATATTACAAATTTGTTCTTCCAAGCTCTTTTTTCTAGATTATGCATAAAATTTTAAGGTTATTAGATTTTTGTATATAAATGAGTTCTTTAGGTTTATGATATATGAAATTGGTCTAAGAAAAAGATGCAGACAATAGAAAATGTTAGGCACTTAGACTTGCATGCATATCCCATTATAACCAAACAATACTTGAAAATCATGAAGATAGGGTTTGGTGTTCTCCTTGGCAACTATTTTTACAATTTTATCTTATTTTCACATTCACATTTAATATTAAATTATGGCACATCCATTTTTTTGTTTTATAAAATCACACAATATAAAATTAAAGCATCTTTAACTACATAATTAGAAATAAGGGTTTGTAGAAAACTCAATTTTTCTCTTACTATCACACTTTGCATTTTTTCCTAAACCTACAATTGTTTAAACAAGTGGTTTACTATTTTGTAGATACTATGTCATCATCCAATAGGTATACATCATCCCCTATATAGATGTCTACTTTGGTAGATCAATTAATGACTCGATGTTGAACGAGTTCAACCAAAGAAAAAAAAAAAAGTGCATTTTCCCATCAGTGTCATCCAAATGATGAAATTCATATTAACAACATCACAAGGACTCATAAATATCTTTTGAAAAAACTTTAATAAAAGGAAATGATGGCGTGATGGGAAAAACAAAAACCTTTACCTAGGACTTCTGATGAAGATGTTCTAATGGAAGAGGGCATTGAGATTCAAAACATTGTTCACCATTTTTTTATCATGATCATGACCATGAGGATGATGAAGAATAGAATGATGATGATGATGAAGATCATTTTTGGCATAAGACCCAACATGATTGTGGGTCTTATATATTGATCTCAATTACATAAAATTTAGAAATATATGTTTGGATTGATTATCTTTATATCGCACACTTCTTATATTGATTCTTCACATTAATTTTCTTGATTATATTGATTTTTCTCATTCATTTTTATGATATATTGATTCTTCTCATTCATTTTCTTAATATTCTCTTCCCCCCACATTTTACATCATTATATAGCCTTTAAAAGGAAAAGGTTGTGTCTTTTCATTCATAATGACTCTTGGTAACCATTGGTTAACACTTATTTACATTCTTAACTACTAATTAGTAGATATTTACGTATATATACCATGGTGTTTATGCATTTTTCTTGTGTAAAATATTATATATTCTTCATTATTATTATTTTGATATGTTTCTGACTTCCACAGTATACTATAATGCTCATATAAATCCCTCCAACATCATAACACAACTTCATAATAATACGAAGAACTATGTTAACATCGTCCCCAAAATTTAAACATTATCTTGCTCTTAGGCAAACCAAATGATGAAGAACATTGTTAACATTTCTCTTGTCCCCAAAACAAGTTCGATGAATAAATCACCATTTCATATTTCCCACTGAAATTATTCCTTCTCATTCACAAAAAGTACTCAAAGTACATGGCTCCTAGAATCTCTTGAAAGTCTCTTAATACTTCTTTTTTACTTGCTTCTCTCAATTGTTTGTATCTTCTTTCTAAGTCTTCTCCTATTTATATTTTTCCAAACGACGTGTCTTATGGCATGGGGGATGATGACTATTTTGAGGGGTTCATTTCCATTTGTATTCTTGGTTGGTTTGGGTATGCATATTTTCATGATATCTCTTCATAATTATCTTCCTTCATAAACAATTTACTACCCTTGATATTTCTTAACATATATCCTTCTTCTAATTTTGTTTTTGTGTGGCCTTCTCCACTTCTCCTTTTCTTATTAAGTACTACTTTTTATATTTCCTCCGTATTCTTTTCCTCTACTCCTATCATCCCACCTTCCTTCCATTCTAATCTTCCTTTGTATTCCTATAATCCTTCTCCTTTTGGTTCCTAATTATGTTATTTTATTCATTATCTAGATCTCCTTCTTCTATTTTTTATGTTATTATAAGCCTAGTCTCATAATGGTCATTTTCTTGGTATTCTTCTCTCAATATTCCTTTGGTATTGGGTTGCATTTTATCCACTATCCCTTTTAAATCCCCAATTAACGTAGCTTGTTCAAATAGTGATCATTGTATTTTATTGTTCACTAAAAAATTTCTTGCATTATTTTTCATCCATGGAGTTAATATCGATTTTGGTCTCTACTTAGTGCAGAATTATTTCATGAAATTCTACAAACTCCTCCCCTTCCAAGGTAACCTCAATTGTTCTCCACTTGAAGTGGGTGTATAGTTTGTATACATCTAATTTTTCACTTTTCATCTTTCATACTTGTTACTAATAATTTCCTTTGTGTAGATAAGGGTCACTGATGCATATATTTCCTAAGCGGGTGCCTTAAGGGGCCTGCTGAAATGGGGAATGATTATTCACATAACCATTATGGGTTAGAGATAATACACAGAGAGAGTGTCGTTATTTGGTCTTGGCCTTAGTTTTCCTTACACTAGGTATCCTTGTCCTCCTATGTCTCATGCATATCATATTCATGACTTCTTGCTTGCATTCCATCATTTTACACCTTGTTCATCCTCTTTCATGACCCAAAACACATTACTTTTACTTTTGCATCCTTGGCGTGCACACAATCTCCCATGGGTGATTGTGTTGATGTTATATTTTTCCATGGCCGATACCATCACCCGTGGGAGATGGCACCCTATATATACCTCCACCACATTTGATACTCATAAGAAACAAGAAGCTAAGACATCCAAACTTCCATTTTCTCTCCTTTGTTGCGCCATCTTTATATCTGCCCACCCTTCTTTTTGGTTCATCTTGTATATGCTTGAATTAGATTGAATACTCTTCTTCATGGATGATTTCTTGCACTATTAGGTCATCATATAGTGAGTCTAGGACAGGAATGGTCTTCCCCTACGCCACCTAATAGTGATTATCTCTCTCTCGTGTTTCTTGTCTAGATAGATAGATGCATCGAAACCACCCTACAAGTACAAGTGAGTTCTCTAACCCCTATTTTTCATTTTGCATAGATTAGTTCATTTCCTCTTCTTCATTTTGCTATGTTAGTTTAGTATCGTACATGTTTGATACTAGTTAACATAGTACTATTATCAAATATCATCTCCTTAGTCACTTTCATTTTAGTTATTGCATGTTTCTTTCATTTATTATTGATCCATACCTCTACACACCCATCCAATGATATCTCAGTAGGGTTCCTTCCTCTATCTCAATCACATGCCTTGAAAACCCTAGGTTGACCTAGTGTTATGTTGGTACCCAAATTGATTCTCCTTCAAATTCCGAGCAACATCACAAAGTTTGGCAGAAGCTTAGAGATAGATAGATCATATTGAGTCATTTTGTAGCTGGGGATGGGATCTAACTGCTCTCTATCACCCAGATGTGTAGAAATGGATAACACCCTGAAAAGAGGATTTGATCTATCCTCACTACTTTATGGTTGTGCCTTTCAACCAAGGTGAGAGAACCATTTTGTAGCCTTTTGTTTATGGAGGAGATGGGGAATTCCTTCCTTGTGAAGTGTTTAAGGAGGCCTTGAAGAAAATATGATCAATGTAACAAAACCTAACATTCATGAGTCATGTCACTCTAGATAATGGAGATATTTTCTAAGCAAGGTTTAGGCCACTAAAGATAATGAAAAATTGAGTGTTTCGCATGTTTTGGTAATATAAATTGTTCATGTGTATACACACAGACAAACAAGGGTGGTATGAGTAGGATTAATTATTTTTGAATGATTTTGGTGGGAGGTGAAGTAGATAAAGTTGATTATACCAAATCTTTGAGATTTTTTACAAAAATGGAGAGATTTAATAGTAGAATGCTTCAGAGGAGTTAGGATGTCCCTTTAACTAGAATATGTACTTCAATGGAGGCCCATATCAACACTTTTCACACAAACTTCAAGGATCCAAAATGAAGGCTCAAATTGAAAACTTAACTGAACATTATCAATATATGTTTCATGACACCTAAGATACCCTCAAAGGCTAAGAAACAATCTTATAGTCATGCTAAGAGTCACAATGATTTTAAATTTGTTTATTTCACTATCAAATGAAAGCTCTTTTGATAAATGAAATTGCAAATGCCACCAAACTATCAAAAAGATAAGATATTGTGTGATTCACACAGATTTTAATGTAAGAATGCAATGGGAACAAGAAAAACTACTTGTAGCCATTCATAAATGAAGCAAACACAAATTTTGCCCAAAATAACATAGATTAACTCAAGTTTGGTTAAATTTATCAGTAGGAGAAAGTTTCTCGAACAATCTCAGAGCTTGTCAATGGCTCTACACTCGCAACCACCTTGACATGATCAAATTTAACACAAAAGAGATGAATAGGTTTTTTTAGATAGTTTCTCAAAAAGACGGGGTTCTATCAAGCTTTTTCTCTTAGAAAATCAATTCTGACCTTTAACACTTCAACCTTCCAACCTCCAACCCCATTCACGGAAAAAATCATGCCATTTATAACATTTTGCAACAGATTTTTCTCCCTAAAAAACCCAAAAATTGAGTACACCAGTGCTCACCATGATCCCGATCGTGATTCCCATAATCAAATCTGTAAAAAGTTGTCAGGTGATTAGGGGTAGATCTCTTCGAACATCTCTCGCATTCAACTCCTTCCTTTGGTAGATCACTCTTCCTTTTACTCGCCAACCACTTCCACCCCTAATCTATCCAATCTAGTTCTTTGCGTGCCCAAGAAGGAAAAATGGAAGATCAGATCGAGCCCAAAGATCAGATCTTGTCTTAATGGTAAAATATGTCCCCGAATTTTCCTCACCAAACCAAGATATCAATAGGTCTTTTTGCATGCTAAGGAAAGAAAAATCGGGTCGAATCCAACAGTCATATTGCATATTTAATGGTGAGATATGTTTATAGACCTTCCCCACCAAACCAGCTACCATATTAATGTTCCTCTTCATTTGGCATGCAGGAGACTCCAAAAAATGATAAAAAACCACAAGAATATGAATCCCTAGGAGCTATGGAGTGAAAATGGTAGAAAAATCAGATACAGATGCACAACTGCCATTGATTTCTATTTTGAATTTGGACCGTCCATGTGGGAGATCCACTTTTAAGATGGGTTCATGGGTTCCCCTTTTCCTTTTGCAACTTTTGGAAAAATGTAAAATTTTCACATTTTGCTTCGCACCTCCGCCTTTGAGAAATGAGCCTAACACATGTCCTAAGGTGGGTCCCAGAGGAACCATGGCCAAATTCTGCTATTTCACCTCTTTTTTGGAAAAGGGAAAATTTTCCAAGTTTCCCTAACTCCTCCCTTCCACTTCTAGCCTCTGATGTGGGTCCTAACAGAACCACACTTCATTTTACACTTTTAACTCTTTTCTCCACAAAAGGAAAATTTTCCAAATTTCCCCGAAAGTCTCGCACCTCCGCCGTTGACCAGGGAATTTTTTTGACTATTCTCTGTCGGGTCTATGGGCCATTTTGATGTTTTAATCCTTTTGGTGACAAAAGGCAAAAATCCAAGTTGCCTCCGATGGTCCGCTTCCCAACCTTTTGACCCTTCAAAATGCCACATGTCATAATGGTGCATCTTGAGATGGTCCCCAAAAGCTAAGACCTTGAATGAGTGCAAGCTCACCACGTGTCTCGGGCCCTTTAAGAAGTTGCTGAAAATTTTAAGGAAAGAAAACTCGGCGGAGACCTCCACGTGTCATTATGACACAACTTCAAAACCTCAAGGCTTAAAAATGACTCGACAAGGGCGCGCTTCCATTTTAGAATTTTAATCCATTTTTCCAAAAGGGAAAAACATCCAACTTTCCTCTGAAGGCCCGCATCTCCACCTTTAACCTTGCCATGTGTCCTTCTGCAGGGTCAAAGTAAGAATTTTTCCCTACCACTGAAATTTTTCTTTAATCAAATCTTGGCGGGCCGCGGGGTGGGTTCAAATTTTTTTCCAAAGTAGCCAAAATAACAATTTCAAAAACAAACCCGCCGCACCCCATTCAATCAAAAGAAGCCACATAAGCACCAAAAGAACCAATCAGAATTGAGCGGAGCTACGGGACCAAATTTTCCCTTTTTCCAAAAAGCAAAAAGTGACAAGTTTCCTGATGATGCAAGGATGTAAATTTAACTGGGAGAAATGCCTGTCAAACCATAAAATGCATAAAAATGACCACTTGAGCTTGGAGATGAAATTTTCTCCAAGGACAGAGAATTTAGAAATGTTACAAGGCTCAAATACATTCCTCTCGAACTACATCCATTCATTTTTCCTCAAGTATTTAGGGCAAAATGACAAGGACAACAAATCCTTTGTGGAAAACAGAAAACATGGGACAACCCGAGTTTTACACCCAAATATAGACCTTTTCTAGACAAACAAAGAAACAAGGAAACAACCATGGATCCATACGTGATCCTCGACCCATGAACAGATTGATTATAGAAACAAAAGGAATGCAGGGACTTCTTAGGCATGACACGAGGAGATACAATATGGCAGAGGTCGTAAATTGACATATTTTCAATGGAAAAATGGGGTAAAACTATTTTGAGCACCAACATGTTCACTATATCCCCTTTAAATTAATCCCTTTGCATATCGGTAAATTTGTGTCTCCCACTCATTTCCTTGATTACCCTAGTTGAACGGATGAGTAAGAGTGCATGTTGTTGAGACAAATTTTGGCCCACATAAATTATCGTAAACTCCGACGTGAATCTTATAGACCTTCTAATCAAGCACAACTCGTTAAAATCACACATATTTTATTTTTCAGTCCATCTAAGCATTCAAAAATCCTTAAAACCTACCTACAAAGACACCATCACCCTTGGGTGAGCCTCGTCTATTCCTATCTCCTAACATCTAGACACCTTTGGTCCTTATGCAAACCTGTTTGCACATCCAATCATTTCTATTTGACCAGATCATATCCCAGATGTCTTCAGCCCCTATGTGTGCTTTTCTATAGGGCCGATTTTGTATGTAGCCATTATCTCTATACCTTTTTTCGGCTAGATCAACACTCCAACATGGAGTATCTAGGCATGGGGTCCTCTAACTCTATTATGTAATCGTTTCCAGAAACCTACCATCTTGACATTGAATTTCCCTTCTATATGGATCACATTACGGTGTAGCAAAGCACCTTGAAACAAGCCTTCTACCTATCGCAATGTCCCACTTGAGGATGAGGAGGAAGAAATCCAAAATGATGATAATTTTGACCATCCTCCTAAGATTCATAAATTTCTATCTCAATTTCCTCAATATAAGGGATATTAAGAAGAGATCTTTAGTAAGTGTCTTCTTGATTTCGTCTCTAAAAACTTGACCATATGGTAGAAAAGGGGAAAGTCACTGAAATAGGCTCATATTAAAATGCCTCCAATTCTGATCCTACCAATCTTATTCTTCATCATATTAAAAAAATTAACCAACAATAATCTTCCACCACCGCTCAACTCCTCAAAATTTAATCTAATATGGCATATTTGGTCAACCTCCCTCCAATGGGTTCTTGGAGCACCAAGCCCCCTCCTTTACCAAATGGTCATGATGGGGTGTTGTACGCTGAAAATCAACAGATGATTCCAGGACACATGTGACCCCCAAGGTCGTGCCAAAACATCCGTAATGTGATAGATGAGATGGTAATGTATTGATGGATAGTATATAGGTGGGATAGATGGGAATGATAACAAGAAGTCAAGAAAATATAATTTTCTTGACCAATAAAATGGGAATATGTTCATTGAGAGAAATGAACACTTGCCTAACTTGTGCAGAGTGATGTTACAATCAAGGATGATTGACCGTAGAGATCTTGATTAATTTATGTGGAACTAAATAAAACTTGACTTGGTTGAGGAACACGATGGAATTTTCCTTTGTCTTTTATGTATTACACTCAAGAAGGGTCATGAAGGTATGTGAGAATATGTGTGAAAAGGACAAGTTCAAGGTTGTGAATTTTAGTCTCTACCTAGTTGGTTGGCCCAAAATTCTTCAAAGAATGTATGCCTTGTTATTTAAGGCAAGGATCAAACCAACAATATCGGGGGGATTGGGGAGGTTCTAAAGATAAGATGACGTAAGCCTTGATAAATGTCTTCCAAGCGTGTATCAATGTTTGGTTGTAGTATGAATAGATTATAAACTCTAACATGTGATTTTCATTGACCCTGAATGGTCATGTGGCCACAAACTAAACAACTACAGAAATAAACAATCAAACTAGAAACCAAAGGCGTTGGAAGCTAATATCTGGTAGCCTAAGCCGCTATGGAAACAAGGGTGTTTTGTTCATTCCAAATCTAAATTAATCTAAATTCCTACCTTTAAATAAACAAAGCAAACAAATATGAATTAAATAAAATTTGATTGATTTCCCCTTTTAATTCAATTAAATATGATTGCAAGTATTTAATTAAAGAAACATAAAGCAAATTATCTAATTATTTCTTTTGTATTTTCAATAAAGCTTTTTAATGGAACAAATAAATAAATCTAATTAACTTCCAAACTATGTATTTGTGTTTTTTATAGGAAATAAAATAAAATAAAACCTACAGACAAAAGAAATTACTTCAAAATTAAATAATCTTACTTCTACACTAAACTAAAACAAACAGGAATAACCGGATGTGGATATTCCTATGCTGCAAAATATGGAAATTGAATCTACCTTCAAGAAAAATTATTCTAATTTATAATTATGGATATCTAATTTCTTCTAATTGCTTCACCTCATAATCATGGGAAGAAATAAGGCTTCTCAAAAGCAATTTCCTCTTCCCCTAAGACTTCCCCAGTAAAACAAATAAAATGCATGGACAAACTAATAGTGAAGAATTAAAATAACAAGCATAGACACATAAACTTCCTCAAAATTATTTCCCTTGTAAATCCATAGGGATAAGCAGGGAAGAATATATCCACGGAAGATTGTTTGTATGCATACAAAACTAGAAATGAAGAAATGAAACACACGGAACCTTCCTCCAAATTATTTCTCGGAAAATCCACAAGGATAAACCGAGAGGAAAATAGCAACAATGAAATATTCTTATTGATAATACAAATTCTACTTCTTAAAATAAGTGTATTTAACGACAATATCCTAAAAATGAAAGCTTTAAAAGAATTGGAAGTACACCCCAACCTAGTTATTGTAGAACTATGTAAACTTCCAAGTTTGGTGATGATCCTTTTATCTCCTTAGCTTCCTTTCCAGAGATAAGAGTCTAAGTGATCTAGAGAATAGAGCTGGATGGTTGTATAAGAAATCAAGAAGATGTTGGAGAAGGTTGTTTGTAGGTTAGCTAGTCACAAATGTAAGCAAGAAGTAACAAAGAAATGAACTGAGTTGTTTTTGTACTTCTTGGCAAGATTTTTTCATAGTAATAGTGTAATTCAAATAAAAATCTCTAATCCATGCTAAGAGTAAAAACCTTGTTTTAATAGGAAAATGGTAGAGAAGAAGTCTATCACACTTGACAATTAAGAAGTGCCAAATCATCCCAAAGAGAGGCAATAAACACTTTAATAATAGTAAACAAATAAAAGAAGTTCCATATGTATCCAAAAAACTAGAAATAAAGGGAAATGGTCAAGAAATGGGTGAGAAAGATAATCACAAACTTGAGACATGCGTACATAACACACAATTGATTCTTGGGTAAATGCGCACCAAACCACCACTATGCGGACTAATGGTTACACATACGCCATGGTGGTTACAAGACTACCACGATGATTATGTAATCGCCGTGGTAGTTGTGTGACTTAAATTCATGGAAACCTCATAACAAGTAGAAAATGGACCAGAAAGATAGAAAATCTAAGACAAGGATAAGTAAAAAAATTAAGCATGCTAAGAGAAAGGGGAACAAATCTTGACTTCATCATTTGTTCTAGAAAAGATAAAATCGTCATCGAAGAATTTTACCATACTGCCAATGTGGAACCTATGTAATTTTGGGTATGTACATATTTCCCCCTTAGAGAATTGTTCTATCCATGCATGGGCATAAGATGTGAATTCCAAGTATGGCACTCCCAAATGGGAGAGGCTTAGAAATTATACCTTAATCGTTAGTGTGTTGAAACCACACCAATCCAACCTTCCCACCACCTACAAAAGAGAGACGAGAATCAAGTGTAGATATAAAACATGATTAAAAAAATAATTTGAAATAAAATGACAAGATTATGTACTATATCTGTGAGGGTGAGAAATATACCGCTTCAATGTGTCACCATGTATATACTCATTCAAAACGATATTAGAAATTCAAAGTTCAACTATATAGATATTAGTTTTTACTATTTATAGAAATCATTTTCACTCACCCACTTAGTCATTTTTGGAGCTCTACATCATCTCGTGACCATTTCATGTGAGATTATAGTCAAATTGAAGAGCACTCGGTGAAAATGGCGGTCAAACCAATGGTAGCATTGAGGGTCACAAATGTAAGTTACACACATTTTTTTCCCTAAAATTTAGGATGTGTTTGAAAATAGTTATAGGGGGTTATTTTTAATAATTTTATACTCAAAAAAATCACAAGGGGGGAACCTTTTAGGTTTAGTCTTTTATTTGAGGCAATTTGATGTATTTTTGATGTTTTTTCAAGTTTTTAGGCTTTAGGGAATGACCCAAATTTTGTCAGTGGAACTGCCATAGTAGTGACGCAACCATCACTCTGTCGCAGTGGTGGTTGCGTAACATCCCCAATAGTTACATAAATTCCACTTGAGGAGCATGAATGTTATGTAACCACTATAACAAATGATTGCATAACCACTAATCTGCTAAGAGCATCGGCTACGTAATCGTCCACGACTTTTTGCTAATTATGGACTAAGTGTGCAATTTTTTTGGTTTTTTCTTGTGTTTATATTTTTTTTACATAATTTTTATGTGCTTATCAGGTTCTAACTTTCACTTTTATTGTTTCTTATGAATGCAAGGAAGATACATTAGGTGGAGAAAGGCCCACAAGCAAGATTAGTTGCCCCAAATTCTACAGTTGTTAAATCAAAGCTAAGAGGGATTTATTGGGGAGGGATAGCCTATGGAGGATTTCTCATGCAAGACTCATTGCCCCTACAAGTCACCTTATTTGTGACTTATTCAATAAATAGGATGCAAATGAAACACTTTCCAGCTTTCCTTGGCTTAGGGAAAGTGGATCATTACATTTGAGGGCGTTTATCAGATCCTCGAGTTCTTGTCACCGACAGAAATCGACGCCGAAGAGCACCGGTTTGATGACTAAGGCCCATAGTTGGGTGAATTATCTTGGTGATGCATTGGCACCTTACACAGGTACCAAATAGGGGTTCAGCTTATTTACTATGAATACCACACCTATCCCACTCATGCAAGACCATCATTGTATTTTGTCTTCGTGTCCGATTGGGGACAAGGGAGGAGACATGATCTTGTTATGTTGGGATCCTATTTTTTAAGGTATTAGGTATCACAAATGTAGTCTATGTAGAGGGAGTGGATATTTTGGGGACTACATAACATGATATCTATAGGGTTGTTATATTGGGGGCTAAATCACTTAGCCATCCTACTCTAGTTATGTTTAAAGTGTATGAGTGGATGATCCCCTACTAGTGGGGGATTGGGGATAGCATACCCTATAGTGATTAGAGATATCGGTGGGTGGATATGGCTCCAATCAAGGTCTCATCATTGTTAGTTTCTAAATTGACTATAGTAGACATGTT
This sequence comes from Taxus wallichiana var. yunnanensis, assembly GCA_018340775.1. Lineage (NCBI taxonomy): Eukaryota > Viridiplantae > Streptophyta > Pinopsida > Cupressales > Taxaceae > Taxus > Taxus wallichiana. Next base: position 408,520,727 of record CM031242.1, read on the forward strand.
TGCACAACCATATCGTGATACGACCGGTAGGTGAGGAGGGTATTTCACTAACCGTATGTTGCGCGTTCACTGCTCGTACTCGACTAGAAAAATAGAATGGAGACTCATCCAATGCTTAGGTACTCCAACACTTTTGGTTACCTTATATATATTCTCTTTTTAGGCAATGGCCATAGTGATCCATAGGGATCCAAAAACACACCACTTCATCGGTTCCCATCAGGCACTGAAGGAGAAACAAGAAAAGTGAGAAAAAATGAGGTAAATGAAGGTTCTAGATAGAACCATCACTCAAGCAGAGCAAAGGTTTCGAATGGTCACCCCGTAAGGTGATGGTCCTAAAACCACTACCCAGCCAAGGCAAATGCGGTCTTGAGACTTTTGAACGCAAAAAAATAAGAATGGAATGTGAGCGAGACACATTCTTGAAGCACCCATCTGTTTCTCTTCCCTTCCATGCCCTTTCACATCATCCAAAGGCATGGAAAGACATGAGAAGGCCTATAAATACATGAAAGGAACAAGATAATAGGTAGTCAAAGATCCAGAGAGATCTAGAAGCGGAGTTAATGAGAGTAGTGAGCAAGATCTTGATCTTTGGCATGGAATTGTAGGAGCAAGGTGTAGAAACAGAGCAAACAAGTAATTGGAGAGAAGGTTTACATTTTTGCTTCTTTTCATACTTATTGTAATCTGTAATTTTCTATATTAGACCAATAAAAGTGAGAAGAAATAGCATTTTACCTTCTCGACTGGTTTTCTCCATGGAGGTTTCTCGAATAAAATTGTTGGTGTTGAAGTTTTGAAATATTTCCTTCTCTGCAAATTCCTTTCTATAGCACTAGATAATCAATCATGAAGCTCTAATTTTCAAGAAATTATGTCATTTTCCAAAGTTGAAGGTAGAACAACATAGTTTTGTGATTTGTTGAGTTCCAAAGCAGAAGTTTATAGATCATTTTGTTATCAGAGCTGATTATATATCTAAGACTATGGCATTCAAATCTTTCTTGTGATTTTGTATGACAGTGACAAAGTCCAAAGATGAAGAAGTTTTACCTTGCGAGCCAGATATTTCTATGAAGAAGTGGAAACAGAGAATTCAAGATCAAATGGAGGAAGAGAACTTGGTCCATATAGTCGAGATGCTAGAGACCACGATGAATGGATTGCATAGGAAACAAGAAGAGATTTCAAATCTACAAAATACAACTTTGGTTAAGTAAGATTCCATGGACTCGGTGGTTCGAGAACTAGCCAAAAATTTGGTATCGGAAAGAGCCATGAAGAGGAAGAATGGGAAGAGCATGAAGAGACGCCAATTGTAAGTGAGAAGGTAAAATCTGCACATACACCTTTTAAAGTTGAAACAAAAGTGGAAATAAAGAATTTTGAAGGACAAGTAGATGTAAAATTACTAGATAAATGGCTAAAATAGTTGGAATTCTACTTTAGTGTGCATAATGTCACTGAGGCATAAAGGGTCACCTTTGCACATCTCAAAATGGAAGGTCATGCTCTAGTTTGGTGGGAAACCCATCTAGCCACTTGTGAGAAGAAGAAACATCCTATTGTAAGTACTTAGAAGGGTTTTAAAGAATTGATTAGAGCTAACTTCTATCCTATTGGCCATAAGACTGACATGATGATTAAGTGGTAGTAATTTATACAGGGCAGCGGTCAAAGTGTGAAAGACTACACTACAAAATTTCGGAGACAAGCCATGTTGCTTAATATGGACTTGGAGGATGAGGATATTCTGACCAAGTATTTGGGAGGACTTCACACTCACCTTTAGAGGAAGGTAATCTCCACAAAGCCCGAGGATCTCAATGAATCTTGTGTACAAGCATACATTGATGACGAGAAGAAGCAAGGAGAAATAGAGCCAAAGGGAGACCAGCCAATAGAACAATAGGATAAAGAACAAGGGAAGAAAAGTATTAGAGGTAAATGGAAAGGTAAACATGCTACTACTTCTTTGCATACTTGTAAAGATCCTAAGAATTTCTGTAATAATTGTGATGTAAATGGACATACTGATGCCACATGTTGGAAGTTACATCCAGAATTGCACCCAAAGCACCGAACCAAGGATTCCAAGAAATCCATGGCCACTGTGAAGATAGAGAGAGAGGTGGAGATTGAGGATGATTCGGATGTAGACGAGAGGCTGATGCATGGCCACTAACATGTACGGGGTAGAAAAATAAGAAGAGACGAGTAAGCTATTTCAAATCAGAATCCAAATGAAGAAGACTAAGGTAAATGCTTTAGTAGATTATGGTTCTCAATCAAATTTGATTTCTGATGCGGTTGTAGATTATCTTGGTCTAGAGACTTACGCACATCCACATCTATACCCACTGGAATGGGTGAAGAAGGGTGTAGAAATACAAGTTACAAGGAAGTGTAAGTTTCAGTTTGGGATAAACACCCAATACATAGATGTATTAGAGGCTGATATTATTCCACTTGATGCATTTGACGTTGTCTTTGGAAGTCCTTACTTGTATACCAGGGATGTTGTGTTCACAAGGAGGGAGAACCGATATAGATGGGTTAAGGATGGAGTCAGTTTTAACATCCGGGCACACCAGAGAAAATCAAAGAAGGCTATGGTAAGTGCCAACCAAACACCAAGAATTATTTAGGAAAATCATCAGTTTTGTTTGCTTTCATTGGAAGAAAAACAAAATGGACGTGAGAGCACAAATATTTCTGACCAAAGGATGGAGAATTTGGATAACACTTGTCAGTTTTTGTAGAAGAAGCCACCATAGGAACTACTCATTCAAGGAGCAAAACAAACTTCCACTATGCAATCACCGTATCTACCTACGGATTCACTAGACCTAACCATGGGGCAGCAAGAAGAAGAGGAGATACAAGGAACGGTGGTGACTATAACAGAACGTACTTGGAGGGGATTCAACCGATCCATCTCAAGAAACAAAGACAAGAAAGGACTAAACCACTACAATATGGGACCTTTGCCATACTTGAGCAGGTTGCAAAGAAACCTTTAGGCCATAATTCATGTAGATGCACATGATAGTAGGTTGCAAGAGCTCGCATCCACTAATGCCATCTATGCATGACAAAGAAGGAAAGATACAAAAGTTACCTTCCAAAGAGAATTGTACTTGAGGAAACTCGGAGGAGGATGTAGCACTGGAACAAAACACCAGAGATCCACAAGAGTCTTGGCAGGTTGTACAAGAGAAGACACCAAGGTAGACCCAGTGGTACTTGAATGAGCACGAGAGGGAGTTGATTCCTCTACCACTTCACCACTAAGCTTTTGTGGAACCAAAATACTCCTAAGTAGGGGAGGTATGATCCATAAAATACACCACTTCATTAGTTCCATCAAAGACCAAGAAGAAGAATTAAGAAAAGTGAGAAAAATGAGGTAAAAGGAGGTTCTAGATAGAACCACTACTCACAAGTCAGTAGTAGTTTTAGAACCATTTCCTGCAGGGGCAATGGTCCTAAAATCACCACCCATCCCGGGTGGCGGTCATGAGACTTTCGAATGAAAAAAGAAGAATGGAATGCAAGTGGACGCATTATTGAAGTGCCTAGTCATGTCTCTTCCCTTCCATGACCTTTCACATCCTCCAGTGCATGGGAGGACATGGGAAGGTCTATAAATGCATGAAAGGAACAAGAGAATAGGCATTTGAAGATCTAGAGAGATCGAGAAGCAGAGTTAATGAGAGTAGTGAGTAAGATCTTCAATGGCTGGAATGGAATTGTAGGAGCAAGGTGTAGAAATAGAGCAAGCAAGTAATTGGAGAGAAGGTTTACATTGTTTCTTCTTTTCATACTTATTGTAATCTATAATTGTCTATATTAGACCAATAAAAGTGGGAAGAAAGAGTAGTTTCCCTTCTCGATTGGTTTTCCTCCATGGAGGTTTCTAGGATAAAATTGTTGGTGTTGAAGTTTTGAATTATTTCCTTCTCTGCAATTTCCTTTCTATAGCACTAGATAATCAATCACGAAGCTCTAATTTTCAAGCAATTATGTCATTTTCCAAAGTTGAAGGTAGAACAACATAGTTGTGTGATTCGTAGAGTTCCAAAGAAGAAGTTTACAGATCACATAGTCTATAGGGGAAACAGGAGGAAAGATCCACCCAAAGGGGACATTTACAAAGTGGTCGATTACAACACTTGGGATTCCTAATGGTACACCATGGGCCACACTAGATATATATGCTGGGATAAATGTTAGACCGAGACATATACTACAGATTGGTGTATTCCCTATACAGAGTGAGGAGGAGGCTGAGATAGAGTAAGGTTCGGGAGAGGAAACAGAATCAAAGTGGCATAGCACCGAGAGAGGCCTCGATGGCTACTAGAGCCGAGGTGGAAGCACAGGAGGATACCGTACACATAGAGGAGGAAGACCAAGATTCAGTCCACCCACAACACATGAAGGAGGAGGTAGTACTAGATCTTACATCAGCACCAATAGTTGATCCAAGCTAGATGCCCGGGGATCAAAGTGAGTAAAAGCAATTTTCTTCTAACTTTACTTTCTAGATTAGATGTTAGTAAGACATTACTTCTCTTTTTTTTTACCTTACACTTTCTAACTCGCCATTGTTTGATTTCTCTTTGAGCCACAATTGATGGATGGTGAGACCTCATTCATCATGTGAACCTAGACATGTTCATGACCCCTATGGGGAATACTTTAGAGGTGTTACTTGTTGACTCTTGACACCCAAAACTATTCAGTCATTGCATTAGCATGTTTGCACTAGTCTGGTATACTATGGAGGATTTGACTCGATTGGGGACCGATATTTCTTTGCATGATGACCGAGAGAGGAAGTGATGAGGACCCTCACATAATGAAGCTACTACTACTGGTTGCTCCTCTAGGCAGGCACATGGACACTCAAACATATTGACACATGAGGCTCCCATGTTGCACCGATCTGGTCTCATCATAGGAACTATAAGCAGAGCCCTCGTCCTAACCCTTCACAAGGATCCAAGAGGGAGGGATAGGCCTAGGATCGTTATTAATTTGAGACAATTTTTGGATATGTATATCTATTTTGTGTATTTTAAGCTCATAGTGATCATTTTGACCACACTTACTCTATGGTGTGATGACGTTGTACATGAGAAAGTTGATAGATTATACATCTATACATATTGACATCATTTTTTTTGTTCGAAATTATTTCATAAAAGTTGATTTCATTGTGGTTCATTTCATCTGTGTACTATTAAATGATTTAGAATTTTTTATGCTTGTTGTGTTTTTAAATGAATGTTATGGATGATGATGCAATGTGATAAACAAAATGGTATGCTTTCAGTTATGAGTATCGTAACAAATTGTAATTTAAACACTTTATTTTCAAGTAATTTTTAGCATTTTTGTTTCATTGGAAAAATGTGTTGAACATGATATGATGATAAGATAGCCTCACTTCATTCTTAACTCCATGTAACTAGTAAGATGTGAGGGCTCACCACCAAGATTCAAGAAGAACACGAGATATATGTTTTGAAGAATGTGAATGAGAATGATGACCAAGAGACAAGAATTTTGACAAATATTTATTGAGAAACCTACAACCCAACCCAAACCAAGATTAACTTAACCAATTTGAAATGAATTTTTCTTGCAAGTTTTGACTAAACTTAGATCCATAGATGGCCTATTGATTGATAAGATATGGTTTTAAGGAATAATTATCTCTCTTAACATATACATCTAAGTCATTTTCTTGGGAATTTTTAGAAGCAATTTTATTTCCTTTTTATTTACAACTTTTGATTTATTAATGTGACCCTTGCATCTTGCCCCATGCTACTAGTAAGAAGCATGGGCTCATCACCTAGGAAATGGAATAGGTAAGGGCACTTCCCTCCTTTCCCAACCTCATACTACCAATAAGAAGCATGGGCTCATCACCGAAGGTTGGTAGGGACGAGAAGTGTAGTTATTTGTAATGAAATAATTTTGTGTTTATTGTTTATTTATCTTTTTTTTTACTTGGTTTTAAATTGTGATTTTGGGAAGAAACGCTTTCCCCTAATCCTAACCCCACACAACCAATAGGATGCGAAGGCTCAACATCGAATATTGAGATAGATGAACAAGAGTTCTCGGGTGAAATGTTTAGAATGATTTTGTTATAGAGAGAGATTCTTAGGGAAATATTTATCATTAAGAATATTCTAGTGAAAACCATCGGCAAGAAGTGCCCAAATCAAAAGAAACCATGGAGAAAACTGAGTATGTAAGCCCTTATAAAGTAATGTCAAAATTTGTCTCTTGTATGAAAGTGATGATAAAGATTATACAATTAGAATGCATAAGAAGAAAGGAAAAGTAGGTATGACTAAGAGATTTTCTAGTGTTTGATTGTCAAAGAATTACTTGAAAAGTAAGTTTCCATTTTTTACAATTTAGACAACATGATAAGGCAAGCGAAAAGACAATACGAATATGATGAAGGATAGTGTGGAAATGCAAATAATTATACATAGAAAAGCTTGAGGTGAAGTGACTATGGATTCCCTAAATTCTTCACCCTCAAGACTACATAGATGAAACACACCTTTTTATATTCTTCCATTACTTGATAAGGCACTAACTATTTTGGCCTAAATTTTCTACCTTCGCCAACCTTTTTGTCAATTCGGATGTTAAGTCTTAACGTAAGGTCTTCTACCCAGATTTCTCATTCATAGACCTTTTTTTTTTTAATTTGTCGACACATTTTATCTACATACACTTGATGATGTTTCTCGTCTCGAACCAAATTTCATCTAGGCTTTATAATTCATCTAGTCACATGTCTAAGTACACATCTTCATTGAGAATGCCTTGTAAATTCACACGAAGGCTAGGAAATTCTATCTCCAAAGTGGTAATACCATTTTGGCTCTAAAAACTAAAGAAAAGGGGTTACCCCATGGGTGTTCACACTAAAGTTCTCAGTAAGCCCACAAGGCTAGAAATAGCTTTAAATGTTAATATCTCTTATTCTCCTTAACAATTTTAAGGAGGATGGACTTCAAAGTTTTATTAGTAGCCTCATCTTGTCCATGGCTTGAGGGTAGTATAAAGAGGTTATGTGGTGAGATATTTTAATTGAGCACACAACTCACGTACCTCTTCGTTCTTAAAGGGAGTTCCATTATCTGAAATAATGACCTATGGGACACCGTATCTATAGATGATCTAGTTTAGGATAAACTTAGCAATGACCAATCTAGGTACTGTAGTTAGAGGCATGGCCTCAACCCACTTTGTGAAGTATTCCATGGCCGTGATGATAAATTTATGGCCATTTGACGATGAGGGAGAGAATTTCCCTATTAAATCAAGACCCCAAGTAGAGAAGGGCCAAGGTGTCACTATCACCCGAAGAGCCTAGGCCGGAATGCGTATAGTGTGTGAGAACTCTTGACACTTTTGACACTTTTGCACATACTCTACAACGTTGTGTTCTAATGTGGGCCATAAATATCCCATTCAATGGATCTTGCGAGTGGTTGAATTCCCTCCAAAATGGCCACCATAGATTCCACTATGGGATTCAAAGAGAATATTTTCCACTTCTTCTTCATCAATGCACCTTAACAACATGCCACCGAAATATCTACGATAGAGGACTTCCTCTACAATTACATATTTAATGACTATGATATGTAGTCATCGTTTTGTTATGAATTTTATCCTTCGAGATACATCTGGTCTATTATGTGGTTTATTATATTTGTATACCATAAGTATCAAGTAATGGTAGGTCGTGCCTCTATATAATAAACACACTCATCAAGGAATTCCAAGTTAATTATCTACCCACAATCTATAAGATTATCTCAACCAACCAATCCTCAATGATTTTTCCTTGAAATAATTTTGATTGATGAAGTTGATTTAAAATTCTCCCATTAACATGATAAATTTTTCATCATTCTTAGATAAGGCCGCTTGGGTAAAAAAATGTTAGTAACTATTCTCGATCCGATAATAACCCTCGCTTCTGGTTGAGCATGTAATGCCTCAACCTTTTAGTTGCAAACACAATGGCCAAACACTCTTTCTTTTCCTAGGTGTACCGTGTTTTATAGTCTAGTAGTGTACAACTAATGAAATAGATGGTGTGTTCATGACCATCATCATCCTCTTGTACTAGCATGCATGGTATGGAAACATGCATAGCTAGAGAGTACAAAATCAAAGGATGATCAGCCTTAGGCGACATGAGTGTCGGTGGAGACATGAGAAAGATCTTGACTGACTCAAACGCGTTGTGACATTCATCATTCCATGCCTTATAACAATATTTCTTTAGAAACCCATTGATAAGATGGAAAACATATGTCAAATCAAGAACAAATCTACAAATTTCTCCAAGTTTACCCAAAAAGACCCGATGCCGACTTGTCTCAAAATGGGGTCATTTCAAGAATCACCTGAATCTCCATAGATCTAAATCAATCCTCAAGAAGAAATGTTTTCCTAATAACTTACCTCCAGTGAATCTAAACACACATTTCTCTAGATTTTAGGTTACAATGTATTTGATTAAGTGTGAAATAATGATCCAAAGGACTTAAGGGTGGTCGCCTCTCTTCTTATCTTTTCTAAGAGATCATCAACGTATGTATCCATGATCTTATGAATATTATCATGGAATATCTAAGTCATAGACCGTTGATAATTATCACCAACGATCTTCAAACCGAATAAATATAATGGCATAATAGAAGGTTCCCCAAGGAGAGGTAGAGGTAGTCTTCATTTGATCCTCCTTAGAAATCCTGATTTGCTTATATCCGAGATATCGGTCCATAAGTGATAAAAAATCATAACTAGTTGTTTCATCAAAAATGATATCAATAGATGGCAAATGGTGAAGTCGCCCTTAGGACAAACTTTGTTTATATCCCTAAAGTCAATGCATATTCTAATTTTTCCATTCTTTTTTATAACCGGGACGATGTTAGATAGCCACATGGAAGAGTCCACTGGCTTTATGAACCCTACCTAAAGAAGCTTCATCACTTACTCTTTAGCCATTAGAGCCACTTTGGGCTTCATAGGTCTCAATCTCTTCTTTATAGGCTTTGCTTCAGGTTTAGTTACCAAGTTATGTACTACCCCATCAAGGGTAAAACCTTTGATGTCCTTATAACTAAAAGAAAAGGCTTTTGATTTTTCTTTCAGCACCTTAGTATGATCTTCTATTTCTTCATGTGATAATGAAGAACCAAGCTTCGAGTTCTAGCCTCCTCTTTTCCCAATGTTAATGCCATTAGTCCCCTCTATCAAAGAGGCATTCCCTCTTCATACTTGAGAGGAGCTAGAGGAAACTCCATAGGTTCTTCTTTAACTTCAAAAAATTTAAATCTTTGGAAGAAGAAGGATCCATCGCCTTATCTCCAAAATAAAAAGAAGGGTGGGGGACAAGAAAAAAACCTTTCTTTTGATATACAAGATAAAGGTCCACGTAAGCATATAATAATCCTAATATTTCTTCACTATTTTCGGTGACATATAAAGTGATAGGATCATTTTCAGTCTCTACGTATGTTAAAATGTCATTCTTAGGCATCTTGTAAATCAAAGGCTTGGCTCAAATTGAGACCATGAACTCGTTTCCTTTCAAATCCCCACAAGGAAAAAAATGATAAGATGAAGAGGCAATAGAATCAACAATCTGATTTTATTCTCTTAAAATTTCTTCTATGGAGATGAAATCGAAATATTTTCATAGTTCACAAACTACAAACTTGTAGAGTTAGAGGTGCTCTCCGCCCTAGTCTCATAGACTTTCGAGACTTGGTTTTCAATGAGTTGTGAGTCACCTAAGACTCTAACATTATGCACTCCCATCCTCTTAGCTACAATGAGACCAAGAAGTAGAGATTCATACTCTACTCCATTATTAGTACACTCAAAATTTAATTTTAAGGCAAAGGGAATGACTCTTCCTTTTGAAGAATCAAGAATCACCCTTGCCCTACACCATAACAATATTTTTCTCCATCGTAATTAAGGGTCTAATAGTTATTAGGAAAAATAGATGTTTCATCGTTCTTTGAATATTCTTCTTGGACCTCAGAAACCTCAACCATGCATACCTCTCCAAGACCATCGATCGGGAGAGAGGTTATTCCAAGAGCATTCCCAATGTATAAGGAATCAAAAGCAAGAATGATCACTAAGTCATTTTCCAGGATCTTCACTATCTCTGTTGTTATTTTGGTTGAAATAGTCTCTACTATGACATTCTTATTCTCATTAACATATATCCCTTCAATCACTTTAGATGAATCCAATTCATTCATCGAAACCAGATTTGATGTGGGACCTAGTCCTTGTAAAGAAAAGTCTTGTTCAACTCGTTAGATGAGATTTAAAACTCAAAATTGACCTCAGGTTTATTCTTAAGATTTGTGAGGTGGATATCAAAAGGTTTCGATCACCTTGAGCTACAAAGACTTTTCCTAAATGAAGGAATCTCACTTCTTGAAACAATGTCGATGAAATAGCCTTCATTCTATGAATCCATGGTCTACCAAGGATCATATTATAGTTGATTTCCCTATCTATAATATAAAACTTAGTTATAATGGTCTTATATCCAAGAGTGGCAGAGATAACTATAGTACCAATGGATGTGACTTTCAGGCTATCATAACCTCTTAGCATGTTTCTAGTGGAAGAACAATTTGTTTCTCCATACCCTAGCTTCTATAAGAAGGAAAAAGAAAATGTTAACAAAAACTCCATCATCAATCATCGCTCTCTTGACATAGTTATTATAGATCCATATTTGCAAATAATGATGCAGATCACCTCTTCATGCTAATTCATCATCCGAATACATCTTATTAATATCAAACACAAATCCAAAGAATCTCTCTCATGTTGTCTTAGAGGATAGTTGTTGAAGTATATATGGTTAATTTAGGCCTCTAGAGGAGGTGCGATGTGTAGTAAATGACCAATACCTAAAGCTTATAGCAAAGCAAATCAATGAGCTAGAAAGTTATTTAATAAATCCAATAAGGAGATGTGAGAAAATGTCTTGGTGAGATATGTGATCAAATCAGGTAAGTACTCTACTCAGCTTGGGAACTATAGGTGAATCATATTACACTAAGGGATATATAGGAAGAGGCTATGATGTTTACTTGCATGTTACATAGCAGCTACATGAACTTATGGTTCTGTCTCCAACTCAACTAAGCCTACGATTTTAGTCTGATTCCTTTTATCCAAGTTAGGAGAAACTTGTGGATTAGTAGATATATAGGCTTCTTGATCATGGGTACCTATAATAATACCTTTGTTAGCACCCTGAGGATTAGATTTCTTGTTCTCATTTAATTTTGGGAAATGATCTCTATAAATCCCAAGACTAGTGTTTTGTGGAGTGACAATTCCCGTATGGGTACCTTGAGAAGTTATTGTAGGGTTAGATAAGAACATGAAACAAAGAGTTTCTTTTGATATTTTGGGAGATGTTGTATAAACTCGTTGCAATCTCAACAGGTCTAAGCATCATGATTTACCACTCTATGGAATCTACAATACAAATTAGGGTCGTAATCTCTCATTCTATGGTTATGGTTTTGTTGTGGTCCATAATTTCAATTTTTATTTTGTTATTGATTGTTTTAGCTATAGTTCGAGGTCCTTGGCCTTGATTTTGGGATTGGGCCTGAAACTCATGAGAATGAGAGTGACCAAGATCAATTGCATTAATGGAGAGAGTGAGATTTTTGTTACTTTGATTATTTATATTTCTATTGTTTTTATTCATGTTGATAGTGTTCACAACATTTGGCTTCTTAGGTTGGTCATCCACGCAACCTGTTGTGATACCACAGTTTTGATTGAGTATTTTGGGTCCTTGATTGTTGTTTGAACCATTCTACAAGTTTGAGCTATTTTCTGTAGAGGTGACCAACATCCTATTGGATCCATATTCCTTGTGTACTCTATCGATTTCCTCTTAGTCAATGTGAAGCGCGCCTCTAAAACTTCCTCATAAATCTGAAGAGGAAACTTCTAGACCTTATTCTCTCAATTAAGTGAATGGAGGAATAAGTCACAAAGTTATGTCTGATCCATGTTTGGAGAGATTGCAAAAGAATAAATGACTTTCCACATCCTCTCAATGAAGTTGGTCAATAGACTCTTTGTGTTATTACTTGATGTGCAATAATTCTCTTATCATTGTCCTCAATAGCTTGTTCATATCAAAATCCTTAATAAACTTACATATGATATTTTTGAAAGAATGTATAGAGGGTTCTAGTATCCTATAATACCAATCAAGGGAAATCTTTTCGAGAGTGTTCAAAATATCTTTATAATAATTGTGTCCCAAGGGAGTAACTCTCTAATGGCGGTAGTGTATGCCTTGATACGGACCCTTCTCCCTTCAACTTTGGAATATCTAGAAAAGGTCATGGGAGCATGACACCTCATATGGTAAATTCTAGAGGATCTTTTAGATATTTAGAATAAGTACCAACCACATAAGATTCAAACATCAAGACCCTTAAGGGAGAGTGGATGTGGAACAAGAGCTTGATAGGGTGCGAAATAAGCATTGGTTGGGGTATAAGGAACCCTCATTGCTACGTAGAAGGACCAGAGAAAGAGTACATATCTATATGAGGTGAATTTTAATATATGTGAATGTAAAGGGGGACAATACTAGGATATGGGTGAGTGGGCTTGAAACTGTGGGAATGTCACATTGCCTAAAAGAATGAAATTTGAGAACACACTTCTAGTTAGCCCTTGTGTAGGATATGTATAGAAGGATGAGGGGCCATTATGAGTTTCATGATCCTGTAAGGAGGTCACCAGGGATAGGAACACCTAAGTAGACCAGTGATGGAGGTTATTGATGGAAATTTGTGGAAGGGGTAGAGTTCTAATTTGAGCATGATGGGAAGAGTTGTTTTTCCCCATGAATTGTGTAGGTTGTGAAGCTTGGGAAATTTCTAACTCTTTGACTCTACCCACCAATATTGAAATAACATCTCCAATCGAAGGTTATGTATTTTTTTAGGAATTTTTGAACATTGTTCGGTTGTGAGAGTATGTGATACCCCGTTATGAATTGTTCATTTCTCGTACACCCTTTTTGGAATGTGCTTTCTATTTTAGGTGGGGGTGTAGTAAGCATTATTATGCATCATGTCCAAGGATAGCTCTATAGCATTGAGATATTCACCATTTTTGGTGAAACACGCTATAAGTTCATCATTTGGTGGAAAATAGGAAGAAAAGGATCTATCTACATACTAATCTGATGTATAAAAAGACCCGTGGATAAAAACCCTATTCTCCTGTAAATGTCATGTTTTTAGAATTTAAGAACTCCGGTTTTGTATCATTATTAGGTTGATAAATATCTTCAATCCTTATTGATCGATTGGTATTCAATCCCGATGAGGGTGTGTGAGGTGATAGTAAATTATGTGAATAGTTTTCATCCCACCTAGACAATGAGGGTGATTGTTGCATACTTGGTTGTAATAGGATTCAAGACCTAAAATAGGTCTACCATACTCCTAACCCAACATATTTGGGGGTGTATAAACACCCACAAAATAATGGGAGAGGGAGGAAGGTGGATGAAAGAAAAGAAAAGAAAGAGGATACGAAAAGGAACTAGTCCTTCATGTCGGGTTCACCAATTTTGTACACTTGAAAATCAACATGTGATTTAAGAAATTAAGACGCATGCAACCTCCCGAGGTCGTGGTGCGATAGCTGAAATGTGATAGATGGGATGGTAATGTATTGGATGGATAGGATATAGGTGGGATAGATGGGAATGATAACAAGAATTCAAGGAAATCGAATGTTCACAACTGGAAAAATGGGAATATGTTTATTGAGAGTAATGAACGATTGCCTAACTTATGCGAGAGTGATGTTACGATCAAGGATGATCATGCAGTACATGGATCTCAATCAATGTCTATGAAACTAAATAAAACTTGACTCTTTTCAGGAATTCAAGGGAGTTATCCTTCTTCTTCTGTGTATTCCGCTTTAAAGAGGGTCATGAAGGTATGTGAGAAGATATGTGGAAAGGACAAGTCAAGGTTTGTGAAGTATAGTCTCTTCCTAGTTGGTTTGCCTAAAATTCTTCAGCAATATCTTTCTCATTGTTTAAGGAAAGGATCTAACCTTCAATATCATGTGGGATTGGGAGGTTCTAAAGACAAGCTAACATAATCCTTGGTCAATGTCTCAAAGCGTGTATCAATGTTTGGTCATAGTATGATCGATTGCAAACTCTAACATGTGGTTGTCATGGACCCTGAATGGTCATGTGGGCATAAACTAAATAACTATAGAAATAAACAATCAAATTAGAAACCAAAGGGGATGAAGCTAAGATCTGGTAGCCTAGGCCACTATGGAAACAAGGGTATTTTGTTCATTCCAAATCTAAATTAATCTAAGTTCCTACCTTTAAATAAACAAAGAAAACAAATCTAAATTAAATAAAAGTTGATTGATTTCTCCTTGTTAATTAAATTAAATATGATTTGCAAGTATTTAATTAAACAAAATTATCTAATTGTTTCTTTTGTAGTTTCAATAAAGCTTTTGAATGCAAAAATAAATAAATTTAATTAACTTCCAAACTATGTTTTTATGTTTATTGAAAATAAAATAAAATTAAACCTATATACAAAAGAAATTGCTTCAAAATTAAATAATCTTACTTCTACATGAAAATAAAACAAACAAGGAATAGCTAGATGTGGCTATTCCTCTGTTGCAAGAAATGGAAATTGAATCTACCTTAAAGAATGATTATTATAATTTGTAATTGTGGATATCTAATTTCTTCTAATTGCTTCACCTCAGAATCATGAGAAGAAATAAGGATTCTCAGAAGCAATTTCCTCTTCCCTTGAGACTTCCTTGGTAAAATAAATAAAATGCACAGACAAACTAATAATGAAGAATTAAAATAACAAGTATAGACACAAAAACTTCCTCAAATTTATTTCCCCATAAATCCACAAGGATAGGAAGGGAAGAAGATATCCATGGAAGATTGTTTGTACGCATACAAAACTAGAAATGAAGAAATGAAACACATGAGTATTCTAAAAGAAGAAATGAAGAAATGAAACACATGGAACCTTCCTCCAAATTATTTCCCAAAGAATTCCACAGGGATAATCTGAGAGGAAAATATCAACTAAAGCTTCTTATTGATAATACAAATTCTAGTTCTTGAAACAAGTGTATTTAATGAAAATATCTTTAAAATGAAAGCTTTGAAAGAATTGAAAGTACACCCCAAACCTGGTTATTGTATAAATGTACCAACTTCCAAGTTTGGTGATGGTCCTTTGTCTCCTTAACTTCATTTCCAGAGATGAGAGTCAACGTGATCCAGAGAACATAGTGGTGGTTGTAGAAGAAATAAAAAAGGCGCTAGAGCAGAGTGATTGTAGTTTAGCTGGTCACAAATGCAAGAAAGAAGCAAAAAATAAATGAATTGAGTTATTTGTGTATTTCTTGGAAGGATTTTGGAAAATTAATGGTGTAATTCAAATAAAAATCTCCAACCCATGCTATGGGTAAAAACTTAGTTTTTATAGAAAAATGGAAGAGAAGAAGTCTAGCACACTTGGCAATAAAGAAGTGCCAAATCATCCCAAAGAGAGGCAATCAACATTCTAATAATAGTAAATAAAGAAGAGGATTTCCATATGTATCCAAGTTTAAAATAAGGGGAAATGGTCAATAAACAGTGAGAAAGATACTCACAAACTTGAGACATGCGTACAAAATACACAATTTAGATTCTTGGGTAAATGTGCATGGAATTACCAATTGCATAGAACGGTGGTTACGTGATCGCTGGTCTAGGCATACCAAAGGTTACATAACCATCACGGCTATTTCATGACTTAAAGTCATGGAAACCTCGCAACAAGCAGAAAATGGATCGAAAAGATAGAAAAATCTAAGACAAGGATAAGTAAAGAAAAATAAACATGTTAAGAGAGACGGAAAGGATCCGGGATTCATCTATTGTTCTAGAAATGAGAAAATCATCATAAAAAATATGGAATGAGGAGTGGGAGCGAGAGCGATGAATTTGAATTTGGGAGATGGGTGGGAACTTATTACGGACTCTGGGATCCAAATCAGTTCCATCGGGATCTCGGGAAGCAACACGTGACCCGCTACGTAAGGATGGAAAGGATGGGCCCTTGGGGGAGACCATGTGGGATCATGTAGTCACAAGATAATGCACTTTAGGCCTTATTTAACCCGGTCTCATACTAATATTTAGTAGGTTCTCAAGTGAATTCATTTTAAGACACCCCTATAAAATCAAGGTGGAAAATACTTGCGAATATCCCCGTAACCGCCAAATGAAAAAGGCGAATTTGACAGTATTCAAAAACAAAATTTTCACCTGGTTTTTCAAGGCTCCATCAGTGACGTGCGACAACAGTAGTCCGTAATGACGCACGTCACTGGCGCGACAATAGCTCCTGATGACGCGCGACACTGGAGCGACAACAGATCGTAATGACGCGCGTCATTTGCTCCTACTGACGCGCGTCACTTGCTACTACTGACGCGCGTCAGTTGATTCTATTGACGCGCGACACTGTTTTCTATTGACGCATGACACAGTCACAAAATGACGCGCGACATTGTCCTCTGTTGACGCGCGACATTGTCCTCTGTTGACGCGCGACATTGTACTCTATTGACGCGTGACATTGTCCTCTATTGACGCGCGACATTGTCCTCTATTGACGCGCGCCATTGTCCTCTATTGACGCGCGACACTGTAAACAAATGACGCGCGACACTGTCTTCTATTGACGCGCGACACTGCAATCAAATGACGCGCGTGACATCAGAAAAAAAATGACGCGCGATATCAGAAACAAATGACGCGACGATAGCCTTTCTATTGACGCGCGACTTTCGCTTCCTATCGACGCGCGCGTCATTAGAAGCAAATGACGCACGTCAATAGGGGACAGTGATGCCCTATTTAGGTTATAAATACCCTTGTGCCGCTCATTTTCTCATTTTTGTTTTCCCGTTCTTGAATTTTTGCAGGTCTAAATCTTTGACAAAGACGCAATTACAGCTATAATGTCGACTTCACATGCTTCCCAATTGCAAGTTCAGCAAGAAAATGAAGAGAATCCAAGTCAATCGATTTCCAAGATAACCTACAGGAATCCCTTATGCCCTCACATCCATACGGCTTTAAAGATGTCTTCAGAATATCAAGCTATAATGGAAGAGTGTGGATTTACAGGGCTCGTTAATATGCCCCATTTCGAAACAGATCCGGATATTTTGAATTACCTTCTGTCATGCTACAATTCAGAGGACGGTATATTTTATGTGACTCTGAACGATGGCCAAATGTTCCAATTCACTATTGAACCGAATGACATACATCGGTTTACGGGCCTTCCTATCAGAAATTTACCAACTGTTACAACCAAGGCAACACTCGTGGAAGAAAACAAGAAATTTCTCGAATCAACGTACGGTTTCCATGTTGATTGTAAGTATAATTCGTTTTAATTCAAATTTTTATTCTGTTTTTTATTCTGATACAATTTGCTGTTATAAATTTATAGTAATTTTCACTGTTTCGCATTTGCAGCCCATGTCAATAAATCAAGGCGTGGTGTAGATACACAATCAATTGCACACCACTTTCTTGCTGCACTTATTGCATTTTTTCAAGCCAGAATTGTTATGCAGGGTCGCCAAACAGATATACCAAATTGGGCCATTGCATACATTTGTGCCACTATCTCAAAACAAAAATTCGATTGGTGCACATTTCTATCCAAAAAAATAAGAGCTGACATATCAAATTCAAAAATCTCAGATAAACCTTTCATTTATTCAACAAACTATCTCCTCGGCTTCTACTATGAGGCACTTTTAAATTTAAAAGCTAAAGAAATTCCTACTTGCTCTGATGAGGCTTTGAAGAAATTCTCAATTCCATTTGCAGAACAACAGGTATAAACTATTTAGTTTGTAATTGTATTACAATTTTCTTCATTACAGTGCACAGTTATTAAAACTTAAATTTTAATGTTTTGCAGAGAAGATATCTTGAAGCCATTCCCAAAAAAAAAAAGATGTCGAGAGGAAGAGGCCAACTACACGCGGAGGCTTCGGGGGACTCCCAATCTGAAATGGAAGCTCACTCCTCTCCAAACCCTCAACAGTTTGAACTCGTTAAATGCCAGAGAAGTAATACATTCTCATATATTATTTACAAATTCCAAAGTTGCAGATTTATTTTTCAATTTAAATTTTAACAAAATGAATTGACAACATTTAATATTGATGAATAGCAGGGACTATGGAACCTTCTTCCCCAACTCACTCCATACAGTCGCATGCATTGATATCTTCTGAATAGCCACTGAGTACAACTCCTACAAGGCCACCCGTAGCACCGAAAAAAACAACCCCTCGACAACAAGGTACAACTTTTCTATAGAACGTTTAATTTCGTAGTTTTGACTTTATGAATTGTTTTAATATTTTTCATTTTTTCTTGTACTTTTCAGCACATGTCAGTCATGATCAAACCACGGCACCGACACCCACTCAACCATTAATTTTTAAAATGCCAACCAGAGGAACAGTGAAAAAGACCATTGGTAAACGCATGCCTTTTGCTCCGGCCCCTAGTGGGACACTAAACCTTGACTCCTCGTTTCGAATTCCAACTCTCTCACTTGGTGGCTTGCCCAACGCAACGGGCATATCTGTTTTGAACAATATAAATTTAGATGAAGATTATTTGGGCATTGATAAGAATGACCCAACTCGGTTTTTTCGATACCCGACGAGATGATTCAAGGCCAAAGCAGTATACTTCAAATTTCAATTTTAATATGCTTTACAATTTTTAATTACATTCTCGATTTAAATTTATTTATCTAAATCTTGATTTATTTTTTCAAAAACAGGATCAGCCCACCCAAAGACAAAAACAAGGAGCAGCTTGATCTTGGTCATGGTGAAAGCCCCCACACTTCTCCAAAGAAGATCGTCTCGCATCGATTCGATAGTGAAGAGTTTCCACCTTTTCCTTTGGAGAACTTAATTGGTAATGATTGTCAATCCCATGTCAGTGAGTTTATTATTCCTCAAATCCAACAACTTATAGAATGGGAGAGAAGGGCTAAAGTTCTTATCAATGAGATTATTAGTCGTTATGAAAATTATTGGCAACGGATAGTTTATACGCCGCAAATCCGTAATCAACTCGCGAAGATGGATTCCTTACTTACCCAAGTAAGATGTGGGACTGTCACGTTTAACAACGACTATAAAGATGGCATTTTAGATAAGGCACTAAACAAATTGGAAAATATTAGTGCCGAGGCCCAGGCATATTTTAACAAATGGTCAAAGGACAAGGATTTGGTATCAATCGCAAATGCCGAAAGAGATAGAGCGGTTGTAAGTACTATTACATTCTAACAATCATTTTCGTTAATTTGAAATTTTGAATTTACATTAATATTTTGAATTGACGTTACTCTTTTTGTGCAGTTGAAATATGAAAATTTGAAGAGTCGTGCAAGGTTTTGCAAGTTCACTTGGAAACAAAGAAAGAACAAATTTATCCGCAGCAAAAAATTTGAAGCAAAATATTGTTTTGGTTAACAAACAAAACAATACACTAAAGCGGATAATTAAAGAGCATGGTCTCAACCCTGACATCTTGTTCAAAGCCAAAGCAGCTGCTGATCCAAATTTGTTGTCGCATGGAGATGCAACAAATCAAGAAGAAAGAATTATAAAAATGGACAGTGCTGCAGAAGATCTTATAAGTTCAGGGGTTATTTCTGCTGTTGGGGAAAGAGGTGCAGCCAGAGTGGAAGAAGCCATTGGGGAAGAGAGCAGAGCAGAATTTTCTAAAGAAAAAGAGGGTTTTGAAAATTAGAAACTTTTATTATTGACTAAACTTTAAATATTGAATTTGAAAACTTCAACTATTGAGTTTGTACTATGCTATTTGAATTTAATTATATGGTGATTAGATGGTGATTATCATGAATTATATGTATGTTTCTTGTTTACTTACATTGTCATGAATAGTATGTGGACGTAGATGATGAATGATGACAATTGATAATCAATGATAGATGATGATGAAAGACGATGATCAATTTAATGTGTATAATGTAAAATTTAGTGCCTAAATATCTTGTGGGACTTTAATTATCTTGAAAATTATGTCTTTGGGAAAAATAGCAATTAAGATTTGAAATGTATCTTTACTATTTAGGATTTCTCCTTAATAGACTTATGGTGTAGGAAAATTCTATTTTAAAGAAAAATACAAAGGCCTTCTCCGATAAATCATAGAAGTTAAATTTGTATAGGATTCCCATCTTGAGATATTGTAAAATGTTTTGGGGAAAATGGATCAAGATATCAAAATATGTCAGATAGGATTCACATCTTGAGATTCTCTTCTGGATCGCTTCTTGAGTGGTTGAATTAAAAATGTCTTTTTTTTCAAATTTTTAAGGTGGTGCATATGATCATAGCTCAATAAGGTTGTTTACATATCCTTTAGTAGATTCCTGCTACCACCATGTTTTGTTTTCCTTTCACTGAAGATACAATGTTCAAGTGTATGTTCAAGACAATTTTCTTGAAGCTCCCCATTTCTATGCCTTGAATTGATTAATCATGATCTTCTTGAAGTACAATTGATAAAATCAAGTTTCTCAAATATTGAAAAACAATTTACAGCTCAACAACATAAAGTTCTCATGAATTATATGTATGTTTCTTGTTTATTTGCATTGTCATGAATCATGTGGACGTAGATGATGAATGATGATAATTGATAATTAATGATAGATGATGATAATGAGGATATGATAATGATATGGTGATGATATGATATATATGGATGATGAGGAATTTTATGTGGACTTATATTTAAAATCGTATAATGTATTGTTTATCCCGAATTTTATGTGGACTTGTATTTAAAAATAAATTAAATATAATTCTAAGAAATCAAGAAAGAATCATCACTGGTAAGAAATCATCAAGGGAAAGAATTACCTCTTGCGTATTAGATTACTGTGAAATCATCAAGGGTAACGTGCTAGATCTTTGTTTCACATGACATTGTAGATGGAGGGGTGAGTTGCCTGACATTGTCAGTCCTGAGAAGTGCCAGCAACAACTTTAAATATATAGACCAACAATATCTTTAAATAAATGTAAATATAAAGAATTAGACTTGTAACGTCTTTAATAATAACAAGAGCTGAAAAAATGTAAGGTAACAAACAATAAGATTATGTTGAAGAAGATACCTATTTAAAATTGAAATCATCACCTAAATGTGCTAGATCTTTGTCTTAAAAAATTCAACACAAAAATTGATTAGTAGATAGATGGGTGAGTTGCTCGACATCACAATCCCGAGAAGTAATGTGAATTCCTGACGGATGTCAACCCACGTTTTTCAAAAATAAAAATTTTGTATTTAACTAAATGTAAATACATACACCTGTAACATCTTTAATTATAACCAGAGCTGAAAAAATGAATAGTAACAAACAATAAGATTAAGGGGAAAAAGATACCTGCTTAAAGTTGAAATCATCATCGCCACCGTAATGAGATAGATCTTTGTTTTAAAAAAATCCAACACGAGAAATGGATTAGTAGATAGATGGGTGAATTGCCTGACATTTTTAGTATATAAAGATAAAAGATAGATAAAGAAGATACCTACTTAAAGTTGAAACAATCCATTATCAATAGCTTCATCAAAGTCGATGTTGTCTTCTGTAGAATGTGACGAAGAGCCAATTACACTCTCAAGGTTGGGAATATTTGTACTTGTAGCTGTATTATTTACACCTCTTTTTTCACAAAGGGAATTCCAGTGAGCAATTGCTCTGTCAAAAAATGAATAGTAACAAACAATAAGATTAAGGGGAAAAAGATACCTGCTTAAAGTTGAAATCATCACTGCCACTGGTAATGAGCTAGATCTGTGTTTTAAAAAAATCCAACACGAGAAATGGATTAGTAGATAGATGGGTGAATTGCCTGACATTTTTAGTATATAGACCTATAACATCTTTAATGATAAAGATAAAAGATAGATAAAGAAGATACCTACTTAAAGTTGAAACAATCCATTATCAATAGCTTCATCAAAGTCGATGTTGTCTTCTGTAGAATGTGACGAAGAGCCAATTACACTCTCAAGGTTGGGAATATTTGTACTTGTAGCTGTATTATTTACACCTCTTTTTTCGCAAAGGGAATTCCAGTGAGCAATTGCTCAGTCAAAAAATGAATAGTAAAAAACAATAAGATTAAGGGGAAAAAGATACCTGCTTAAAGTTGAAATCATCACTGCCACTAGTAATGAGCTAGATCTGTGTTTTAAAAAATCCAACACAAGAAATGGATTAGTAGATAGATGGGTGAATTGCCTGACATTTTTAGTATATAGACTTGTAACATCTTTAATGATAAAGATAAAAGATAGATAAAGAAGATACCTACTTAAAGTTGAAACAATCCATTATCAATAGCTTCATCAAACTCAATGTTGTCTTCTCGTAGAATGTAACGAAGAGCCAATTACACTCTCAAGGTTGGGAATATTTGTACTTGTAGCATATTATTTACACTTCTTTCGCAAAGGGAATTCCAAAGGCGCAATTGCTTTCACAAACGGAAAGGTTTCGAGGGAGTATCGTGAAACGTAACACCTCATGCAACTTTCCGCATTTTTATCCAACCTCGCTTCTCGCTTTGATTTTATAAATGACAATGCACTGAAAACTCTTTCATCCTCCACAGACCCCAAAATCATTGTCTGGCATAACTCATATAGTCTGAAATACTCACTGATATCTTCTTGTAAGATAGAACTTTGATAGATTCCTCGCCACAGCCTTGTAATAGCACCACTTTCAGAAGGTTGATCTAAATTCTTATATTGGTTCCTCATTGTTGTTGCAAAATTGGTTGACTGAAACTTTAATAAATCAGCATTCAGTATACCTTTGATTACTCCGCACTTTGAGCTCGACGCCTTTGTAAATTGTTCCATTATTGTACCCATTGATTTATGGAAATGCTTACTGACAAAGTCTGGCACGGCCACCTTCTGTATTCCAAAAATTCGATTCATCACACCCATGGCTTCCAGAATTTTATCTTTACAGAAACGTTCCCTAATTTCTGATGACAAGGTTTCTGAAATTTTTTTAAGCTTTATTCTTGTTTCAACTATCACAGACTCAAACAAATTACGTGTCACAGGAACATCTTCTCGTTCCGATCCTGTAATATCTTGACGTCTTTGCAAAATGTGCATTGGTATTTCCCTCCCATTAACAGAGATGCATAGGTGATCGTGGATATTAAATCTCAAAAAGGTGTTAGGATTTTTAAGATCTAATAAATCTCTCCAATTTTCAAAAACAGGTGCATCAAAACTATCCTGGGAACAATACAATATATCAAGACTTTGACATACCATTTTCCTCATCCGTATAAAATCCACAATATAGATCAATCTGCCCTGTGCATGCTTCATCAGTGTATTGATCTCCTTTAACATTGGAAGAATACCAACCAATGTAAGCAAAGTCTCCAAATCAGTTAAGCGGAACAACAGGTCCCTTGCCCTATCAACTTCATGATGGTATTTGTGCATGAAACCAACCAATGAAGGATACTCCTCACGAACTCTGCATGCTGGTTCATACAAAGAGATCCATCTAGTCTCCACATCCTTCAGAAGTTTTTTGCCGTCTGTAATTCCAATTGCAAATTTTTGGAACTCGAGAAAACGCTTTGGGCTGCTTGACATATAGGCATGAAGTTCTCTTATGAGGTCTTCTAATTTAGCAACATTTTCGTGGTTGCTTACCATTTTATACGCTAAATTCATTCTGTGAGCCATACAAAGAATCGGGTAAGCATATATGGGGCCACTGTTGTTTGTAATCTAACACACAGCCCTGTTCGGTGACCCTGCATGACAAATGCACCATCTGCTCCAACGCATACCAACTTCGTAGCAATTTCATAATCAGTCATACCAGCAACATCTTTCAAATGAGAAACAACTATTTTATATAGGTTTTCAAAGCATTGCAGCTTTTCAACCATTTTCATAACACCCAATGTATGAGGAGTCCTTATATGATTTTCTAAAGTATATATGTGGATACATACCCATGCGGTGTTGTCGATTGTCATGTCACTTCATCAATTGAAAGAGAGATAAAGTTTGCTTTTTTACATTCTCTTTCAAATCTTCCTTCTCTATCATCGAGAGGCATTTTGCCATTTCCCATCCACTACTCTCGCACTCAATGAGACTAAGGTACATTCAAAGATTCCGTTAAATTGATACAAAACTTTGAAATCAAGGAAATCTGACATCGCCCTTCCTTTTTTAAGTATTTGAAAAAGAGTAGAGAATTGTATGAATTTTGCATGTAGATTTGTTTCTTTCATCTTACCAATATGCGATGTGATTGTTCCTCCCTTTTCCAACAGATGTCTGTGTTTTTTCTTCTCTGCCTCATATTCCGCTGCGTATCTGACATGCATGCACTCCTTTTCAGTTTTCCACCTATGTGTTTTGATTTTCTGGCCATCCGCCCCCGTTACAGTTAAATATTGTTTTCCACAATGTTTTTCTATAGTGTCCAGCTTCAGTTGCATTTTTTGTTGCTTTCCCAATTTCCACGTACATATTGTACATGTACATTCACATGGGATTTCTTCATAATTAGATGATTGTACAGGTTCAATAAATGGAAATTTAGCTGCCCAATCAAACTTGTATGTCCTGCCAATGGTCCACATATTCTTGTTCGTTTTCAATGCTTTACTTTTTTGAGTAGAATTTTGAGCAATATCGCAATCACCTGGTTTCCTCTTTCTTGGACCAGAGTTTGATATTGATTTCTGTCTTCCATTTTGCTGAGTGTTTGTATCTGTGATATCTAGCTGCACTTCTGGTTGCACCCCAACAGGAACAATATCTTCAAGATCTGGCATATTATCGTAGGTTTCATTTGTTTGACTGTGATACTGTGCAGAATGCATGTCCACCTCAATAATACCTTCCACACAAAAGATTCTCGATTCTTTTTGGTGGCATCTATATGATTGGTATTTACATTATCTAGTATCCGCAGAGTTTCCAAAATACTTGAAGAGTGATTTCTGAGATTTCTTACTTACTTTTAGGTTATTCGTATTCTTTGAGCTGGCACCTTCCATTATTCTGAAAAGAGTCCTCGCACAAGAAAAGAACCAAGAACCAAGCGACTGGCCCAGCCTCTCGAGGTCTTTTCGCGTGAACTGCCTCGATGTCGCGCGTCAACACTACCCAAGTCACGCGTCAACACTTCCTCTCGCGCGTCAAAGCTTCCTCTGTCGCGCGTCACTTCTTAGCCCAAGTCACGCGTCAAGATACCTCTTTGTCGCGCAATACAGCTTTGTCACACGCACGCAAGATGCTCTTGTCGTGCGTGCCAAGATGCCTCTTGTCGCCGTCAATATTGCCCCCTTGTCACGCGTCAACACTGCATTTGTCACGCGTCAACAATCACAGATAACAAAGAATATGAATCTCTCGGTGCTCAAGGGTATGCGAGTTCAAATTTCACAGTATTGGTAATTTGGTAAGCTACTTGAGGTATACTACCCGGCGAATCACATAGGTTTTTATAGGAGATGTTTTCAAATGAAGGCGAAGCCGACCCCCCAAAAAAAATATACTTTATATTTTAGGCGAACAGGACACCGACCCACTCCGAATAATTCATGCACACATGCTATTACATTTTCTATAGTTATTATTTCTTGCTACTTCATAAAGTGCGACTGGCACAAGAGCACCTAGGGCATGACATGCACACACACACACACTAGAACTACATTTGGGTCTGAAATGTAGTGCAACGCTTAGTTTAGTAAGCCCATTGTTGTGGCAGCTGAGGTCAATTCGACCCATTCATTTTGCATCTTTTATTTTATGGTTTTGATACTTCTTTATCTTTTGCATGTCATTCCTTCATCCTACATTATTTGATACATTCGGTGTAGCTCAAGTATATCCAAAGGTCAACAAACAGTAATATTTCGTAGTATCTTGCAATATTGAAAGAACTAGATTCTAAGCTTTTACAGAGACTAGGCACCTATTCTACAAACCAAGGTGCCCTGGGCACCCCAAGACTCTCCTAAGCACTCCAATCCCTTTAGATCCTCCATATCTAGCCTTTACGAGACCTCTATATAGTAATTCCTTCTTCTAGAATCCACATGCGACTTGTGACACCTTGCAATCAGCAGTCTTTGGCAATCAGCCTAAGTCTTTTCCTTTTACATCTTTGCATACTTAGGTTTTATTTCATCTAGCATAATTATTTAAGGTTATTCCATACTTTTGTTTTACATATTTTACAATGTTTTAGTCCTCCTATATTAGATTAACTATTATTATACTTTCCCTAGCTAAGTTTAATTCTAGATAATCTTTTTGGTCAACCCGAGTTTCTTCATAACACCTTCTAGGGTTTGCATTTACATTTAGCCATCATGAGTATCTCCATCAACAATTATCTTGCTTACTCATCCTGATTTACTTCATCGTGTTCAACATCTTTTTGCTACTACAAATGTTTCTATTTACATGCATCCGGATTCCATGTATAACACATTTTCTCGATGCATTCTCACAACATATAGCATTCAAGGCTAATCCTCCTACTGACATTCATCCCTTTGACAATGACCCACCCTCCATATTATGTGTCACATTTACAATGTTGGTGTTAAACGCACTCTAATTGATAATGGTTATGAGCTTAATTTATGCCCTATGTCATTCCTTCAGGATTTAGGTCTATCTTCTCGTGACATTATTCCTTCTTCTATTTCATTACATTCTTACAATGGTACCATTCATCCATGTCTTGGTCATGTTACCTTGCCCATTACTATTGGTCCCAAAACTCTCCCTACAATTTTCTTTGTTATAGATTTTCCTGTCTCATATAATTTTTTGTTGGGTAGGCCATGGCTCCATGCCATGCAGGTTGTTGCTTCTACGGTCCATCATTGCATTAAGTTCTTACATGAATGCATTGAGTATACTATCTTTTGGGACCATGACCCATTCCAATACTATGTCCATGACCTTAACACTAGTCTTCCTTTCCTTGCATTGATACTACAGATGAGCCTCAACCTATAGATGACCCACCTCATTTACCACCACTCGAGGGAGATATTTGTTTACTAGATGTTGTCCCTTCTCCACCACCTACTACTACAACTATTATTCCATGTAAGTCATTTGTTCCCTCCATTAACATTGTTTTCCCATCTTCATCTTCACCGGTTGTCTGCCGACCATTCACTTGCAAACTATTCTTACATGGTTCATACTAGAAGCACATTCCATTAGATCCTACTTCACCTGAAACATCATGTACACATGAGGACTTAGCCCAATTAGGTTATTCCATTACCGATATTCATCCACCACCATACCACCCTCATTTATACCATGGGTCAGTCTATGTCACAAATGGTTATGGACTTTGTGTCTTTCATCTTGATGTTTTTCTTACATGTACTCCTACTACTTGCACCACTCACATTAGGCCACATGACTGGACTGTATTGGGAACCCTAGATTCGAATCATACAAATATATCTTTTCCTATGCCTTTTAGATGTATTATCATATGTAATAGCTCTTTCCTAGGTTATACACAAAATCTCACTCGTTGGTATGCACATGGTTTCCCTTACCCTCCATTTACTGATGAGGAATATACTATGGGCATATTATAGACACTTTGAAAAATCTACACTCTCTCACATTCACTATCTAAAACTCATTCTCGGTCGTTAATTATCATGACACACCACTTACAACACTCCATGACCTAGGTTACCCTTCATTTAATGAATTTAATATTTACGCCACCACATCTCTATTCATGAAATAATTAAATTAATTAATTAAAAGAAACCCTCACGCCTCACCATGACAACTTACCTACACTCACTAGTTGTAACTAGTTAATTTATAAATCTTCCTTAAATATATACTAACCACCTCTAACTTATACCTATAACTACTTCCCACCCCTAACTAGTTAGAATTAAGTTAAAATTTAAAAACCTACGAAAAACACCTTCACATTTATCCTAATTAAACTAGTCCTAATTGAATCTCATCCATCTTAATATCTCAACCTCCTTTGAAATCCATCAAAATCAAGATCAAAATAACAATAAAATCACTCCTTTTATCCCCTAACTCGAATTTTCTGAAATCTTCGGTGATTATCCCAGTCACCGATGATCTATATAAACAAGTTTCTCAACCTCTTTGGGGGAGGATTTTTTGATTTTGCGCAGTAATTTTCATTCATCCACAGGGAGTTTCAGAGATCAAACACCTTCAACATAGCCCTATTACCATTACACTACATCAAAATGATCAACACGATCATCGCATCACCCATCGTCATCGTCACGCCATTCTTATTTCATTTGCCTTTTGATCCGATCAATCATCCAAGGTAAGATATTATTTTCATTAGTTTCTCGTTTCAATTACGAGGTAACATTTCTCGCCAATTAATTTCCATTCTATCTACGCTTTGAAAATCATTTGAGTCTTAGACTAATTAATTGCCTTTGATTAGCCTTATCGTTGGTGATTCCTACACGTGTGTTTTTGTCTTACATTTCTTATAATATGCCCAAATGTTTTTGCCTATTTTTGTTATTTTCTAACATTTTTTCAAGCATGATGACATTAGATAGCCATAGGAGGTGATAATTATCCTATTAAAAGTGGAGATTCACTACCCATTGTCTGTCATCCTTTGTATTGGGAGCAATATGATTTGCTAAATGACTTAGAACTCTATGTTATCCATGTTGCACCCCTTGACCATTTGGAGGCCATATTCACATCAAATCAACATATTCATGAAGTAACTGAGGATTTTTGGGAGGCATACTATGAGGTCTAGAGAATCCAGGATAACCTTGCATCATTCGAGTACAACTATGAAGCTGACCTAGACATACCAGAGGACAACCACACTACATCTGAATCTGACATCGAAAGCAACATCAACCTTCGGACACTAATTTTGATCTTTCATGTCTCTATGACACATAAGAAGAGATCTTTTATATCTTCGTGGATGACTATATCTCAGAGCCTATTTCTTACTTCATAGAAGAAGAGGATTTAGCTTTCTCAATAGGCTCAAACTTCTCAGAGAACTTAGACTCTAACTTAGAGTCTAATTTTGGATTCTAATCTTGTTGTTTTCATTTCATTACTATCATCTTATGTATGTAATCACCTAAATAAGTGATAACATCTTATCATAGTTTCCACTTATCGTATTGTACTTCAAATTTTCATCAATAAAGCTTAAGTGTTTCAAAGTAGGTTGACATCCACATAAGGAGTCTCTTGACTTCGGGAACTTGCCTTTGTCAGATGCCCGCCCACCTTATTTTACTAACTCTATTTTTGTAAGTGTTTTTTATTTGTAGGCTTACTTACAGGAAAATAAGTCTAGTACATTCTTCATGGAGCACAAAACATCCATCACATCTCGCGGGTATCCTAAAAACCTGCCATACTAAGGTTGAGCTAATTTTTACCCCCTTGACACATCAAGCAAACCCCCAAGGTAAAACAATACACAATAATCTAGCACACCTAGTGGGACTCTTGTCCCTTTTTCTTTTGTTTCATCTTATCAATAATATATTCATTGTTTTAACGCTAGTAATCGTCTGCGATTAGGTTAATTTCTGCGATTGGCCCGATTGCCATCGATCGACTGTGTTTTTATTTTATCATTACTTCACAATTTGTTGTTTTTATTCCTATTTTCTCTAATCTAGTTGTCAGAGGATTTTTTTGAAAATTCATCATCCGGAATTACTTCCTTCTCGCTTTAAATTTGCTAAAAATCTATAAAAAAAAAAGGAATGCTCTTATTGTAAGTCCTAAAACCTTCCGTTTTCTTTCAGTTTTGCATCTTTGTTTCATTGTCCTCATTGAAAATAAACATTTTGTTTTGGGTATTAAAATGAAGTATCTCATACTTCTTGATCATTTAGTTTTAATTAGGGAGGTAAATTCATTGCATTCACTTAGTTTTTCCCCTCACACACAATCAAATCACTAGGAAATAAAAATGCATTCAAACAAATTCCACTCAGGTGAAATTGATTAGGATTTCATCACCCAATATGGAAGATGACTCAATGTTCGGATGAATATAATCTCCTAGATGTCAATATATTTTGGCTCAAAGACTCGACTCCCTTATCATAGTAGGACTATGAAGTGAGGGGGTAAACACCAATATACATGCCTCGTACTGAAGCAATATAAAGTTTCTCCTCACGTACCTTTGGGTATATCAAGGACTCCGCCCTTAAACATACCTGAAACCATCCATAGCTTACCATTTCCTAGGACCCTCATTAACCATCTTACACATTTCACTTTTTTATAATTAATCAAGATTAATACAAAACAACACTTTGCTTGCTTTTTCTTACTGTTTGTAAATTAACCCATCTAGTTATTTTCCATTTTCTAGGTGTTTGTGTGTTTGTTTATCATGGTACTTACTAGACAAAAAGCTCATAACCAAAATTTTGAAAACATGTCTACTCCATCACCTACATTTCAACAACATGTCCCATATTACACTACAACACTTTTGATACCAACACACAAAAAATCCCATATTATCAAATAGACACATCCAATCCCTTTTCTGACACCCAAAAAACTTGGAATGAATCAGGGTTAACTATAACAATAAAATGGGACAAAACTCTTCCATTCTCCACATCAATATCATGGTCAAATCCTTCATACACCTAGACCACAAGAAACAAAACATCTCTTTTCTTCTAGTCCTCAACCAGAAGCATCTGAACCTCCTTTCTACAATAGGGAGACCATGTTTTTGAAGAAATGCTAGATTTAAATCCCATTTCTCTCAATGCTTATTTAGCAAATGAGAAATGTTCAAATGCAACCATTCACACCCCAATCCATTCCACATACCTATAATCCTTCCTCTTCCATTACAAGTCTTATCAATCAAAATCAAGACCCTTCATCCAGCAGTTATATCCATACACTTCAAATTAACCTGAAACACCAAAAATACTCAACCCCAAATATCTGCCATCTCTACTAACCTCTTTGAAACATTGAATGAACAATCCTCCACCAGTCAATCCGAAGCACCCAAGGTCTCTTTGGTCCCCATTTATGATCTCCACATGATTTCATCACAAAACACATCTACTCAACAATCCACATCTTCACCAAGTCCTTCTACAAGATCCAAACCTCCTCTAAGTAGTACCATTGCTTCCTTGTCTACCCCTCCAGCTTCCTCACAAGTAAAAACATCTCCATTGGGTTCCATGGCCTTTTCTATTGTTGTATCTTCCCAACAGGTTACTAGTCCCATTCAGAACATCACTATGTCTATCCCTACAACTACACCACTGGTTAATACTAGTGTCATTTCCAGCACACATCTTGTTTCACAATACATACCACAACCTTCACAACCACTGATCTCCATGCCACAATCTACACCCCTACAAAACATCCCACAACAAAGTATTCAACAACAAGCATCTTCCTCTACCGCCTTTTCTTTTTCTTTCCAAAAATCACTCACATATTCACAACCACTCACTCATACATCAATACCATTATAGTATCGTACATACAAACCTCACACCTATAACCTCCCAACAAGGTTCTCCATCTCATCAAAACATCCCATAATAGAACATCCCTTATCATCAAAGTATCCCTCAACAAAACATTACCTATCAACAAAATATACCACAAAAACATTCCTCAATACAATGTACCTCAACAATACACACTTTAACAAAACATTCCACAATATAACATCCCCCAACAAAATAAATCTTATTAGCACAATGCCTCGTATCAACAAAACATACCCCAACAAAACATTCCCTACTAACAAGGTGTTCCTCAACAGTACCAGGCATACTCACAACCTAGCCAATCCTTATTCCAACATGGCTCATCCTCACAACAACAAATACAAATTGATCCCCTCCAAGCCCTTTTAAACTTGCATATCTAGTCTCGAAGCTGCTTCATCCTCATCCAAGAATGTGCTCTCTTATGATCAAATTTGTAATGAGCCCATTCACCCTTCAGTACCATATAAACCATATCCATGCCACGGGAACTTCCTAAGTTTATCAAGTTTTACAGCAAGGAAGATCCCCAACAACATATCTGTGCCTTCCGTCATGCTTGCTATCTAATAAGTCACGACCAAGACCAAAAATAGAATCCATCGAGTCTTCTGTCTTGCATGTGCTAAACACATCTCATCTACATTACAGATCTAGTCATTTCAAACTTTTGATGAGGATTTTACCATGGCCCGTAAACTAGAATTATGAGCTCTAGAAGATGGATGGGTAAAGCTTCATCATAAGAAGCCAAAATTTGAGTTTCCATTCAAATCAACATCCAGTCTTGATAATTCAAAATCAACTACCAATTTCATCATAGTCAAATCCACTCCTAAGGAAAAACCTACCATTGAGTGCCCTTGCCAACAACATAACTACACACCTATAGGAGAGACTTATAGCGCAAATTTTGGTAAACAACTTTCCTCCAACATGATATATCTCCCTCTCATCCGACCCATTAACATATCAATATATAAACCCATTTGGTACCGAGATAATGACTATTGTAAGTACCATAGGGTCAATGGAAATGACATCAAAAATTTCATACATTCTGCAACGTACTTCAAGATTTGATCAACAAAGGTGACCTCCACTTAAAAATCCAAACGTACCTCCGAATAAAAGTCTTGACATATTTAAACAACCTTTTCCAAATCATCCTTCATCTTCCAATCAACCATAAATGAATGATGTCCACACCATCAATACAATAACAAAAATTGAGCCTATCCCTCAATCCACCTTGTCACTTAACAAAACAAAATCCATAAAATCAACACCAACATCCAATGAGCCTAAAATTATGACTACATAGCCTCCATATATTAAAATCATCACTCAAACCCTTCTTGTATCCTTGTCACTTACTAAATCAAAACTTGCAGAATCAACACCAGAATCCAATGAGCTCAAAGTTATTGAACCACCACATGTTAAGAATATTACTAAAACTATTCCTACACCCTCGTCACATGCCACTACCAAACCCATACCCACATCCTCTATTACACCCAAAACCATATCTGAAAAATAACCCAAAATACCCGCCACCTTAGAAAAATTGGACCCTTTTTTTTATATCCTCATTAACCACACCTAGTTCATCCAAAACCTCAAAGGGGCCTAACAAACAGGTGTCGTTCAGGTCTTTAGAAGTCCTTATTATGATGAAACATATTATTTTCATGGCCCTCCACCTTTTCGTCCACCTCCTCCTACAAGGGGCATTCCCACTTTTGGAGATCCTCTTGTCATGCCAAGGCCAAGGCCTACAGGACCTTCTAAACAAAACACCATTCAATATTTTAAGGGCCCTTACTATGTCCCTCCAAATCAAAATCCCATGTGTGGTCCTTGTTCCCTTATACTGGTTAATCACCCTATTATTACAGGGGAAAATCCCATCTACTAAACTCCTACATTGAGTTTGTAATCTACATCTATCACTCTACAATAGACATCCACACTGGACCTCGCCCTCCATCCCAAAGACACGGGCATGATATTCTCCACAATAGCCACCCATACAGGATCCTCGTCCTCCATCTTTTGCATCGCCTGAAGGCCCCCACAGATGATAAATAAATAACCCACTACTAAATAACTCATCTTACTTCCTCTTGAGAGGAATACAAACACAACCTAGTTTCCATCTACGTCTACACCTAAGGGGTGTTATGCCACCATATTAGATGACCTCTTTCAGCGATCACTTATTACACTACCACCTCCAAAGCTATCAAATCATCGTGGGTGGAAGCCTCATTGGTACGAATCCAATTTTTTTGTTATTACCATAGGAAACATGGCCACTCCATAGAAAATTGTAGAGCCTTTCATTTGAAAATACAAGAACTTGGTAGTCCACTCTTCCTTCCTTCCCAATCAAACACAATGCTAACATCAACATCATCGTCATCAAAACCTAAAGAATCTATCCCTAAAGCATCTGATCATCAAGTTGGTGTTGTACACATCACCACTCGATCACATAATTACGAAAAAGAGCCATTAGAGCCTAAGATAGGTAAACACCCGTCGATGTACCTCTGCCTTCTAAATTATCAACTTCACCGAGACAAACCTAAGGTATCTATTTCCTTGGTTCTTGAAGAGTATAATAGAACACCCCCATCAAAGGAAAAAGTTTCCATACAAGCAATAACATCCCCTTTCACCATAATATAGAAGGTCACTATTAAACAATTACACCAATCTCTCATGCTAGATGTCACTCTACGAGTTAGTCCAAACATCACCTTTTCAAAAACAAGCCATGATATAATCCTCCAATCCATAACCATACCAGCCAATGATCCAATTTCATTCACAAATTTTGTGGGTTCTCTCAAAGCATCCACCTATATATCTTTCAAACCATCTAAAATTCCCTCTCTCAGACTAGAGTATCACAACCTACCACTATTCATCACCACTTAGATTAATGACATCTCCATTAAGAGGGTCATGATTGATAGTGGTGCTACCATCAATATCATATCATCCCTCACTTTCAACCAACTCAAGTTACCCAATACCATTGTCGCACAAACTCCAGTTTTATTATGATCTTTCAAATGACACTATCATCACAGTTAGCATAATTTAGCATAGGCATATTTATTGCATTTTATTGCATTGTCTTTTATTTAATAATGTGCAACATGTGCACTCTAGTCTAGTGACTTGCATTCAATATTGTTATGTTGGATAACATTCAATATTGGTATTAGTAGTAATTACATGTGCATGTGAGATGGGTCTTATCATCTCGTAGTTGGTGTCTGCTAGGGTGTCATGTCTATCCATATGAGGTTGTCTAATATCTATAAATATTACAGCTCTTGCATTGTAATGTAATCTGATTTCATGATCAATAATATTTGTGAGGCTTCCGTCCCTCTTTGGTCATTGCAATCTTATTCTATTCTATCATTTGGTATCAAAGCTATACCATTATTATCATTTGGTATCAGAGCAGGTTCTATCCAAGCAAGGTTGAAGAGGAGCACTATTGGAGAGGATCCATTGGAGAAGAAGATCTGCATCAAAGGAGAGCCATTGAAGCATCCTGTAGCCTCCATTCCTTCCAAGCATCCCTCAACTAAAATTTGACCTATCCACTTATTTGGAAGGTAAATTTTTTTTTTTGATTAGTCATTGGCATAGCCAATTGATCTAACATATTGGCGGAATATTTCAGATTTGGAGATCTTAAAAAAAGAGAGAGAGAGAGAGAGAGATCTTGAAAACAAATTGTAGATATAAAGAAAAAAAAAAAGATCAGATCTAAAAAAAAAAAAAAATCAGATCTGAAAGTGGAGGTGTGAAGAATTCGGGAGCAAAGGTTGAAGCAGTCCCGTCAACAAAATTCCAGCAGATAGCTCTTAGAAAAAAGACGTAACTTTTTCATACAATGTTGGATTGATGTGATGTTTTTTTTTCTAGAAAGATAAGAAGGAGGCGCACAACTTTGCAGTTTACATCATCTTCAGATTCGGCCTCTACATGTGACGAAAAGTTCTAGATAAGTCGGATCATTTTTTCTAAAAAAAAATCAGATCTAGCTGGTAAATTGGTAAGATCTCAAAAACTAAGATTCCAATTCTTCTAAAATTTTGTGGGTTTCAAGAAAAATATTGTATGATGCTGCTGTCAAAATTTTAGAAAAACTCATATCACGGTTTGTGAGAAAAGGTGAAAACAATATTCAGATTGTTTGTTTGGATCTTGGGAACAAACAGGTCAGCGGTTCAATTCCCACTCTCTCCATATTTTTATTAAATTATTTTTTTAGAAAATTTAGAGAAATTACTAAATTTTGGGAGATTTCAAAATTTAGAAGCTCACCAAACACATTTAGAGCCACCGCTAAATTTAGCGGAAAAACTCCTATTGGAGGCTAAAAATATTTTTGGCCTAAATTGTGTATTTTGTGATTCTAGACCCTTTTTTGTAAAGAGGGGGACACAAAAACTTCATTTTGATGTACTTTTGGAGCATTTTGTACTAATCTTGGTGCATAAAGTGAAAAAAAAAAAAAAAAAAAAAAAAAAAAAGTACAATTTTTTTATTTTATGTTTGGTTCTATCACACGAGATCTTTGATCTCATAGTAGCATTCGGTATATACGGTGCCTCTGGGAAGCACTTACGGGTGATGCCGTCGTGACTACTACTACACTTAATGCCTAACATAGCTGCCTAAATGTCGTCTGGGCATCGACCCTATAAAATCGACGGGGAGTAATAAGGACACAATACACACATTTGAGCCCTCCCATCCGTTTGTGCTTGCACAAACCCCTCTCCGTATTGTCTAAGTACCACGTACTAAATTCTTTCACGTGCATTAACACCTCTTTCCGTACTGATGGGTATATTGAAAGGGTGATCTTCTTCCACGTACCGACGGGTATATCGGAAGGGAGCATATATAGAAAGGTTTGGTATATCGGCCTGACGGTATATTGAGAGGGAGACCATAAACCTGAGAGTGATAAGAGCCTTACCCTTTGTCAAAAATTTAGAGTTTTAGAAATTCAGATTGCAGAAATGGGTGCACAAGCACCAAAGTTCTTCTTGCCAGATTCACAATTGCTTAGAGGAGACAACTATGTTGCATGGAAACCGAAGATCAAGGTGTTACTTGAGTTTGAAGACCTATGGACAGTTGTAGATGGAAAACAACAAGATCACTTGATGATGGAAGACAACAAGTTCAATTTGTGGGGCCAATCAAAAGGCCAAGTTGATAATCTTGTTTAGCATAACAGACGATGTGCAACCCCACATTAGAGATGCCACATCAGCCAAGGATGTATGGGATAAGTTGAGCACAGTCTATGAGGCAAAGAACAAGAATGCCATCCTCAACCTACTATCACAACTGCATACTCTCAAGTTCAAGCACAATGAGAAGGTTGAAGTTTTTTTGAGATGAGTTGCTACTTTGAGGGCATCTCTATTGGCATTGGGAAAAGAGATAAGTGATGAAGACCTCGTACCAATTATGTTGCGAGCACTTCCTCCTTCCTATAGAATCTTTCTCGACAACTATCAAAATGAGTGAACACACAAATACCTTTGAGAAGTTGGTCAATCTACTCCAACAAGAAGAGGCAATGAACAACAAAGATCATGAAGATGAGCAAGCACTATCTTCCAATCATAAAG
Source organism: Taxus wallichiana var. yunnanensis (assembly GCA_018340775.1). Classification (NCBI taxonomy): domain Eukaryota; kingdom Viridiplantae; phylum Streptophyta; class Pinopsida; order Cupressales; family Taxaceae; genus Taxus; species Taxus wallichiana. Next base: position 408,558,334 of record CM031242.1, read on the forward strand.
GAAAGGGGAGATTTCAGTCCAATAACAAGAAGTCCCAACAAAATCAAAGTCAACGAGACAACACCAAGAAGTGTCCCATTTGCAATAGAGGGGGACATGACATCAAATATTGTTGGTACAATTCCTACAAAAAGGGTTCATCAAGCAATTCAAAACCCAATAACCAATAGGGTAACAATAATTCAAATAAAGGGAAGTCTAACAACAACAACAATCAAGGGCAGAAAAATGGTAATTGGCAAAGAAAACCCAAACAACAAGGGTACATTTCCGAACATGAGGATGATTCAGATGAAGGACACCACATGTATTCTGCTCAATTTGATGAAGAAACCAAGTCCACACAAGATATCTGGTATGTTGACTCGGTGCAACTCGACACATGACTGGACGTAAGGATTGGTTCTACACACTGCGTGACTCACCTAACAAGAACCATGTGTCATTAGGTGATGACTCATCATACAGTGTCAAGGGGATTGGAAACATTTCACTACCTCTTGGAAAGCATGACTGTAAAATCACAAATGTATTGTATGTACCTGGGTTGACCAAGAATTTTCTATCAGTTAGTCAACTCCTTGATCACAACTTGAAGTTGGATTTTGATAGTAATAATGGAGAAAAAGTGTGCTTGATAAGAGATAAGTCAAGAGGTTCCAAGATTGTAGCAAGAGCCTCCAATGTGGGACGCATGTTCCAACTTGATTTTTTCCACAAGGATGATCAAGCTCTAGTGGCCAAAGACACACAATCTGCAGAACTATGGCATCGTAGATATGGTCACATCAGTTTTGGCTATCTCAAACACTTCAAAAGGGCAACATGGTGGTGAAAGGATTGCCTACACTCAAGCACAACAACGACAAGTGTCACAATTGCCTAGTTGAAAGCAACACGGAGTACCCTTCCAAAAGAACACATATAGAGCTAAGGAAAGCTTGATTTGGTGCACACCGATCTTTGCGGGCCCATGCAACCAAGTCATTCTGGATGTTAATATTTCATGCTTTGTGTTGATGACTACTCAAGAAAGATGTGGATATATTGTCTAAGAAACAAGATTCAAGCCTTTGAGACATTTCAGAAGTTCAAAGCACTTGTTGAGAATGAAGTTGGTCGCAAGATCAAAACTCTCCGCTCAGATCGAGGGGGGGAATTCATAAGCAATGAGTTCAAGACTTACATGGAAGCTCATGGGATTCGTTGACAAATTCCTCCTACTCACACACCACAACAGAATGGTATAGTTGAGAGAAGGAATCGTACTATCATGGAAATGGTGCGATGTATGATTGATGACTTAGGTTTAACAAAGACATTTTGGGTAGAAGCTGCAAGAAATGCAGTCTATTTGTTGAACAGAGTGCCCACAATAGCTCTTGAAGGAGTGACACCTCAAGAAGCATGGTCAAATCGGAAACCATCAATTGCACACCTAAGAGTATTTGGGTGTAAAGCTAGCATGCACATACCCAAGAAGAATAGGAACAAGTTGGATATGAAAGTTGAGAAACTGATATTCATTGGATACAGTGAAGAAGCACTTGGTGCAGTTATGGGATCTCAAAGTAAAGAAAGTATACACAAGTAGGGATGTTGAGTTCTTTGAGAAGAAACAAGCGGATGCTCCACTCAACGAATCAACAAACATGCGAGAATACACCTCTTGTGAAGACAAAATTTGATGTTTCCACTGAAAGATGACAGTGATGAATTGGATGATGGTGAAAACTTGGATCCACCACAATCCAATGGAACAGCTAATAAGTTACCTAAATGGTATACTCAATTAATAAGAGATGTAAATTTGGATGAAGCACCTAGCACATCGTCCAATCCTGGACCTAGAACTCGCAGTCAAGCTCGTGAAGAGGTCAATTATGCCCTAATGAGCAGAGTTGTTGAAACAGTTGAGCCATCTACAGTTCAGGAAGCCCTACAATCAAAAGCTTGGAAAGATGCCATGGATTCAGAGTATCAGTCAGTGATGAAGAACAACACATGGCAACTTGTCGACCTTCCACCAGGGAAGAAACCCATTGGATGCAGATGGATATTCAAGACTAAGTACAAATCAGATGGGACTATTGACAAGTATAAAGCAAGGCTTGTAGCAAAGGGGTATGCACAACAAGAAGGCATTGATTATGAGGAGACATTTGCTCCCACAACCAAGATCAAGACAATCAGGATGATCTTTGCTCTAGCTGCACAATTTGGTTGGAAAGTCCACCAAATGGATGTGAAAAGTGCCTTTCTTAATGGAGATTTGCAAGAAGAAGTCTATATGACTCAACTAGAGGGTTATGTAATACCAGGAAAAGAGATGATGGTATGTAGACTCATAAAATCTCTATATGGCCTAAAACAGGCACCTCGGGCATGGTACATCAAAATTGATGAGCATCTCATAAGTCATGGATTCGAAAGGAATCCTTATGACCCCAATCTCTACCTCAAAAGCAAGGGGGAGATTGTCATTGTGGTTGTTTATGTCGACGATCTAGTCATTACAGGCAGTTCTGTGAAGATGATCGATGCAACAAAGAAGGATTTTAATCGATCGTTCGACATGACAGATCTCGGGCTCATGCACTATTGTCTTGGGTTGGAAGTATGGCAAAAAGAGAATCATATCTTTGTGTCATAGTTGAAATACACCAAGACAATGCTTGAGAAATTCAGGATGATGGACTGCACTCCTATTGCTACACCTATGGAAGTGAGACTTTAGTTATCTCGTTCCGATCCATCACCACCGGTGAATGCAACTCTCTATCGACAGTTGATCGGGAGTCTCATTTACTTGACATATACTAGACCAGATATCAACTTTGCAGTCAGCTATTTATCACGCTTCATGCAAGAATCGAAAATATGTCATTGGAAAGCAGCAAAGAGAATACTAAGATATCTAAAGGGTACAATTGACCTTGGTCTAGAGTACAAGAAGAATGACAATTTCTTCTTGACAGGATATTCAGATTCAGATCATGCAGGAAACATGGATGATAGGAAGTCAACATCAGGCTTCATCTTCTTTATGGGATCTGGACCGATATCATGGGGAAGTAAGAAACAGAACTTTGTTTCTCGCTCTTCTACAGAAGTAGAGTATCAGTGCAGTGAAGTCGTGAAGCAATATGGCTACGCCGAATACTGGAAGGAATTGGTCTACCACAACAGAAATCTACTCCAGTATATGTTGATAATGAAGGAGTTCTAAAGCTTGTTCGCAATCCAGTATTTCATGAGAGAACCAAGCATATTGAAGTATAGGTTCATTTCATACGCGAACATGTCTTGAAGCACAACATACAGCTCCATTTCTGTCCTACATCTGAACAAAAGGCAGATGTTTTCACTAAGTCACTTGCACGTGACAAATTCACACTGTTCAGAGAGTTCCTCTCCACTTCATTGAAAACTATGCAAAATTAAGGGGGAATGTTAGCATAATTTAGCATAAGCATATTTATTGCATTTTATTGAATTGTCTTTTATTTAATAATGTGCAACATGTGCACTCTAGTCTAGTGAATTGCATTCAATATTGTTATGTTGGATAACATTTAATATTGGTATTAGTAGTAATTACATGTGCATGTGAGATGGGTCTTATCATCTCGTAGTTGGTGTCTGCTAGGGTGTTATGTCTATCCATATGAGGTCATTCTAATATCTATAAATATTACAAAACTTGCATTGTAATGCAATCTGATTTCATGATCAATAATATTTGTGAGGCTTAGTCCCTCTTTGGTCATTGCAATCTTATTCTATTCTATCATTTGGTATCAAATCTATACCATTATTATCAATCACACCCACATTAGGCACTGTCATACTCCCACTTAAATTTGGCATCAAAACCCTACCCAAACTCTTCTACATTATTGAAGGATAATTCCAATACAACATGTTATTAGGATGCCCCTAGATACGTACCATGTGTTGTGTTCCTTCCACCCTCCATCATTGTCTCAAATACAAACATGAAGGATAAATTTTCATTGTTCTTGCTGATCCAAATCAGTTCATTGATTGCTATATGATATACCACCCAAACGGCATTCTAATACCTAAATCCATGCCTAAATCATCTCGATCAATCATCTACTAGCACATTTATCACCTCTTACAAATTATTGGATGGCTCCCTCTTTTGATACCATAAAACCTTTACAATCAAGTTATATCATCTCCTCATGCTCAACTACATCCCTTCACCCAAAGCATATGGCAGCCCTAACAATCAACCCATGTATGACCCAAACGTAGAGATGTTATTTCCTACGGTCCTACATATCTCAAAATAAATTGTATTTATGGAGGACTTGATAACCATCCATCTCAAGACATTAATCCACACCACGATATGTAATTCACATTAAATTTTAAATCCCTTGATAATTTGAACTTCACCCATGTATCTTCATCGTTGCATGTGGAGAGGTTTTGGCCTCGAACATTATGAACAAGGAACCCATGATCAACCCATCCTGTGTTCCCTTAAATCTCATGATAAAATTGGATTAGGTTATAAAATATTTACCTCCAAGATGTGTGAAGCCACTACATCTGCATTCACTACATCCCTAACTATTTTTGAACTAGAACCAACATCATCAACAAACCCTAAAGATCCCATGGACACACACACTTGTACCCATCCCATCTAATTTTTTTTAATCAATGTTATATCTTTAGGGCCACTTACTTATCAATCTAATCACTCCACTAAATCATTACCTCTTGTTTGGCCATAAATGGTTAAGAAGATTCACCTACCTTAGATATCCTCCAATGTTAAGATGACTAGGATATCCTTTCCCACATGGGAACTGAAGATTATTTCCTTCAAAATTCCCTACCATTTGACACTCCAAATCTCCTTAATGAATCCACTCTCAACGTTAACTTAGGTACTCCTTAGATCCTCGTATACTTAAGGTAGGTCAATCTCTTAAGTCCATAAGAATTAATGATTTCACCTTGCATTCTTAACAAAATATCACCAAGCATTCACTGGTCATACAATGATATGCCCGAATCGATCCTAACATTTTCATACACAACATAGTCATGTATCCCAATGTTAATCCAATTAAATAAAACTTCATAAAATGCATCCTCGTATAGCTCTCCTTGTTAAGGAAGAGTTGCAATGCCTCTTATCCACTAACTTCATCATACCCATTGACTATCCACAATGGGTTTCCAATGTTGTCCCTATAACTAAAGCCTCAGGTAAAATACACATCTACACAAATTTCAAGGATCTCAATCTTGCTTGTCTAAAGGATGATTTCCTCTCCCAAACATAGATCAGCTCATCAACCTAACAACAGAGGCCATGAAATTATTTCCCTTGTGGATGGGTTTCTCTGGTTATAATCAAATCCTCATCACTCCCAAATCAACAAAAAACTTCTTTCATTACCTCTTGGGGACCTTCTATTACTATGTCATGCCATTTGGTCTTAAAAATGCAGGGCCACTTAGCAACGTGCACTATGACATATATTTTCATGATCTCATCCACACAAAAATTGAATATTATGTTGATGACCTCTTAGGAAATCCAAATCACGCAAAAACCATCTTGATGTCCTTAATCAATCTTCACTCATCTCATCCAATTTCTTTTCATCTTAATCTTGCAAAGTGTGTTTTGGTGTCCTTACCACACTTTTTTTTGGGTTCATCATATCCATCCAAGGCATTGAAGTTGACCCAAAAAAAGTTAGGGCAATCATTGAAATGCCTCCTCCATTCAATCTTAAGCAACTATGTAGCCTTCAAGGTAAATTACAATCCATTCATGTTTCATATCACAACTCTCTGACCATTGTCAACCATTTCACCATTTGCTCCATAAGGACATATAGAATTTCATTGGGATTCTAATTTCCAAAATCCTTCGATGAAATCAAACAATACCTATTATCACCACTTGTGCTTACTCCACCTCATGAAGGGGATCCATTTTATTTATACATATCCACTTTAGAGCATGCTTAGGAGATGTGTTCACCCATCATGATAATCAAGGTCCATGAATAAGTTGTGTATTACATTAGCCACACACTCCATGAATATGAAACATGCTACACTAAATCCAAAAAATATATGTTGTGCATTATACTTTGCCACCTCCAAACTTTGACATTATCTTCTCAATCACAAGACATATGTCATCACTAATTTTAACCCACTTAAGGCCATGTATGCTAAACCTTACCATAATGATCACATAACTTGATGGCTTATGCTCATGACTGAATTTGACCTCAAAATCATATCTCGAAGTCTATTAAGGGTCAAGCCATTGTATAATCAGCTCGCATGAATGCACCCTTCCAGATAATCAAATACCTCATGAACATTTTCTTGATGAATCCATCAATAACATCAACGAATCTGATAACGATGAATCTGATTTCATCCCCATCAAAATGACCCTCTTCTTTGATGGTGCTAAGTGCCAAGAAGGGAGGAGGATCCAAAGTCGTCATCATACCACCTTAGAACATCCCACTTTCATTATCATTCAAACTTAACTTTGAATGTACTAACAACATGGAAGAATACGAAGCCTTAATCATGGGTCTAAATACCACTATTCTCCTAGGTGCCCACATCCTTAGAAATCTATGGAGATTCACAACTCATCGTTAGTCAAGTTAAAGGAGAATATCAATGTAAAAATGAAATCCTTCAAAAATATAAAGTTTTCGTTGACTTTCTCCTTAGCACATTCGATCATTACACCATTCAAGCCATTCCATGATCTTCTAATAGGTTTACAGATACTATGGCATCCCTCGATCCCTCATCCCTTTTGAAACAGAAAATCAAAGGATAAAACCAAGATGTCTGTAGTTGTTCAACACTTGGATCATCCTTCACATAAAATGAGCCACCTTCCATCAATAATATTGATAACAATCCACCCGATCTATGGTACACACAATATTTGACTATCTCATTGAATGTAAACTCCCCTCAAATTATCACAGTCTACTAAATGATCATTCCTTCAACGTGTCACCCACTTTGTTATCATAGGGGAATCCTTTACAAACATAGTTTTGACATATATACTACTACGGTGTCTTAAATCATATGAATCAACCAGAGCAATCAAAGAGGTCCATGATGGCATTTGTGGTGGTCACTTTAGTGGCAATGCCATCGCTAAATGCATCATATGGCTAGGGTATTATTGGCCTACTATTACTAAAGATTTTTGTGCATACGTAAAAAGTGCATTAAATGTCAACTCCATTCATATCTTATTCATATCCCTAGTCAATCATTACAACCTACTTAGACCTATGGCCTTTCTCTCAATGGGGGTTAGACCTCATTGGCACAATCAATCCAAAATCATCCCAACAACATCATTCCATAATCACAACAACTGAATATTTCACTAAATGGGTTGAAGCCATCCCTTTAACCTCAAAAAATATGAACCCATCATCAAATTCATATATCAAAACATCATATGTCATTTTGGTATCCCACATAAGCTCATCACAGACAATGGAAAATCCTTTAAAAACAAGGAAGTTAAAATATCTATGACACATTCAACATCAAACTTAGTTTTCATCACCATATTATCCTCAAGAAAATGGAAAGTTGAGGCCTCTAACAAAACACTTAACAAAATCCTCATGAAGAACAATAGATGATGTGGGTAAGAATTGACATCTCCAAATCTTGTTCGCTCTTTGGGCTTATCAAACTAACATCTACACACCTACATGCAACACCCTACTCACTTGTCTATGGCTCTAGAAGCCATTGTACCTCTTGAAATTCAAATTCCATCACTACGTGTATCCTCAAAGATTTCATCCCTGATGAAGAATATCGCCAAGACCACTTAACACAATTAGAATTGTTAGATGAAAAATGTCTAGCAGCCCTCGAACATCATCAAGTTTATCAAAAATGAATCAGTAGAGCATACAACAAACATGTCAAAGAATGTGATTTTAAAATTGGTGATCTTGTACTTAAATAGAATCAAAATGTTACTACATTAGAATGGAGTAAACGTGGAAATTTTTCCCCCAATTAGATTGGTCCATATATTATCACACACAAATATGGGTCAAGAGCATATCATCTCACTTCTCTTGATGGGAACCTGAGGTAGAACCCTTGAATGCTTCACACTTGCAGCCTTTCTATTGTTAAATAATTGATTTTCATGATGGTAGTTCGATTTAAATCCTATCACACCATCATTTCCTTCCTTTGTAAAAAGCTCCTTAAAATCATTTCACCTATCCATCTAGACCATGACATGGGGCATGTGTATGTAGGATGCAAATGCATTTATCCCCTCCTCAAGATAATCTATTAGGGTTCTTTACCTCAACTCAACAATATATATGTAAAAATTCATTTGGATGCTTATCTTATCAAATATCATATTATAATAGATTGATCCCTCGAAGGACAACTATTCACAGAGCATAAATCATTATAAAAATATCAAAAAAAAGTAGACTTCTCCCTCGAAGGATAGCTACCCATCAAAATTATGGACCGATCCCTTGAAGGATGGCCATTCAGTCAAAAAAAAATCAAAATGTAGACCATACCCTCAAAGGATGACTACTCATATAAAAGGCTTCTCATATTGATCAACCTTCAAAAATCAAGAGCATCTAGGAAAGCTTCCCTCGTATGATCAACTTTCCCATCATACAAGCTCTTCCCACATCAATCAGTTTTCTTCAAAATAATATGTAAAAGATGGGGCATCAACTTCTATAAATCTATTGAAAAGGAGAACCCTTTCTCCCACATTGTCCTATACACAAAAATCCCTTTTTTCATCCTAGTAAAATACAATTGCCCAAACCCTCATTCCTATCAGTAGTTTTATAACTACCCATTGATAATTTTATTTAACATCTGAAAGGCTACAAGTGCAAAAAGTTTTTTTCAAACCCATCACATATACCAATTTCATAGTGGGGCCATCTTTCCATTTTTACTCTATTTTATTTAGTTACATTGTTGATTTGGCATAATTATTGGATCACTTTTTAAATTCATCTAAATCAATCAAATACCAAAACCACATTTGGAACATGTCTAATAAAACATCCTAACATATATCACATCCATCAAAATCCATCCATAATATTGACACATTTCAAAAACATACAACACAACATCTAACATATACAAATCAAATCACAAGAATAAGTCATAAACCATCATCATCATATATATATACATATATATCAAATTCCAAGATACATCACAAATGTATGAATAATCAATATATCATCATGCAAAAAAATGGGCTTCAACAAGCCTATAACATCATATACAATCATGTAGTAAAATCAACATCTCTTAACACCGTGTTGCCACCACCCTTGCCTCTAGGAGCAAGAGTACCTCCAGCTACACCTGTATCTCCACCACCTCTATGAACACCTATCACAACAACCTCTCCTCCGCTCCTTCCCTCATGCCACCTCCTCTCCTGGCCTCTGAGGTGGCTTGCCCCACACTCTCTTGCACTAACACTTTGCCTCACTTGCTGTTGTGGCCACCCTTGGGAAGCTACATGATCAACATATAAAGTGGCTGCCCTAGTAGTTCTTAATGACCATATCAACATAATAGTCTCTCTCCACTCACACAACCTCATAATGCACCACTGAAATCATACCAAGAGGAGGTCTAGATGCTCCCCTCTATCGAGCCATCACCGACAACTCTACACAATATGGAAGGCCTTGTGATCCCTAAGGCCTTCCTTAGTGTATCCATGTGTCCCTTGTACTTGTCTCTATCAAAAGAGACCTGTACAAGCTGCACCTAAAGGCTATCACGCTCAACAATAAAACCATCCTCTCTTATGATGAGGGTATCCCAAACTCCCATAAGGTCATCATGCTCTCTCTGAGTGACATCTCTCTCTCCCTCCACTATGGCCTTTTCACCCATCACTACTAAATATAGCTACAATAAACATCATCACCCTCACCTCTCTCCTCCTCTGGTGCATGTGCTTCCTCCTACCATCATAGAGCACACTGTCATTTAATATTTATGTGTAACCCTCTCTACTTCCCTAGTCTGATCAAAAGTCCTCAGTGATCGGGCCCACCATGCAGTAAAATCTAGAGTCACCCTCACATCATCAATCAAAACAATCTGGCCCTCATCATCATGACCCATAGCTCCTAACTTCTCATCAATAACTAAAGGCCTCACTGATAGCAACTCTGTGGAGTCTCGATATCTCCATCCTCTCACCTATACTACTACACTAGATCCTCGGGTATACCTTGAGTCAGACTAAAATATCTCTTGACACGACTAAAATGTAGAGCTCATCCTCTCCATCTCTATGACCATGTACCCAAATATCCTACTGTAAGAATAGAAAATCTTGAGGAAACTTGGCCAATCATGAAAATCCATAGTATGGTCTCCACACTACATCACCCACCTGTAGCCTCGATATCAAATCTCTCTATAATAACTAGGCCCCTTGGCCTTCCTCGCTCGACCCAGATTCTGACTCCATCTCATGAAGCCAGGATGTCTAACATCAATGTCATAAGGTAAACCCAATGGATGAGAAATCATAATGTGCTCATGTTCCCAACACTCTACAACAAAATCCAACATCAATGTCATAATGCTTATGGGTCATCCAAGCCCACAACTCTCTCTAAATGTATGTGCTAGTAAAGTGGGTGCCCACTCGAATACTGTATGGTGCTCTATCATCTCGATAACAACACTAGTCATCATCTAAGGAAAATGAATGCCCCCCTAAATCTGGAAAATAAAAACATGAAATAGCTAACATCATCAAGGTCATCCATGGACAACCAACTCTCCCAGGATCATATAATGCCTGGTAATCAAATGCTCTTGATGAATACCTCACATCCCGAGCATGCTCTCCATATAACCTCTACATAGTATCTACTCTCTCATCCTCATGATATAATAAATATCCTATCCACGAACTAGTAATCTCATAATACGATGAACATCCTCAATGGTAATGGTCATCTCCCCGTAGGAAGCCAAAAAGTATTGGTGGAAGGATTCCACCTCTCTAATAATGCCAATATCAAACTACGACATCTATGAACCATCTATAAAATCTCATACCACTAAAACCCATTGCCTCAAGATGCTCCCAATCCTCATCTGATAAATCTTCCCTCACCTCCTCTAACATCAATGGAATGCACGGTCACAGATGGTCAACTATGCATCCACCTACAAAAAACACAAACACAAAATGAACATTAGTATTATCACATAAATATCATTCATTTCGAGTATTAAAAACAACATTTTTTCAAAATTTAAAAATCTATATATCCTAAAAAAACAATATTATAACATCAACATCGACATCAAACACATCTATCATCAATAACAATCTTAAACATTCAAAAACATTCCAAAACTCAAAAACCATGCCTTTCTATTTAATATACAAATTGTTTTTGTCATAGGTGAATCGCCGGTGATTCACCTCAATCGCTAGTGATTGGATGAATCCTAAATGATTCCTGAAAATTAAAATTAGGGCATCTGCACCCCCAATACGGTAAAAAACCAAAAATCATCCAAAAAATCACAAAAACAAAGCAAAAATGAATTAGAAGCCTACCTCGGCCATCACGGGTTTGTGTTTTCTACTCCTCTTGAGATGCCATTTTGACAAACTTTCACTCTCCCCAAACATTTTTTCACAAACATCACTGTTCGAAAATCATTTTCACCACGGTTACAATGTGGTAAAATAACATTACTTTTGGGTTATTTATAGCCCCCTTTTTACATGATGCAATCACCGATGATTGCACTAATCGCCGATGATTTACCTTCTTTAGGCATTCATGCCCACATTTACCCTAAACCTTGCCATTTTCATTTTACACAAGTGTGCCATGTTTTCAATAGGCCTTAGCCCTTGAAATATTGAATCAAACAAACATAATCAACATTGGGATTTACCATTCATCTATGGAGACAAGCCCTTTGGCCCCCATCACTTGGTTTTCCCATTTGTCAATTTACCCAATGAGGATCATATGTCCACATGCATCAAGCCCTTTGGCCACTCTATCAATTGATTCTCGGTAACCTATTTTGTACCCCCTTCGATTGGGAAGCCTTTGAAATAAAGCACATTGGTGTTCACTATATTTTGTTGCAGTAGAGAATACACCCATACAAGAAAAACCTTCTCATCATTTTTGTCTAACAATTTGCAAAAATTACCGACAAAAAAAGGGAAATGTAGACACTAAAAATCTACACTCTCTCACCTTCATTATCTAAACCCATTATCTTGATCATTAATAGTTAACAATGACATGTGCCACTTACGACACTCCATGACCTAGGTTACCCTTCAATTAATTAATTTAATATTTACACCACCACATCTCCATTCATGAAATAATTAAATAAATTAATTAAAACACACCCTCACACCTCACCATGTCAACTTACCTACACTCACTAGTTGTAACTAGTTAATTTAGAAACCTTCCATAAATATAACCTAACCACCTCTAACTTATCCCTATAACTACTTCCCACCCCTAACTAGTTAGAACTAAGTTAAATTTGGAAACCTTCTAAAAACACCTCTACATTTATCCTAACTAACCTAGTCCTAATCAAGATCATCCCTCTTAATATCTCAACCTCCTTTAAAATCCCTCCAAATCAAGATCAAAATGGCAAGAAAATCACTCCTTTTATCCCCTAACTCAATTTTCCAAAATCACATGTGATTATCCTGGTCACTGAGAGATCTATATAAAAAGTTTCTTGACCTCTTTTGGGGGAGGATTTTTGGATTTTGTAGGGAATTTATGTTCATCCATAGAGCATTTCAAGATCAAACACCTTTTCAACAAATCATTATTACCATTACACTACATCAACATGATCATTACATCATCTTCATCATCTATCATGCCATCGTCACACATTCTTATTTCATTTTCCATTTGATCTAATCAATCATCCAAGGTAATCTATTATTTTCATTAGTTTCTTTTCAATTTTTGAGGTAACATTTCTCATCATTAATTAATCCATTCTCGTTATGCTTTGAAAATCATTTAATTCTTAGATTAATTGATTTTTAATATTGTTTTTAGTCTATTAGAATTCATAGTAATCACTGCATTATCCTTGATCGTTGGCAATTCCTACACAATGTTTTTATATCTACATTTCTTATAATCTTCCTAACAATTTTTGCATGTTTCTATTATTTTCTAACATGTTGTCAAGCATGATGATATCATATGGCCATAGGAGGTGATAATTATCCTATTACCAACATTGATTCACTCCCAATCATCTCTCAACCCTCTATCATCCTTTGCCCATATATTTTTATGACTTAGAACTTTGTTATCCATGAGCGGTATTGATTTTCTATCAACTCAATGCATTCAGAAGAAACTTGAGGAATTCTGGTACTATCCAAGGATCCAAGTGACCTCATAGTATTCAAGTACAATGATGAAAAATACTAGACATACCAGCAACTACCACATCCGAATCACATCGAAAGTAACATCAACCTTCTCAGACACTGATTTTGATCTTTCATGTCTCTATGACATAGAAGAAGAGATCTCTGATTTCTTCATGGAGGACTATATCTCAGATCTTATTCTTTACTTCACATAAGAAGAGGATTTATCCTTCTCAATAGGCTCAAACTTCTTAGAGAACTTAGACTCTAACCTAGAGTCTAATTTCAGATTCTAATCTTGTTGTTTTCATTTCATTACTATCATCTTATGTATGTAATCACCTAAATAAGTGATAACAATTGATCACATTTTCCATTTATCATATTGTACTTCAAATTGTCATCAATAAAGCTTAAGTGTTTCAAAATCAGGTTGACATCCACATAAGGGAGTCTCTTGACTTTTGGGAACTTCCTTTTCCAGAAGCCTACCCACCTTATTTTACTAACTCTATTTTGTGTAAGTGTTTGTGATTTGTAGGCTTACTTGCATAGGGAAAATAAGTCTAGTACATTATTCACAAAGCACAAAACATCCATCACATCTCACGGGTATCTTGAAAACCCCACCATATTGAGGTTGAGCTAAGTTTTACCCCCTTGACACATCAATCAAACCCCCAAGGTAAAATGATGCACTCTTGTGCTTCGGTTCACACTGATTTAGGGATTACCATTACACTAAACCCCACACACCACACCTTAGGTGTTATACATTGCATCATACACCATTCATTCTATACTTATTCTACATTATACTAGTCCTCATCTATGCATTACATTCATTATGGTATCTACACACTTAGTCACATTATACATTGTGCATTTTCATATCATACATTTTCTATATATTATACTAGTTATCATCACCTATGAGTCTAGTTTTACATTTCACCCCTACATTCTACATTATACTAGTCCTTACCCTACACACTACATACAATATTACGCTATCTACACATACCTTATACATAGTTTCCTCATACACTGTGCATTTATCCATCACACTTATTCTACATACTACGCTAGGTTACATTACATATGAGTCTAGATTTACATTCTATCATTCCATATTCCATTTCTATCTATGCCTATTTTTGCATTTTACACATTACATAAGTATACATTCTACACACCCTACATTACATTATTTACACCATGCATTTATACATTCTACTTATCTTATAGTCATTTTATCATTACTATATACACTACATCATTCTACATGTTGTGCTCACTACCCTATGACGCACTTTAGTTCCTCAATCCATACTCTACTATCAAGGGTTTACCAATCAAATAGACCTTACACTCACCATGTGACATTTCATCATGCGACATTATTAGGATAGTGACATATGCTTTAGGCTAAATCGTCACCCACCTCCATCATTTCCTCTAGTAGTGGTATACGCTTTAGGCTAAATCACCATCTCCACGATATCATTTTGTAGTGGTATACACCTTAGGTTACATCACCGCTCCTTCTCGTAATGATATATGCTTTAGACTAAAGCATCACCTATTTCCATTCATCATGTAGTGATATATGCTCGGGATACATCGTCACTCATCCTTCCATCTTATAGTGATATACACTTAGGGCTAAATCATCACTCACCCATCCAACAACAAGTTGTGATATACACTTCGGCTATAAGGTTCACACACATCTCCCCACATGTCACATCTCATCATCATTATATATACACATTCATCATGGCGTGCTAGACACACAAAACACTACTCAACCATTTCTTGATGATGCACTCTCATTCATGGTTCACTCTTGATTACCAAGGGGGAAAACAAAATGAGCCTCATTGCATACACTTCCATACACTCAGGGGGCACGTTGCTCCTACCATTCAATCTTGCATTCCATTCCATCCATCCACGATATATTGCATTGTCTTGGGGGCATTTAATTTTACTTTCTAGTGTTTTGCATGATCACTTTACTACACATGTTAGACTGATTTCTTGTAACACCTATAACATGGATGATATCTATGATGACTTATGATTTTGAAGTTACAAATGTACTCTTGCGAATTAAGAATCATGTTTACAGTAGATAATATGTTATCTGCTGGAATAGATACCATTATGTCATGTTTATGTTGAATTGAAAATGAAGTATTTCATTCCTTCTTATATTGAATAATTCACTACATGTGGAAATAATAAATTGATTCAGTTAAACTAATTCATAATTTTGTTGCACTCAAATTTTTACTTTGGTCTTCATAATCTCATTTACAGGATAACATTACCTTGGATCAATTTAAGTGATCCAAGGCATGCTTTCGATTTCATGACAATGTGGTCATTTTGACCAAGTTGGACAGATCGTGGGGATCCCTTAATTCTAGCCATCTTGGATTCGGGTGATCTTTGTTACTCCCTTCTTTGAAAGTGATCTTAGATGATATTAGGATCCTACCTTGGTAAGTTGTATGATACACTTCTTGTTATAGCTAAAGGAACCTAATTAAATTTATGTTCCTAAATTGGTAATCCTATCCTAAATGGTAATATATCCTAAGTTGCTAGGTTCTTTGATTATTAAGGGTTGGTTATTAAAAATTAAAACTTAGGACTAAAACTTTAGACTTAGACCTAAGGACCTAAGTTAGTTCTAAACTAATGTTGAACCTAGCCTAAAGTTTGGATAACCTAAAATAGGGGCAGATGGGATAACATGAAAAAGGGGGGAAGTCAATGGCACCAACCTCAATGTAATTAAGAGGGATTTAATGTGGTATTATCTCCCTGTTATTACCAAATTTGGAAAAAGCATGAAAAATAAGGTGTGGTCTAATTGGCATCTCTGCCAAAGTGTTAGTTGCATGCATTTTTGAACTTAGTAAGTGGCCAAATGTAAGTTGGTGATAGCGGGAAAAAAAGGATTGTCAGTCCTGCTTGACATTTAATGTTTTTTGGAAATGGTGAAAAAACAACCTAAGAAGAAGGAAATTTGGGGAAAAGAGAATGATTTTGGTTTTTGTTTTATCATTTTGTATTTTGCAAGCTTTAGCTCTTCATGTGGTTTTACTCTTGAACCATACTTTGAATGCTTGCATGTTGTTTTGCCTTGCATGGCGGTGTTAGAGATGAAAATACTACTGTGAAGTATAAGAGGAAGTGAAGAAGGTTCTGAGGAGCTTGGTTGGATTTTTCGTGGAAAGGAATGAAAGTTCTACTTGAAGTTTTACTATAAGAAAGTGAAGGCAAGAGATCTATCAGGCATGATAGGCCCTATCCATTAAGTATTTTGCTTTTACTTAAATGCTTCATAAAAACAACTCTGATCTTTATGGAAACCTTCTAGTTCTGATTCTATGGTTTCTTATTCTTTGCTTTCAATGGTGTTTTCGTTTTGTTTCTTTGGATGCATTATTGATTTTGGTATGATAGTTGGAAAATGAAATCTGGAAGTATCATTTTTATACTTCTAGGTAATCTTGCTTATGCTCGAATCCTTTTAATAGTGGCATGAAACTAAGTTGTTCTCTGTTAAGTGATATTTTCAATTGCAGTTGTTTTTGCAATATATGTGTCTTGGTTTGATAGAATCTAAAGATTCTTGCTTGAATGTTTTCCTTATTATCGTTGTTGGAAGACTTAAATGTAGGAAAATTTGTGAACGTCGAGACCTATGTCTATGAATTAGATGATCTGGTCTCAGCATTTGATTTCCTTGTTAAATAATTTGAAGACCATTGTTTGTTCTTTGAATGAGGGAAAACTTATGCTAAGAGTTATATGTACTAAACAGTAGCATGGTTATGTATAAATCCTTAGATTCCAACTTGTATGTCCTCATTCTTTTCATTAAAAGTAGCTTTGAAGGATTCTTTGTGTGGGCATTACGCCATCATTTTGGGAAGTATAACGTGTTTTTGTTTTGTCTGGTTGTTTGATAATGGCAGTGGGAACCATTATTCTATTTCAAGTTATTTTGAGAATGTAGGTTGTTAGAGGTATGTCGTCATTTAGATTTGGGGTTACTTATGATTTGGTTATGACCCCAAATGGGAACTGGTGGTAAAATTTGTGTTCTTTCTTGAATATTTTACTGTTACCATTCAAGTTAGGTATAAGTAAATTTACCTTGAGCTTGTAAATTTATCTTGAGCTCCGGTTCTATTGTGTAAGTTTCATAAACCCACTCTAGGCTTTCGGTTTTTGAATGGATCTTTCATTTTGTGAATTTTTTTGAATTGTTGTTGGATGTGGAAATCTTGTATTGGGAGGTTTCTCGAATGCTTAATATACCTTCTTGTTAAATGATTTTAAGTTCATTTGGAGGCACTGTTTCGGGTTAGGTCTGGTTGTTCTCTTTTCCTTTCTTCACTGGGTTGTTAGGAATTGAATCAATTCATTTATCTATTGATAGAATTGTGTTTTTGGATTTATCTTTCTCGAAAAAATGAAAGATAATAGGTTGATGTTTTAGTTTTTGTTCTTTTTACTAATTCTTTAATATTCACCCAATTTTGGACTATGTTGTACCTCTGGTAAGATATTGTTGATCTTAAGTGAGCTTTCCTTAATTGTTTAAGCACTTGATGTGCGTTGCTCATAAGGAAATATATTATGTATCTTGTTCATTCTTCTTTGCATAAAGAAATGATAACTCTTCTTTAGTTGAGTCTGGATAGATGAGGAGACTACAATCTCACTCTTTTCCTCATTATTATTAGTTGGGAAATTTGTTTACTTGGGTATTGTTGTTGTTCCTTCTCTGGGTTGCTTAGCTTATATCACTTTTTAACCTTGTGATAGGTATTAGTGTTTTATTGACCTTAAAGAAATGGTTCTAAGTTTATGATATGTCATGAGAAGGTATTGAGTCTTGTGTAGGTTCTGAACTTCAACTATTCTACCCTCTTCTGGAAGGATAACAATTGGTTTAAACTTGTGAGTGATCCTGAAAAATAGCTCATTTTCTAGGACTAGTGGAAACAATCAAATGTTGTTGATAAGCCCTGTAGGAAGTTATCTTTAACTGCTGCCTTGAGTTGAATACAAAGATGAACTCAAGTATTTAGGATGATTCAACCAAAAATTACCTTGATTGTTTATAATGATTAAGTTATCCTTACTTGTGGTGTTGGGACTTATTCGTGAGTTATGTAATTCTTGGACATTAGGTTGAAGTCTGAGGTAGTATGAATTGTAAAGGAATTATAATTTTATTTGTTTACTTAATCATTCATGTATAACTCAGGATGTTAACTTGAAATAACAAAACAATGTATTTATTCTATAAAGTAGTTTTGTATATCTTGTATTACTTCTTAGAAATTTAGGATTAACTATGTTGTTTAATCAACCCTTACTTATACATTACTTTATGAACTTTTATCTCTCTCTCCTTCTTGGTTTGTAATCTTTAGAGAAAATTCCTTTTGTTTATCTTGTTTATGTTTTGGAATTGTTTCATAAACAACAGGGTTCTTTTTATGAAATAGTTAGATAAAAGCACAATGTTTTAATGATTTAGTGTTTATCATGCTCATTTCAAATGAACTGACTCATGCTAACAATTTTGCAGATGGATTTCGTAAAAGATGAAAGGAGAAAGACATATAGAAAGTTACATGTTTTACTAAAATAATTGTATCTTTATTATGATGTTTATGTGGCATCATTACTTGAGATGTACTTTGTCAAAAAGAAATTTGTAATAAAACTAGTTTATACTGTTGTTATGACACTTTGTAATCTCTAAGATACTTCTGGATTTAGTGAATGTATCACTCCTTTTTGATGAATAAATGATGTGATGATTGTTAAATACTACTTTATTGTAATACCTTCTTTGTCATGAATTGGGATGTATTATTAAGTATTATCCTAATGAAGGAGGGAAGTTTATATACTTAAATGTTATGGGAGTGGTTTGGGGATCTGAAATGTTAGTTGGTTTATTTTCACATAAAGAGATGCAACTAATAAGTTGACACTCATAAGTAGATCCTTAAACAATATAAAAGGACTATGATTGAATTATATAGATGTATGTGTATGAATTCTTGATGTATTTAAACATATGTAACCGGTTTTCATAAGTGGACATTAGTCCTTGATTTAGGGAAAAGGATAATTCCCTTGAAATCAATCATAGAGACATAATTTAAGATCTTGTTAAATGTTATGAACATTTTAGGAGAATGGTTGACTGTGTTCTTCATTAGGAAAATTTATTTAATCAAATTATGGATTTCTTAAAAGGAATAAATGGGATTTAGACTTCATCTTCATGAAGTCTAAAATAAAATTTTAGTATATCTTGTTTAAGTTAAGGATGAAATAAGAAGGGACCTAATGAACACACTTACATAACTTCAAGATCAATCATGTCGTTATATGATACAATTGTTTCGTTTAAAGACAAACTTAAACATGTAATTGAAAGGTTAGGAAGAATATTTTACCTACATACCTACCTCACATGTAACTTCAACTTGTAACCTTATAGGTTAAATGATGCTAGTTGAATCTTTAAGCATTGTTGTAATTAATATTTAAGACAATGATTAAATGGGTTAATAAACTTATAATCTAAAGTATGTTAGTCCAATTGAGGAAACTCAGTTGGATGTTGGTACACATCAACTGCAACTTAGTACCTTTGTAATGACATGAGTCATTACAAGAGGTACTATGATGCAGTTGATATGTCTCAACACCCCGCATAGTTTGTTTAACTTGATTGACATAAGTGTAAGAATGGATCACAGTTCTACCCTATATAGGGATAGGAACATGATCTAGTGTTGAGGTCAACTCATGTTGACTTAGGATAACTAGACACACCCAATCAATGTAATTTGATTGATTGAGTATGTCTATGTACCCTTAGTCACCATGAGTAGTCTTCCACACTAGTGCATGTTGCTAACCTTGTCTAGTGTGAAACCTTGAATCAGATTGAACTGACAAAAGTCAGGAAAGACCACTCTAGATAACAGAACAAGTGTGGTGAGGGACTTATTACATTTGACGAGTATGTCATCTAGGAATGTAAACATGATAAACATGTTTTAAAACTTTGGCCAAAGTATCAAGCTATTGGTTATGTTGTCCTATGTCACCTAGTCTAAGATGTAGGATTTCATATGAATATCAATAACAGATATTCAGATAGGTCTCTTAGAAAGAACAATTGGATTCCCTAAAAGGGTAAAAGAAACCAAGTATATGTATTATACACATTACTGAGTTAACATGAGAGATCGATTAAATGTCGAGTCATAAAATGAGAGATCTATACTTCATCGAGTCATTTACAAATCGCATATGGATTTTTGTTATGAGATGGATTGACATTAGAATGTGTGTTCTAAATTATGTTAATTTAGAACAGAGAACATTATGAATGATAAAAAAATTCCCTTGTATCTAAATTATTAAAATAGGAATGTTACATTTCTTATATGTCATACACACATGCACATTCATGCCTTTGTTTAGTGTGATCATAGATAGAGGAATTTTACATGTGGCATGGATGCTCACCTTCTACCCTTGCTATAATTGTCGTTGTGGGCAACCACATTCATCTTATCTAAGTGCTATTGTTTCATTTTGTACTTAACATCTTAACTTTACTTGATCGGACACATTTTGACATATTTGCTATTTCTCTAACATGTTAATGGGTGTTCCATGTGCAACACTCATTTTTTAGGATTACATGTTTCCATGACTACTTGTTTTTTTATTTATACATGTCTCCCCTTATTTTCCATTGCATGCGGGTTTTCCATATGCTTGTGTGCACACTTGTTTGTTGTTTGCAGTTATGACAACCTTGTGTGTTGTTGTCAGAAGCTTGATAACGATGGGGGTTACAAGGGGGGCTTCTCCCCATACGGGTCCAGGGCCACATGCCCAATGGGGATTCGGGGTAGTACCCTTAAAGCCACATTTTATATGTGTTTATGCATTGTGAAATATGGACCGTTCCTTATTAGGTCACAGATCTAACGGGTGGTTTTCTATGCTTCCCAAAATGATTTAAAAAAACCCCAATATCTTTAAAGGGTCGTAATGTATGAGGCTCATTGTATTAGTGGCGGCACTAAGAGAGAGAGAGAGAGAGAGAGAGAGTTTGGTTGGGATGAATAAAAGGATTGGTTGTTTCTTGTGGACGTAGCCCATTTTGGGTGAACCACCTTAGATCTGTGTCTCTATTTTATTGCATTCTTTTCTATTTTACATTTTCTACTTTATTCATTGCATGCTTGTTTATCTGTACAACTGGTATAATCGTAACATGTGTCTTGCAACATCATGAGTGATGTCACATGTTTGCAACCCACTTTATGTGGTCTAATTATTCTCTTGCATGTTTACACTACTTTGCTTAGTAGTTACTACATTTTTACATATTTTACACTTGTCTTATTACATGCATGTGTTTTCAAACTAACACTTATTTTGGCTAGCCATCCCCTTTTGTGCATGCCTTGGTTTCTACCAAGTGCTTTCCCTTTCCCCTTACAGGGAAGATTTCTACAGGTCAGAGTGTAGTAGGTCCTCTTTTGGGGTTGCATTCTCCTTTTAGCGACGTCACATGCACCCCCAAAGAGGGGGCATCATTGAGGTTTTTACATACTAACACAACATATTTACACTTTGGTTTAGTACAATGCACTTTCCACCCTTGGAATTGTGGGTTTACATATAGTGAGTGAGTTCGGGACAATCTACGAACTCCATACATAACGAATTTAATAGTACATTATGTCCTTAGTATTTATGGGAAGTAGTTACAGGCTTGAGGTTATAGTGGGTTTCCCTCTGTACACTACTTTGGCCAATTGGTGTTGGATCACCCAAAAAACCAGGACAATATAGAGATATCTTCACACATATTTTAGTAGAAGTGGTCAAAGGTTTTAGGACACAAAGCATTTCCTCCCTACAATTCTTCAACCAAGGTGGCATGAGATCACCCAAAATAATCACAATAGTATAGGATATCCTTCTACACCCTTTACCTCGACATAGATCAAGTGCACATGTTCCATTTACACTTTCCTTCTCATGTATTTTACACAACATTTTTACATACATACATATTTGACTACTTGATCATTTTCTCCTTGCAGTTCGACCGTATGAGAAATAAGTAGTCAAATTAGGGGCAACAACAATGACGATGACGATGTTAATGCAATAATGACACACCATGACAACACTTTCCTTTACTAACCATGTAGTTTGTTACACACTGCAACAGCTACACATGTGTTCTGCCCTAGGTTCACTCTCATCACTTTTTATGTGCATTTTTCATCTTTAGAATCCATGCTCCTCCACTTTTTCTTTTTTCATTCCACGCTTGAGTCTAGTCCATTGGCACATCTCTACTACACTCTACATGGATATCAGTACGCATCTCTATCTACTTTATGTTACCGAGTGTTCCACTCACCAACATAAAGTGGGGGCAAAATGTAGTCACAAAATCATGCACTTTAGGCATTATTTAGCTTGGTCTCATACTATTATTTAGAAGGTTTTCAAGTGAAGAAATTACTAATTAATATGACCTTTTGGCCATCTTATTTTACCTTTTATTTCATCATTCCCACGTATTTTCATATGCATGCCTAGCTATTTCATCACTATCTCGTCATTTTAGCTCGAACTCAGGGCACCTGTGCTTGAACTATGGCACCTCGAGGCACCCCGATCCCACCCGGGCTGCCTTGATCCTTGTTTTACTTTTCTGCTTCTTTTTGTGCCTCTTCTAGCCATTTTTCATCATTATCTTTTTACTAGTTGGCCGTGTTGGGGTTAATTACAAAATTAGAGCAAGAGAACCCTATAAATATAAAGTTATGAGACCATAATGAAGGTCTTAGCGTCACTTACTACTATCACTCCATCTAGAGTTATATCCATTGCATCACTTGCATCCACATGGTTTCATGCATCAAGGCTAGGAGATCTACATCAATACACACAACATAACATGAGGGATTATATTCCATTCCATGCAAACATGATAGTACATTTTATATAGTTATTATTACTCATTACTTCACAAAGTGTGATTGACATAACAAAGCCTAGGGCATGACACGCACATGTGCACGCGCGCACGCACGCACGCACACACACACACACACACACACACACACACACACACACACACACACCAGAACTACATTTGGGTATGAAATGTAGTGCAACACTTAGTTTAGTAAGCCCACTATTGTGGCAGTTGAAGTCAATATGATCCATTCATTTTAAATATTTTATTCTAGGGTTTTAATATTTGTTTATATTTTTAGGTCATTCCTTCATCCTACATTATTTGATACATTCGATGCATCTTAGTATATCCAATGTGATGATGCATGAATATTTCAAGGTATCTTACAATACTGAAAGAACCAAATTATAAGATTTTATAGAGACAAGGGCACCTATTCTACGTACTCAAGGTGCCCCCAGTACCCCAATACCCTCCCCGGGCACTCTAATCCCTTCATATCCTCCAGATCTGATCTTTACAGGACCTCTGTATAGTCGTTCCTACTTCTAGAATCCATAGTCAGACTGCGACATCTTGCGATAGTCTTTGGCAATCAGCCTAAGTCCTTTCCTTTTACATCTTTACATACTTAGGGTTTTATTTCATCTAGCATAATTATTTAAGGTTATTCCATATTGTTTTATCATATTTTACAAGTGTTTTAGTCCTCCTATATTAGATTAACTATTATTATACTTTCCCTATCTTAGTTTTATTCTAGATAATCCATTTGAGAGGGTTGGTGGGGAAACTATTGGACAAAACGGCCTTGGAAGGGCTAGATCCATAAAAAGAGAATGGTTTTATTTCTCTTTGGGTTTTGGATATCCTCTTAGACAAAGCAAATGATACCATGGAAAATGCACTATTTGTGAAATGATTGGGTTTACGCCCTAACATTGATCTGCTTCCGCAGATTGGTCCAAGAGAAGATGGGCATCGGCGAAGCTATGGAGATAATTGCGTATGCGAATGTTTATTTTTGGTTTCTCTATTGAGTAAAGAAAATGTGGTTAAAGTATTGTCTAAGGGACCTTGGTTTATTGGGAAGTCTCAT
Source organism: Taxus wallichiana var. yunnanensis (assembly GCA_018340775.1). Classification (NCBI taxonomy): domain Eukaryota; kingdom Viridiplantae; phylum Streptophyta; class Pinopsida; order Cupressales; family Taxaceae; genus Taxus; species Taxus wallichiana. The sequence continues at coordinate 408,583,036 of CM031242.1, forward strand.
GTGGTTATCCAGAAATGGGAACCTTTCTTTCAATCCTTTTGAAAAAAATATTTTGCGTTCCTATCTAGGTTTGTCTTCTGGTTTGCCTCTTGAGTTCTGGGAACCGGAAGTCCTTATAGGAATCACCAAAATTTTGGGGTCTCCTATAGCAATTGATCTTGTTACCAAATCCAGGACTAGATTAACTCATGCTATATTTTGTGTCAATATGCGACAAGAGGCAACTCTGGAGAGTAGTATCAAACTTCTTTCCAAATTTTGTGATTGGAATCAAATATTTGAATATGAACCTTCTCCATTTGCATGCAGCAAATACAAATATGTAGGGCATGATTTCAGGGGTTGCCCCCTTTCCAAGAAAAAATAGGAATTGAATCCTAAACCTCCCACATAGATCAACAATAAAGAGACTCAAGAATGGAGGCATTTTGTAAAAAATGATAAAGTGGTTAGTCCAAAAAAGGTTCCTGAGAAGGAAGTACCCAAAGAAGACAAACCCACATCCCCAGAGTCCTCAGAGACTTCTAGAGAGGGGTTTTCCAAAGAAGGAAGACCAGGACAAGAATGTATAAGAGAAAGTATAGGTGGAGGATATTTCTTCCCCAATATTAGACAAGGTTGAAATAGAGTTTGTCTCTAGAATCTGAAGGAAACTATGCTTTGAAGGTGGCTCTGGGTCCCCCACTAAAGGAGGTTTCATCTATCGAGACATGATTTCTTTTGGTCAAAGTAAGGATGATTTTTTCATAAACTTAATTTTTTTTGAGATACTGGTGATGGAGGAGGTTCCAGATATGATGTAGGTCATGTCATCTCCAGTCACACCGGTAAATAGAATAAACCCAAACACATGAAGCAACACCAAAGTAGATGTGGGAAAGGAATCAACATCTAAAGGGAGGAAGACAAACAAGGAAATAAGGGAAACATCAATGAAGAAGGAATTGTAAAAGGGCACATAAAAATCTTTGGGAGTGGATTTCTCCCAAGAAAAAGAATAAATGATTGTGTTATCATGGAATATAAGAGGGTTGAAAAACCCTAGCAAACATAGACTTATGAAAGATCTTAGGAATAAACACAAGCCGGACATTATGCTGATATAGGAAACTAAGATGAGTCTTGATAGATTTAAAGAGGTTATTCAGGTTATCTAGAAAGAAGGACATTGGAATGGGGTGAGTTTTGTAGGGGCTTCAGGAATATTGTGAGGCTTTGGAACCCAAAGGTTGTTAAGGGTAAGTTTCTAATTTCTTCCCCTTATCATGTGGCTATAAGTTTCATGGAGATTGAATAAAAAAGAACTGGATTGTGTCTAACATTTATGCTCCATACTCTGTCGGAGGAAGGAGGAAGTTATGGGAAGAGATTTCTGGTTTCATACTACTCTTTAAAGATGTGGATTGGATTATTGGAGGAGATTTTAATACGCCTCTTTCTCCAAAGATAAAATAGGGGTATTATCTCTTATACTGATAGCATGGAGGATTTGGCTGATTTTCTGATGCGGAAAACATTTTTAACCTTGACCTGGTTGGTTCCAAATTCACTTGGGCCAATAGAATAACTGGCACTGATCTTATCCAAATAAGGTTGGATAGGTTTTTTGTTAGTCATCAGTGTATTATAAACCAACTTTAATCATTATCCTCTCTTCCTAGGATTGGTTCGGATCATAATCTGATTCTTCTGAAGTTAGGAATGGATCTTCATAAGAAAGATAAATCATTCATATTTGAAAAGATGTGGTTGGAGAACTTAGATATCTACAATAAGATCCAGGAATGGTGGGAGGTGCAGGTGCGTGGGGTTCCGATGTTCATACTAACACTAAAATTTAAGCATGTTAAAAACAAACTTAAAGTGTGGAAAAAGAGAAATTTGTGTAATATCTGTAAGGAAAAAAATAGGATTACAAAGGATTTGTGAACTATTGAGGAGTTGATGGAGGAAGATGGTCTTAACCCAGTTCTTATGGAACAAGAACAAGTTACTCATTGAGTATCATGATATCCTGGCCAAGGAATAAGTCTACTAGAGACAAAAATATAGGGTGAAATGGCTAAAAGAGGGTGATAGAAATACTAGGTTTTTCCACTTCACAACTACTACAAAGGCCAACCTTCTTAAAATTAATGAAATTAGGCAATCGATGGAAAACTTACTGAGGATGAGAATGAAATCAATGAAACTATTATTAATTATTTCAAGGACCTCTTTCTCCCAGGACCTGTCCCGAGATCAGCAATTGCTACTTGGAACAAGGCTCTTGAGCTATTTCAATGTTATCTCACATCAAGATAACAAAGATATTTCCCTTATTCCTAGTGAAGAAGAAATCAGGTTTTTTGTTTTTGATATGGAACCGGATAAATCTCTAGGACTGAATGGTTTTCTATCTTTTTCTTTCAACATTTCTAGGAATTGGTTAATAAGGAGGTGGTGTAAATGGTCTAATACTTCTTCAAATCTAGGAACCTCCTTAAACGATCAATAATACCTTTATGTTTCTCATTCCTAAATTGACATGAGCTAAGGATATAAAGTATTTTAGACCTATTATCTTATACAACACTAGCTACAAATTGATCACCAAAATCATCTCCTACATGATTAGGAAGGTGTTTTTGAAGTTCATTTCTCCCAATCAGGGAGCCTTTGTTCCTGGTAGAAAAATCCTGGATAACATCATTGTTATTCAAGAGGTCATTCATTCATGAGAAATTCTAGTAGATCAGCTATGTTAGTCAAGTTAGATATGCACAAATCCTATGACAGGGTTCTCTTGGTCCTTCCTTCAGCTATCATGGTCAAGCTAGGTTTTTGTGACCTCTTCATCAATATGGTAATGACTTGTATTTCCACTACTAGCTTCTCTGTTATTTTCAATGGCAAGCTTGAAGGTTTTTTCCAAGCGGGGCGTGGTTTGAGGCAAGGTGATCCCCTCTCCCCTTTTCTTTATATCATCATAGCTGAAACCTTGAGTAGGTTATTTAATCAAGCTTTGTCTCAAAACCTCATTCAAGGGATTAAAATTTCTAATGGCTTACCTCCTATTTGTCTTAATCAATTTGTGGATGATAATTTCCTTTTGGGGAAATATTCTATCCAAGAGGCCTCTAACTATAGGAAGGTGTTGAAGGACTATGAGATGGTCTCCGGAAGTTGGTTAACTTTCATAAAAGTGTTTTCTTTTTATAAATGTGGAGGAGCAGTTTCAAATCAAATTAGCTCACATTCTTGGATGTAGAATCAAAACCTTCCCAGATTCCTACCTGGGAATGCCCCTCATCCATAAGAATTTGATCCTTCTATTTGGAACACTCTGTTGGAGAGAGTTAATAGAAATCTTATCACCTAAAAAGGGGCTCTTCTTACACGTAGACATGCAAGATTCAAATTCTTAAAATTTCACTTTAAGGAATTCTCGCTCACATTATGTCCCTCTTTCAATTGCCCACAAAAATTATTGATGCTTTGGAAAGGGTCCAGAAATGGTTCCCGAGGACTCAAGCGGAGGAAATTTTCAAATATCCCTTGGTGGCTTGGTATAAAGTCACTAGACCTATAAATTATGGGGGCTTGGGTATGAAAAATATCAAATTAATAAATTAAGTCTTGATAGACAAATCTGGTTAGAGGATAATCAAAGAAGAAGGACTTTGGGTGGAAATTATCATAAAGAAATATCTAAGGAATATAGGCAGAATGGAAACTTTCTTTATGCAGAATGATCTTCCTAATGGTTCCACATTCTGGAGATCCTTTGTGGCTTCCAAGGAGATCTTAAGTAAGGGTATTAAATGGAACATTGGGAAGGGAAATAAAATCTCCTTCTGGTAAGATTGTTGGATTGAGGATAAACCCCTTACTATGGAAGAGCCATGAAAGATTGTTTCTCAGTATTTGGAGGAAACCGATAAAGTTTGGATTCAAGAATATTGGAATGCTAGTAATGAGGGGCCTAAATGGGTTACTATTGTTCCTCCCCCAACTATAACAGAGACTTACAACCCTTCACAAAAATTAATAATAAACTCAAAAATTTTCATATTCCTAGATTCCAATATCAAGAAGATTCTATCATTTGGAAAGAAGAGGAGTCTGGAAATTTTACGGTCAAATCTGCATATCTTCTAAATTTTAAAGACTATGTCCAAAAGAATTATTATAATCTTCTCTCGGGAGAAATATCTCATACCCAAGGTTAACATCTTCTACTTGTTGGTGGTCTAAAATAAGATCCTTACAAATTCCCTTTATGTGGCAAGGAGGAAAGTGTTAACCATATTTTTTTACTGTCTTTTTTCTCTCAAGTGATTTTTTCTTCTATTATGGAGATGTTTCAGATTTAGTGGTTACAACCTAACACCATAGTTGACTTCTACTTACAATGGGATTTTCCTTTTAGATATCCTATCTTGGTGACTTCTGGAGGATGGCACTCCCCCACTTCCTTTGGAGTTTGTGGAAGGCTAGGAATGATATTATTTTTAGAAACCAAAAAGATAATATCAAAAAGGTCAGTGCTCATTTGTGCTCTTCCATCAAATAAAACATTAAAATTTTCAAGGAAATATTAAAGCTTCATGCCCTAGGGTGGAGGTTGAAGTCCTCAAACAGCAGTTTTTAGTCCTCCCAATGTTAAAGTGCTTCAACCAGTGATTAAATGGTCTAAACTAGAGGAAAATTGGTTTAAGCTGAACTTTGATGGTGCTTCAAAGGGAAACCTTGGTCAGGCCAGAGGAGGGGGGATTATTAGAAACCATGAGGGTGATTGGATTCTTGCATATACTGGGTCATTGGGTCTTCAAAGCAACAATGTGGCAGAGGCTAGAGATTTATGGTTAACATAGCCAAGGAGAAGGGTGTTAGACATATTCAAATTGAAGGTGATTCATTGCTCATTGTGAATTCCCTTAAAAGGAATATCATTCAGAACTAGACACTTGGAAATATTTTATAGGATGTTAGGGAACATCTTAAAGCATTTGAAAATTATAGTATCACACACACTCCCCATAATGGTAATAAATGTGTTGATAAGTTGGCTAACTTAGGGGTGTATCTTGTAATGATTTAAAAGTTTGGGTGAAGGGAGATGAAATCCCCTTATCAATTAATAATATTATTCACCATGACAGGTCATAATGTAATTGTTACTTGTCACACGAGGGATATCACTTTTTACACTTGTCAAGGTAGGGAGCTTAAGTGCTTTGGAATCAATACGGGGATTTTCATTCATTTTGAGCCTTATAGAATTATTGTGCAACTGGTTTGGTGTTGGGGGTAAACAAAGAAGCAATGGGTGGAGATAGATTTCAAGTCAAACCTTCGAGTCATAGGGCTATCGTTAACAATCCTTCGATGTGGCACATGCTTAGAATTGGGGGCTTTAGGGAGTATATTTCAAAGTTGAAAGGGCATGATCCCTCTCTCACCATGGATTTCGGTAAGGCCTAGAATAATGGAAGGTTTGTTGTTCAGGGGATATATTTGGAGGTTTCAAATTATTTTATCACCTAGGTTACGAGGCATGGATATGTAAGGACTTAAGATCTTAAAAGACCGAAATCGCAGACCATGAAATCAACACCTTTTTTAAAGGTAAGGAAAGAGTGTATTTTCTTACTGATGGCATTGCTAGGTCCTATATTCTTGGGGTGTGGATACATGTTTTCTATAATATTATGTGGTATATCACTCTCGAGGATTTTTTGGAGGATATACACGCATCACCTATCTCTGCTAAATATGTTTAGGCATCGGGTTATGTTGAACATCCCTTTCTTTTTATACATGTCACTTTCGGTCTCTATGATGGATTTTCAAAATGGGAAGTTGGAGTCTCCCATTCATGAAGGGCTTATTATCCTTTTGTATCATAATGGAAAACCCATTTTGCCTAAGGAGGTTGCTTCTAGTAGCGGGTCCAAGGATGATACCACCTTGGCAGAGTGCTTAACCAAGATGCACATGGGTAAGGGTCCCCAAAAGAAGGACATGGGGGAGGAGAGCCCATAGACTAGGTTTTGGAGGATAGTGGAAATGAAGGCCCCTCTAAGGGGAAAGGTATAGCCTACAAGGAAGAGGGTCAGAATTATGAGAAACTAAATAGCAGAATGCAACATCTGGAGATGATCATGAACGCGATGGATGAGGATAACTCAGACATGAGGGATGAGATGATTGATTGCATTGGTGCTTCAAAAATATCTACATGTTATAAAAAAATAAGAGGGTAAGTCCCGGAGATGGAGAGCTCGGTCAAGGAAATGATTAAAAGGCTTGGAAGTTGTGGAATCAAGGCTTAAGAAGAGAAAATTCCAACTCACCTTTAGCAACTTTAAGGATGATGAAGGCGAGAGAGAGAACTAGAAAGATCTAGAGCGCGAGCATCAATAGGAGGATCCCACCAGTACTCTATATAATCCCCCAAAGTGGCACAAGATAATTTAGTTTCTTGGTTTGTTAGTCTCGACTTTTTCTAAATGTATGCAAACTGTGTCTACCTATTTTTGTAGACTATTTGTTTTTTCTCCATCTTGTGTTTGGTTTTTTGGACCTTCTTTCTCTCGAGTTAAACATGTTTAACTCTTTTTGGTCATGTCTCTATTTTTGTTTCTTGCTAAGAGATTTCACGATGTATCTTTTATCATAAGGCGTCTGGGAGCTGATCCCTTCTTGTTACCTAATCTAATAAAAATACTTTTACCATACCACCAATGTGGCACCTATGCAATTTTGGGTGTGTACAGGTTACCATCACTCAACCCCCCATTCAAGAAAAATTCTTGCAAGCAGCCTAACATGATCCATTAACACCTTGTATTGCTAGTATGGATATTGGTGGCATTGTTCCATCCATATCTTATGACAGTCTACTAATCCCACTTTTCACATCATGGCCACGAGAAATATTTAAAAATAATGGATCAGAACTAACTCATATGTTTTCATTAAACTCTTAGCAAAGACCCTTACTAGAGATGTTTTATATTGGTATAACACCTTACCTCCTAATTCTATATTTGAGCTAGATTCCGTAGTGACAACGCTAGTGAAAAAGTTCCAATATCACGATCTACCTGAAAATAAAATTAGTGCTTTCATCAACTATCAACAATCTAAGAACGAATCAGCAAAAGTTGTTATCAAGTGTTGGAAGACCCTATCTATGTGGGCATAACATAGCATGCCTAATGATAGCCTCTTTCAACTTTTATTACAAGTCCTGGAGCCTTGCCTTTAATACAATGCGGGGTCCCTTTCTCCTACTTCCCTACAAGAGGCCTTTAAACAAGCAAAAAGAAATACTATCTCTTGAGGGAATTTTAGAGGGATCCTCATATGATACAAACTAATAAACAAGTAAAAAGCCTTCAATGATCTAAGAACAAGAACATGATGGATGACAGATTCTTAGATACTCTTCCTCTTATTGCTTCTTCAAATAGAATTATTTTTAACATTGACCAACAACCTACTAAAAAAAGAATCAACCTAACTATCATCAACTATTGAGTAAGGAAGAATTGAACCCATTTATTTCCTAAGTTATTTACTACAATCTTGGATCCTTCTTAACCTATTCCTCATTGGCATGATGAGAGTAAGTTTTTTTGGTGACACACTAATTGGGGTCACTCATATGATAATTTTCATGCACTATGTATGTATGCTAAATGTTTTCTTAGGACCCAATTTTGATTATGATGCCACCACTCATGATCATTTGACTAAAGTGTAAAAATCTCATTATGCATCTCAACAAAAGGACCATCATGAATCCATCAATCAAGAAAATGAAAAGATAAATATCTTCTCCAATATTATGCCTAATCATGATATTGCTTAAAGTTCTAAAAATCAACATAATGCTAGAACTAATGTGGTTGACACAGATTACCGTCATGAAAACATAGTTGCGATCAACGATGTAAAATATTTCATAGCTTATATAGAACCATAATATCCTATAGCATTCCAACCTAGCACTCACAAGGTCATATACCCTTATGTGCCTTATCCTCAAGTCAAAAAATCCCTCTTCAGATGTTATCATCCCCTTTATAAATTCTCCCACAAGGTGGATGGTGTCTAGGTCTACCTCTCTATCTAAAAATACTATCATTTTTGTGTAAGTCAAACATATAGGGTGATGACATAGAACCGAGTAAAAACTAGTTTTAGAGGTTTCCCTAATTGCCACTACCCCTTATGACTTTATTCTCAAGGATTGTTAGCACTCTTAGCCTACTACAAAGTCCAGTCACGACGAGTGGGATCCTCTTGAAGCACTTGCTCTAATTCCTAGCCCAGTACCCTTTTTGAACTCATGTGCATGTCACCCCATCATTGTGAACATCTCATGATTACACTCTTTGACATAAATATCTCTTTCCCTCCCTCTTTAGGGCATATTCCTATATTGAATGACTCATAAGAAATCATCTTTCAGCAATATGAGAAAATATCCATTTGTATTGATCTTTCCATAGATTCTCATTCATGCATTCATTTCCCCATCGGTTCTATGATTCCAAATGAGATATTTATTTGTAAAAATGATTTTCCACTCTTCATCTCAGTTCAGATTGGTCACACTTCAATTAATCATGCTCTCATTGATGAGGGAGAAGGAATGTGTGTGGCCTCATTAGATTTCATCAAGGCTCTCGGTTATTCTATCAATAACCTAAAATCCACATGAACCACTTTCCAAGGATATGATCGCTGACACATGCCTTTGATGGGGTGTATTTGGTTAACAATCACCATTCCCTCTAGGATTGTCTGTATCATAGTTATGGTATTCAATTTTCTCTTATCTTGTAACATTCTCCTAGTGAAGCCTTAAACTCACCGTATGCACTTCATTGCCTCTTATACATGTCAATGTATGAATTTCTCTCACCAGGGAGCTATTTATAAGATTAAAGGGGACACTAACCCTTACAATTATAATGCACTTTAGTAAAAGGGGACATACAAACTCCCCACACTTGAGGAATTATCACCAATCCCATTTTAGTAATATCAACGCTTTAACTACCCTATAAATACTCTTTGTGGCAATTATTGTCATCCTAAGTTGGTCACACATGCATCCCAATTTTTGGAATCATATGATGATAAGCCTGATGAATTCACCCTTATAATCAACACCTCTAACCTCCCTAAAATGATCATATCTCAGTTGCCTCCTTCTTTGTAACCTCATAAGAAGGACCCTTCGATTCCTGTAGTTATCTCATAAACCCCACAAATGAGCATATGGTAAAAATAAAAACCATAGTCAAATCTTACATAGTGGAAACTTCTATGTCATATTACAATGATGGTTATGATTTATATGATCCCCATCTAGCTGGATATGCCCAAATTTGTGATAGGAAGTCTTTCACTACCAAGAAACTCTATGCATTAAAATTACTCACAATGTGAATGTTATCCTAGTACAAAAAGAACCTTCGGATGCAAATCAAGATTCTTCCCCACCGGTGCCTAAGCCTCAGATTGCTCCACCAACTACACTTCCACATACCATAATTGACCGAGCTGACCATTCTCTTTAATATAAGTGGATGAACGGGTCACCAACTTTGACTATGAAGTGATAATATCATGGGTGATGATCGTATTTATCATGCCTTGATGACTAGGTAACACACTACTCCATCGGTGCCATCCTCACCCATTTCATCGGTGCCCACATCAAATAATATCACTAGCCCTTTGCAGCCTACGAGACCTCTCCCTCTACCTCTTTCCATTATAGCTCCTCAGCTTCTTCGGATTGAACTAGATTGCACATGGCATGAGGCTCTAGAGTATGTTGTTTCGACCTTTAGAGCCTATAGATGCCACATGAATAATCTTAAAGCTAAGGTAAAACCGTAAAACATGACCAAACCAAAATTCTACATAGCCTTATGCTTCATATCCTTTCTTCTTCTCTCATCATTAGTATTGTGTGCATATTGATGCCAACTATTGGGTTCTACGTAGTAAGCATCCCATCCCCAAAACCCCTTCATGCACTTAGAAATGTAGGACCGATCCCTCTTGGAACCTCCCACCTTCCCCTAGACCACCTAAACCATAGCCAACATATGGGCCTCCACCTCATCCTAAGCCTTGCCCCACTCTTGATGAAATTCGATGCAACATCCTCACTCGGTTGGAGGAACGATCGATGACACCTTGTTCACCACATGGTCTAAAGTGCATCAAAAGTGGTTATTACACAACATGTTATCGAGGACATGACTCATGCCCAAATACACATTATGCATCAAGTTGACAACATTATCATTGATACATTGTGATATTTTCCCCCTCATGGCTTGTTACCTAAAAATACCATGATTACATCATAATTTCCTATTCTTTGGCTTGATCCCTCGCCTTCACTTGGGCTCTTGGCCCAAAATTGGGTTTTACAAAATCATCCTCTAACTTCAATTGGGCTCTCAATCCCCATTGGGTTTATCACACTATCTCAAAAATGTTGTTACATCCTTGTTTGGGTTATTCGCTCCGCTTGGATTCATCCCCATTCGTGCCCTAAAATCCTATTGTTGGATGTCTAAGCCTCGATCCACCTCTTGAATTTTTAACATTGTGTGAATTGGGCTATCTTATTGATCCCCTTCTCATTGGATTTATCTATCTATCACATTATCAATATTCCTAAGTACCATGGTATTATCACATACATGTGGAAAGAAGGAAAATGATAAATAAATCAACAAACATCACCAAATATTTAAATGTCGTAAAAAACATCATATATATTAAATCAAGTTCTATACATTGATAAAAATACTAAAAATGGCTCTAGCCCATCTACAATATGACTCAATCACCCTTGTTTTATGGGGGGTATCTAGATAGTTTGGGCTAATGTGACCATGCTATCTTCTCTCGTTTTACGAGTTAGGGATGCCACTTTATATTAAGCTCTGGAGGCTATCCATGTGCCCCGCCACCTATGTCTCTAGTGATGTAATGTGTACCGTAACTCTCTAGGAATCTGTAGGTGATCCGCCTACTCTCCTATACCAGATTTTAATGTGTCTATAATAGACTCTGCAATATCACATTTATGTTTTTGGTAACTTCCTACGCCTATGCATGTCTCTATATCGTGTAGTATCCTAGATGCCTCATCCACTAGAAAAAAAAAGATCGCATTGAAGCCCCAGCATGATGGTACTACTGGATCCACTATCACCGTTGTATCCTAGACATCTAACAAAGAGTCTCGGGATCTCATAGTGGGCACTCTTGATCGGTGAGTTCCACTCCTCCACCGTTTCGTTCGCACACACCAAAAATTGACATACATTACTAACAATCTCACATATGTTTATCTAAATCACCTAACTAACATACTACCACTCATACATGGATGCCTCGAGTATCTCCACGATAGTCTCTTCATCTCCTTAGCCACCCAATACTTCCTCCACCTTGTCATCACAATGAGGTATGGCTCTTATATATTATGCCCACCTGCTACAAGGCACTAATATCATCCCCTCTCTCTGTTGTGGTCTAGGCCTCTATCTTAGATGCATGACCATTTGAAATCCTAATGGAATAAAAATACCCTTCCTATCCATCACATCAAGTTCTCTTTAAGTTACTTGTGTTGGTTATTTGGTTCCCCATCCTGTCATAGTAGGACCTGCTCTAGCCTCGTGGTTCTATATTTGCAGATCCTCCATCATAACCCTCCTCCAAACCACTATCCACTATGATCTGCTATGGGCCCTAAGGATCCCCACCATGTCCGTGATGTTTCCACCCTAGTACACTAGTTTCGCATAACCCGTGAGGTCATAATCTTAGAACTCGGACCTCTGTTCTTGCAGTGTCTCTAGCATGATGATGTTGGTAGGGTGGTAATAGTGGTATCATTGTTGAGGTTAATCATTTGAATTGTTGTAGTACTATCTCTATCATGTGTCTCTCTACCCAATACAAATATTTTCCCATCACCTCTGTCATGGCCTCTAGGCACTCTACTCTGGGCTAGTTGGGCCACTAATCCATGTTTCCTACGTAGGGATAGCATATCACATCATCTAGACCCACATGTACTAGTGGTTGGTATACCCAAAGTTCTCTCATTATTGTCCCATATAGCCACCGAAGTACTCTCGGGCCATCTTCTTCTACTACATGTGGTGTCTTTGTTTTCCTATGTATTGAAACCACTCATATATATATCCATGTTGTCAATAAAATGATGGGTCCCACGACCCTCTCACCTTTTTCTACACCCTTTACAAGTCATGAACCAAATGAACCTATATGGTGGTACTCTAGCTAAATTGTATGCCCCGATCCACAACATCCCTTCATACTACTATAAAATACAATGGGATAGCTCCATCAACGTTGTGACACACTATGTGTGCCACCATGATCCCCATCACTACCTTCTGGATATCTGAAATCCTTACTTCTTGTATTACGCTAGGTTGAATAAATAATATGTGTTTTTCATATGCACTCTCCTGTATCCCATATGGATAATGCTCTCAACTTTGCAGGCATCGATCGATCACATCACACACAAGTGCCTCTAATCATAAACCCCAAAATCCCATGTACATCCTCGAATATTAAAGCCATTTCCATCATCTTCCATCCTATCCACCACCGAAAGGCCTTGGACCTGGTCTTCCATGTAATTAAAAACATATGCAGAAGTCCATATCGAATTATATACTAGGCATCTGGATGATGCCCCACATCCTCAACCCTATAGCTGGGTTATCTTTACATGTGTCAATCCCAAAATCATTCCACCGAGCCATGATACAACTATGGTCCACCATAGGCGATCCTATGCTCTATCTTCATCCAAAAAATCACAATAAATATGCATTAGATGTCTGCATCATAAATCCACAATCAAAAAAATCCAAATTTTTTATTTTTCCTTTATATTTCATGCACCATTAGCCCCCATGGAAAATGCCATCAGCCTCGTAGGATTTCCTTGTGCCATCAGCCCCCTAACCTTGCTTTTTCCCATCTCGATGACATCGACCCCGCTATTGTAGGGGGATCCGATGGTGTATTGCCAAATTATGGCCATAACCTCCCAAATTTTGAATTTTCAAATACGACAAAATGAAAAAATGTAATTTAAAATCTTCTCAAACCCACTTGAATTTTCACCTAGCCTATCCGATGACACAAGTTTGACTAAGTTTGGTGCTCTATCAACTCCAAAAAGATAAATAACTAAAATGCACCTAATATACTCAATAAAATTTAATGCAACAAATTACCCATGGTCGAGCACCGCCGTGTGCTCCTCCTCCTCATCCTCCATCACCACATCGTACTCGTGTCATATCATCTAAAATTTTCCATAAATTGGAATTCTATAGCTTAGTTCTCTCAATTACAAAAATAGCAATAATCAAATAACAATAAAAATTACTATATAAATCTCAAATTCCCATTCAAAATTGGTCACGATCAGCCTCAATATTAAAATACCTGTCATTTTCACTCCTAGTCTATATAGCTCGTGTCATTTTGTAGTATTAGTCATGATATCCTACCATTTATTTCAACCTATTACATGATTAATTTTGATGATCTTTTATTCTGATCTATATTTTTAACATCATCACATCACAATATCTCATCATGATATCATGATATCTATCCCATGGACCCCTAGCTAGGTTATTTACTAATGATCCTTAGTGTTTCTTTTCATTTTTTCCTCTCCAAGGTTCTTGTACCATGGAGTGTGCCCACGTGTGGTAGGATGACTGACACTATTAGGTACGTATGTGTGGGTATATTTTATTTTATTTGGTCCTTTCAACATTCCTTTATGTACTTACTTTCAGTATCGGTGTTACATATTTTCTTTTTCCATTGACCAACCCATGTTTCGTTATTGCGACATGCAGTAATCAACGAATGGGGCATATATATACACCTAATTTTTCACTTTTCATCTTTCATACTTGTTACTAACAATTTCATTTGTGTAGATAAGGGTCATTGATGCATCTATTTCCTAAGTGGGTGCTTTAAGGGGCCTTCCAGGGAATGGGGAACGGTTATTCATGTAACCATTATGGGTTAGATATAGTACACAGAGATAGTGTCACTATTTGGTCTTAGTCTTACTTTTCCTTGCACTAGGTATCCTTGTCTGCTAGGTATCATGCATATCATGTTGATGTCTTCTTGCTTTCATTCCACCATTTTTCACCTTGTTCATCCTCTTTCATGACCCATGACACATTAATTTTACTTTTGCATCCTTGGCCAACACAATCACATGTTTGGGATATTATCTGAGTTATATTTTCCCATGGCCGACACCATCTCCCATAGGTGATAGCATCCTATATATACCTCCACCTGAAAGGAATGATAATCAGATCGTACTGCCAAGAACACGGATGCTAATCAAACACCACGATTAATAAGATGAAAGAAATTCACCCGAATAACTTTACATAAAACCTTTCCAAACAAATGAGTAGAAATATCATATATTATTATGGAACTCAATGCAATACATTTAGAATGGGTCTTGCTTAAATAGGCAAGGAATAACAATATAAGAACTAGTTAAGGTCGTAGATCAAACCATAAATCAAGGAATAACTAGTCATCAAAGAACTAGTCAAGACCATAGATTTAGGAGAGAACTAGACATCAAGGATCTAGTCAATACCATAGATCAAGGAAAAACGATACCTAACAACTAGATAATATCTCCTAATATCTAAATAAGATAAAAGAAATATCCACACACATAAGTGGGTGAGGATAAATACAATAAAGGTAAATAAAGTACCTAGGTGAACATGAGCCAAGGTAAATACCTACTCTAACACCCCCTCAAGTGAAGCTAGGGGTCAAAACAGATGTGGCATGTCCATAGTATGAGTCCCACAACTAGGCTCGATGAGGTACTCATGTACAATAATCGGGAAAAAGGGACACCGCATGAGGTACCCAAAACTAGTAACAAAAAGTAAAGAGAGTAAAGACCCACTCCAAGAAATCCCAAGAATCTCAAAAAAAACTCATACAATGTCTTTGAAGAAGTTTGGTGTGCACTGTGGTCTGAATCCACTTCTTGATCACAAAACTCAAAAACAACGACACTAGGCTCTACTGCAGAATAGCTCCATACAAGGAGACCGACAATGGAGTGATATCGAAAGTGCAAAAAAACCAACCATAATTCGATCAAGTGTTGCAAATAGGTGTGCCACAATCCAAGAACAATAACCAAAGCAATAAGGAAAGGACACAAAATCCAAAGTGTCATGATCCAAGAAAAGCCAAGGTAACAACCCAAGGACACAAAACTTGAAGAAGCAGGATCAACACCACACCCTCCCATACTGTTGAATGGGTGGAGTGGCGCTACAAATATGTATGAGTTGTCAAAACAACTACTCGAACACTAACAAACTAACACTGGGCTCCACCAGAATAGCTCCCCCACAAGAGAGACTGTCAACATGCCAAAAGTGTCAAAAATACAGATACAAAATCTCTCAACAAACAAGAGAGATACACTACACCTGCTAAAGAAAAATTCTCAAAACAAGAAGCATCACAATGTAGAAGGTATAGAAAGTGGAGCAAGAGGCCGAATGGTGGAGGAGCCACACCTGTAGATTCCTCTCAATGAATGCCTATGTCACCTCCACGAGTGATCAGATATCCACCCCAAATCAACATAGATGGATGAAGAAGATGCCTGTATATGACTTGGTAAAATGCACAATAGGTGCATGCAAAAGAACATCAGAATTTGTGTCAGGTTGATCATGTCTAAAAACTAAAATCTCAGGTTTCTCAAGTCTGTGTGAAGATGTAGAACTCATGTGTTGCTCAGGATCCTCAAAAAGAGTCGAGTGAACAAAAAAGGAGCTCTGTCAATGTGTGATCCCAATGAAGTATCTGCTCGAAAACTAATGTCATGACGAGAATTCCACTTCACATGTGGAATAGAGGAAATAATACCATGTGAATGTCTACCAATGACTCCGTTAGTGAGACCCATAGAATGGAGCATGCGATAACTGAATGCGGTGGTATGCTTCCCAAAAAAATCTATGCAACTGAGTAGAAATAGGATACACAACATGTGGTATCAGTAATAGGCACGATGTGGAAGAGCATGTAGTAACAAGCTTCATAGGTGTATGAGCATCAAGAGCAGGAATAGACTCAAAGACTAACAGATCAATGTCAGTGGGTTTAGGAGCAATAGCTGTAAGTGGACTAGGAGCATGGTTGTGGTTGTCCACAATATGATGGTGATGTTGTAGGCTAGCAAGTTTGTTCTGTAGGGAGTGTATTATTGTATCCTTATCGTGAATGAGTGATTGTAGAAGAGAATTTAACTTCTTGAGTGATCTATTCTCTTCCAAAATTTTACAATATCCTCTTGAAGTCCACACACTTCAGAGAAAAGCATATCATTCTCAGAATCCATGATAGGTACAAGTTGAACTCCCAAAAATTAAGACGTTGGGCTCAAATGCCAAAATTACATCCACAATTGATTACAACACTCCTCCATATTTGGCACTTTATAATTATAGTGCAAGTCTCAAAATAAATAACTCCAATAGAAAGAACACAAAAAAACAAGCACTTTTGTAAAAACGGCAATCAAAACCGAGTTACCAATCAAAAGTTACAAGCTTTTTAATATTTTGTCTTATTTATTTTAGTTGCCACTAAAACAAAATAAATTGTTGTTGCCTTCACCACACAAATAAAATTAAAGGGGGCTAAAGCTAAGCACCTACTAGTAGGAATCACAAGCTTTAAGCCCTCATATGACCATACCATATGACCAAGGGCTAAGGATTTTAATGTTTAATCAAACACCATGATCAATAAGATGAAAGCAATTCACCAAAATAACTTTACATAAAACCTTTGCAAATAAATGAGCAGCAATAATAAATATTATTATGGAACTCAATGCAATACATTGAGAATGGGCCTTGATTAAATAGGCAAGGGATAACAATCTAAGAACTAGTCAAGGTCGTAGATCAAGCCATAAATCAAGGAATAAATAGTCATCAAAGAACTAGTCAAGACCATAGATTTAGGAGAGAACTAGACATCAAGGATCTATTCAATACCATAGATCAAAGAAAAAACTATACCTAACAACTAGATAATATCTCCTAATATCTAAATAAGATAAAAGAAATATCCACACACATAAGTGGGTGAGGATAAATACAATAAAGGTAAATAAAGTACCTAGGTGAACATGAGCTAAGGTAAATACCTACCCTAACACCACCACATTTGACACTCATAAGAAACATGAAGCTAAGAAATTTAAACTTCCATTTTATATTCTCTTTTGCGCCATCTTCTCATCTACTCTCTCTTCATTTGATTCATCTTACATATTTCTTGGATTGGATTGAACACTCTTATTCTTAGATGATTGCTTGCACTATTGGGTCACGATATAGTGAGTCTAGGACAGTAATGTCTTCCTACTCCACCTAATAGAAACTCTCTCTATGTGTGCTACTTCTCGGGGAGATAGATGCATCGGTGACCAACCTATACGTACAGTGAGTACTATAACCCTTCTTTGTAATTTTGTATAGATTAATTCCTTTCCTCTTCTTCATTGTGTTATGTTAGTTTAGTATTATACATGTTTGATGCTAGTTAGCATAGTACTCTTATCAAATATCAACTCCTTAGTCACTTTCATTTCAGTTATTACATGCTTCTTTCATTTATTGTTGATCCATACCTCTCCACACCTAACCACTGATATCTCGGTATTGTTACTTCATTTATCTTGAATGTGGGCCTTGGAAACCTTATGTTGACAAAGTGTAAGGGTTACTTCCCTCTAGATATACAACCCTAACACTCATTTTATCCCCTTTAAGTTTATCCCCTTGTATTTTGGTACATGTGTGTCTCTTACTCATTTCCTCGAATAACCTATTTGAACGGATGAGTAAGAGTGCATGTTGTTGAGACACATTTTGGCCCGTATACTTTGTTTTTATATAATTTTTGAGTCTTTGTTAATTCTTCTCTTTTCTTCTTTTCATTTAATTTAGTATCCATCCCTTCTCTTTCCAACCTATTTATTTCCTTTTTCCCTCTAATTCATTTCTTTCTATGGCTAATCTAACTTTCTCTTCTACCCTCCTCATGTTTTTATTATATTTTTACATATATTACCAATCTCTCTAATTATCTTAATCTGTTACATATTTTCTTTTCTTTAATTCCCCATCCTTTGCATCATATTATTTCTTTTACCCAAACAATCACCCCAAAAATTGTAATAGTTACATCTCCTGGATCTCCCTTCTTCCCGTAGGAACCAAACCCCTTTAAAAAGGGTGAGACAATTTTTCATGTTAATATTTTTCTCAAAAACATATGCATGTTTTTATTCTTCTTAACATTATCTCCTTTCTCCCACTACCCTCCTCTAGATATTGGTTAGATTAAACCTGGAATCGAAACCAAATGTTGGCATAAAACCGATACAATTATGGGTCTTATAAGTTTGTATATCCTAGCTAGAGCTAACATCACCAAGAAGGGTATATATTTCTTCTCTTTGAGCAGCGAGTCAAACTCATACCATGTCAACTAATTTGCATTTTTCATAGTGTTGCACCATGTTTTAGCCCTAGCTTTATTTTGAATATGGGTTATATATTTTATCGAGAATAATCAATCCCATGATAAGGCACTCACATGTAAGGTTCATAATCATAGGGAAAGAATATATTAACAAGAAGGGCTACAACAATTTTGACAAAAGACTGCACATAAAAATGGAAGCAAATTTTATCTATGAAAATATACTCACAAGGACTGGATGTCCACTCAGCATTACCAATGATCAAGCAAAGCACTTTGTATATGAAACTATGCAAGAACCCCTCAAGAAATTCCTGATAAATTGTAATAAGAGCATTCCATATCATTCTCAAGCCAATGGAATGGTAGAAGCATTCAGAAAATTCCTAGAAAAAATTCTCACCAAAATATGCTCCATACGAAAAGGCGGACTTTGGGATTTGAAGATACCCATGACACTATGGAATACATGACTACGTACAAAATAATAACCAAGTATTTTCCATTTCAATTAGTCCAAAAGTTATAAGCCACAGTACTATGGAATTAATTCTTCTTAGTTTAAGAGTAATGGTAGCATTCATAATGAATGAGGAGCCTTCGGTGCATGAAATATTGATTCTTAGAGAAATTGGATGAAAAAGTCATTACCATGTACAACCAAACTCGGAGAAAAGAAGACAAAAAACATGACATAATATACAAAGGTGCGAGAGTTTGAGATTATAGATAAGACTTAATATATGATAATAAGTATTAAAATATAATAAAACTAAAAATCGATAGGTAGAGCCATACATAGGAAAAACTATTCTATCAAGTACTCGTCAAGTTAAGCACGTTGAGTGACATAGATATTTTAGGCTATATAAATATAGTGTGGGTTCAGTATACCATGGAATATAAGAAGTAATATAATTGAGAGTGAGAGAGAGAGAGAAAATAAGAGAAAATTTAAACATCTATCACTTTTAAAAACTAACAATTCGGCATAATTGTGAAGAGGATGGTGAAAACCCACAAGGGTTCCTTCTCTTTAAAAAATATTATATAAAAGAATGAAAGAAGAGGGGGAAATGCAAGAACATACAAATCCAGGGTCACACCGCGAGATAAGGGTGAAGGAAAGTAGAAAAAGTAGAAAAATCACATAATAAAGAAGAGGAAAAAATGGAATGTAGGAAAATGAAAAAAATGGAACAAATAGGAAAATTAAAAATGCGTAAAAATATAGAAAAGGAAAACAAATTCAGGATAAAGAAGATAAATAACTTATTGATAGAAGTGAAAGACGTGAAACACTAAAGCATTGTAGAAAGAAGGAGAATGCTACACTAAACAAAAAATCAATGAATCAAAGAAAATCTATGCAAGAGAAGAAGAAGGTTATCCATGAAGAAGGAGAGGAATAACAAGGAAAGGATGGAATACCCACACAAAAAGTAATAAATGTGGGAGGTGACTATGGAATAAAGAGAAAAACTTATATAAAATAATTCTAGGAGTCATCATTTTAAATTCATTTACTTGAGTGTAAAACCAAGAGTGAAGAAATACACAAATCATGTGAAGAGGAAAATTAGGGTTCACAAAAGAGAGAGTGAATATGAATACTCCTAAAATCATCCCAAATCATAATTTCCCCAACCCATGTTCGAAAGAGAACCATCAAATATATGTTGTCAAATCTAAGAGAGGTATTTTCCCACATTCCATTCAAGGTTGCACATGCTCAGGGATACACAAAAATACATCCATCCCACCATAGCAGAGTATAATCATACTCAACTAGAGATTGTACAAAAATTATTGGTTAAGATTGATGAAGTTATATGGGCATAAGTGTATAGTAATAATGCAAAAGTCATTTTCGAGTTGAAGTTAGATGTTTGGAGTAGGATCTCATACATTTCATTGGTTGATAATGTCATTAGAATTTTTTTGAGTTGGTTACACAATTATATGTTATATTTTGATCAACCCTATGAAATGACCCTTGAAGTGATGGGAAGGGTTACAATATTTTTTGAATGAGGACACTCAACAAAGGTGCAATTGTAAAAGAATAAAATTACAATGCAACAAGCATCTCACCTCATGGGCACAACCACTACCAAAAGAGAATTTCACATCCCGGACATCAAAAACAATGTGCTAAGGTATGTTGAAAAGAAATATGTCTAAAAATATTCCACACAAATATAGAGGATGGGATGCATGTAAAAAGTGCTACAATATCCTTAGAAATAATAATTTTCCAATATGAGTACAACCTTTGTGAAGTGTTGAAAGTATAATTTCTTGAAAACACAAGAAAAATCAAGGAGGGTGAGTATTTATTTTATTATAAATCCCTTTTATCATGCTTAGCAATGTATTTCACAAATACCTTACCAACAAGAGAAGATAAGGTGGAATGTGATCCCAATACACCTATCACAACACAAATATTGGCGCACATGAATACTCGCCCGCAATAGAATAGATTACTTCATTACTACAGTAGACAAGTAAAATAAGACATATGGATGTATCAAACTCTAGGGTATCAAATCAAATAGTGTTCGGTATGAAAAGGAAGTGGTGTTTATTGTGGATATTGATTACACATTTTTATGCCCATTCATCCCGTGGATCACCCAAATTTATCCACTATCATATGAAGCATCGAGACAAATTAGTCACAACATTAGTGTAATCTCTCAATGACATTCATAGTGATCTATGCAAGTTGGTGCTACCAAGTATTATGACATTATAAAATACATGTGGGTGGAATTTTGGACAAAATCTCCCGAAGACTTCACATAGGTCCCATGGAGGTGGTAGAACATCAAATCCACAAGAAATATTGTTGAATCCTAAAGCTCAAGATAAAGAAAAAAGGTGATGGAGGAGAAACCAAATAAAGAACCTATAGTCTATATGTGGAAATATGTGACTAAGAAGAGGAAGGAAAAAATAACATAGAGACCTAAGAAAATAAAGGTTCAAAGGACCACATGGTAGCCTATGAAAGCAATGGGGGTGAATAGAAGAGTGATGAAATATAATACGATGAAAATACCCCATGAAAATAACAGACTTAGATAGCCAATAAACCTCATCGTAATAATATAAGAATCCAATGGAGGAACTACAAGATGAAGAATCAACATATGTAGGTAGCAATGGACATGAATTTACTAGTGAAATCAAGTCCCCGGAGCAATATGAACTTACAAATGTTACATATAAACTCTATAGGTCATGCCTTGAATGCGGTGGAGTTTCTCTAATGGCTAAAAATATGAGGATAACAATAGTACTAAATAAATAGTTCCATAATTAAAGCATTGTTACATTATATGAATAGGTTTTTGTTAGTACGAGAAGATATAGTCCAATTGTTTCCACAACCACTAAGTACAAGACATTAAGATAAAATTAGAATTGGAGGAGAAAATAATCATGCAAAAGTTTGAAATAAAACTCCAAGAACTACATAACATGAAAATAAAATCCTCAAAAGATGAAGCATGGATTGCATGAGATAGAAGAGATCTTTGAAATAAAAATCACAGCTAACCGAGCGTAAAAGAGGAGAAGGAAAGGTGGAGAAAAAATACAAAATGAATAAGAGGAGAAGAAAAATATAGAAGAGGTAGAGAATAAAAAGGGATATGATGTAGATAAGAGAAAAAGAGAGGAGGAAGAAATGGAAAAAATAGAGGAGGTAGAGAAGAGAATAAGAGAGGAGGAAGAGAAGGAAAAAGAGAGGAGGAAAACAAGAAAAAGAAAAAAGAGGCACAAAAAGAAGAGGAAAATAAAACCAAAGAAGAGGAGGAGGAGAAAAGGAGAGGAGAAAGAGAAGAAAGAAAAAGAAATAAAAAGAGAAAAATGATGACGAGGGGAAGAAAAAGAAAGAAGAAGAGAAGAAGAAGAGAGAGGAGGATAGGAAGAAACAAGATTAGGATAGGAAGGAAGAGGGGGAATAATAAGAGGAAAGAAAGAGGATGAAGAAAAACTAAAAGAAGGGGAGAGAAAAAGAAATAAAAAGAAACCATAATAGTAGTGACATAAACTCTACATCCTCCAAAATAGAGCACACCTTAGGATAACACAATTCTAGTATCTCGTGGTCTTTCTTCTTCTTAGATGTTGTGAGATTCACTAACATTAATTAAAAATGTATTAGCACAAAGGAAACAAGCTTAGGGTTTCCAACCGCAACATGAGGTATTCGAACAAACAAAGGAAGGATATATAGTAAATCTCAACAAATTGAACCCCATGTAGAAGTCAAATTTTAGTAGCATACTAAAGAAAATCTAAAAAATTGGATGCAGCGATGTGTTACCTTAGAAAATGTTATCTAATGGATACATTCATTCATCCATTCAAGCCCCAATATGTGTTGGAACATAATGGTTAAGTGGGTTGGCCACCCCTTAATTAATATGGGTCCAACATTATACTATAGGTTAAATATTTAATAATATGAAATATTTATATTTCTATTATTAAATATTCAAACCTTGGAATATGTGTCAATCGGCCTAGTTGAAAGGGTGAGTCGGATACATACCCAATCACCTCATATAAAAAAGGACTTTGGATCCTCATTTGATATATCGGAGAAATATATCAAAGGTGTTCAAATCAATAATAATTGATTTAGTTTTTACCCTTGTGATTAGGGTTAGTAAGGAGGAGGTTTCTATTGGATGTAATTAGGTTCTCTATAATAAAGGTTACTTTTCATAGTGGTTTTTTACCTTTGGGTTTTCCACTATAAATCATGTGTTCTGTGTTATTTACATTATGTAAGTATTTATTTAATTATTATACAATATTGTTTATTAATGTGATTTTATTTATTCATTTTAATGTTACATAATATATTAATGTTTAATATTTAAGTTGATTAAACATGTTATCATTCAAATCCTTGAATTCCAACATGGTAACAGAGCTTGGGATAATTAAATAAATTAGATCAAATATTTTTTTATTTACTTTATTTAATTTGTATGGGTTTTTCAACCAACTCGAAGGGTATTTAAAAGTATCGGGTCCCCTTCTTTTTCTCCCCCAATTTATTTTGCCACTACATTTGTGCAATCTAAATTTTTGTGTGCTTTGTGAAGAAGTGTAATTTGCAGGAAAAGAAGAGATTGTGGTGGACCCCCCTCTTTGAAACTCTTGGTAAAAAATTTTAGGGTTTTTCAATTTTAAATCCCTAATTTTTTTTTCAGGGAGATGTAATATGATATGATTCTTACTTTCATTTACATTTGGAAATTATATGGAATATTTCCTTTGTTCTAACCTTTGAAAATGTAATGTAAATTCTTTGAAAGGATATTTCTTTTGAAAATTTTATTTAATTTTAGCAATAAAATTTTATTTAATTATGTTTCAAAAGTGGTGTGTGCAGGGAATAGTCATTCCTAGAAAGTGGAAGTTTATGTCAAGAAATAGACTTCACAGAAAAGATCAAGGAAATTAAAATTATTAATTTAATTTCACTATAGTTGTACCAAAGAAAATTAAATTATTTATTTAATTTCACTAAAAGTGGTACTATTTGTTTTGTATTTTTATATTTGCTAATGCCCTTTGGTTTTCTTCGTGTTTCTAAACTTGCTTGCATGGAAAATGGAAAATAAATCTTTGTCTCGGTTTGCACTAGCATGTCTTTGATAAATTGGATAAATTGAGGTGAATTCAGATCCATTATTTGACATAATTTTAGGTAAAATCACCCAAAATAATGTAAAATTCACCATTCTGAAATACACAGGAAATTTTCACTGTGTTAAATTTGACGGTCGAATGACCGTCACGGCAGACCAAAATAAGGTAGAATGATGGTCCTTTAGATGTCAAATTTAAGTTGGCCATATCTTTATCTACATTAACACTTTTCAAAAAATTGAAATTGCTAAGCATTCTTAGGTGTTTCATCTTCACATCTATATGGTCATAATTTTTTTATGATAAGTCTGGGGTATAATGTCAGAGCCCTTTATAATGCGGGTTATTATTTGATTATGGGAAGTTAATTAGTATGCATTTTAATGACATAATTAGTTATGATCAAATAGTTTCTTTAGATCTATAAATTTAGATATGGTTCTATTAATATTGTTATGATCAGATTTTAAAAAAATTAGTTAATTTTTTTAAATTATACTTGATTTTTTTATGAAATAGTACAAGTTTTTAATCATAAAATATGGGTATTTTCATTTTTCGATCAATATTTTTCTAACTCAGTGGTGTATTGTATATCATAATGGGGTATTTTTTCGATTCGAGAAATTTGAAAGACAAGGTGGCATTCAATTTTTACCTTGATAAGTCCCAAATCCTAAATGGAGTAAATTACAATATTTGGAAGATCATGGTCAAATCGGAACTTATGGCAAGAAAACTCTGGACGATTGTTTTAGGGACTGAGCATGCGCCCACCGGTCGTCAAGTGAATGTGGAAAATATGAATGCATTCTCATAGCGTTAGGAGGCCCTTTCCATGATCCTACGCAATGTGAATAATGAATATCTTCTACACATTGGTAATATTGAACATCCTAGTGAGGTATGGAAACAATTAGAATCCATGCATGAAGGTATGTGCTTGTCTAAAATTATTAAACTTGTTTTATAATTTCTTATGAATCCTATGAAAGGAGATGAAAAGGTAGTTAATTTCTTATCCAAAATTAAAAATATCAAAGCACAATTAGATGGATGCAATTGTGACTTAATTGGTGAAAAAATAATCTACTTTATTGTTTAGTTGAATATACATGAAAGATTTAGGAATTTTATTTCTATCTTAAATTCTAAATATCAGAATGAGGATGAATTACCAAATTTGAGTACTTTGAGTTCTCTTCTGATACAGAAGAGCAAGTGATGATGAACTTCGACTCTAAGGAGAATGCCTCACATGAACTTCTTGCTCAGAATTCAAAGTTCAAGTCTCGCAAGCCCTATTATGATCGAAGTTTAGATCTAATACTAAATCTTCATTTACTGATAAAAAGAGTTTTACTTCTAAACATTTGTGTGTAAGCTTTAATGGTAAATTTCACAAATGAAGAGAATTTGGGCATAAAAAGGAAGAGCTTATATCTAAGAAACCTATCTATAAAAATATGAAATAGATCACAAATCTAAATATAATTTAAGGAAAAAGGATAGTTCTAATGATGCTCCTAAAACTATTGCATTATATGCTACTTTGTACTCTTCCTCAAATTTTGAATGGATTCTAGATTCAGGTGCTTCAAATCATATGACTGGTATTTCCAATTCTTTATTTGATGTTACAAAAATCAATGAATGTGTGTATTTTGGTAATAACTCATCTTTAGAAGCAATAGAGAAAGGAAAAGTAAAATTTGCAAATGGTATTTTGAATAATGTTTTATTTGTTCCTAAGCTTAAAAAGAATCTTTTTTCATGTTCACAACTAACTCATGATGGTTTTTCTATTCAAAATTTGAAGGATACTTGGTACATCAAGGATAGTAATAATAATATAATTATTGAAGGAATTCAAAGAAATGGACTATATATTTTTGATGATTTTTCTTCTACATCTTTTTATGTATCTCAAAGTTTTAATAATTCAAAACTATGACATGAAAGGTTAGGAAATGTCAATTATCGAAGCTTGTATGAAATGTCTAGATGTAATCTAGTGAAAGGTTTTTTTATTTTCTTAAACTCACGATATTTTTGAAAGGTTTTTATGCATGAAACAAAGTTTTAAACCCTTTCACTTACATCCTGAGGAGAGTTCCTCTTCACCACTAGAACTCGTTCATAGTGATGTTAGAGGACCTCTTGAAGTAGCTTCGTTAAATGGTTCTTTATATGTTGTGACATTTATTGATGATTTCACTAGGATGATTTGGACATATTTTCTTAAAAATAAATATGATGTATTTGGAAAATTTAAGGAATTTAAAGCATCTATTGAAAATTCATCAAATTATAAAATTAAGAGGCTTAGAACAGATAATGGGGGTGAATATGTTAGCAAGGCATTTGAAAAATTCTATATTGATTGTGGTATTAAAAGAGAATTAACTTCTCCCCATTCTCCCCAGTCTAATGGTGTTGCAGAACGGAAAAATAGGACTATTTTAGATATGGCTCGCATGATGCTTCATTTTGCTTGGTCTTCCCAAATTTCGTGGGTAGAAGCAATGAACACAATAATCTATATCCTAAATAGGGTTCCTACCAAATCTATTCACCATTTGACCCCCTTAGAAAAGTGGTCAAATCAAAAACCTAATGTATCACATTTAAAAGTGTTTAGTAGTCATGTCTCTTTATATATCCCTAAAAAAAAAAACTTGATATGAATTTTTTTTTCTGGTATTTTCATTGAATATGGTATTAACACTATAGGTTTAAATATTTATAACCCTATAACAAGGGAAATAACTAAAAACCGCAATGTTGTTGTTTTGAAAAAATATTTTTGTTCATCTACAAATAGTAATGATATTCTTAATTCATCAATATTTCTAATGATGGTTCGATATTGATAATAAAATTGTTGTAAAATATCATGATGATGTTTATTATGTTAATGCTATGGATGTTTCTAAATCTCTTGTCTCCCTAGCTAAAAACCAAGATGGGATCAAACTGTGTTAGAAAGTTCTAATCCTATTGACCTTAGGAAAATGACCAGAAGCCATCATACATACCATGCATTAATGACCTTATATGAACCTGAGCTGTAGAGTTTTGAAGAAGCTTCTCAGGATGAGAATTGGATCAATGCAATGCAGGCTGAATATAATGCCTTGATTCAAAATCAAACTTGGGAGTTGGTTCCACCTCTAGAGAAAAGAAGCATTATAGGGTCTAGATGGTTATACAAAGTAAAATATAATGTTGATGGTAGTATTGACAAACATAAAGCTAGACTTGTTGCTAGAGGTTTCACTCAGAAACCTGGTATTGATTATGTTGAGACCTTTTCTCCTGTAGCTAAGATGAGCACTGTTAGGGCCTTGTTTGCTATTGTTGCTTACTCAGTTTGGGTGGGAAATCCACCAAATGGATGTGAAAAATATTTTTTTTGAATGGTGATTTAAAGGAATAACTTTACATGTCTCAACCTAAAGGATTTGAAGAAAATGGTAAAGAAAACTATGTTTGTAAGTTGAAAAAATCTTTGTATGGTTTAAAGCAAGCTCCTAGAGCTTGGTATGCAAAAATTAATGCTTTCTTTAAACAATTAGGTTTTGTTAATTGTTCTTCTGACAATGATATATTCATTAAGAAAGAATGTTCTCACATTATTGTTGTATGTATATATGTTGATGATTTTCTTATGATTGGTGATAGTCTTGTTTTAATTCATAAGATTAAAGAAAAATTGAAACAGTACTTTGAAATGACTGATTTAGGTCTCTTACATCATTTTCTTGGCATGGTTGTATTTCAAGATAAGCATTTTATTGTTGTTTCTCAAGCACAATATGCAACCAATGTATTGAAAATTTTTAATATGATTGATTATAAACCAATTTCTACACCTATGGAAGTTAGAATAAAACTTGATCCTAAACCTGCATGTGAAAAAATTGACCCTACTTTGTATAGGTAGTTAGTTGGTAGTTTGATTTGTCTAACTATAACTAGACCAAATATTTCTTATGCCAGCAGAATTGCTTGAAGGTTTATGCAGAACCTTATAGAGATCATTGGAATCTTACAAAAATAATTCTTACATATATTAAGGGAACAATCAATTATGGGTTGCATTATAATAAGAACAATATTTTTGTTAAATATGGACATTTTACTAAGAATCTAGATTTACAAGTATTCTTATTTCTAGTTTTATAATTGTTGAAATCGGATTCCTAAATTGCCATTATTGGTTTTTATCTAGTGTGATATCAAATTCCAATATGTTTATTATTGGAATTTAAGTAGTGTAATATCATATTCCAATATTTACATTGTGTCATACAAGTATGTTCCTAATTCTATATTGAGTTTATGAGAATGGGAATATGCCCATTCTCAACACACTCATAATATAACTATGTTCCTAATTCTTTTTATGTGTATCTATTTTATCTCATTTTTTTCTATGATTCCTATATGAGGCATTTTGATCCCTTTTGAAAATTAAAACAATGTGATATGGGTACATGTATGAAATAAGAAGCAACTATTGAGTCTATGAGAATGGACATATGCCCATTCTCATCACACTCATGGTACAAGTATGTTCCTAATTCTTTTTATATGTATCAACTTTATATCTATTCTTCTTTTATGGTTCATATATGATGGATTTTGACTTATGCACATAGATTTAATGAAAAGACCATATAATTTTGTTGTTGTAAT
Source organism: Taxus wallichiana var. yunnanensis (assembly GCA_018340775.1). NCBI lineage: Eukaryota > Viridiplantae > Streptophyta > Pinopsida > Cupressales > Taxaceae > Taxus > Taxus wallichiana. The sequence goes on from CM031242.1 coordinate 408,612,091, forward strand.
GAATGTGTAAATCAAGACTAATTCCTAGAAAAATCCAAAGCATTAATCTTTTGAAATGAATTCCTTGTAAATCACATCCAACTCCCTTTAAATCACAAGATCCAACTCCCTGTAAACTTACTTAGAGCATAATTAAGGATTTTTTTCAAATTAAATTAATTTCATGGTGGAAATCATATTATTAATAATACATTAATAAGATTTAAGAGTTCCATAAGCAACACAATGTTTTATAGAATTATACTATGGAAAAATATTTCAAAGTAATATAATACTCAATATTTCATTTAATTATCAAATAATAGTACAACTGTAAACTTTTATAGGACCAAGGTTTAGAATATATATTTTTAAAAAAAAACCACATCCCGAGCCAAGATGATTTCACATACAAATTTATGAACTTCAATAGTTTCTCCAAGTCAACATTCCTTATCCTGTTCAAGTAGTTCAAGGTATGATTTAATGGCCACATGTCCTTTATCGGGTATCTTTATGGATCCACTTTGCCAATTTTTGTTTGGTGTCCATGCCCAGATGATGTTATCCACATCGATATTTTCTTAGGTTCATTTGAGATGGTCTAATTTTATTTGGCTTTAAACAATCCCGATACAATGTTGTACCTTCTCCTCTCCCTACAGGTTTCTAATATTGAACTCTCAACTTTTTAATTACATCATTGCCTTCTGTTGAAGGAAAATATCCCCATCTTCTCTCCCCATCCATATCTTTTCATTATCATTTCCTAGTCGTATAAGTAGCATTTTTCCCTTGAACACATCCTTCAACGGATTGAATTCTTGGTTAGATCTTCCATAAACAGCCCAATGTAAATATCATTATTACTTGGGATATGTTGAATAATGTAGTATTCTTTGTGAATATGTGTGGATCCTATTATTTGGTCATATATGTCTTTCTCTTGTACTGTTTTTGGCCAAAAAAAAGCATCTGACATCCTACTATAATTTACAAATGGTTTATCCAAAGCACATAAAACATTTTCCCAATATACAATCTTTGAAGCCAATAGTCACTACCTTCTCCTATTGCACTTTTCCCCAATGCTCAATATATGCTTTTATTCCCTTTTAGATCTTCCATTTCTTTGAGTTCCTTGAAAGGTGCCAAAGGAGGTTACCTTTCTAAAGCTTGGTTCACCATTATCCTTTGTATGCCATATATGGATAGAATGAGACCATTTTTTATCCTTTAATGTTTATTTATACTCCATCACTTGGGTATGCCATCCACAACATGGAATCTAAACAACTTCGGTTTGTTGATACCCATTATCTTATGGTTTCCATCCAACAAGAATGGCTCCACAAAGTCCTTGAAGTTGTACACTTCCTCAATAAGATAAGGAGTGAATGTACTTGACCCTTGTTGGCATGTTTTGTAAGATTCCATGATATGTGGCAAATAAAATGTGTCTACTTTATGTAACGATGTTGTTAATCTTCCAAAAGTACCATCTATATCCTCATGGGTGTGTCCCACTGGAAGGAAGCTTACATACACAATGTTGAATACCATTTTTGTTGTCAACATTGATACAAATGCAAATAATGTATGATTATTTTATCACTTGAAGCATTATCCAATTACAAGTAGAGGATCAGTGGTGGTTTTTTATGAAAGAAGTATTCATGCTAACAACACTAATTGATTTTGAATGGTCAAATATTTCCTTGTACCTTTTACATTTTTCATGCACATCATTTTGTAATAATGCATCATGCAATGGTTTTTTGGATGATCCAAAATGATACAAAAATCTCCATACTCATCAATTACAGGTTCTTCAAGTTTCCTAAGACACAAAGCTAATGATGTGACTATATAGTTTTCTCCACGTTCAAAAAATGGCAGGAAAATGGCCAAAACCCCTATCTTGTGTCCATGTGTGAGCATACCAATCAAAGTAAATGGTAGGTTCATAACATTACTTATTGAATTTGATTTTTTACCCATCCTTGGTATGGAAGTTTTCATTTTATTTTTATCCATTTTATCATGCACAATGCTCAAGAATCCATGAGGTTATTCTTCTGACTACAATCTATGGGAATAGTAAGTTGCACAAAACTTTGAATATATTCATTGTGCCATGTTTGTTCCTCCTCAATATTTGTGAGTGCTTCTGGGCATGTGGTGGCTCTACGTTTGTTGAAAAAAATTGTGCACTCATCACACTTGGAAAAGAAATTATTTTTTGCAATGGAAACATGTGGAAAACTTTTTTTCATTATGTTGTTGAAGCTTAATTATGACACTGAGGAAGTTTCAAGAATTCAATCTCCTCATTGCATTTTTTTCATAGTATATTTTGGGTATAGAATGAAGGAAGAAACCTTTGGGGAACTTTTACTCCATCCTGTCCTATAGACCGAGTCATATGTGGAGAGATATCTGAATTTATCTCAACAATTCTTGATATGTAGGCAATTGTTGTGGTAATGTTTGACCTTTGTTTCTCTTTTCCAGTGTTTCCATTCACTACAAGCCTATTTCCACTTATCCATTCATATTTATGTTTATAGAAGGAACTCCTTGGGTACCCATATACTTTGTGCCATGCATTCTGAAAAACATCCATCCCATCAAATTTCATTTTATGTATCTCCATAGTTTTCTTACCAACATTGAAGATGGCATTTGTTGTTAATGCATCAAACACAAAAAAAAAAATGAACTTCATTCAAGGCTCTAGTTGTGCAATTTTTTGAATTCTAACTAAAGAAAGAGGTAATTTTTGGAGATAATTAGATTTACAAAAAACTAAACTCTGCATTTTCCACTTCTTCTAAAAATATTGACCATTTTCTATCCTCATCAGAATTTTGATTTGATGGATTGGCTTGAGGGGTATCCAGCTTCAAACATTTTGTAGCATTATAAGATATTTTTATCACTCTATTGGATTGATTGTGATTAGTGGCATCATATGAAATTGGATAAAAAAACTGAGGTTTTCACTCTTCTAATGCATCCCACATGATGACCTCAACCTCCTTTGGGACTTATTTGAATCTAATATCCATCTGAGAACCGTTTATGTCAGCCAATTTCCTAGCAGGCCATTGTATGAGAGATCCTTCAGATAGGCAAACATCCTTTGCAAGGAGGGTTTGAATACTCTATCAATATGCACACTAAGCTATTGGCATCCAATCTATTAAAATGTACCATGTCTCCTTCAACTACATTTGTAATTGTTCCCTCTACTACAAATTTACACTCAATCGAGCAATAATGGATTAATTTTGTAATAACTCCCTTGAACTTCAAATTGTGTTGATCACTATGTACAAGGTGTAGACCAACCATTTGAGCACCCCTTGCTTAATCATAAGGGAACTTCTTGTTTCTTTAAAATCAAATGTTTTATTGGCCAAACAATTGTTTTATTAGGTTCTAGTGAGTCTAGAGCATTTTGAACACATATTTACCACATTCTCTATGCATACACCAAAATTCAAAGGACCCAACCTCTCTCCATCAATTTCATGAACTTCTAACACATGAGTTATATAACCCATGGCTATGTCATCATCTCTCTACTACAAGATTTGTGTTTGAGAATGACATTGTCTATGAAAAATATTTTTCTATATTTAGGACCTATATTGATGGTGCTTTCACTATCATCACTAGAATATCCATCACTCTCTACATTGTAATCCTCTGAACCACTACAAATTTTTTCACTTCCCAAATTGGGGGAATGAATGAATCTGCATGCTTTGAAATTCAATCTCTTCCCAAGCAATGTAGTATCCTTTATTCCCGACATCTTCCAAGGTTTCAAATTCATCAACTAAGAAAGGAAATTTTACTCATCCCATCCAATATTGTGTTAACACTGACAACAAAAATCCTCTTCCCACATCTTTTTAATGTAGTGTCTTCCTACTTGGATATACTCTTCCCTCTACAACTTTGGTTCCTTTTGAAAACAAGTCCACATGATCATCCTCTACAAATGCAAAATCCCCTACTATTGTAACAACATAAAATAAAAAGTTTGTGAGATGATGGAAAATATATTAAACCATTGCATAAAATAAATTAAAAATTATCATGTATGTACAAATTGTAAGTATATTGAATACACATAGCACATGAGCTGTAAACTTCTATAATTCAATAAGGTTTGAAATACTTCAAAATTATACATATAATTAAAATTGACATGAATATATTTATAACATGATTTCCAAACTATGATTTAACTTGACTCATTTGAATTTAATTGATGAGAAATAAATAGATGAGGTTGAATTTAAATGATGAGAAATAAATAAATAGAGGTTAAATAGAAGTTAATTAGAAACTTGATTGTTAACCGCTTCATCCAAATATCTTCATCATATTAACATAACATATATTACTTTTACAAGAATTCCTCATACTTCCCATATTCACTAACTATGAGAATGGGAATTTTTCCATTTTAAACATTCTCATAAAAGGATCTAATTTTCATTCATTCTTTATGTTTCATAGGAGAATTTTTCTTTCTTTCTATATTTAGTTTATGAGAATGGGCATATGCCCATTCTCATCACAATGATAAAAATATTTGTTTGTATGAGAAATGGCATATCCCCATTCTCATCACAATGATAAAATATTTTTTGTGATGAGAAATGGCATATCCCCATTCTCATCACAATAATAAAATTCTTTGTTTGTATGAGAATGGGCATATGCCTATTCTAACCCTTCTAACTTATTGAAGCAATATTGAACTTAATCATTTTAATATCACTATAAAGGATGTGAGAATGGGAAACTATCCATTCCAGAACAAATTAAATATTACCTCTATTTTTTTCTATGATTCTTATATGAGAATGGGAATATGCCCATTCAATACAACATAAAAATGTTTGTTTGTATGAGAATAGACATATGCCCATTTTGTTTGTGTATTTCCTCAAGATAATACCTCTATTTTTCTTATTATGATTATTATATGAGAATGGTATATGCCCATTCAATATAAGATAAAAATGTTTGTTTGTATGAGAATGGACATATGCCCATTTTGTCTATGTGTATTGTCTCAAGATAATATTTTTTTTCAAAAAGGAATAAAAACTAATTCCTCTAAATGTTCTTCCAAGGTACTATCTCATTATTTAGAACATCTAATATTAACCTTTGATGTGATTACTATAAGTTATATAGTTTTTATCAATTTCACAACCATATTATAGTATCAGTGATTTTAACACAAACACATGTATGGGAGATGTAATTATTTTCAAGTACATTCAAGATATTTATAATGAAACTTGATAAATATCAAGATACCTATCAAATATATTAAAAAATACAACTCAAGGTTAAATGTGATGAAAAATCCAAATAAGCAAAAACTTAGATATCATAAAATATGGTATTAATACCAAATAATAGGATTATCCTTTGTAACCAATGAAGAAATAATAATATATGTTTTGATCAATCCACCCCATCCCCTCTTTCTATTTAAGTCAACATTCCCATCTAGAGTTCAGGGAGTGCTTGAAGCAAGTAAACGATTCAACATTTGAGTGATTTCATGAAAACCATGCGTCATATATAGTTGCCCTAACTATCCCCTCTCTAATACAAATTAGTACAATTAATTTCAAATGCAAAAATAACCTAAAACATGGCTATGATAATGTTTAAAATTATATTTTATTTTAAATGTAAATAACCTAAATCATGACTATGATAAAGTTTAAAATTTATATATTTATATTTTTATATGCAATAAACCTAAAACATGGCTATGAATTTTTTTGAAAATTTAAATTTTATTTTAAGTGCAATTATTAAACCTAAATCATGGCTACCATATTTTTTAATATTTATATTGTTTTTTACCATGGAATAACGAGACCATTAATTTGCAAATAAATTGTTTTCCACCATTAATTTTTATTAATTGAAAGTACTTGTTTTTTATTAATTGAAGGGAACTTGTTTGTCAAACACGTCTTCGACCACTCCCGTTGGAGGGAAATTTGAGAAATTAATGGAAATTAATTCACACCACTCTATGGCACTATAGAGAGAATGACGACGGTTACTATTTTTGATGATGGGATAGGTCTTGGGAATTGTAAGGTTTATCACGGGTCGGAGAAGCTATATCTTTCTTGTTCATCCTTTCCGCTTTCTTTTTCATCTAGTTTCCACTTTTTTGTTTTTCCTTCCACTTTGGGCTGCCCATTTCGTTAGACCATTTTTCCTTGTGAAGCAAGAAGATTTGAAGAATATTTCTAAGATATTGTTCATCCTCTCCACTAAAATTTTGTCGACCCTTACTTTGGGCTCCCTCAGTTTCGTAAGACCTTTTTTGGCATGTGATGCACACAAGATTTGAAGAAAATTTGAGGCATGAATTATTCTAACTCTTCTCTATTGAATTATTATGAGATGAAGAGTATCATTTGGTTTTCTTTCCCTTATATTCTATTTTGGTTTAAAGATAATGCCCTTTATTTATCTTCTGTATTTTTTTGATCTGGGTATTAAGAATATCACTTCAATGTTTTGAAATACATGCGTAGTTGTTAACCAAATCATAGTTGCTAATACGGGAGTTATCTATTATGATTTTACCAAACTACGAGTGGTCTTACCACCTGGGTGGCATTTTTTTTTTTCCGAGCTATGTGGGTGAGTTCCGCAGGCCGAGAATGATTCATTATTAGAAGAAGAATTTACTTTTTTATAGTGAAGAAAAATTTTACTTCTTTTTTAAATTGAAGATAAGTTTCAGAGATACTTCTAACTCTTATCTTTTGATTTATTATGAGATGAAGAATATCATCATGCTTTCTTTCTCTTGTATTCTGATTTGGGTATAAATATAATGTCATATTTTTTATCTTTTGTATTATTGATATGTGTTTTAAGAATATCACTTCAATCTTTTGAAAGACTTGTATAGTATTATCCTCCATAGTTATAAAAGGATGCCTCTAAATATGACCGTTTCTTGCATGTTTCAGAGTCTAAACAATATCATTCCCTTGCAAAAAATTTTTGATTCTAAAAAAACCACTTCCAATCCTTCATGCTAAGACAGGGAGTTAATTGTTTTGTTATTACCAAAGTACAGTGTGGGGTTACCACCTAGGCAACGTTACTTATTTTTTGATCTAGGTGGCCTAGCTGCATAGGCCAAGATGGGTAGGCGAGTTGTACAAGCTAAGCTGAGTAGAGCTAACCCACCAAGCTTGGTGGGTGAGTTGAATCACCTGAGATTAGCGGGTGAGTGACTCACCAAGCTCAACGGGTGAGCTTAATCGCCAATCTAGGTGAGCAAGCACTCGCTTCAAGCTTTGGGTGAGTTGACATTCTAAGATTGGAGGGCAAGTTGATTTATTAAGGTGGCGCTTTATGTTGTCTGTCGAGTTGGTCAAGGTCAGTGGTCATTCGAGATGAGCAAGTGAGTTGACTGACGAGAGCTAATCGGGTGAGATGGCCCGCCAAGTTAGGCGTGTGAGTTGAATTCCCAAACTAGGATGGGGCTGACCTACCGAGATGGGTGGGCTAGTTGACCTACCAAGCTGGGTGGGTGAGGTCGACCTATTGAGATGGGTGGGCCGAGGTTGACTGTTGAGCCGATGACAGTGAGCACACACCGCCAAGCTAAAAATATTGAACTTAATCATTTTCATATAGGGATTAAAATGATTAATTTCAATGATGTATCTAATGAGAAAATTCTCGTTCTCAAAATTAGAATCATAAAAGAAGAACAAAGATAAAATCTAGCTTGTTTTATAATGGATAGTTACCCATTCTCATAGCCTTCATAGAGTTATTGAAAAATTAAGTTCAATATTGCTTGTATTAAAATGATTAGAATTGGCATACACCCATTCTCATACAAATAAACATTTTTATCTTCCATTCAATGGTCAAGTATTCATACCTATAGAGGTATTAAAATGTTTAAGTTCAATATTGTTGTTTGTATTAGAATGTTTAGAAGGATCTTATGCCCTTATACATACAAACAAGCATTTATTTCTTGTATTGAATGGGCAGATGCCCATTTCATATATGAATCATATATGAAGGATATAGATAAAATAATTAATTTAATTTTTTTAGAATGGGCAGTTTCCCATTATCATATAGGAATCATATAATAAAAATAGATCAAATTTACTTTGTTTTTGAATTTCCCCATAATCACATCCTTCATAGGTATTAAAATGATTATGTTCAATCTTGTATCGAATGAACAACTTCCCAATCCCATATAGGAATCATAAAATAATAATATAGATAAAATCTAATTCATTTTAAAATGGCAAGTTTCCCATTCTCACAACCTTCATATAGTTTTTAAATTGATTAAGTTAAATAATTTTTGTATTAGATTGACCATTTATTTTCACTCTTATATCTTATTACTTTTCCCATTAGTAATGATCAAGTTCAATATTACTTGTATTACAATGATTAGAATGAGCATATGCACATTCTCATACAAACAAACATTATTATCATGAATAAGAAGATGACTAGTCTCTTATAGGAATCATTGAAGAAGAATAGAGATTAAATTTGATTTGTTTTTGAATGGGAAATTGCTTATTCTCATATTCAAATCATATATTAGGAAAAATAAAGAAAATTTACTTTTTTTAGAATGGGTAGCTCTTCATTATCACTTTCTTCATAGTTATTAAATTAATTAATAAGCTCAATCATGTATTGAATGAGAAAATGCGAGTTCTCATATAGGATTCATAAAAGAAGAATAGAGATAGAATTGAATTATATTTAGAATGGTGAGCTACCCATTCTCACAGCCTTCAAAGAGTTATTAAAATGATTAAGTTCACTATTGCTTGTATTAAAATAAAAATAATGGAAGAATGTCATGGAAACATCCTTTAACTGATTTCCTATAATCATGTATTCAGGGAAGGTAACAAGGCTATTGTTTACCTTGCAAACAGAGGTTAAAGAGGTTGAAATTTCTATGTCATTGTAATGATTGAAAATCATTCTCTGTCAATATTGGGTATAAAGAAGAGTAAGAAGTAATGAGGAGACATGTTAGAGGTTGGATGATATAAGTGCTTACATTGGGTTTAGAAAGGAAATTTGATCTAGACAAGGGCTTGATAAAGTACGATCATTGGTTTTAGAACAAACAAGAAGGTTTTGAATTGGGTTTGTTTTATTTCCATTTTAATAGAGAAACAAAAAAATAGGACGGTGAACTAGTTCGTGCTGAACTTGATTCACCAATGGGATTAGTAGAAGAGTTTGGATGATGCTAGAAAAGGTAGGTATGTCATATCTATGTTAGAGTTTGAAAGGCCATGAATAATCCCTTAGAAAGGATGTTGCTACTCATTGGAAGGATGATGGGGCTAGTATCGGGATTTTTCTATAAATAATTCCGCAGATTTTTATTGCTATAGTGGTTAGGATGAATAATGAGAGGAGGGAAATTTACAAATTGAAGAAAAAATGTGATGAGGAGATGGGAAAAATTTTGGTGGGTAAAGAGAAACTAAGACATCACTATGCAGGTTTTGAGAGAGATTATTTACATGATCCCTTCAATGAAATCACCCTACACTTGATACAATTTATCACCTTGGAAGGTAGGTACAAGGTATTTTATGCCCACCATTTCCTATGTTAATTCATATCCGCCATGATGGTATGCATTATAATTTTCCATTATTTCTCAGTCATTCCCTACATAAATCAGTCAAAAAATTCCAAAAAAGAAATTTGAAAACCCCTCTTCATCAGGGATTGATGACGTCCTTATTCCGTTTCGATTCTACATATTTCACCAAATTTGAGAAGTTTAGGGGCTTGTTGAATGATGATGTAAAGCATGTTGAGGATGAGAAGTCTATGGAATAGGAGGATTATGAGGATTCCTCCTCTTCAGGCTCAGATGCTATAAAAGAGTCTTTTATGTCGTCGATAAACATTGTATATGTTGTTGGTAATATGAAGGGGGAGGCTTTGGAGGACCTAGATGACTTTTGTACTCTGGTTGAATGAATGAATAAATTGAGGAAGATGAAGGGTATTGATAATAATGAACTAACATTGTTGATGGTTTTGGGTGTCCATCATGTATCAATTTGACTAAATAGATGTTACATTTGCATTTTGTATTGAAAAGATGTTACATATATTTTTTTATTCAATAGATGGTATATTTGTATTTTTTATAGAACGGGAGTATGTCCTTTGTCATACGAAAATACTTAGAAGATTTTTCTTAATATATGAAAATGATAAAAAAAAAATCTATTATTAAAATGGTTGTAACGAGCAGAGGCCCAATCTCATACAAGAAACGTAGAATAAGAGTAGATGTTTAGAAGAGGCATATGTCCATTCTCATATAAGAATTATAGAAGGATAATAAAGACACAATTTACTTTATTTTAGAATGAAAATATGTGCATTCTCATAGCCTTAATTTATTTTAAAATGGAATTTGTTCATTCTCACAAACCTTATAGATAGAAAATATTGCTAGTGAAAGAATCTTTACAATGGGAAAAAGGCCATTCTCATAGAAACATATAATTTTTTTGACATTATTAATAATTGTATTATACTAGATGGACTATCCTGGAAGAGCTAAGTGATGCACCACATACCCTCGAGAGTGATCAAGCCTTATGTAGTTCTCATCATACAATATATTTATATGATTGTAAACATTTTTAGAATGGGTTGTGAGAATGGGAAGTGTGTTTGTAAAGGCAATATTGAATGTAAGCATGTTAACCACCATCAATCTCTCTATGGTGCCACGGAGTGGCGTGAATTAATTGCCATTAATTTTTCCAATTTCCCTCCATAGGAGGTCGAAGACATGCTTGACAAACAAGTACCTTCAATTAATAAAAGGTGGTAAATAATTTATTTGCAAATTAATGGTCTCATTATGTCATGGTCAAAAACAAATATAAATATTAAACAATATTCGTAGCCATGTTTTAGGTATATGATTCCTATATGACAATTGGCATCTTCCCATTCAATACAAGAAATATTGAACTTAAACATTTTAATACCTCTATAGAAATGGATACCTAACCATTCAATGGAAGATAAAAAGTTTGTTTGTATGAGAATGGGTGTATGCCAATTCTAATCATTGTAATACAAACAATATTGAACTTATTCTTTTCACAGGCATGCATGAATTTATCTAACTCTTCTCTGTTGATTTATTCTCGAGATGAAGAATATCTTATGGTTTTATTTTCCTTGCATGGTGGAGAATTTCTCATTCTGATCATTGTAATAGAATGGGCATATGCCAATTCTAATCATTGTAATACAAGCAATATTGAACTTATTCTTTTCACATGCATGAATTTATATAACTCTTCTCTGTTGATTTATTCTGAGATGAAGAATATCATATAGTTTTCTTTCCCTTGCATGGTGGAGAATTTCCCATTCTAAAAAACTTTATTTTTATCTCTAATCTTATTATATAATTCCTATACGAGAATGGGAATATGCCCACTCTCACATAGGAATCATAACATAATAATAGAGAAAAAAATTATTCCACAGTTTTAGAATGTAGTAAATTTTATATCTATTCTTCTATGATCCCTTAATGAGAATGGTCATATGCTCATTCTATATGCCCATTCTCACATAGGAATCATAGAAGAGCAATATAAAATTAAATTTCATCTATATTGATTCTTGTGATTTATTTAGAGATGAATAATATCATCTAGTTATTTTGCCTTACATGGTAGTGAACTGGTTGTTGTAGAACAAAGTAAATTTTATCTCTATTCTTATATGATTCATATATGAGAAAGGGAATATTCCCATTCACATATAGGAAGATATATTGAAGTAAATCATTTTGAGAGCTATATAAAGGATGTGATAATGGAGAATTGTCCATTCTAAAAAAAATTAAATTTTATATCTATTAATTCATGTGATGATGTATGAATTTTGTTTATGTAAAATATTGACTATGAAATGATCTTATTTAATGTTGACATTTGTATCATTATTAGATGCTACTATTACCTTGTTTTCTATATTGATTATTGTTATGATGAATGACTTTTTTTCTTGCTTATCAAATTTGTAGTTGTCTATATGATTATAAAATTAGGTAGTAAAAGTTGTTTTCCAAAAGGATAGTTAACCATTTTGAAATATTCATTTACTAATAATTCAACATGATTACGAGTTGAAAATTCATTTCAGTTCATTGAACTGACATGCATACAGATTTATTCTTTTCATATGGTATGCAGAATCAGAGTAATCATTACGAAGTGATACATTGGATTTGATACACCTACAAGGGTGGAAATATTGGGTAAGTGCCCATGCTAAACAAAGTAAACGTTATCTCTATTCTCTTTATTATACTTATTCACATATATTTATGATTAAGGAAAATGCCCATTCTAAAATAAATATTAAAGAGAATACACATGCAATATTAAACTTAATCTTTGAGATACTTGATATATCATATGTGAGAATGAGAATATGACTATTGAATACAAGACAAAAATTCTCAACTACCCACTCTTTAATACATATTTAACGACTGTGAAGGGGAATTTGCCCATTTAATACAAGAGAAAACATATTTGTTTTAAAATGTACATATGCCCATGGGAATATGATATAAGAATATAGGATTAAAAATGTGATGCCCATTCAATACAAAATGAAAAAAATGTTTGCATGAGAATGGGCATATGTCCATTCTAAACATTGTAATACAAGAAATGCTGATTTTATGAGATTGCTCCTATTATTCCTATTTATACCTATTTAAAAATTATGAGACTGTTTAATCCATACTCTTCTTAGTCTTCTTCTATTATTCCTATCTACCCAAGAAATTCTTCTATGATTCCTAAATGAGAAGGGGCATCTACCCATTCAATAAAAGACAATGCAAAAAGCTACATCAATTTCATAACTCTTTTAACAAGATGTGAGAATGGGTGCACCTCTAAAACAAAGTAAATTTTATTATTCCTATCATAAAGGGCATATTCCCATTCTAAACATTATAATTCAAGTAATAGGAATGACAATAAATTCTACTATTTAAAATGCCCATTCTAAATAGGCATATGCACATTCTAAACATTATAATATAAGTAATTTGTTTTTTTTTTCAGAATGGGCATGTGCCCATTATAAACATTCTCATAAAAGCAATATTGATTTTATGATAGTGGGCATGTGTATTTTCTCTACATTTTCATAGAAGCAATATTGTTTTTGATTCCTATATGCCCAAACAGTCTTTTAGGATTCCTATATGAGAATGGGCATCTACCCATTTGATACAAGACAATGTAAAAATGCTCAATCAATTTCATAACTTTATACAAGCCATGAGAATGGGTGCCCATTTTAAAACACAATAAATATGAATGACAATAAATTCTACTATTTAAAATTCCCATTCTAAACATGCATATGCACATTCTAAACATTATAATATAAGTAATTTTTTTTTTAGAATGGGCATGTGCCCATTCTAAACATTCTCATACAAGCAATATTGATTTTATGATAGTGGGCATGTGCATATGCACATTATAAACATTATAATATAATTTATTTATTTTAGAATGGGCATGTGCCCATTCTAAACATTCTCATACAAGAAATATTGATTTTATGATAGTGGGCATGTGTATTTTCTCTACATTCTCATACAAGCAACATTGTTTGTGATTCCTATCTGCCAAAGTAGGTCTTTTAGGATTCCTATATGAGAATGGGCATCTGCCCATTCCATACAAGACAATGTAAAAATGCTCAATAAATTTCATAACTTTATACAAGTCATGAGAATGGGTGCCCATTCTAAAACACAGTAAATAGGATTGACGATGAATTCTATTATTTAATATGCCCATTCTAAATAGGCATATGCACATTCTCAACATTATAATACAAGAAATATGTTTTTTTTTTTTTCGAATGGGCATGTTCCCAATCTAAACATTCTTATACAAGCAATATTGATTTTATGACAGTGGGCATGTACATTTTTTGTACATTCTATACAAGCAACATTGTTTTTGATTCCTATCTGTCAAAGCAAGTCTTTTAGGATTCCTATATGAGAATGGGCATGTACATTTTCTCTACATTCTCATACAAGCAATATTGTTTGTGATTCCTATCTACCCAAACAGGTCTTTTAGGATTCCTATATGAGAATGGGCATCTACCCATTCAATACAAGACAATGTAAAAATGCTCAATCAATTTCATAACTTTATACAAGCCGTGAGAATGGGTGCCCATTCTAAATAGGCATATGCACATTCTAAACATTATAATATAAGTAATTTGTTTTTTTTAGAATGGGCATGTGCCCATTCTAAACATTCTCATACAAGCAATACTAATTTTATGATAGTGGGCATGTGCATTTTCTTTTATGCACATTCTACAAGTAATATGTTTTTTTTTCAGAATGGGCATGTGCCCATTCTAAACATTCTCATAAAAGAAATATTGATTTTATGATAGTGGGCATGTGCATTTTCTCTACATTCTCATACAAAAATATTGTTTGTGATTCCTATCTGCGCAAGAAGGTCTTTTAGGATTCATATATGAGAATTGGAATCTGCCCATTTAATACAAGAAAATGTAAAAATGCTCAATCAATTTCATAACTTTATACAAGTGTAGTCATATTTTATACCCTTAGACCAATATTCTAATCCCATGTGCGCTAACCTATCACCCAACAGGTGTTGGGCACTCACTGATGAACACGTGGGCGTTGAGTCTCTCATTTTTGTGAGTCTAATGAGATTGCATCATCTTATAACAAATATTCAAATGGAAATGAGTAGAAAAGAACCATGTAACATTCTAAGAACCTAGAATGAGTTGTCATCTCATTACATCCAAAAAAGAGAAATAGCAAACAACATATGGAAATGGTTCATACATAAAGGAAATGCATAAGTATTATATTCCTGAACACATATATGATTCATAAAAAGGTCTTATTCATATTAACAAATTCAATAACCACATTACATCCCTTGAGGTCATAACAGATCCTCATATAACCATGCAAAGCCAAGTCATGCATCAAAACTACACTATGTTCATCACATTACAAAAATGAATGCAAACCCATCCCTCTAAATGTTCCATGATTCCTATATTCTCCTAATCCCTAACCCACATAGCCCTCATTATATTTCTGCAGAGATTTGCCTCTCTTTAACTTCTCTTGACTCTTTTTTTCTTCTACCAGGGCACTTGTATTTATAACCTTACCACCCACCATCATGCCTCTTAGAAGTTATAGATTGGTCGTCAAGTGTACAAGTGGTCCTCCATGGGAGCATGCCTTCTCATATCCGAGCTCTCCACTCTTTGCAATGATGTCTTATGGAACCTTCCATCGCATACTTGGAATATTCCCTTTTTATCCTACAGTCAACAAGCTAGCACCTTATCCACAAGGGTCATGCTTTTCTCGTGTGCTTCCTAGGATGTCGAATATGACTAAGTCTAAAACATGTCCTTCCTTACATGCATGTGTCGTTTGTTCTACAAAACCCTGCTAGAACCCTTCCCTGTGTGCCTTCAACCCATGCACCTTCTTCAACTAGGTCCCGTGTACCCATGCATCTTCTCATCCTTAGCCAATATTCTAGGGCCCAACATCACCCCACACTATGTATGTTCTTCATCCTTGAAAACACTCTTCAAAGAATAAAGAATGGCGGATCCTTATAATGGTTGGAAAGAAAGAATAAGGGAATGAAGAAATGGGGAAAAGAATGAAAGAATGGGGAACTTGTTTATTTCTAGAGGAGGAGAGGGAAATCCTTCCCTAATTTTTCTTCTAACTTTCCCCAAGCATCGACCTCATTCTGAGCTTGTTGACAGAGGTCACCCACCAGGGTGCTCACTTCTTCAAAACTCAGCTCCTCTCCCTTAGCGCTCATTGTCTCCACGATCTCCTCTAGTTGTTTGCCCAAATCCTCAAGTGTGTCCATCCTCCGAGTGATTTAGGGGTACAACTCTTTCAATTAGTTCTTGATTGAGCCTCGCAAGGTCTTAATGGCCTCTGATTTCTTTTCCACTTCAGCTAGGATTTTTCTTGCTCATCCCTGTTCCCCTTATTCTTTTCTTGGAACTCCTTGAGTTTTTCTTCATGGGTGGCAACCAAGATACTTTCCACTCTATCATTATCTGCATAATTATTATAGGCAGCCTCAACAACTTGCGCAGAGGCTTTTACATCGGAGAGGATCTTGTTGTATTGAGAAAAAATTTCCACAACCTTCATCTTATTTTATTTTTCTGGCATACCAACGCCTTTTCTATGGATTCTAAGGCAAGTGGCCGCCTCTCCATAGTGAGTATGTGGGTCAAGTCCTCTAGGCACTGTAAAGCTAATCTATATTTTTACGCGGTGGTGTTAAGTCTAGATGCTTCAAGACAATGACATTCGTGATCATCTCTATTTTCTTATATGCCTCACGCACCCTTTCCTTCTTGTCTTTTAACTCATGCCTTAACTAAGCATTGATTAGCTCCTCCTACTTCAGGTCCTTGCTTTTCTTAAGGAGATCCTCCTCCTTTTTCTCTAGCTCTACCTCTAGGAACTTCACCCTGTCATTTCTTCTAAAGAGTCTAGCTTCAACCTCAACTGAAACTTTGTTGAGCATGTTGCATATTTTCTCATCTGATAATTATTGAGCATTCACCAAGGGGTTTATTCCTTTTATTTCTGGCACCTTCATCAATGCTCCTTGGCTTATTTCAAATTCGGGCTCATCAATGTGGGACTCAAATTCCCATGATAGCATTTTCCTCGTCTCGAGGGTATGCACCTTCCTCATCAAATGAATCCATGGCCAAGAGTTATTCCATTGGTATGGTTCTCTAAAAGCGTGCATGCAACACCTTGTTTGGATCATCGATGTAGCTCATTCCTTGACCTTTTATTGATTTTTTGCTCTTCCTCCCTATGTGTGCGGTGGCCCTTGGAAAGCTTATAGCCAAACTGGGATCTCCCCATGCTACCATATTCTTTTCCTACACTTTCCTCCTCAACTTCCTTCAGCACCTCATCCGTGTTGCATTCTACCTCTTGTTCCACCAGACTTCTTGATAATTCCCACCACTTCTCTCTTTACGGCCTCTTCTATCTATTCCTTTGTGAGGCTTGGGGTCCTTTGATCCTTTGTATTTACTTCTCCACTCACCCCCTTTCCTTGGGCCTCAACTTCTTCTTCATCATTCTTCTCCTCATCCTCTTCGTTATACTCCTCATCTCCTTCTTCCTCAAAATCATGCACCTCATAGACTGGATGGTCTTCACCTCCTTCATCTTGTCATCATCATCCTTGTCGCTGATGTAGGCATCTAGAATTTCTATCTCTTCTGAATCTACCTCATCAGTCACCTTCTGCTTCTTTCTTACTGGGGATTCTAGTACAGAGATTCTTCCTTTTCCTTCTCTTTAATAGGTGATGTCTTCCTTGGTGATTCCTCATGGGTGAGGGGATCTTCATGCTCTGGAACCTCTTCTTCTGAGGGTCTTCACCTTGATAGGATACTTCTTTCTCCATGCATAAGTACTAGGCTTAGCACTTTCTTCTGCGTACCCACCGATTGTGCGGTTTGAACACTTGGTGCCTTCTTCTCCTGCACCTCTTCTCTTTCTCTCTTCCTTGGCATGACCTTCTTCCTTCCTATAGGGTCTTCAGGAATGGAGACATCATTCTCCAAGTAAGTTCCCTTTTCAAACTTTGGCCTTATGCACAGATACACCCTTGTTGCGGTCCTCCCTGTAATCAGCAACGTTAAAGGCTTCATCATTTGTACTTTGTGGGAGACATATTTCTCCACGTACATGCACTTCTTTGGGTAGACGAGCTTCCAGCATAGTTCACGGTGGTCTATATCTAACCCTCTAAGGTCAAACCTTAGTCTCTTGGCCTCCTTGAAATGATTGACTCTGGCTTGGAAGTATTACGTGGTGAAAGAGAAGGGTAGCTTGCACCATGGACTCATATTTCCATTTGTCAATGTAAATCTGCCAATGCAGAAGTGTTGGTACACTACAAATTCTACCTCTCCATCCATGAGTGATGGTAACTACACTGAGATCCTCCATTCTACTTTGAATGCATGGTGCATTTGCTTATACCAATTTTCCAAGCGCGTGTTATGAACAGACGCCATGGTTTCACAAGTTTACTTTGTAAACCTTTTTGTGGGTGAGGGATGCTCTTCTAGATACTCCCAAACAAAATTTTCCAGCCCATCTAGCACTCCAATATCTGAGAAGAAAATGGTGAGGAGGACATTACCGAAGAGTATCTTTTCTCCCTCCTACATGTTGCTTATGATTTCATCCACGATGAAAGCGAACACGTTATAAATTATTCCTTCAGATATCTTTCGGCATACATTTAGCCATTCCTTATTCACTTGTGTCCATCATTACTGGTCATTGATCTTGGTCACCAAGTGCACGGCCATCCTCATAACTGGGTCTGGAATCTTAGCGATGTTAAAGTATCGCAACCCCTTCTTGTAGTCATATGTGGCTACGGTCTCATTGATAGCCTCCTTGTCGCTCAGATTATCATCTATGTTATCTCCTTCACAATTGAGGCATGTGAACTTGTATATCAATTGTGGTGTGATGTGCATCTTGCGCCCCACAAAATAAAAGTGATCCTCATGCACGCGTGACATCAACCATTGGTAAAGGTGCTCAGGATTGCCAAAGTAAGGTAATTCATACAGTTGTAATAATCCTACCTTTTCCAATTTTACCTTCACCTCGTCGTTTTAAATGGGCATTCCATTTAATGTCCTTTTTTTTTTGTTGGTCGACCAACTTTAGCAACATTTCCTTCTCATTTGTTCTTGTGCAATGGTTATAATCACTCACGGCCATCTTTCACAAGTGTGACTCCCACTCTTTTCCTAGTAATACCCCATCTGGGTACTGCATTTCTACATACCATTCTTCATTGGTGCTTGTAATGGCAATGGTTTTCTTTCCCTTTCCCTTGCCCTTTGTTTTCTTTGGTGAAATGGTTGGTTTCTTGGGTGCCATATTTTCTAGTCGGGCTAAACTTAAAAACTCCTTCCTCTTGCTCTACTCTACTACTCTGCTCAATCCCAAAGCTCACTCTTGTAAAGAAATCCTTTTTCCTCATTCCCTAGCTGCCAAACCCTAACTGGGAAATCCTTCCACAAGATGGCGCTTCTCAACCAAATTTCCCCACGCTCGTGTACTCCTTCCTTCTGGTTTGTAGATCTACTCTAGTTGCACACTCAAATTTCTCATATTCTTCTTCCTTTACATAAATTTCTCTTTGGATGCCCTAGTTCACAACAGCTTCTTTCACTTCGTAATCACAAGGTAACAAATGACTTTTCCGACCTTGCATTTATAGATTTTTCTTCCCTCCATCAATAAATGTTATGCCACCTACCAACGTACCTTAACATTAAATGTGGCTTTTTCCACCAAGCTGACTTTAAGCACCCTTACACATGCACCTAATCTTGTGTGCAAAACTTGAAAACCTTTCTACGTGCAAAAATCCAAACAAAATGGACTGAAGACTCTTACACATTTGTCTATAGTGTCGAAGGCACTTCTTCATCCTCTCTACCCGATTTTATCCCTCACTTACCTCATGTTATTCTTGTGCTCTTTATCCTTTGTACGTGGTCTTTTTTCTGACCTTTTTGACACCATAATTTATCATCCACCATTTCCTCACATGCTTTCTCAACCTTACGCACTTCCTTCTACTAGGCCATTTAACTTGTATTGCAGGCCTATACTTTGCATCACTCCACCCCACACTAAAACAGATGTGCAGTCCTCTCCACGTATACACAACCTTGGAAAAATAATGTGGTTACCGATGCACAAGGTGCAAAATGAAATAAAAAGAAAGGAACAAGCAACAAGAAAGGGAAACACAAGAAAAAGAAAAGCATAAAGGGAAATTCTAAGCTAACTAGCAATACTACCTTATTACAAACACAAAGACTTATTTATAGTAGGGCTTCAGCCTACTCCCATTGAAATGACCTAGTAACCTCATCCCATCCAGTAAGCTTGAATCGAAATCACCTCAATCAAGAATGTATGAGATGATGTAAGGTCCCAACCAATGGAATTTCAACTCCCGGGGATGGCGTAGATACTTGGATCATACAACAACACCATTTTCCCAACCTCAAACTTCTTGTTCTTGATATGATGATCATGCCATGATTTTTTTCTTGATTTTTATGTCTTCTGACTCCATCTAGCAAGTGATTGCCTTTCTATCTAACTACATCAATTTATCAATCCTTTATTTTAGTACTTTCTCATCCACTAACCCTCTTGCATGTGTTATACACAAAGGATGGTAGCATGAATTCAACTAGTAAAACAACATCAACACCAAACACCAATTGAAATGGTGTAGCCTTGTTTGACCTTTTGTAGGTTATCCTGTATGCACATAGAATGGATTATACTTTGTCATCCCAATCCTATCTTCCAATGTCACAGATCTTAGTTAACGTGTGACTTAGTATCTTTTTAAATGCCTCAGTAGTCCCATTTTCTTCAAGGTAACAAGGGGTAGTCTTGTGATGGGCCACCATAAATTTTGCTAATAGAATCCTGATCGTTTCATTGAGAAAGTGTGTACCTCTATCACTTGTTAAACTTAAAGGACAACCATACATGTTGATTATGTTCTCCCATAAAAATCTAGTAGTTGTCATTGTGGTGTAATCCTTCATAGGCACTACCTCTACCCACCGTGTCAAGTAATCAGTGCAAGTGATGATATACCATGAACCAATCCTTCACGTGGCTGGCGCAATTGGCCCTACAAAGTTGATTGCCCATTTTTCAAATGGTTCATCACTTTGTCTATTGGTCGCAAGGGCATTTCATCTCTCTTTCCAAGTTTTCCAAGGCACTAGAAATGGTCACAGCCTTGCAAAACTCAATACAATCCTTGTAGATGGTTTCCCACTAAAGCCCTACTAATAAAATCTTCCGTGTGGTAGCATTTCCTGCATAGTGTCTTCCTGCAATCCCACCATGTGATTCTTCCATTACTTCCACATGCTCATGCTCCAATACATATCGACGTAGAACCTCATCACGACCTAACTTATAGAGATCTCCACTAATCAACATGTAGGGTGCAAAGCACGTATTGTTAAGTTCTTTCTCTCCAAAGCCTTCATCCCTTCCGGTGCCATACCTTTTTTCAAGAACATTACGATATCTTCCAAGTCTAAGGGCATGCGCCACAACCTAAATAGTTGCACGTTTGACATGACATAGTATCCCTAATGCTTTACATGTCCTCCCCTGAGTTAATTCTTGACAATTTGTCGGTCCTTCTGAATTGCTCTTTCTTGGTTTTACAACCACTATGAACGCAAATTCTTGGAATAATAGGACCCATTGACATATGGGCCCTTGCAAAACGAGCTTGTTGACTACGTACTTCAATGTCATTTGGTCTGTGTAGAATATAAATGGTGTTGCCAACAGATACTACCTAAAATTATGCACATGCGTATATCATGTACAATGCTTCACGCTCAATAGTTGTATAGTTTTGCTCTACTAGTGTCAAATTTCTACTTACAAAGCACAAGGGATGATCAACAATTCCCTCACCAGGTTGTGCTAGTATTGCTCCCATATCTGTTCCTAAGGCATCAACATGCACATGGAAAGGCTTATCCCAAGAAGGAAAATGTAATGGGTGTCGTGACAAGCCTATCCTTCAAATTGTCAAATGCCTTCTACTACGCCTCTCCCCAATGAAAGGAACTCTTGTGTTTTAGTAATTCCTCCAAGGGCATGGCGATCTTGGCATATCCCTTGATGAATTTTTTGTAATACCCCATATGCCCAAGGAATCCACACACTGTGCTTTGATTAGTAGGCTCCCCTAATCCCATAATAACTGCAAATTTGGTGGGATCCACTAATAAGCCTTATTTGCATATAATGTGTCCTAACAAGGTTCCAAATGGAGTAGAAAAGACACATTTCTTAATGTTGAGGGATATCCTTAATTTCGACATCTCTCAAACATCAATCTTAAATTGTCACAATGGTCTTTCACCAATCCATACACATTCCAATCATCCAGGTAAACTTGAAGAAACTTATGGATGAAGTCCTAAAATTCTTGTACCATGATGCGCGAGAACACAACAGGTGCATTCTTCAATCCAAAAGGCATAACCATGTAGGAAAAACTTCCCCATTCAGTGGTAAAATTTTTCTTTCTCTGGTCTTCCTTTATAATCCTAACTTGGTGATACCTTAAGAACCCATCCGTGAAAGAGTAGACTTCGCGCTTGGCTACTCCCTCCAAAATTTCTTCAGTAAAGGGGGTTGGGAAAGGATTGATGACACATATTGCATTCAAATCCCTATAGTCAACATAGATTCTTATCCTTCCATCCTTCTTGATATTGATGACCATTGGGCTTATCCATTCTGATTCTTCCACTACCTTAATGATACCAGATGCTATCATCTTGTTTATTTCTTCCTTGACCCATACGAATCGGGTGTGCACATTCCTTCAAATTGATCTTCATCTCCCTAAGGAATGGTGAATGCCTTTGAGTTCATGGTACCAACGAGGGAAAAAATCCTGGAACTTGCACAACAAATAAATGACCTTTGAAACTTCTTTTTCCGACCAATAGTCCCCAATGATAGCTTCATTAGGTTTTGTTTTTATCCCAATGTTAACCTTCTCTCGACTTCAAGGGCTCATGGTAGGCATGTGCTCACTCATCAGTGCTATCTATGACTTTGCGTGTACCTTTAAAATGGTTAACATCCAAATTTTCCATCTCTTCTCCATCTACTACATAGACCATCTTTCCTTTTTCTTTTTCCATGCACGTGCACTCAAGTTGTACTTCCTCTGATTCTTCTTCATTGAGGCACGTCTCCAAATAAGGCTCACCTAGCAACTCTAGTATCCTATCCTCTACCATAGCACTATCTCCCATCGTAAGGTGCTTGATCACCTGCAACGCCTTATCTATTGATGGCTTGGTACTCCTATACTCAAAATCTTGAATGAAATCAGCCACCAACTCCTACTAATTACCTGTTTGATGATGCATCTCTGAATAAACATACTAAGCACGTGCACATCCTTCTAAGGTGGAATATAACTTATGCACCCATAATGAAGGTGGTAATGCTTCTGCACTTCCCATCCATGCCTTCTCACATGCTTGGATATGAAATGAAGCGGTCTCTTTACCATGGTAGTCTTGTATGAAAGTGGGCATATTACTCTGGAGAACCTTACAGAAATTTGATTCTTACCTTGCACCACTCTAGGAGGTTCTCCCAATGTGTAGCCTACTCAAGATGCTATAGTTATGAGTAGTTTGTAGCCGAACATTCCTCTTCTCTCATCCTCATTCTTCCACTGAGATTCTATTTCTCGCAAAAAAAATTTAGGATATGCTCCTCCAGAGTAACTTGGCAACTTCTTTCCTCCTAGGCACTTGATTGAGTGCTCCTTTGTCACCCTTGTTACAGATCCTCTCAACTGTCACCCAATTAACTCATAAGTCTCATGCACCCAATTGTCACATGCCACACTAGTGGTATCACTCAAGGATTGAGCATCTTCAAACTAGATAACTCCCTCCGTGGGGTGAATTATCTCAAGATCTCTAATGGAACATACATAGATTCTGTCAAGGACTTCTTCTCCCAAGGGCTCAATATAGGGCACTTTGACTTCCCATCTGTCAAAGGGATAATCACCCTTTCTTCCTTGTTTTCAAAGCTGATATACCCTTTGTTAAACTACAAGTCGACATTATTCTTGTAACACCATGGGCGCCCAAGTAACGTTGGATAGTTTTCAGCCTCGACGAGCACCAAGACTTTGAATTCTTCAGTGAACTTGGCCCCTTGAATGGTGATAACTACATCCTTCAAGGTTCCAATGGGCATTTCCTTAGTCTTGTTTTCCATAGACAACACATTTGAAGATGGCTGTAATGTGAGCCTTCCCATTTGATGTCAAACATCTAAGGTAAGAACATTGACCTCTTCTCCCGTGTCAATGAGGATATGACTCAAAAAACCACCCATCAACAACCACATTCAAATTAATCTCCTTGTCATAGTCAAGGCTGTAAGGGGGAAGGTTTACATGCAAACATTTCCTTTCACGCTCTACTCCGGCACATGGTACCTTCTCTCTCAGCCATTCTCCTAGCAAGGGAATAATATTCTCTTGCCTTAACATTTTATATAATTCCTTGACCTCATCCAGGTTATTCTTTAGAACCTCAACATTCTTCCTTTGTTCTGACTTCCTCAATTGCTCCTTTAGACATTGGATCTCCCCTTGTAAACTTTGAATCACGTCCATAGTCTCTTCGTACACCTCCTTTTGATGAGCAGGGTTCGGATACTTTCCATGTACCACTTCCTCTCTTGAAACTAGTGTCCTTTGCCTTTTCATCTCCCTGGCACACATGTCCTCTCTTGCGTCGTCACCAAGTATAGGTTTTACCTAACTCATGCACCACTCTTGGCATCTACTATGAATCGACCTTCTTGATGCTCACCATCCTAGCACCTTTGTCTTTTTGGTGCTATTAGTTCATATACTCATAGAGCTCTAGACATTCTTCATACTTATGTTTCTTTCCATACCATGAGCCTTATAACATGATCAAGGTACACTCACATTTGAATTGCTCTGTAGATCCACCAAGATAATAGGTTCCTCATGGGAACTCACTTCATCCTCCTCCGTGGTTACTGTGACCATGAAATCCTTCGTGAAAACCTCTTCCATGTGTTCCTCCATCTACGCACCCTTCATAACGACATCCATCATCCTTGGAACTTCTTGTAATGCTATTCGCGTACACCTTGATCAATAGCATCATGGATTTGATTAATAAATCTGCAATAGTTGGTATCATGAGTCGTAGAGGTAAAATCTTACAATAGCAAGAAACATTCTTGTGGATTGCACGCTAGAGTAAAGGGCACCTACTTGCATCATGTTCCCCATGGAAAATTTCATAGTCTACCACCATAGCACGTCTGGCTTCCGATGGAAACTATCCTTTGCATGCCCTTCCACTTCGCATTATGTACACCAAATCCCACTAGGAACCTCATGCACTAATTTTGTAGACAGCGTCTCTAATTTCTTGGCCATTGCAGCAATTTGAGCCTCCAGAAAAGGACTAACACTAGTATCAATGCTCCCAATAGCTTCAGCACGTAGGGCAGCTTCCAATACCTTGCGCGGGTATATGAAAGTCTTGTGTGACAGATCCATTCTAAATGGTGTTATAAATCCTTTGAAAAACCATTAAGCATGTTGAGAAGGATGAGTGTCATAAGATAGCTTAGATAAGAGAGTTTTGAAATGCGCATCATAATCCCGTACACTCTCTTTCATTCCCTATTGGATCTCCTTCAAAGCGTTGATGCTCTTCTGGTAAAATAAAGGATATGGAACTCTGTTAGGAAGGTGTTCTTCAATGCAAAGTACTCAACCACCGTTTGATGGGGGTCATATTTTCTATACCAACTATGTGCGCATCCTTGCAATGTTGTTACAAACTAAATTTCCCTCTCGCTTCTGGGGTAGTGATTCCTTTCGTGTGCCATAGTAATTCACACTTGTCCACATGCTCTACAAGATCCTCAATACCTCTATAGTCCGTAACTACAAAGAAATATAAAAGAATACTTGGGAGGTGGTCTGGGTTCCTTGTCCTCTTGATCTAGAGCCTTGGTTCCCTCCAGTGTTTCCTCCTCCACCAGATCCAGTAGATCCGCCAGTCCTAACCTACCAGATCCACCTCCTATAGTCGTAAAAGGACCCGACATGGGCATTCCAAGTTTTCTCAATGTCCCACTAAACTGTGCGTTGATGGTTTGTGATATTGTCCCACTACCAGTTGTGTGTCCCGCACCACTCCCAGACGTGATACCCAAACCTTGCGTACTTGTACATTGTCCAAAAATTCCTCCAAATACAGGAATGGATTATGCAGCCATGGATGTTGTAGATGAGAAATTATATCTCTTGGGTGCATATCGGCTTACTCCCATTGATACCAATCAGGTTAAAAATACTTCTCTATTGATCTGGAAAACCAAACACAATGGTTTGGTCGTCAGGTGGGTTCAGATGCGTGTCGACAACTCTTCTTTCTCCATGCGATGAACTCTCATCAGAAGCTAAAGGGGCCTCTCTCTCACACTTGCCAAGATGGGGTAGCATAGACTGCTTAGGTTCTACATCCTCTGCATGAACCTCAACTCCTTCCCACAACATCTACCTCCATAGATCCATCACACTTGCAACCTCATTGTCTAGTCATCTCCCTTTCATGAGCTTCGCTATACTTGAGTTGTCTCTCCTCCCTTTCCTTTTCAACCGCAATGTTCACCATCTTCCTCCACCCTAACTTCCTCTCCCAATGACTCAGAGAAGCTTAGCCGGCCATGGGAAATGCCTCCAAACTCAAGGTAATGACCAAGATCTTCATAGCCAAAGGAATAACACGCAAAAATGATCCTCTAGGCTCCCTTAGAAACTCAAACTCAACAACTTCTGGGAAAGAATACATAGAAATGGCATATTCAAGAGTATAATTGGTTAGCACTCTCTTCCACCAGTGATCAACAACACATGTCCAAGTCGAGCTACATCATGCAACCTTTGATAGTCATCTTGGGTCCACACATGTGATTTGTAGTACTAGCTTCATCTAGACAGATATGATGAAATCAATTCATATAGTTCTACTGGGAAACAATAAAATAATGTCTCATATAGCTCATGGTACATGTTCTCTTCTACCCATCCACATGCATCAAACTTAGGTCCAAGTCTTTGTATCTTTGGAAAAAACATCCTTCGTGCTCTCTGGAACCATATTTCAACACTTGATAAGGTTAGATGCTCTACCATCATGCATCACAGGGGACAACGATGCATGCCATTTCTCACGAAAACTTTGAAAAGAGGTCTCGATAATGGAACCAAGTTGTAGTCATATTTCATACCCTTAGACCAATAGTCTAATCCCATGTGCATCGGCCTATCACCCAACGGGTGCTGGGCGCTCACCCGAGGCACACACGAGCATCGAGTCTCTCCTTTATGTAAGTCTTGTGAGAATGCATCATCTTATAATAGATATTCAAATGGAAATGAGTAGAAAAGCACCATGCAACATTCTAGAGAACCTATAATGAGTTGTCATCTCATTGCATCCAGAAAAGAGAAATAGCAAACAACATATGGAAATAGTTCATACAAAATTTAAATGCATAAGTATTATATTCATGAACACATATACGATCCATAACAAGGCCTTACATTCATATTAACATATTTAATAACAACATTACATCCCTTGAGATCATAACAGATCCTCATATAACCATACGGAGTCAATTCATGCATCGTAACTATAGTATGTTCATCACATTACAAAAATGAATGTAAACCCATCCCTCTAAATGTGCCATGATTCTTATATTCTCCTAATCCCTAACCCTTAGAACCCTCCATTATATTTCTGCAGAGCTTCACCTCTCTTCAACTTCTCTTGACTCTCTTTTTTCTTCTATCGGGTGCTTGTATTTATAACCTTAGCAACCACCGCCATGCCTTTCTGAAGTTACAGATCAGCTGTCAAGTGTCGAAGTGGTCCTCCATGGGAGCATGCCTTCTCAGATCCGAGCTCTCCACTCTTTGCAATGATGTCTTCTGAACCTTCCATCGCATGCCTGGAATATTCCCTTTTTGATCCTATAGTCATCAAGCTGGCACCTTATCCACAAGGGTCATGATTTTCTTGTGTGCTTCCTAGGATGTTAAATACGGCTAAGTCCAAAACATGTCCTGCCTTACACGTGTGCGCCATGTGTTCTACAAAACCCTACTAGAACCCTTCCCTGCACGCCTTCAACCCATGTGCCCTTCTTCAACTAGGTCCCATGTGCCCACGCGCCTTCTCATCCTTAGCCAATATTCGGGGCCCAACAACAAGCCATGAGAATGGGTGTCCATTCTAAAACATAGTAAATAAGAACAACAATAAATTTTACTATTTAAAATTTCATGGTTTCAACTTTCATTATTTATTATTGTATAATAGTTCCAAATTTTTTATAGCTATATATAGTACGTGAGAGTGAGTGCCCATTCTAAAACACAATAAATACGTAAAAAGTACAATGTATTTAAATTTAGTTATTATAAAACATATATTTTTACATATATGTTTCATTATTCACATAATTATTTAAAACATTTAAATGGGTCCAATAAATTCAAATATCTAAGCATATTACAATATATTAAAGCATTAATAGGTGGTGATTTTTTAATGTATTATATATTCAAAATATTAAAGCATTAAAAGGTGGTGATTTGTTAATGTATTATATATTCATATTTTAAATGTATGTACAAAAATAACAATGATGTATTTTTCATTATTCTAATACATTTTCAAAAAAATTAAATGTTTCTAAACATTGGGATAATATGACATTAAAGCATAAAATGTTATTGATTTATAATAGTCGGATAGATTCAAATTTCAAGACTTACGATATTATGATACTAAAAGCATTTAATCATTAAAGGGCGGTGATTTATTATGGTAGGTTAAATTCAAATTTCAATTTTCGGCGCCATTTGTTAGAGGCATTTTTCCTTGGTCAATTACTGTATAAAAATATAGATTTTGAATGGCTAAGGTTTTGATTTTTTCCTCTTTTCTGCTCTCTTACAGACAAATATTTTTTTCTTTGTTATGACTGAGTTTTTTCATTCAAATATTTTGTATGAGAAAGAAGAAGTTATGCAAAAGGATTTGGGCTGATTGAAATAGATATTATTGAAAAAGAAACTTGTTGCAGAGGTAATAAAAAAAGTTATAGAAAGAGAATTGTGGTACTGAGTTTATCAAATCATTTTTATGCGAAATGATTTGGCCTGATTGGATATAGAGATTATTGAAAAAGAAACTTGTTGCAGAGGTTATTAAAAAGACACAGAAAGAGACAGGTGGTACTTAATCTATCTAATCATTTTTTCACACCATAAACAAGTACGCATTTGAATGAAATAATTTTGATTTGTATATTCGGTAGTTATTACGTTTACGAATGTAATGAAATTGATTTCTCTATTTGTTTTTTATTATGTTTATGAATGGAAAAAAATCAATACATTTTTCAGACATAAAAATAAGCTAGATATATGGAAATTGATTTCTCTATTTGTTTGTTATTACGTTTATGAATGGAAACAAATCGATACATTTTTCAGACATAAAAATAAATGAGATATATGGAAAAATGGTTCAAATAGTCTATTGTGAACTAAAATATTTGTGCTTATACATTTTTTAGGCTTTAGAAGTAAACATGGAAAAAATGAGATATAAAAACCTGGAATAGCCTACTCTTCCATTGTTGTTTTCCCTTCGAGAAATCTTGAAAAGTATCCCTTGCAAAATCATTGTATCGATGAGATATTTCTTCTTCTTTCTTCTGCAAAATCTTTGTATCTCTCCTGCTATCGGCAGCTATATCTTCTTCTTTCTTCTACAAAATCTTTGTATCTTCATATTTTTCCAGCTACATCTACATTCTTCAGCTTTCCCCAAGTAAATCTCTGAATGAAAAAATATCGGTCGCAATAGAGCAAAAATCAAAACCCGATTCATTCAAAATCATTATTTTTATAATGTACTTGGCCAAAAAAAGTTCCTCGTAAAAAGAGTGCCCAAAATTCAAAATTTGAATCAAACCTACCATAATAAATGACCAAATCTAAAAAAGAGCGCCAAAATTTCAAAATTTGAATCAAAGATACCATAATAAATGACCATTAAGAGCCTTCCAAAATCGTGTTGGTATTATTAAAAATTAATTAATCAATGACAAGTAATAATAGAATTCAAATTGTTTCTAATCAAGATATGATATTAGTAATTAATAGTACTATAATAAATTAGTATTGCTACTAATTTAAAAAATTAATTAATAATATTATAATTAATTAGTAAAAATTTATCCTATCAAATAATATTATATACAAGAATTATTATTACAGAACAAACTTACATTACTATATTAACTAGAAACATATTAATAACATCTAATTATATTATTAAATTTTATAAATATAATGCTTAATTAATTATAGTGCAAATTATCCTATCAAATAATATTAAATACAAGAATTATTATTACCAACAAACTTACATTACTATTTTAACTAGAAACATATTAATAACATCTAATTATATTATTAAATTTTATAAATATAAATAATACCATTATTTATATTGCTTAATTACTTATAGTGTGTTTTAAAATTATGAAAAATACAATAAAACTTAAAAACTAATTAACGACATAAACTCCATTACTTCAATAAATTAGAAATAAAAGAATATGTATTTAACATATGATATTAGGACTAAAGAAAATTAATTAATCAACAACATTAATTAATAATACTAATAATTAAATACAAGAAATAACATCGTATCATTTAATAATACAAATAAATTTCAAAACTTCATATGGGCATCTGTCTACTTGAATGGGCATGACATGAAGATGAAGTGGATTGTCCCCATTTGGCAATGAAAGGAAAACGAGATGTTATTCTTCACATTGAGAAGAGTTAGAAATATTCATTTTTTTTTTTCATGGAGAGAGAGAGAGAGAGAGAGAGAGAGAGACCAAAATCTAGAGAATAAACACTATAAAGGTTGTCAGAATGTGCCTTTACTTTACAACCGTCTTCCTTCCATGCAAAATGGGGAACAATCCAATAGTAAATGTTTGTTTTTTTGAGAATGGACAAATGCCAATATTTCTAAATGCCTACAACTATTCCTAAAACAAAATAATGAATTAACAAAACATGTTAATTACTCCTATATGAGAATGGGCATCTGCCATTTCTAAATCAATTTAATACAACTATGAGCTATGAGAATGGGCACTTGCCATTCCTAAAACAAAATAATAGAGCTACATAAGGCTTGATCCCCCTCGAGATTGTCTTTAACATAATATTCTAATTACTCCAATATGAGATGCCACTTCTAAATCAAATTGATACACCTATGAGAAAGGGCACCCCCCTCGAGATGTGAGGATGGGCATCTGACATTTCTAAATCAAACTGATACAACTATGAGAATGGGCATCCCCTCGAGATGTTCTTTAAAAGAATATGCTAATTATCGGAATATGAAAATGGGCATATGCCATTTCTAAATCAAATTGATACAACTATGATAATGGGCATCCCCCTAGAGATGGGATTTGACAAAATATGCTAATTACTCCAATATGAGAATGGGCATTTGCCATTTCTAAATCAAATTAATACAACTATGAGAATGGGCATCCCCCTCGAGATGGTATTTAACAAAATATGCTAATTACTCCAATATGAGAATGGGCATCTGCCATTTCTAAATCAAATTGATACAACTATGAGAATGGGCATCCCCTAGAGATGGTATTTAACAAAATATGCTAATTAATCCAATATGAGAATGGGCATATGCCATTTCTAAATCATTTCTAAATCAAATTGATACAACTATGAGAATGGGTACATGTCATTTTTAAATCAATTTAAATCAACTATGAGAATGGGCATCCCCTAGAGACAGTCTTTAACAAAATATGCTAATTACTCCAATATGAGAATGGGCATCCCCTTAGAGATGGTCTTTGACAAAATATGCTAATTACTCCAATATGAGAATGGGCATCTGCCATTTCTAAATCAAATTGATATAACTATGAGAATGGGCATCTGCCATTTCTAAATCAAATTGATAAAACTATGAGAATGGACATCCCCCTAGAGATGGTCTTTGACAAAATATGCTAATTAATCCTATATGAGAATGGGCATCTGCCATTTCTAAATCAAATTGATACAACTATATGAGAAGGATTGATCCCCTTTGAGATGGTCTTTAACAAAATATGCTAATTAGGAAAAATATGAGTATGGACATCTGTCATTTCTAAATCAAATTAATATAACTATTCCTAAAACAAAATTATAGAACTACATAAGGCTTGATCCCCCTCGAGGGTATGTAGTGCAACACTTGGAGAAAGCATAACATGTCTCCGCCAAGGATATTCCAGCCTAAACGATACAATTGTATTCAAGATAAAATGAAAAAAATGTTTGTTTGTTTGTATGAAAGAATGAAAAATGGGCATCTGTCTACTCGAATGGGCATGACATGAAGATAAAGTAGATAGTTCCCCATTTTTCTATGGAAGGAAAACCAGATGTTATACTTCACATTGAGAAGATTTAGAAATATTCATTGTTGTTTTTCATGAAAAGAGAGAGACCAAAAGAAAAAGACTAAACAACAATTAGAGATAGAGGCTTCATATCCTTTTAAGGGTATGCAATGTAGCACTAGGCTCCTCTAGGGATAGTCTAGCTAATATGATACAATTATTAAGTCTATAAAGGTTGTCGAATTTTTCTACACTACTCAAACATGTATTCAAATGAATATTGAGATGAGGCAAGATGGCGAGCAATGGTCCTCCTTCCATGCAAAATGGGGAACTACCCAATAGTAAATGTTTGTTTGTTTGAGGATGGACAAATGCCCATATTTCTAAATAGTCCAATACAATTGACAAAAATATGGCCAAACCAAAATGTTAGAATGTCTAGAGAATGGGCTAATGTTTCTCATTATTACGAGTGGTCCAAGTCTTGTTTTAAAACAATTACCTTTAATTAATAAATACATGGTGGTAAACAATATATTTGCATGTTGGTCTCAATATGTCATGGTCTTAAATAATATATGTTAATTTATCCTATATGAAAATGGGCATCTTCCGTATCTAAATCAAATTAATAAAACTATGAACTATGAGAATGGGCATTTGCCCAAGGGTATGCAAAGATAAAATTAGAAAAAATGTTTGTATCATTTTTTGTAGCATATTGATAATGGGCATATGCCCATTCTAATAATAGGAATCACAAAGAAAAATAGGCATCATTTCTAAAAACAAAATAATGAGATGGTCTTTAACAAAATATGTTAATTACTATGAGAATGGGCATCTGCCATTTCTAAATCAAATTAATACAACTATGAGAATGGGGATCTGTCATTTCTTAATCAAATAAATACAAATATGAGAATGGGCATCTACCCAAGGGTATGTAGTACAACACTTGGCGGGCTAAGATGCTCATTATTAAAATAAAATAATAGAGCTACATAAGGCTTGATCCCCCTCGAGATGGTCTTTAAAAATATGCTAATTAGGAAAAATATGAGTATGGACATCTGCCATTTCTAAATCAAATTAATATAACTATTCCTAAAACAAAATTATAGAACTACATAAGGCTTTATCCCCCTCGAGGGTATGTAGTGTAGTACTTGGTGGAGGCATAACATGTCTCTATCAGGGATAGTCCAGCCTAAACGATACAATTGTATTCAAGATAAAATGAAAAAAATGTTTGTTTGTTTGTATGAAAGAATGAAAATGGGCATTTGTCTACTCAAATGGGCATGACATGAAGATAAAGTAGATAGTTCCCCATTTTGCTATAGAAGGAAAACCAAATGTTATACTTCACATTGAGAAGAGTTAGAAATATTCATTGTTGTTTTTCATGAAAAGAGAGAGACCAAAAGCAAAAGACTAAACAACAATTAGAGATAGAGGCTTCATATCCCTTTAAGGGTATGCAGTGCAACACTAGGCTCCTCCAGGGATAGTCCATCCAATATGATATAATTATTAAGTTTATAAAGGTTGTCAAAAAAAATTTACACTACTCAAACATGTATTCAAATGAATTTTGAGATGAGGTGAGATGGCGAGAAATGGTCCTCCTTCCATGCAAAATGGGAACTACCCAACAATAAATGTTTATTTTTTTGAGGATGGACAAATGCCCATATTTATAAATAGTCCAATACAATTGAAAAAAAATATGGCCAAACTAAAATGTTAGAATGTCTAGAGAATGGGCTAATGTTTCTCATTATTACGAGTAGTCCAAGTCTTTTTTTAAAACAATTACCTTTAATTAATAAATACACGGTGGTAAACAATATATTTGCATGCTAGTCTCGATATGTCATGGTCTTAAACAATATATGTTAATTTCTCCTATATGAAAATGGGCATCTGTCATATCTAAATCAAATTAATAGAACTATGAGAATGGGCATTTTCCCAAGGGTATGTAAAGATAAAATTAGAAAAATGTTCGTATCAATTTCTTGTAGCATCTTGATAATGGGCATATGCCCATTCTAATAATAGGAATCACAAATAAAAATAGGCATCATTTTTAAAAATAAAATAATAATATGGTCTTTAACAAAATATGTTAATTACTATGAGAATGAGCATCTGTCATTTCTAAATCAAATTAATACAACTATGAGAATGGGGATCTGCCATTTCTTAATCAAATAAATACAACTATGAGAATGGGCATCTACCCAAGGGTATGTAGTACAACACTTGGTGGAGCCAAGATGCCCATTATTAAAACAAAATAATAGAGCTACATAAGGCTTGATCCCCTCGAGATGGTCTTTAACAAAATATGCTAATTAGGAAAAATATGAGTATGGACATCTGCCATTTCTAAATCAAATTAATATAACTATTCCTAAAACAAAATTATAGAACTACATAAGGCTTGATCCCCCTTGAGGGTATGTAGTGCAACACTTGGCAGAGGCATAACATGTCTCCGTCAGGGATAGTCCAGCCTAAACGATACAATTATATTCAAGATAAAATGAAAAAAAAATTGTTTGTTTGTATGAAAGAATGAAAAATGGGCATTTGTCTACTCGAATGGGCATGACATGAAGATAAAGTAGATAGTTCCCCATTTAGCAATGAAAGGAAAACCAAATGTTATTCTTCACATTGAGAAGAGTTAGAAATATTCATTGTTGTTTTTCATGAAAAGAGAGAGACCAAAAGCGAAATACTAAACAACAATTAGAGATAGAGGTTTCATATCCCTTTAAGGGTATGCAATGCAAAACTAGGCTCCTCCAGGATATTCCAACCAATATGATACAATTATTAAGTCTATAAAGGTTGTCAGAATGTTTTTACACTATAATTATTCTTCTAATCGGTCCTCCTTCCATTGCAATGGTCCTCCTTCCATGAAAAATGGGGAACTACCCAACAATAAATGTTTGTTTGTTGGAGGATGGACAAATACCCATATTTCTAAATAGTCCAATACAATTGAGCAAAAATATGGCCAAACCAAAATGTTATAATTTCTAGAGAATGGGCTAATGTCTACACGAGTGGTCCAAGTCTTGTTTTAAAACAATTACCTTTAATTAATAAATACACGGTGGTAAAAATATATTTGCATGTTGGTGTCGATATTTCATGGTCTTAAACAATATTATATGTTAATTTTTGTTATATGAAAATGGGCATCTACCATTTCTAAATCAAATTAATAGAGGCATAAGGAAAACTAAATATATGTATTTGTCTACTCAAATGGACAAGACATGAACATGAGGTGGATTACTCCCCATATTTTTGAAATGAAAGGTAAAGTAGATGTTATTCTTCACATTGAGAAGAGTTAGAAATATTCATTTTTGTTTTTCATGAAAAGAGAGAGAGACCAAAAGCATAGGGGTTATCCACCAGGGATAGTGCAGCCAATATGATACAATTATTAACTCTATAAAGGTTGTCAGAATGTTTCCTTCCATTGCAATCATCCTCCTTTCATGTAAAGTATGGGGAACAATCCAATAGTAAATGTTTTTTTGTTCGAGGATGGATGAATGCCCATAAATATAACTATTCCTAAAAAAAACTATAGAACTACATAAGGCTTGATCCCTCTCGAGGGTATGTTATGCAGACACTTGTCAAAGGAAAAACTTGGCTTCGTCGGGGATTGTCCAACCAAAACGATACAATTGCATTCATGAAATGAAGATGAAGTGGCTTGGGCCTCATTTTCCTTTGAAGGAAAACTAGATGTTATTAATCACATTGAGAAGAGTTAGAAATATTTGTTGTTCTTTCTTAGAAATTTTCTTGATATTCTTCATGAAAAGAAAGAGATCCCAAAATTAAAAGAGTAAACAACAATTAGAGATAGAGGTTGTATCCCCCTTTAATGGTATACAATGTATTACTAGGCTCCATCAGGGGATAGTCCAGCCAATATGATACAATTACTTACTCTATAAAGGTTTTCAGAATGTTTTTACACTATTCTTCTTCTAATATGGTCCTCCTTTGATTATAATGGTCTTCCTTTGATGCAAAATGGGAACAACCCAAAAATAAATGTTTGTTTGTTACAGGATGGAAAAATTCCCATATGAAAATGGGTAGAGATTGGGCATCTTCCATTTCTAAATCAAATTATTAAGAATGGGCATATTCCCGAGGGTATGTAGTGCAGCACTTGGCGAGCCAAGATTCCCTTTCTAAATCAGAATAATAGAACTATATAAGGCTTGATCCCCTTGAGGGTATGTAGTGCAACACTTGGTGGAATCACAACTAGTCTCTGCCAGGTTAGTCTAGCCAAAATGATATAAATTTTTGGTGGCATCGCAATATGACTAATTCCCGTCATAGTCAAAAACCCTATTTAAAAATATGGAGTGACATGAAACATAACATGAGACCGATATTTTTATAAAAAAAATTACCAACAATTCTTTAATGCTTCGTAAGTTTCCCATTCTCACAGCTTTTATAGAGGTATAAGTTCTCACAACCTATACAAAGGTATTAAAATGATTAATTTCTTGTACAAACTAACTTCTCATTCTCACATCCTTTATAGAGGTATAAAATTATTTAAGTTCAATATTTACTTGTATTGAATGGGTAGATGCCCCTTCTCATGTATGAATCAAAGAAGAAGTTTGTTTAAGAATATTTAGAATTAAAATTTATCTTGTGCCCATTGTAAACATTTTAATACCCAATACTATACAATAGAAGGCTTTTGTTCATCAAGGTAAGATCATAGTAATGGAAGTGCAACATTTAATCTCGAAGGATAAACCATGTGTACCTTGGCCTTGCGTATGTGGTAAATCATTCAACAATGCAAAGAGAAACATATGATATCAAGGCTAACAGATATGACACGATTCACCATTGATGCAAGGCCAATTAGCAAATGATTCACCATCGGGATAAAATTCCTTACTTGACATGATTCACCATTGATGCAAGGCCAATTTGTAAATGATTCACCTTCGAGATAAAATGATTTACTTTTATTAATATTATCTAACCTTGATGAACATCGATCATGAACAAAAAATATCATTTTATGGATTTATTTTGTGATCAACTATCACACCCAATTTGGAAACCAAGAAATGCCTCCCAGGTGGTAAGCCCACTCTGTACTTTGGTAAAATCATAACAAATGACTCATTGTCTTAGCATGAAGGATTGGCAATGGATTTCTTAGGTAACTCCTCGTCTTACCAAGAAGGAGAATCATATATGTTTTTACAACTCGTCACACCCAATTTGGCAACTAAGAAATGCTTCCCAAGTGGTAAGCCCACTTTGTACTTTGGTAAAAACATAACAGATGACTCCCCATCTTACCAAGAAGGAGAATCATATACATTTTTTGCAAGGGAATGTGATTATGTTGAGACTCTAAAACATGCATTAAATGGTCATATTTAGATGCAATATTTTATAACTATGGAGGATAACAACTATGTAAGTATTACAAAATTTTGAAGTGATATTTTTAAAACCCATATCAAAAATACAAAAGTTCTAAAATATGGCATTATAATTTATCTTTATACCTAGAGACTTAGAATACAACAGAGAAGAGTTAGAAGTATCTTTGAAACTTATCTTCAATTTAAAAAAGAAGTAACTCCCCGTATTAGCAACTACGATTAGGTTAACAACTACGCATGTCTCACAAAACATTGAAATGATATTCTTAATACCTAGATCAAAAAATACAGAATATCAAAAATAGGGCATTATCTTTAAACGAGAACAAATATAAGGGAAAGAAAACCAAATGATATTCTTCATCTCATAATAATTCAACAAAGAAGAGTTGAATAATCTATGCCTCAAATTGTCTTCAAATCTGGTTCTTCACAAGCCAAAATGGTCTTACGAAATAGAGGGAGCCCAAAGCGAAAGGGTCAACAAAAATTTAGTAGAGAGATAAAACAATATCTCAAAAATATTTCTCAAATTTTCCACTTCACAGGACGAAACGATCTATGGGAAGGTACTTTGTTTTATAATGATAAGTTGTGCATTATGACATCCTTTATGGAAGTTGTGTATGTTTATAATGGGCACAATCCCATTCTCATACAAACAAACATTATTTGTTTTGTAATAATTAATAATTGTATTATATTATCACCCTCTCCTAAAATCTTAGTTTCCCGCAACCCCTCCTGAATGGTTAACTACACAGACAAAATGGGAAATCATTTAATCCATGTGTGTGTATATATATAAGTATTTGTATTTTTACGAAATACAAGAAGCCCAAAAAGTAGAAACTGGATGAAAAATAAAACGGAAAGGATGAACAAGAAAGAGATAGCTTCACCGACCGTAGTTAACCTTGCAATTCCTAAGATCTCTACCATCATCGAAAATAGTAACCATCATCATTCTCTCTACCATGCCACGAATAATTATTTGCCATTAATTTCACCAATTTCCCTCTAACGGGTGCTCGAAGACGTGTTTCAAAAAAAAGTACCTTCAATTAATCAAAGGTGGTACACCAATTTATTTACAAATTAATGGTAAACAAGTACTCTATGAAGGCTATGAGAATGGGCAACTATCCATTATAAAACAAGCTACATTTTATCTTTGTTCTTCTTTTATGATTCCAATTATGAGAACAAGCATTTTCTCATTAGATACATCATTTAATATTGCTTAGCTTGGTAGGTGAGCTTGGTCGCCACTCAACTCGCGCAACTAGGCCACCCAGCTCAAAAAAATAAGTAACCATGCCTAGGTCCTTTTGCTTTGGGTTGCCTATATTTCATAAAAGTACAAATAATTATACACACACATGGACATGATTCACCTACATTGAATGATTTTTCGTTTTGTTTGTGTATTTATACTTTTTTGCAAGGGAATGATCTCTTTGAGACTCTAGAACATGCAATAAATAGTCATATTTAGATGCATCCTTTTATAACTATGGAGGATAATACTATGCAAGTCTTACAAAAGATTGAAGTGATATTCTTAAAACACATATCAATAATACAAAAGATCTAAAATATGGCATTATCTTTATACCTAGACTAGAATACAAAAGAAAGAAAGCTAGATGATATTCTTCATCTCATAATAAATCAACAAAGAAGAGTTAGAAGTATATCTGAAACTTATCTTCAATTTTTTTAAAAGTAAATTCTTCTTCTATGAGTCATTCTTCTTTCATGATTTCTATATGTTAAATGGGCATTTTCCCAATTCTAAAACAAAATAATATTTATCTTCCATATGCCTCTTCTAAACATTTGTTGTTCTTCTATGTTTTATATGAGATAAAAAAATGCCCACATGATTATTATTTGAGAATGGACATATGCCCATTCTAAACATCTACTCTTATTATGTCTATTCTTCTACGTTTTCTATACGAGAATGGGCATCTTCCCATTTTGAATGGGCTTGACATGAAGATGAAGATTACTTTTTTTTACAATGGGTCACTCCTCACTTTGCAATGGAAGACATGTTTCAAAACAATTACCTTTAATTAATAAATAAATTGTGTTAAAAAAATAAACAATAACAGCCAAAATGAGACAATTAAATACAAAAGACGCAATGCTTAGTCCAACCAAAATGATTGAGTTCAATATTTCCCTGCCCATTCTAAAACTAAATAATAGAACTACATAAGGCTTGATCCCTCTTGAGGGTATGTAGTGCAGCACTTGGCGGTGTCTAGCACTTGGCTCCACCAAGGTTAGTCTAGCCAAAATGATAGTAACAATTATAAACAAAATAATAGAACTACATAAGGCTCATTTTGTTCATCTGTTTCCCACCGCATGAATATGGATAAGGAATTGGGCCAACGAAAATTACATTCAAAAATTTTTACCATGCTCAGAAGACAAAAATTATCTATGCTGGAAAAAGACATTTCAAAATCTATAAAAAATTGATATTGGTCGTTTACATGTAGCTCCTGCAAAATACCAATACATATCACTTGATTTAGCAAGTGTTAGTTTCCTTTTCCACTCTATGTTATGCAACCTTGTACCTTTTCAGTGGGATGTAATTTTGCTTCCTTTTTAAAAAAATTATTGGTGTTATTTGTTTTGAGCTTCCATTGTATGTTTCCCATCATTTCTATATTATTGATGGGCAACATACAATGGATGCCCAAAACAAATCCTTGCAAATCCTAATTTTCCATCTATTAGTTATTTTTTAAAGTACATGGAATTAAATTTATCTCTATTCTTCTTCTAACAGTTATATAAAATAAACTACATGAGAATAGATATATATTTTGAGATGAGAACTACAAAGGCTTGAACCCCCTCGGGGGTATGTAGTCAACACTTCACTCTGCCAGGGATAATCCAATTAGTATAATACAATTATTAATTACTTCAAAACAAAAAATATTTATTTGTATGAGAATGGGCTTGTGCCCATTATAAACATGCACAACTTCTATAAAGGTTGTAACAATGCACAGCTTCCCATTCCTTCCCATGTTAAAAGAAAGTAAATACAATATGTTGAACTTAAAGTTATATCTATTCTTAAAGTTTTAAAGCGGAAAGGATTAACAAATAAAGTGGAGAGAGTAAAATTAGCATAAACATTTTCTTCAAATCTTGTTGAAATTGTCACAATGCACATCTTCCAATTCTATATTCTATAATTCTTATATGAGAATCGGCATATGACCATTCAAAATATCTATTCTTCTTTTATGTTTCGATATATATATATAATGAGAACTACATAAGGCTTGATCCCTCTAGAGGGTATGTAGTGTAGCACTTGGCTCTGCCAGGGATAGTCTAGCCAATATGATACAATTATAAACAATTATGAATTATAAATGCATAAAATGCATTTCAAGGGATGTCAGTTATTTTTTCCATATATGGTGTTCATAATTCAACTAGTATGGAGGTGGAAGATGTGACAGTGGATCGGGATTGGAAACATTTAGAGCCCTTGGATATTATCAAACTAAATGAAATTGGAGTTGTCATCCTGAACATTCTTTCAAATGATCAAGATTAGTGCATATTTGGGAGCACATGATCAAGAGATGCAACTCATATGCATCCCTATATGCATATTTGGGAGCTCATGAACAGTTATCAAGTATTTTTTAAAATTTAATATTCTTTTTTACTTGTCAATATTAGTTTGAATCGATTTGATAAATATATATTAATTTCAATTTTACGTTCGATATCTGATTGGAGAATATCCAAAAACTATATGTAAAGAAATAGGTAAAATTATTAAACCTTTTCATTTGTCAATATTAGTTGGAATCAATTCGATAAATATATTCTCGCTTTTAATTTTTATGTGGAGATGCAACTAGAGACAATCTAGAAAATCTACAACTAACAAATATGTGTAAAGAAATAGGTAAAATTATTTTTGTGAAATATTATTGTTATACAATTTTG
This sequence comes from Taxus wallichiana var. yunnanensis, assembly GCA_018340775.1. Lineage (NCBI taxonomy): Eukaryota > Viridiplantae > Streptophyta > Pinopsida > Cupressales > Taxaceae > Taxus > Taxus wallichiana. The sequence continues at coordinate 408,654,010 of CM031242.1, forward strand.
CCCCTTGAAGTGAAATTGGACAACGGAATCCTATTGTGCTCTAGAACTAGAAAAGGGTCTTCATAAAGCATTCTGGGACATCTCAAGAAAAATTCATGTTTAGGTGGTCCTCATTGTGTTTTGGGTAGCTTTGGAGTCATCTTGAAGCTATTCTTCCCTTTCTGCGGGCCTTAAAGATCCTAATTTTGCTCAAAGTAAAAAACAAATTTGGCCTGACTGACGGTCCGACATTCATTTAACATGAGCAAGGAGTCATCAAAATTGTGAAATTATGTCTAAGGGGTTTTGTTGTGTTTACATTACTCCCATGTTTGAGATGAAATCTTGGAGAATCCAAAGTTTAATACAAAAGGTTGAAATGTGCATAGGATGATGAAGGTTCAAATTCATCTCATCGAGCAACTCGGTGAGCTTCTCTAAAAGTTGATTGTCGAGTTGAGCTTTGCATACCTAACAACTTGATATATGATTTGCTAAGAAACATAAACAATATTGAGACCAAGTCAATATGAAGGACTTGACATAGTCGAGCTAACATTTGTACGAAGAAAAGTGATGCCTATAGAGTTGTTACATGAGTATAATCACATCAAGCTTGGTTTGGCTCATCGACGGGATTAAGGAGTTTCGTGATCGGGATATCTAAGCTCATAAATTTACAAAGAGAACTCGAGAGGCTGAGCTATGTTGTCACATGAAAGAGAACACTAGAATGACATAGGTAGTAACTCAAATGCTTGTGTGAGATGGCTTGAAGAGTGAACTCGGCATTCGAATAATAGAGCTCAGATCGAATGATGGAATCCAATGCACTAGATGATCCACTTGGTATAGAGCTTGAATGGTGAAAGCTCGAATTGAGAAAAATGTAGGATCCGGGAAAGATAATGGCAAACTTTGGTTTCGAGTTGGAAAATATTTACGTTTCGGCATTAAGAACACAAAGAAGCTCAATCTATAGCTCTCAAGGTAGATAAATGATGGCTCGATCATCAAATTTGATGTTATCCATGAAACAATGATCTTGTGGAGTCATCATAAACACTGGAGAATAACTCAGGTCGAGTCAATTTAATGACTCAAAGGATCGACCTTGATCGTTTTCAATGATGGTTTAGTTTTTGTATAGAGGGGATCAAGCTCAAAGATGGCTGGGAAGCTAGCATGGATCAAGATCTTTGAGCTCATATGGGATCGACACAACAACCATGAAGAAAACGGTGAACAAAGCATTGGCTTGGTGGGTGGTAGGCTACTTCACCAAGTTGACAAGTAGGGATTCATCAAATTCAATGCCAAGCTAGCTAATATGAGCTTATGTTGAGTTTGAGATCAACCGATGAGCTCATGTAAAAATGGCTCGGCTTCACGAACAAGTCACTCGGGATGAAGCGAGCGAAGAGAGTAGGCAATATGTTTGACGAAGGCTATGTCACGTCGACGTGTTGAGTTCATAATTGTGAAGGTTCCGAGTTTGTGGACATCAAGCCAAGTTATCAAAAGTTTAGAGTGCTCTGGTTTTGATCTTGGTATATGCTATGCTTATAGGGACGAGCTAGAAGAATACCAAACTAGGTGGATTACATGGGGCGGTGTGCTTATGCGGGGCATGAGTTGAGATCCGTCAAGATCAAGAAGTTTCGATGTGTCATGAGCTCATAGTGAGCTTGGCGGTTTAGTTAGGCTCATTCATATGTTGCAGGTGAATTTGAGGTCAATTCATTGGCGGATTACACACACTGGATGCATGGAAATGGGTTTGGCTTAAGCCGGTTGTAGAATGGTGGAACTCGTAAGATCGAGTCATGGCAAGCCAAGTTGAACCGATTTGTGGGCTCAGAGCTCACTTGATCGAGCTAAGATGGTTGTGAACATGTCGAGGACAACTTGCTTAGCTAAGTTGAGGCCTATTTGTTTGGTGGCACAAAGCCAAATCAAGGCATTTTCAAAAATTGTGCCCAATGGGAGAATCAAGGCCATTCTACCAAGGATGCACGATGTAGAGCGGGGTTTTGGGGTCCTAAAATCTGAGTTGCCAAGATGCGGAGATTCAATTCTAATGAAGCATGGAAACTTGGACTCTTTTGTGCATGAGGGGAATGTGGTAAGGTAAAATCCACGATGGGGGTTTTGGTTAGTTGGGTAAAGATGATTCAAGTTTAAATGATCGATGTGAGAGACGGAGTGGGTCAATGTGTAACACCTAGCGAGAATAAGAGGATTCATCATTCAATATATTTCATGCACTTCAAACTTAGTGGGAAGTTTAGGTGATTTAATAGCCAAAATAATGCATAATGTGGAGCTCGCTAAACCGATGAAGTAGTCAAAGCCAATGAAAAGCTCATTGCTAACCGACATGATTTTGAGTTACATGGGTGAGTCATCCAATGAATACGAGGGACCCCGAGTCCTCGAGTAAAGCTCGGTCAACTCTACTTTGAAATTAAGGCACATGTTGCAATGGCATATTTTGATGAGTTAAGTGCCACCAAGTTTTTCGAGATAACACGTTTCAAGGTGATGTTCAGATTTTATGGGCATGTTATACATTCAACTCAATACAAATAGCTCGGACTATGTATCAAATGAATTACCTATGCACTTGGTTCTCGAAAAACTAATATGAAGAGACCAATGCAAAGGATTGGAGAATACTCCTGAGAATCTTGGGAAGCCATGCAACACGTCAAGGGTTGTTCAAACATCGGTGCATCAATACAAAAGCTCCACATGTCAATTGGACTAGGTAAATGTGGAATCTGAGCTCATTAATACAAAGTGTGGCGAGAGAATAGGAGGTGATGCGATTGATTTCATCAATTCAAAGTGAAGGTGGTTAAATATTATAAGGAACCCGTCATGTGAAGGATTACATAGAACTTGCCAACTAGCTCACGAGTTAGGTGGCAAGCTGGTTGGCTAACTTAACAAATCCAAGACCCCTTCAAAGCACAAACCAGACCTTAGGGGTCCCACCAATTTCAAATTTTATTTTTATTAAAAATGTTATTATTTTTAAAATATTTTATTAAAAATATTATTTTAATTAATGGAGTATTAAATGCAAAAAAATTAAAATTATAGAGGCATGATAGAATGTTCTTAAGTGGTGCAATTAATGATGTAATCAATCATGGAGACCAAGTGCCTAGAATTTAGGCTTTCTTCCTCTCTTCTCTCACAGGTGGATTTTCTATAAATGTAAATGAGAAGCTCATTCCAAGGGGTTGGACATTTTTCAGTATTCCTCTCTCTCTTCTATAAGCTAGTCTATTGTGGATTGTGGGGACTTTCAAGCCTCTTTTCCAACATTGTAATGGAAAAATTTGCCTCTTCCTCATGTAATGATGCATTGTGCACGTGATTGAAGTAATAAAATTGTGTTTTGTGACTAATTATTGGTCCTTTCATCATTCTAGCTACTTCTTTGTGCCTTTCTCATGTATGTAGGTATATTGTGCAACTTCAAGTTTCCACTGTAGATTTTGAGAATTTTGTGCTTATCTGGGAGTGAAGCTTTGTATGTCGTTGAGTTGTGGTGCTTGTTCATCCTTCTAATTTTCATCTTTCTTCACTGGAAAACTAAAAATTTATCTAACAACACCCTTTCTTAGTACATCACCACTTCTAGTGTAGGTTTTATTTCTTGCAAATATCTCTCCCTTAACCCCATGAAAATGTTAGCATAGGTCTAGTTAGATGTTTTATTACATTAGAAGTAGTTTTTTGTTTAGTTTAAGAAAAGAAAGACGGCCTTCTCCAGAGGTTCACCTCAAGCCCAAGTCCCACAATTTGAGAGGTTATCTAATGTTACCCAATCACACTGAATGCCCTATTCATCACTTGGCCATTCGGAGGGTGTAGTGATTTGGTGATAATACTTTTTGGCACACCCGGTGGGAGAATAGTTAGTACTTATCTTTATACTTGCATGAATCAAAGTACCCAGGTGACTCCATATCTCTGGATTTCATAATCTCAGTGTGTTAACTTATGTGAAGAATTCAGACAAGAGCTTTTGCAAGACGAGAAGGAAATTATCAACATATCGAGTTATCCTTGTCTCCTCCAAGGAGAAGGAGAAGAGGCATTTCAACATCACCAGTTGCAACATCACCTCATAGGGTTCATTCAACTCCTCCTTACGAAGGTTTCCTCAACCTAGGAACAATCAACCTCTCATTGATATGGAAGCCTCTGCAAGAACCAAATTTTTCTCCTTTCAATGTAAGTAGTCCTCTTTAGTTGGCTCAATGTGATCCTATACCTAGTGTGGAACTCAAAATTTTCCCTTTTACACAGGGGAAACTCATATTACTCTGGTGGAACATATTCTTGATGTAGCCAGCATTTTCACAGTACATAATATTACAGAAGACAATGTTGCGGTCAGACTCCTTACCACTTCCTTCAAGGGAAAATCACTTCAGTGGTTTTGTGGGTTAGAATTTGGTACTATAACCACTTGGGATGTGTTGGGAGAGAATCTCTGCAAACAGTTCAAAGACAAGAGTGACCACTTGTCACTCATGGAACAACTCACTACCATAAAGAGATCTCCTCAGGAATACATGAGTGATTTCAACTTCCGATTCCACAAAACTTGGAATAGAATTATGGCACTCATAAAACCTTCTCCCAATAATGCATTCTTGTATTATTTACGATCCTTAAATAGCGATGTAGTAGTTATGATTCAGTCCATGGGAGGGAATACACTTCCTGATGCCTACGAGATTGCAATAAGAGCCAAGAATTCTTTGATCCAAGCAGGGAAGATTGCACCTAGACCTCCCATGCCTTTGTTTGCTGAAATTTCAAGTAATCAACCAACCATTTCCCTGTTCCATCAAATTCTATCCAACCAATTGTAGTTGCACTAGCTATGTCTTCACCCTCCCCTTCAAATGATCTAGTTGAGGTCAAGTCACTGCTGCAAAATTTTGGGAATGAACTCATAGCACTCAAGAGGAAACAATCTCAATATGCTCATCCTTACCAATCCCATAATCAATAGTACCAAGCTAACACCCACCTTTTCAAGGAAATAATCAATCACAAAATCAAGTTGTGAACATCAAGCCTCTAAAATTTAGGAATCCTCTTGCTGCTAGCTCTTCTAGAGCCATTGTACCTGTCCAAAATAATCTAGTTCAAGACTACGAATGGTGTTATCCTTGTTCTCAACCCCACAATAAAATATTTACCCCAATGGAGTTCTTAGCCAAGCCCTTATGGTTCAAAGCATATCTGCTTCACCAGAGTCAATAGAAAGTTCATCTACGTAGGAAATAGCAGAGATCAACCGTAGGCCCTTAAAGAAACCACTTTGTTAAATTGGCAAGCAAAATATTTTTACGGGATGAATATAGATTCTCATCAGTGTCGGTAAACACTCTTTCCAAAAAGAGAAATGGAATCTAAACCTTCCAAAGTTGATCAAGCATCCACATCACAACCTTGGCCACAAGCTGTGGTTGATAAAGATGCGAAAGAAACCACCAATTACACAGACTAGTCAGGCCACAAGAAAAGAAGGTTCTTCAGGAATCACAATACCCAACAAGCACTTTCCAAAAGAGGATTATAATGCCCAAATAAATTTTAGAAAAGTAGGATCAATCCCTTTCAGTATTGTAGAACAAATGAAGAAGACCAACCTAAATGTTACCATGTGGGACGCACTCTCAATTCCTTCTCAAAGAAACTTGTTGCAAGAGGCTCTAAAAATTTTTGGTACAACCAATGGATCATTGGGTCGTGAGGTAGCAACTACTACAAGTTTGTGTCAACCGAAGGGAAAATTATTCCTAAGGTGAACAAACCACCACCATTCTATATTTCCCTGATCATTAGTGATCATTTGGTATACATAATTGCATGATCGATTCTGGTGTCAGTAGCTTAGTCATGCCCAAGAAAATTGTAGACGTGTTAGGAATCCAATATACACCAGTCTCTAGAGGATTTGTTTAGTTGGATGGCATAGCAGTTTCAAACCATTGGATTTATCAAAGGAATTCAACTTATTAACCATGCATGTCCCTAGCTTTTCATTCACACAAGACATATCGGTCATCAATCTCCTCCTCTCTTCATCATTTGCCTATCATGAGATTTCACTTTGCCAAGATGGGTGGTTACCTATCAGTTGATTGGTTGCATATGATCCTTAGGACTTGATACAGAACTAAAGTGACTATAAGGGCGAACCAATTTTTCATAATCATGTGGAGCCCTATACCACTAGTCCTATAAATGGGAATTATACCATCCATGATCGAGAGGAAGAAGTTGTTGATCATGAACCAACCACTCTTGTGGAAGAAGTCCCTGATACTGTGCTAGATGAGGTAAGTGTAGATCATCAATATGATCCCTATGCTGAGGCATTAATAGAAGAAGAAGCTAGTTTTTTTTTTTAGAAGAGACAAGGTTGGGTACGTATTATATCCATGAAGAAGGTGCGATCATACCACAACTTGTTAAGACCCAAAACAACTCTGAAGGAATTTGGAAACTATTTTTTGATGGTTTGAGAAGTAAAAATGGGGCAGGTGTTGGTGTCGTATTAATTTCTTCATAAGGAGATAATTACTTCTCATCTTTTCGACTATAATTCAGCTGCACCAACAATGTTGTTGAATATGAAGCTCTTGTGCAAGGAATTCAGTTGGCTCAAAATAAGGGAATCAAGATTTGACTATTTTTGGTGACAATGAATTGGTTGTAGATCAAGTAAGGATGGTGTAACGCATCCAAAAATGATTTTTAAGATCTTACAAGAACCGAGTCTAGGATTTATTTGAAGATTTTGAATCTTTTGGGATCCATGTGATTCCTAGAAATCAAAATCAAGATGTTGATAGGCTTGCTACGGTTGGCTCACAATACGATGTACCATTGATATCATGAAAGAAGAGAAACTTCTTGTTAAAATGGCTATTTGACCTGTAGTTTTCATAATGTGAGTAATTGGCAAGTTTTTGACAGTGATAAACAAATCATTCTTTTCCTACAAGAAGAAGCAGAGTTCACTGCAAAGAATCAAGATAAGTTGCAAGAAGCATATGGTGATCAGATCATACAATTGAAAAGAAACAAGCTACCAAAAGGCTTGGTTACTCTCGACTCCATTTTTAAAGCGATCGGGCCGTAAACAAAGTTCCTAACATGGTGATCAAAGAGGACGATTTTGAAGAAGTTGAGGTAGCAAATGAAAAGTTTCTAAAGATTGGAAAAGTGTGTACCCCAGAAGAGAAATAGGACTTCATCAAAAATTTTCAAGAATATAATGATGTTTTTACGTGGAGTTATAAAGATATGTGTGGCTTTGATCCAGTATAGCACAATATACCATCAAGTTAGATCCAATACTAAAATGGCTAGTATGTCAAAAGAAGAGGCCAATTAATCCCAAGATTGAGCCACTTATGAGAAAGGAGCTAACCAAAATCATTGAGGCTTGCATCATTTTTCGATCAAGCATTCCTCTTGGGTAGAAAACCTAGTTCCTGTGAGAAAGAATAACGGAGAGATTTGGTTATGTGTGGACTTTAGGGATTTGAACTGTGCTTCATTAAAATACCATTATCCTCTTCCGTCAATGGAGAAAATCCTTCAAATTGTGGCAGGAGCTCAAAGGTTCTCTTTTCTCAATGGATATTCGGGTTACAATAAAATTCTGGTCAAATAATCTGATCAATTCAAAATGGATTTCACTACCAAGTGGGGCACATACGCCTACAACAAAATGTCATTCGGATTATCTAATGTTGAAGCTACTTTTCAATGAGCTATGGACATGGCATTTAAGGGATTGATCAATGACATCATTTTGGTGTATCTTGATGATATAACTATGTACTCCAAACATGCAGAAGATCACATTATGCATCTGAGGAAGGTTTTCAAGAGGTGTAGGGAATTTGGGGTTTCACTCAATCCTAAGAAATGTATTTTTGCAGTGCACGAGGGGAAGTTGTTAGGGCATATTGTTTCAGCGGAAGGACTCTCAATTGATCTAGCCAAGATTCATTCGATTATGTCCTTATCTCTCCCAAGTCATAAGAAGGGTCTTTATAGTTTTCTAGGAACTATAAATTTTATGTGAAGATTCATTCCCCAGTTCATGGCCTTGGCTAAACCATTAACAACATGTTGAGGAAAAATATGCCATTCTCATGGATGAAGGAAGGAAAAGAGATCTTCAAGGCCATCAAGACAACCATTTCTCAAGCACCTACATTGGTGAATCCAAGGTTTGATAAGGATTTTATTCTTTATAATTTTGTAGGTCAAGAGAGCATTTCAAGGATCCTCACTCAACAGAATGATGATATGATGGAATAATCAATTGCTTTCTTTAGCCAATCCCTAAAAGATTATGAGCTCAAATATTCATTTTTTGAAAAGCAAGTTTTTTCTACCATTCGAGCTTTGAAAAAATTCAGGCACATGTTTTCCAACAACAAAATTCACTTGATGGTGTCTCATCCAGGTGTTAAAGACTTTTTGCTGAACAAAGACATGAACGAGAAATGTGTTGGATGGATTACAAAAGTGATGGAGTATGATGTACACATCAAAGTTACTAAGTTAGTTAGAGGTAAAGGTTTGTGTCAACAACTTGCCATAGATTTGGAATCGAAACATGATGAGGACATGACACTTTTGAATAGTGATGAAAGAGATGATCAAGTTGACTGGTTATCAAATATGAAAACATTCCTTCTCTCAGGAACATACCTAGTTGACATGGATAAGACTCAAAGATGGACCTTTCACCTTCAGTCTATTCCTTATGTTCTGGTAGATAATGTTCTCTTTCAAAGGGATTTGAATGGTGTTCTTCTTCGGTGCATAGGTCTAGAACAAGTGAGCAAGATACTAGAAGAATTCCATAATGGCCTATCTGGAGGACATTATTCTGCACAAAAAACTACTACAAAAATCATGAGGGTTGGCTACTATTGGCCGATTTATTCAAATATGCCCATCTCTAGGTAAAGAAGTGCAAGGAATGTGCTTTTTCACTAGAAAGTAGAAGTTGGCATCTCTTCCCCTCCATCCAATTCAAGTGATCAACCCTTTGTTCAATGGGGTTGGATTTCATTGGAATGATTAATCCTCCATCTAAGCAATGGACATAAGTGGGTCCTTACTGTAATGGACTATTTTACTTGATGGACGGAGGTGGTAGCATTGAAGGAGGGAAATGAGAAGGCAGTTCTTGATTTCCTAGAAGGCATAATGACAAGGTTTGGTGTCCCATTTACATTCATTTCAGATAATGTGATGGATTTTCTTGGTCTAAAGTTGAGTGAATGGGCTGTCAAAAATGGGGTCTATCTCAAGACTTCGTCTAATTACTATCTACAAGGAAACGGATTAGATGAGTCTAGCAATAAGAACCTCATAATGATTATTAAATGCATAATAGAGACCAACAAAATAACTTTGACACACACAACTTAAGATGACCTTATGGGTAGATCGAATCATGCTTAAGAGGGAAATTGGAAATTCTCCTTTCATGTTGGTATATGGTTGAGATGTAAAACTTCCATTATCTTTGGAATTACCTAATTTAGAGCTCACACATCAAATTGAGGTTATGGAGAGTGACCCTATGACCATCAGGTTCACTGAACTAATGGATCTAGAAGAATTACAGAACAAGGCCATGAAAACTCTGGAGCAACGCCAGTCTCAAGTTAAGAAAAATTTTGACAAGAAGGCATCAGATAGGAATTTTCAAGAGGGAGATTTAGTTCTCAAATGGATGTTGACAGATCCAAACCAGGAATGCACCCCAAGGTTAACGCTCTCTAGAGCGGGTCATACATCATCACGAGTTGCAAAGAGGTGAATTCATTTTGTCTATCCATTCTCAATGGAGAAGAACTTCCCATTCATGTGAATGGGATACATCTCAAAACTTGTTTTTGAGATCATTGCACCCATTGTACATTTTAGTTAGGTGTTTTCCTCCAAGTGTTTTACACATTGTTTCTTGTTTTGTGTTTCATTGTTTGTTGTTTTATTTTCCTCATTGTTGTGTGTGTTGTGTGTTGTTGTTTCCTTGCACGAGTGTATCAAACATTAGGGTTTTTCAGGAGGAGAAAAGGTTCAAGTCTTAATAAGAGTTTTATGAGACCCCAATTCCTCAAATATTTCATTCAAAAGTTCCGTAGTATGCCATAAAATCAAAACATTCATCAAATTCATTATATTTCCCGTTTAGCATTACCGGAAGATCCAAGATCATCAATGCCCAAGGATACTTCGGGATCCATTACAAAGAATTGGATCAATTTTAGGGTACTAACAATGAATCCATGCCAAATGGATTGTTAAGGGCTACTAGAACCATGTTTAGTAGGAAAGCATCCCCGAGAGGTCACCAAAAAGTGTCATCCAATTTTTCCCCTTGGGGTGAAATTGGACAATGGAATCCTATTGTGCTCTAGAACTGGAAAAGGGTCTTCATAAAGCATTCTGGGACATTTCAGGAAAACTTCATGTTTAAGGGGTGCTCATAGTGTTTCGTAGCTTCAGAGTCATCTTGAAGCTATTCTTCCCTTTCGAGCCTTAAAGATCCTAATTTTTCTCGAGTAAAAATATTTTTCCCGACAAGCCCTCATTCATTTAACATGAGAAAGGAGTCATCGAATTGTGAAATTATGTTCGAGGGGTCTTATTGTGTTTACATTACTCCCAGGTTTGAGATGAAATCCTAGAGAATCCAAAGTTTAATGCAAAAGGTTGAAATTTGCATAGGATGGTGGAGGTTCAAACTCATCTTGTTGAGCACTCGACGAGCTGCTTGGTGAGTGATTGTTGAGTTGAGCATTGCATACTGCAAATCAATATCTGATTTTCTAAGAAGTATAAAGTATATCTAGACCGAGTCAATATGAAGGACCTAACATAGCCGAGCTAACATTCATACGAAGCAAAGTGATGCCTATGGAGTTATTACACAAGTATAATCACATCAAGCTCGATGTGGCTCATCGATTGGATTAAGGAGGTTCATGATCGGGAGATGTGAGCTTACAGTTTTACGGAGAGAACTTGGGATGTTGAGCTATGTCGCCACGTGAAATAGATTGCTAGAATGACATAGGTAGTAGCTCGGATGCTTGTGTGAGATGGCTTAAAGAGTGAACTCATCATTCAAATACTGGAGCTCGGATCGAACGATGGAATCCAATGCACTAGTTGATCGAATTGGTATGGAGCTCAAATGGAAAAATCTTGGCTTGAGCATAATGTAGGATCCCAAGAAATATAACAAGAACTTTGGTTTTGAGTTGGAAAATATTTACATTTCAGCATGAAGAACACATCGCTCTCAATGTAGAGTTCTTAAGGCATATATATGGTGGCTCGATCATCAAAGTGGATGCTAACCATGAAACAATGAGCTTGTGGAGTCATCACATGTACTAGATAATAACTCGAGTTGAGCCCAATTAATGACTCAAGGGATTAGCCTTAATCATTTTTAATGATGGTTTAGTGGTAGCATAAAGGGGGTCAAGCTCGAAGCTGGTTGGGAAACTAGCATGGAGATCTATACGCCGAGCTCATATGGGCTTGACACAATGGGCATGAAGAACATGGAAAACAAAGCATTAGCTCGATAGGTGGTCGAGATACTTCACTAAGTTGACAAGCAGGGAGTCATCAAATTCAATGTTAAGCCAACTGGTATGAGCTGATGTTGAGTTTGGGATCAAGTGATGAGCTCATGTAAAGATGGCATGGCTTCGCGAATGAGTCATTTAGGATGAAGCGAGCCAAGAGAGTCGATGATATATTTGATGGAGGTTGGCTCACATCGACATATTGAGTTCATAATTGTGAAGGTTACTAGTTCATGGACATTGGGCCAAGTTATCAAAAGTTGAGAGTGATCTATTTTTAGCTCGGTATATGCTATGCTTGGAGGGACGAGCTAGAATAATACCGAACCAGGTGGATTACACAGGTGGTCGAGCTTGTGCAGGGATGAGTTGAGATCTAGTCAAGATCGAGAAGTTTGGATGTGTCATGAGCTCACGGTGCACTGGCGATTCGATTAGGCTTGGTTAGACATTGCGAGGTGAATTTTAGGCCGAGTCATCGGTGGATTACACACACCGAATGCATGGAAATGGAATCATCTTAAGCCGATTTGTAGAATGGTGGAAATCGTAAGGTCAAGTCATGGAAAGACAAGTTACACCGAGTTGTGGGATCGAGCTCACTTGATCGAGCTAAGATGGTTGTGAGCTTATCAAGGACAACTCGCTCGACTAAGTTAAGGCCTATTCATTCGGTGGCATAAAGCCAAATCAGGAATTTTTTGAGATTCTTGTCCAATGGGAGAATCGAGGTCATCTGTCAAGGCCACACAATGTGGGAGCATGGGGTTTTTGGGTCACAAAATCTGAGTTGCCAAGATGTGTAGATTTGAGTTTGATGAGCCAAGGTAACTTAGACTGCTTTTTCCCACAAGGTATGTCAAGCCATGAGGGGAACGTGGCGAGGTAAAATCAACGATGGAGATTTTGGTTTGTTGGGCCAATATGGTTCTAGTTTCAATGATTGATATGGTAGAGATGGAGTGGGTCAATATAAAACACTTAGCAAAATAAGTGGATTTGACATTCAATATATGTCATGTACTTCAAACTTAGTGGGAATTTTAGGTGAGTTAATAGCACGGCTAATGTGCGATGTGGAGCTCACTAATCGATGAAGTGGACAAATCTAACGAAAAGCTCACCAACCGATGTGATGTCGAGTTACATGGGTGAGTCACTTGATGAATGTGAGGTACCACGAGTCCTTGAGTATAGCTCAATCAACTCTAGGTTGAAAGTAAGGCTCGTGTCACCATGGATTTTTTTGATGAATTAAGTTCCGTCGAGTTGTTTAGATAACATGTTTCAAGGTGATGTTCAAATTTGATGGGCACATTATACACTTAAGTCAATACAAGGAGCTCAAAATACATGTTGAATAGCTTACCTATGCACTCGATAGTCAACAAGACTAATAATAAGAGACCAATGCAAAGTGTTCGAGAATACTCCCAAGAAGCTCGGGAAGCCATGCGATGTGTCAAGGGTTGTTCAAACATCGGTGTGTCAATACAAAAGCCCCACATGTCAATTGGACTAGGTCAATGTGGAATCTGAGCTCATCAATAAAAAGCGTGGTGAGGGAATAGGAGGTGAAGTGACTGATTTCATCAATTCAAAGTGAAGGTGGTTAAATAGAATAAGGAGCCTGCCATGTGAAGGAATATAGGGAACTCACCAACCACCTTGCTTGAGTTGGGTTGGGCGAGTGGTTGGCTAACTTAGAAAATCCAAGACCCCTTCAAAGCAAAAACTGGACTTTAGGGGTCCCACCAATTTAAAGTTTTATTTTTATTAATGTTGGGGTTAGCACACCATTGTATAGACAATATATCAAATCTAAGCATACATGCAAATAAAAGTGGATATTCTACCAGAAGAAATATATAAAACAAGAGACATAAATCAACACCAAATTTAACATGGTTCACCCAGTGTGGGCTATGTCCACCAAGAAACAAGCCAATCTATTATCCAAAGCTTTGAAAAGATATACAATGAAGATTTACAATCTTCCACACCTCTCAGATGTACAATACTTTCTTTCCTCAAGTTTTTTCTTCATCACCAAGAATTCTCTCTCTCACCAACTTTTACAAGTTCTTTCTAATTCTTGTTAATCATCCTTACTTCTAAACCCTAGCTTTTATGCTTATATAGTCATTTATAGACTTAGGGCACTTAGCCATGTAATTACAATCAATAGATATACTTTAATGCTAAAAATAGATCTAATTCTCGAGAGTTAATTAAAACATCCTCGCACAGTAATTGATGTCAATTAGCCCTAACCGATGTTGATTCCTTCCTTGCCTGACCGATGCCGGTCCCGAGTGACCGATGTTAGTTCCCCCTTGACCGATGATTCTACATGTATTTTCTAGAAAGTTTCCATTGCATGCTAAAATGAAGTAATTGAGCTCCACAACTCAACAATCTCCCACTTGGAGATTAATTACTATACCATATATATATACAACATCATTCTTCGATCCTTCCATAGCTTTGTTTCTTCCTCTTCAAGTCTCAAACTCGAAGACCAACAAAAGTGGAGTGTAGCTCCAACTTCTTCTTTGTTAATGGATTCATTATCATATCCACAAGGTTCTTGCTCGTATGAATATTTTCCATATTCAACTATCCATCCTCCAATACCTATCATATGAAGTGATACCTCAACTAAATGTGTTTTGTTCTCGAAAGAAATGTTGAGTTCTTTGAAAAATGATTTACACTCATTGTCACTTTGAATAGTTTACAATCATCTTACTTATTTCTAAAATCTTCCATGAACCTAATCATCCATATCATCTCTTTGCTAGCCTCTCGTAGCTACAACATACTCTACCTCTGTAGTAGTAGACAAAGCCATAACCTTCTATAATCTCAAAATCTACATAATTATCGTTCCACCTACCGTGAAAATATATCCGGTAGTGCTCCTTCTACCATCTAGATCCCCACCATATCCGAATCAACATAGCCACATAATGAAATATCTCGAACCTCCATAGCATAACTGCATGTTGGATGTCTCTTTCAATACATGAGTATCCATTGTATTGCTTTCCAATGCTCTTTACCCGGATTGGCCATATATCTACTCACCACTCCCATTACACATGTAATGTCCGGTCTAGTACAAACCATAGCATACATGAGAATCCCAACTCTTCGAAGCATATAACACTTGTGTTATGTATTTGAGCTCCTCATGTGATGATTGACACTGATCTTTGCTTAATTTGAAGTGTCCAACTATAGGTGTGCTAACATGTTTTACATTCTGCATGTTGAACATTTCTAACACCTTGTAGATATAATCCTCCTGAGACAAATACAATTTCTTGTTTTTCTTGTCTTTGTGTATTTGCATGCCAAGGATTCTTTTTGCAGCTCCTAAATCCTTCATAGAAAATGTGTGAGCTAGCTTTCCCTTAAGCTCACCAATGTCCTGCATACTAGATCCTACAATAAGTATATCATCCACATATAGTAAAAAAATAGTATTGCTTCCATTTTCAAGCCTTTTGAAATAAACACAATGGTTAGATTCACATCTCAAGTAACCATGCTCTTGCATAAAACTATCAAACCTCATGTACCATTTCCTTGGAGCTTGTTTGAGCCCATATAGACTCTTTTTCAACCCGCACACTAATTTCTCCTTACCTTTGACTTCATACCCAAGCGGTTGCTGCATATAAATTTCTTCATCCAAATCACCATGAAGAAAAACCGTCTTCACATCTAGTTGCTCTAAATGCAAATATTCTACTACAACTAAGCTTAATACGATGCGAATAGAAGTCATCTTAACAATAGGATAAAATATTTCACCAAAGTCAATACCTGCTTTCTGTGTAAATCCCTTTACTACAAGCCTTTCCTTGTATATTTTATGTCCACCCTCTTCTTCCTTGATCCTGTAAACCCACTTTTTCTGCAATGTTCTCTTACCTGTTGGTAACTTAACCAAATCCCATGTCTAGTTTTGTTCTAAGGAGTCCATCTCCTCATCCATGCCATGCTCCCACTAGATGTGGGTCTTATCCTACATTGCTTCTTCAAAGCTCTCTGGTTCACCATTATCAATCAATAATAAATAAAATAGAGAAGGTGTAAATCTTTCTAGAGGTTTACTTACCCTTTGTGACCTTCTCACAAGAGTTTGGGGTACCGAAGGCTCAATCTGGACCTCCTGGATATTCCTATCCAAATCTGACAATGATCGACATTGGTCACCTCTAACCGACATTGGTTTACATAATAGCGATGCTAGTTTGGATCTTCTATAACCAATACCGGTTCGTCTGACTAGTGTCATTCGGGTCAACCGACACTGGTTACTATGTAACCTTGTCGATAATTCTTTTAAATCTGAGAGTTCATTTTCATTCACAAACTTCTCAACCGATTCATCCTTAGGTACCAAAATTTAATCCCTATACATTCTCTTTTCATTCCATTCAACATCATGACTCCTAATAATTTTATAATTCTCTAAATCCAAAAATGGAAACCAAAATCACCAGATCCATAACCAATGAAAGTGCATCTCTTGGATTTTGCATCCAACTTCTTTCTATTTTTCTTATCAACATGCACAAAATCTTCTGAACCAAAAACTTTAAGAAAAGAAAGATCTACCTCTTTTCTCGGTCCAAGATTCCTCGTATTCCTCCATCTAGTGAAATTAAAGGCCCACGGTTAATCAAATAAACCGTTTTATCAACTGCTTCTTCCCAAAACTGTAAGGGCAATCCAGAATGTATTCTCATACTTCTAGCATGTTATTGTCTTTTTCATTCTTTCTGCAACACCATTCTCATGTGGTGTTCTTGGAACCGTTCTTTCTCTCGTATATTCCATTCACTCGAACAATAATCATTGAAATCCTTGCTACAAAAGATTCACCACCATTTTCAAATCTAAGGCACTTTAACTTAGAATTTGATTCATTCTCAACAAAGGCTTTCCATATTTTAAAAGTCTCAAAAATATCATATTTACGTTTAATACAATAAACCCATACCTTTCTTGTAGCATCATCAATGAAAGTAACATAATACTAGGATCCTCCATGAGAAGCTACCTGAGCTGGTCCCCACACATCTGAGTGTACAAAATCTAATTTATGTTCCTTCTTAGTTGCCCCAACTTTGAGAAATCTCACTCTATTTTTCTTTCCAAAGATACAATGCTCACAGAAATCAAGATCTAAATCTTTCAAAACCGATAACTTACCCTTAGCCTTTAAGATATGTATTCATTTTTAACTCATATGGCCCAACTGGTTATGCCACATGCATGCATCTGAATCTAAAATAGATAATTTTGAAAAGGAATTAGTAATAAAGGTAGATAAATATAACATTCCTACCTTCTTATCTCTTTCCACAACAAAATCACCCTTAGTGACTTTCCAAGAGTCTTCTATAAAAGTAACCATACAACCAGATTCACCTAGTTTCCCTGCAAAATGAGATTCCTCCTAAGGCTTAGCACATGCCTCACATTTTCAATACCCATGTATTTCTATTCTGTAATTTTAAATGAACTTCCCCTTTACCAATAATACTGCAAGGTTCATCATCACCCAAATAAACATGCCCAAAATTTCCCTGGACATAATTTTTGAAATAACCCTTATTAGGGGTTACATGGAAAGAAGCTCCTGAATCTAAAACCCATGATTCAATTCTATTATCTAAAGAAATAATAAGAGCATCTTGCATTACCTCTAATGTAGCAATATTTTCTTCTTTACCTTTGTCTAGTTGTTGGTTCTCTTTATCCTTTGACCAACAATCTTTCTTTGCATGTCCTTTCTTTCCACATTTCCAACAAGTAATTCCCTTACTTCTGGATTTAGATATGCTATCCCTTGACTTTGATTTCCCATTACTCTTACTCTTGGATCTCTCCTTCTATCTACCCTTACTTTCTACATTCAAAGCATTTCCAAATGATGATTCCTCTCGTAGTACAAATTTCTTCATTCAATATTATACTAACCACATCATCAAACTTCAAAATATTATTAGCAGATGTTGAATTACTAACAGCCATTACGAAGTTATCCCAACTATCAGGTAAATAACATTAGAGTAAAAGCACTTTTACTTCATCATCAAATGGTGGTGCAACTGATTTTAAGCGATTTACAATAGATCGAAATCATTCAAATGACTAGATGCGGATGCACCTTCATGCATCTTAGAACTAAATAGTTTCTTCATCAAATAAACTTTATTTGAAGCACTTGGTTTTTCATATAAATTAGCAAGAGATTTCATTAACTCTACCGTAGAAGCCACTTCTGTAATATTGGAAGCTATAGATGCTGTCAGGCTCGATCTTATAGATCCCAAAGTCTTTATGTCAAGAATCTTCCATTCTTCATCAGTCATCTTCGTAGGTCTAGACTTCTCATCCAACGGTAAATACAAATCTCTTTGATACAAATAATGCTCAATTTGTATCTTCCATAATTGATCATTTCAGACGTCAAATTTCTCTACCTTGTATTTGTTTTCTTCTACCATTATTGTAGCTCCCACTCAAATCGAAAAACCCTCTGTGAGTAAATCATCAACACACAAAACCCTCAAACAAAGCTTTGATACTAGTTGTTGGGGTTAGCACACCAATTGTACAAACAATAAATTAGATCTAAGCATACATGAAAATAAAAGTGGATATTCTACCAGAAGAAATATACAAAACAAGAGATATAAATCAACACCGATTTAACGTTGGTCACCCAAAGTGTGGGCTATGTCCACCAAGAAACAACCCAATCTATCATCTAAATCTTTGACAAGATATACAATGAAGATTTACAATCTTTCACACCTCTCAGATGTACAGTACTTTCTTTTCTCAAGTTTTTGCTTCATCACCAAGAATTTTCTCTCTCACCAACTTTTTCAAGTTCTTTCTAATTCTTGTTAATCATCCTTACTTCTAAACCCTAGCTTTTATGCTTATATAGTCGTTTATAGACTTAGGGCACTTAGCCATGCAATTACAATCAATAGATATACTTTAATGCTAAAAATAGATCTAATTCCCAAGAGTTAATTAAAACATCCTCGCACAGTAACCGATGCTTGGTTAGCCCTAACCGATGTCGGTTCCTTCCTTGCCTGACCGATGTTGGTCCTAGGTGACCGATGCCAGTTCCCCCTTAACCAATGATGGTTACTTTGTATTTTCTAGCAAGTTTCCATTACATGCTAAACTGAAGTAATTGAGCTCCATAACTCAACAATTAAAATTTTTATTATTTTTAAAATATTTTATTCAAAATATTATTTTAATTAATGGAGGATTAAATGCAATTTTTAAAAATTATAGAGACATGGTGGAATGTTCTTAAGTGGTGTAATTAATGATGTAATCAGTCATGGAGACCAAGTTTCCATAATTTAGGATTTCTTCTTCTCTTCTCTCATAGGTGGATTTTCTATAAATGTAAATGAGAAACTCATTCCAAGGGTTGGACATTTTCAAATTCCTCTCTCTCTTCTGCAAGCTAGTCTATTGTGGATTGTGGGGACTTTCAAGCCTCTTTTCCAACATTATAATGGAAACTTTGCCTCTTCCTCATGTAATGATGCATTTTGAACATGATTGAAGTAATAAAATTGTATTCTGTGACTAATTATTGGTCTTTTCATCATTCTAGCTACTTCTTTGTGCCTTTCTCGTGTATGCGGGTATACTTTGTGCAACATCAAGTTTCCACTACGGGTTTTGGGAATTTTGTGTTTATCTAATAGTGGAGCTTTGTATGTGGTAGATTGTGGTGTTTGTTCATCCTTCTCACTTTCATATTTATTCACTAGAAAACCAAAACTTGTCTAACAACACCCTTTCTTGGTGCATCACTACTTTTAGTGTAGGTTTTATTTCTTGCAAATCTCTCTCCCTTAACCTGTGAAAATATTAGCATAGGTCTAGTTAGTTGTTTTATTTCATTAGTAGTGTTTTGTTTAGTTTATGAAGAAGAAGTCAGCCCTTTCCAGAGGTTCAACTCGAGCCCCAAGTCCTGAACTTGAGAGGTGATCCAATGTTACCCAATCACACCGAATTCCCTATTCATCACTTTGCCATTCGAAGGGTGTAGTGATTTGGTGATAAAAATTATTATAGTATTCGAAATACATACAAGTTAATAATAAATTTTAATAACGAATGTATATTTCCTAATTTCTAACTTTTGTATCTAAAGAGTTTTATCGAATTGCATTCTCATGGTTTACATTGGATACAGATGTCAATGTAGAAAAACTAAAGTGGATGTGCATCCTTTGTTTTGTTATGGTATGGAGCATTGCAAAAAAGAGGGAGACATATTTATTAAATATTTGGAAACAATTTGGAAAACACCATAATTTCCATACAAATGTGAAACTACGATTGTAGTTAATGTAATCAACAAAGGAGTTCCTGAAGAAATGTTTTTGGTGTCTCCAAAGGTTTCTGACAAAGACTTTTAAAATAATAAGTGGCTTATGTCATCATTGTTTACAGAACTATTCTTGGTAGGGGTTGTGGATGATGTAAGAGACATCTTAAAGGGATGTTCTCTATTTCAAACAACAGTGGAACAAATCAATATATAAAATTATGTTTATTACATTTTTCTAGTTCTTTTTCTTAGTTTCCATTTGAAGTGATGTTATTGATGGTTATTAGTATGTAGTTCTCAAAATGTGTTTAGTACATTTTTTTAGTTCTTCTTCACATTTCATCCAAATGATGTGATTAGTATATGATGCTCAAATCTAGCTTTGACAGGTTCATACAAAGATCTTGTTTTCCATGGAAAGAAGTTATTGTTTTTGGGGGTAGAAATTTGAATGCATTATAGAAAAAAATTCACACTTAATATGTACATGGGTTATTGAATTTATTACCATCATTTTATGCAAAAAAAATTACGACTTGTATTATCTCATAACAACACATTTCCACGATTACTTGAGTTTGATTGAGTTTACTTATTACTATTATGTTGATTAATAAATATAAATTAATTGGCTTGTTTTTTTGTATTCTATCTCATAACAATATATTAAAATTGGTCTTTTGTTATAGACTATCTCTTAATAATTCATTTATTACCATCATTTTATGTTGTAAATATTTCATAACACATTTCCTACCTTTATTCTATGCAAATAAATCCATGTTATAATTAAAAATTTGTCACACAAATATATATGATCAAAATATGTAAAATATACAACATTCAAATGTGCACTACCCCATAGTTAAGATAAATCACATCTAATTTTTTCTTTCTTTCTATATTGAGTTTATTTATCTTATATGAGAATGGCATATGCCCACTCAATACAAGATAAAAATTTTTGTTTGTATGAGAATGGACATATGCCCATTCAATACAAGATAAAAATGTTTGTTTGTATGAGAATGGACAATATAAGTATTTGTTATGCATTGCAATGTTATAAATGTATTAATTATTCCAATAAGTATTTCTTAATCTTACTATAAAATTGTAAACTCCTAAAATGGAAATCCCTCATACATGATATATAATTCCAAAAATCCCTTTTGGATTCCAATAATAGCCAAATCAAATTCCAAAAAGCCCCTTTTTGGATTCCAATAATAGCCAAATCAAATTCCAATATTTGGTATAAGAAAAACCAATATAGTTGATTTTGGTATTTAATCTAGATTGTAAAATGTCCAAATTTAACGAAATTATGGTTTAAGGATAAAAATGTTAACTTGTATGGATTTTTTTATTCCATGTTGGTGATATATTAGATAAAAAATATACTTCTAGTTATGAGTTTAAATATGGTGCAGTGTCATTACTTGGTGCGGTAAAAAGTAGCCAACTATTTATATCTCTTCAACTGAAGCTAAGTATAAAAGTGCAATGGAAGTGAAAAGAGGATCTATGCCTAAAGAGGTTTTTCGACAAGATAAAGATGAAGGATTAAGGTAGTGTTCCATTGTTCTCGAAGAACCAGAGCACCATAGCTCTTACACATAATCCAAAGTCAACATCAAAGGGCGAAGCACATTGAGATACATAGACACTTCATCTCGTGAGAAGGTGCTAAGTGGTGATATAGATCTCAAGTTCGTGCCTGATTGAAGATCAAGTTGTTTAAATCTTCAAAATTCCCTTGAGTGCTATAAATTTTTGTCACTTTCGTGAAAAACTTATATTTTTGAAGTTTCCATTAAGGGTGAGTGTGCATGACAATGTCACCTCCTAGTGGAACTTAGTATTTGTAAAATGAAAAATGCATTGTAATAAAGATATTCAGGAAAATGTAAAAGACCTTCGGAAAGTGTAAAAATACCTTTGGGCATGTATATACCTCCTTGGCTTCTTTCTCATAAAGAAGCGTAAAAAGACCTTAAAGGCAATCTTCAGTAAAATCTTTAGTGCTATTGAGTTTATTGGTAAACATCTAATGTAAACATATTATAATGGAGGTCCTTGGTTATAAAAGGCTCATATATTCTTGGTTTCAATTAACCTTTTACGAGAACTTTTGAGAACACGTAAAACTCGCAAATCATACTTAGCCACTGATCATGGGATGATCTTTGGGATTCCAAATCCTTTTGTACCAAAAGGTAACTTGAGCATGATGAAGGTGTTATAATTCCTTCAACCTATATGTTATCCTAAAACCTTTATGGTTTGAGCATTGTAAATCTAGTAGTATACCACGAGCAAGTAATCTATTGGCATATGTTATCCCACTTAACATTAAGGGAGAGTGTTGGAATATAATGGTTAAGTGGGTTGGCCACCTTTTAATTAATATGGGTCTAACATTATACTATAGGTTAAATATTTAATAATATGACATATTTTTATTTTTATTATTAAATATTTAAACCTTGGAATATGTGTCAACCGACTTGTTTGAAAGGATGAGTCGGGAGACATACTTGATCACCTCATATAAAAAAGACTTTAGGTCCTTATTTGATATATCGAAGAAATATATCAAAGGTGTACAAATTAGTATTAATTGATTTGGTTTTTACCCTTGTAATTAGGGTTAGTAAGGAGGAGGTTTCTACTAGATGTAATTAGGCTCTCTATAATAAAGGTTACTTTTCACAATGGTTTTTTACCTTCGGGTTTTCCACTATAAATCCAATGTTCTATGTTTACATTCTGTAAGTATTTATTTAATTATCATTCAATATAGTTTATTAATGTGATTTTATTTATTCATTTTAATGTTGCATATTATATTTATGTTTAATATTTAAGTTGATTAAACTCTTTGTCATTGTGCACAAGGGTTCCCACAACCCACGTAGGGTTAGTAAGGAGGAGGTTTCTACTCAATGTAATTAGGCTCTCTATAATAAAGGTTACTTTTCACAATGGTTTTTACCTGTTTTCCACTATAAATCCAATGTTCTATGTTTACATTCTGTAAGTATTTATTTAATTATCATTCAATATAGTTTATTAATGTGATTTTATTTATTCATTTTAATGTTGCATATTATTTTGATGTTTAATATTTAAGTTGATTAAACTCTTTGTCATTGTGCACAAGGGTTCCCACAACCCACGTAACATTATTTTGCATGACTTCCTTGCCATCTAGGGTTTTGAATATTAAATCGGATATGTAATGAGCATCACACATCATTAAAGGTCCAAATTAGGAAACATCTTACAAACCTAGAAAGTGTTAAGGGCTAAAAGTATAGAGGATTACGAAAGTATAGAAAGGGCCATATTGGGGTTATGATTTAGCCCACCCCATCTACTTTGATCCACGTAGCTCCACAAGATACATTTTCGAGACATTCGATCATATTATTTCCATCCTATTTTAGTCATCATACCAGCCTTGCATCATTATACAAAGTATGATATTATCTAAGTCATCTTCTCTATCTCATTATAATTTTTTTATCTATCGTTTTCTTATCATTATTATCGATACTTAATGGTTATTCTTGATATTATTGTAATTATCCTTGGAAACTAATTGATTAGGATAATTTAAAACATTTTTATAATATAATAATAGTTCCCTTTAATTTTGCGATAAGAAATAATACTCTTAATGATATATGCAACAAGCTAAATTTTGTGTTTGGAATTTGAAATTTTGACATACTTATAACAAATTCCTAATATCATTGTTAAAATAAAAAATTATGTGATGTCAAATAGTGCAATTATGGTAGTCCACTTATAGTGGACATGATATGAACAAAAATATGTTATTTTTGAGGTGATAATTACAAAAAATGGACATGTTGTACACAACATTGAAAATACCAATGTTATACGTTTGTGTTGGATTAAATAAATCCACCATTGTTATTACAAAGAATATAATTAATAAAGAATGAAATATTTCATAAGAGAGATGGAATGGAATCAATTCTATTGTGTTATTGAATCCAAGGTTGTTTTTTTCAATGTCAAATATTTATATTCAAATTCTCCTAGATTTAAATATTTTAATGTATATGCATGCATCAATACATAAATAAGTAATCATGATATTTATTTATAAAATTAATCACATTAGAAATCATGCATCCCTAAAAATTTGGCATCTTAGGCAACCGCCTAGATTTCCTATAGCTTAATCCCCCATTGGCCCCGTCTCTCATTTTATAGACATCCTATGTCAAGCCAAGTCAAGAAAGGACAAGCCAATATAAAGCATTGTCATAAGGGTCAACGGAATCAATCTAGTATTTTTAGCATGACACAATATTACATGGGGTATGTTCTTCTTTATCATAGTTGTGTTTGTTATCTTTGTCAAGAAACACAAAGGAAAAATAAATGGTTGGCTTAGATCTACATAAACAATTGCACATACACTAAGAGAACTACATGGAGTTTGTTCCTACCTTTAAAGGGATGTAGTGCAATGTCTAGATCAGATCAAAGGGTTGACAATCAAGGGCAATCTAACTCCACCAAACACATATTTATCTCCTTTTTATCTAGTTGTTTTCATGAAGTTCTAGTGTAGAGATCTTAGGTTTTCATTTATTATAAGGTCATTATATGGGGCGTCACATGTTTTCAAACACCGACATCGACAAATCAAGTACATTTCTAGGTCACCAAAGATCAACAAACATTATAGAGTGACAACACATCCTGTTTGAAACTATAAAACTCAATACCAAACCATACCATACTCCAGGATAAGTCGTATGGCTGCCATACTAGCTTATTTTATAGTCACAAACTCTCATTCTACACTCTTATATCACACTTCTACCAATGTAATTAGATAATTAAACTTGTTCTCTTGTATTTTAAGTAATTTTTTCTATCATTATATCTTACAATTTGTTTTTGGAGTTATATTATGTTTTACACATTACTTGTTTATTTGTTAATCATAGAATACAATGATATGTACTACTCTTACACCTTTAAATAAATAATAAAATAATCTATACACAAACACTTATTTATTTATTTAGGGTGTAAGAAATTCTTACAAACACACTTCTTAATGGACTATTGTTTTATATATTACGATGATGAAATAATTTATCATAAGGACAAATTCGTGAGTTTTCACCAATGCTCTAGGAGTAAGTCTACAAGGAACGATAAGAAGATTGTTCCAAGATGTGATCTCGAGATGATAATAGCACACCACATTAGATTTTAAAAATAAAAGAGCTAAAATACTATATATGAAAATCCATCATAATGCATGATTCTCAATAATTACAATACAATGACTTGAATTACTCAATAAGAAAGATGTACATATAGGAGGGAAGTGCAACTACTACCTAAATCAGTGGTGAAGAACTCTCACTAGCTGATACTAGTAGTTAAGTTAACTCCAGAAGACTAGTAAGCTAACTCCACAAAACTAAGAAGCTAACTCAACACAACCGGTAAACTAACTCCACACAACTAGAACACCTAAGGAAGCTAACCCAAAAATTTAGGGCTAACACAAGTGTAAGAATTATCCCAATAAATAAATAAAAGGATAAATAATAACCTACACTAACACCCTCCTGTAAGCATAGCTTAGGTGGGCAAAAAAAAGGTGGGTCCTGGTAACAAGGCTTGATGAGGTACCCACATACAATAACTAGGAAAATTAGACACCGCAAGGTACCCAAAACCAGTAATAATAAAGTAGAGAGAGTAAAATCCCACTGCAAGATATCCTAAGAAGCTCAACTCCAAAAACTCATACAATGTTGAAGAATTTTGGTGTGCACTGTGGTCTGAATCCACTACTCAATCATAGAACTCAAAAACAAATGACATTGGGCTTCACCAGAATAGCTCCATGCAAGGAGACTATCAATGGAGTGATGTTGAAAGTGTAAAAAAACACCAAACATAATTTGATCAACTGTTATAAATAGGTGTGCCATAATCC
Source organism: Taxus wallichiana var. yunnanensis (assembly GCA_018340775.1). Lineage (NCBI taxonomy): Eukaryota > Viridiplantae > Streptophyta > Pinopsida > Cupressales > Taxaceae > Taxus > Taxus wallichiana. Next base: position 408,680,075 of record CM031242.1, read on the forward strand.
AAGAACAACCAAGGTAACAAGGCAAGGACATGAGATCCAAATAAATAGGAGTGTCACGATCCAAGAAAAGCCAAGGTAATAAGGAAAAGACACAAAATTTGAAGAAACAAGATCAATTGCTACAAATAGGTGTGTCATGATCCAAGAACAATAACCAAGGCAACAAGGAAAGGACATGAGATCCAAATAAATAGGAGTGCCACGATCCAAGAAAAGCTAAGGTAACAAGGCAAGGACATGAAACCCAAAGAATCAGTATCAACACCATATCCTCGCATACTGTTGAATGGGTAGAGTGACACCACATATCTGTATGAGTTGCCCAAAATCAACTACTCGAACACTAACAAAATAATACTTTGGGTTTCACCGAATAGCTCCCCACAAGAGAGAGTGTTAACATGTAAAAAAAAGTGCCGAAAATATAAATCTAAAATATCTCAACAAACACCCATAGATACAAGAATACAACACCCAAAAGTTTAGGACGTTGGACTCAACCGAAATTACATCCACAAGTTATTACAACACCCTCCAAAATTTGGCACTTTATAATTGAGTGCATGTAAATATTACAATGAGTAAAAGTACCTTTTACATTTGAAATATGTGTATAAAAATTTCACCAATGTGTAGATCTTGAAAAAATACACAATTTCAAAAAAAAGATCACCTTAATCTAAGCTACGGATCAAAAGTTATGAGCTCTAGAAGGTTTTGTTATTAAAATAATATTTTAATGCTGATGTTTTTTAAAAGGTACATGTGACACCCAAATGTCCAAAGGGTAAAAGAGTGCATCCACATGATATAGGCTTGCGACCAAAGGATAAAATCTTGCGCCCAAAACCTAAATGTCCAAAGGGTAAATCATTGCACCCAGAAGGGTACACGTCTATATCCAATGGATAAAAGAATACACCCAAAGGATACGATCGTGTCCAAAGTGGATAAAATACTACATCCAAAATAGAAATATCTAGAGGGTAAAAGAATGCATCCGGAATGTACATGCTTATACCCAATAGATAAAAAAATGCACCGAGAGGGTACAGATCCGTGTCTAGTAGATAAAAGACTCGCATCCAAAACAGAAATATCCAGATGTTAAAAGAATGCATCCTGGAAGGTACATGCTTATACCCAATGCATAAAAGAATGCACCCGGAGGGTGCAAATCTACGCCCGTATTTGACTTGTCTCAAAACATGATCGAGTTTACTGAGTTGATTCTAGGGTTTTGAACCTTCCAAATCCAATGGTGCACTCCGTTTTACATAAAATTCAGGTTTCTAAAAAGTGCTAATGAATTCCAAATACATGAAAATAATAAACCCTTGCTTGTAAATAAAAACTTACATGCAAAAATTACAATTCATCACCTTCTAAACCCTAAATCTCATACCTTTATACATATACAAACTTAGGGCACCTTAGCTATGATTTTACAATATTTAAATCATCTTTAAAGCAAAATATATATTTAGATCCACGAGTTAAAACAAAAATAAACCCACACAGGTAACCGATATCGCTTACCCCAACCGATATTGGTTCCTACTTGCACTGACCGATACTATTTCCCGTGTGATCAATATGGTTCGTCAACCGACATTGTTATTGTGTAATCCTACAAGTTTACAAAAAACATGCTAATGTGAAGCAATTAAGCTCCACAACTCAACAATCTCCCACTTGGAGATAAATTGTTGTATTGTACCGTATAACTCCATCCTTGGATCCTTTTCCTTGGCTTGTTTCTTCCTCTTCAAGTCTCAAACTCAAATACCAATAGAATTGGAGTGAAGCTCCAACTTCTCCTTTTCCAACAGCTTCGTTAGCATATCCGCAAGGTTCTTCTTCATATGAATTTTCTCTAGTTTCAGCTTCCCATCCTCCAACACCTTTCGTATGAAGTGATATCTCAACTGAATATGTTTCATTCTTGAATGAAACATTTAGTTCTTTTCTAAATAAATCACACTTTGATTATTTTTGTATAACCTACAATCCTCTTACTCCTTTCCGAACTCCTCCATAAATCTTTTCATCCATATCATCTCCTTACTAGCTTTTGTAGCTGCAACATACTCTCTGCCTTTGTTGTAGACAAAGCCATAATCTTCTGCAAATCTAGAAATCCAACTAACTATCATCCTACCTACGATGAAAACATATCCAAAGTGGTGCTCCTCCTACCATTAAAATCTCCAGCCATGTCGGAATCAACATAGCCACATAAAGAAGAATCTAACCCTCCATAGCATAACCACATGTCAAATGTCCCTCTCAAAACTCGAGAATCCATTGACTGCTTTTCCAATGCTCTTTACCCGGATTGGCCATAAATCTTCTCATAACACCCACTTCATGTGTAATGTTTGGTCTAGTACAAACCATAGCGTACATAAGACTTCCAATTGATGAAGCATATGAAAATTGTGCCATGTACTCGATCTCCTCATGTGAATTAGGACACTGATCTTTTCTTAATTTGAAGTGTCCAGGATAGGTGTACTAACAGGTTTTGAATTTTACATATTAAACCTTTCCAACACCTTATTGATATAATTTTCTTGAGACAAATATAATTTCCTATTCTTCCTATCTATGTGAATTTGTATGCCAAGGTTTTTCTTTGTTGCTCTCCAAATCCTTCATTATAAATGTGTGAGCTAAATTTTCTTAAGCTCACCAATGTCTTGCATACTATATCCTACAATAAGCATATCATCCACATACAATAACAAAATAATGTAGCTACCATTTTCAAGCTTCTTGAAATAAACATAATGGTCGATTCACATCTCATATAACCATGTTCATGCATAAAACTTTCAAACCTCAAACAAAATTTTTTTAACCCATATAGGCTCTTTTTTAACCTACACACAAGTTTCTCCTTACCCTTGACTTCATAACCAAGTGGTTGTTGTATATAAATCTCTTCCTCTAAATCACTATGAAAGAAAGTCATCTTAACATCAAATTTTTCTAAATGCAAATATTTTACTTCAACTAAACTTAAAACAAGATGAATGGAATTCATTTTAACTACGGGAGGAAAAATCCTACCAAATTCAATACCTACTTTCTGTGAAAATAATTTTACTACAAGCCTTGCCTTGTATCTTTTCTTTCCACCCTCTTCTTCCTTGATCCTATAAACCCATTTATTCTATAGTGATCTTTTACCTACTAGAAATTTAATCAAATCTCATGTCTGATTTTGTTCCAAGGATTCCATCTCCTCATCCATGTCATGCTCCCACTCCATGTGGGTATCCTACTACATTGCTTCTTCAAAACACTTGGGTTCACCATTATCAGTCAATAATAAATAAGATAATGAAGGATTAAATATTTCTAGAGGTCTACTTACCTTTGCAAACTTCTCACTAGGATTTGGGGTGTCTCGGGCTCTTTACATTCTCGTTGCACATTCATATCAATCTCATACAATGACCGACACCGATTACCCTCAACCGATCACGGTTCTATAACCAATCATGGTTCTTGTATCTATCTTTCGGCCATAGTTGTCTCACCGACACCGGTTGTAGGAGTATCGACATTGGTTCCTATAGGTTTCTATATTAAATTTGAACCTTCCTATCGACATTGTTACCTTGATCGATACTAGTTCATGTAGTACCAACACCGGTGTTTGTGGATGACTATTTAAAATATGAGAGTTGAGTTTCTTTCACAAACTCATCAACTGCTTCATGTTTAGGAAAAGAAACCTGATCCCTGTACATTATGTTTTCATTCCAATCAATTTCATGAATCCTAATAATCTTAGAATCTTCTAAATCCCAAAAACAGAATCTAAAATCACCAGAGCCATAACCAATTAAAGTACATCTCTTAGATTTAGCATCCAACTTCTTCATATTTTCCTTATCAACATGCACAAAAGCTTCTGAGCCAAATAATCTAAGAAAAGAAAGATCTACCTTTTTTTCCAGATCAAGCTTCTTTTGGAATTCCACCATCCAATGTTATTGAAGGACCATCGTTGATTAAATACATCGTCGTATCTATTGCTTCTTCTCAAACTTGTAAAGGCAATCTAGCATGTATCCTCATGCTTCTAACACATTCCATGATTATCTTGTTCATTCTTTCTACAACACCATTCTCATGTGGTGTTCCAGGAACCGTTCTTTCTTTGCATATTCCATTTACTGAACAATAATCATTGAAATCCTTACTGCAGTACTCACCATCATTGTCCTATCTAAGGCATTTTAACTTTAAATTTGATTCATTTTTTACAAGGGTTTTCCATCTTTTAAAAGTATTAAAAACATAATATTTATGTTTAATACAATAAACCCATACCTTTCTTGTGGCATCATCAATGAAAGTCACATAATATTGGGATCCTCCAAGAGAAGCTACCTGAGTTGGTCCCCACACATCTGAGTGTACAAGCTCCAATTTCTGCTCCTTTTTTCCCCAACCTTGAGAATATTCACTCTCTTCTGGTTTCCAAATATGTAATGCTCACAAAAATCAAGATCTAAATGTTTCAAATTTGATAACTTACCCTTCACCTTTAATATCCACATTCCTTTTTCACTCATATGGCCTAGCCGCTAATGCCACATGTTTGTATCTCGAATCAGTAATAGATATATCGAAAAGGAATCAGTAATATAGGTAGAAAAATACAATGTTCCTACCTTCTTTCCTCTTGCCACAACAAGGGATCCCTTGGTAACTTTCTAAGAATCAGCTATGAATGTAACCATGCATCTAGATTCACCTAGTTGCCTTGTAGAAATTAGATTTCTCTTGAGGCTTGGCACATGCCTCACATCTTTCAATACCCATGTATTTCCATTTTGTAATTTTATATGAACATCACCTCTACCAGTAATATTGCATGGTTCATCATCTCCTAAATAGACATGTCCAAAATCACCCTAAACATAATTTCTGAAATAACCCTTGTTAGGGGTAGCATGGAAAGAAGCTCCAGAATCTAAAACCCATGATTCTACTTTATTATCCAAGGAGAGAATAAGGGCATCTTGCATTACCCTTTCACTTGCAATGTTTTCCTCTTTACCTTTGTCTAGTATATTCTCTTTGTTTTCCTTGGACCAACACTCCTTTATGTGTCCTCTCTTTCCACAATTCTAGAAAATTAAGTCTCTGAGTCTAGATCTAGATCTTCCATTCCTTGACTTTGATTTCCCATTCTTCTTGCTCTTAGAAGATCTCTCCTTTGATCTTCCCCTACTTTCCATATTCAAATCATTTCCAGATGATGATTCTCCTATACTTTTCCTATGTATTTCCTCATTAAGGATTACACTAACCACATCATCAAACTTCAAACAATTAGTAGCAGACGTTGTATTACTAATAGCCATAACCAAGTTATCCCAACTATCTGGAAAAGAACATAAGAATAAAATTGCTTTCACTTCATCATCAAACGAAATATCAACCGATTTTAATTGATTTACAATAGACCAGAAATCATTCAAATGGTTTGATACAGATCCACCTTTTTGCATCTTAGAATTAAACAATTTCTTCATCAAATAAACTTTATTCGAAGCACTAGGAGTTTCATATATTTTTGCTAAATATTTCATCAACTCTAACATGGTATTTGCATCCATAAAATTCTAAGCTAGCAATGTTGTCATGATCAATCTTATAAATCCCAGAGCCTTTACATCAAGAACCTTCCATTCTTCATCAGTCATCGAACTAGGTTGTGCATTCTCATCCAATGGTAAATATAGATCCTTCTGATACATATAGTCTTCCACCTGCATCTTTCATAGTTGATAATTATGACCATCAAATTCTTCCGCTCTGTAATTGTTATCTTCTACCATTGTTGTGCTCCCACTCAATCAAAAAACCCTCTATGAGTAAATCTTGTCAACACACAAAACCCTCAAACAAAGCTCTGATACTAGTTATTGGGGTTAACCATATAATAATGTTGCACAAATCTAAAATCAGATAAAGCATACAAGAAATGAATGTAGAAATAAACTAGAAGATAAAATAAACAAGAGAAAGATAACACCGATTTAACACGGTTCACCCAGTGTGGGCTACGTCCACCAAGAAATGTCCAATATTATTATTAAATGCTTTACAAAGGAAATACAATGAAGATCCTCTATCTTCCAACACCTCATAGAATGTAAAGTGCTTTCTCCTCTCATTACTCTTTCTTTCCCATGAAGGAAACTCACATGTAACAATTTCAATTCATCACTTTCTAATCTCTAAATCTCATACCTTTATACATTTACAAACTTAGGGCATCTTACCTATGCTTTTACAATTTTTAAATCATTTTTAAAGCAAAAATATATTCAGATCTATGAGTTAAAACAAAAACAAACCCATACGGGTAACCAATATCACCACCCCGACCGATAATTTTTCCTACTTACACTAACCGATACCAGTTCTCAAGTGATTGACATCGGTTCGTCAACCGACACCGATTACTATGTAATCTTTCAAGTTTACAAAAGCATGTTAATGTGAAGCAATTAAGCTCCACAACTTAACATGCAAAGAGTAGAGGAAATATTGATAAGAGTGAATATAAGAAAATGATCTTTTTCTTGTATCTAGTAGAGAAAAATCTATCCACTATCAACTCACAATTGACCAACCCTTTGAATGGAGGATCCATTCCAATTTATAGCATTACAAAATGTCTTTTCATCTCCCCCACATGACTTTTCACCTTTCCTCATCACTTGTGACCTTTCATATTCCTAGGGAATAAAAGTGAGTCTTTTTCTTATTAATGAAAAATAACTCTTACAATGTCAAATTAAAGGTCACTTAAGTGAATAAGACAAAATAGTGAAAAAGTACATTCTTAATAAAGAATTAGAATATGGAGAGAAGAAATAAGAGAGAGAGAGGAGGGTTGATCAATCTGATGAAGAATAATCCTCTGTCAATGAAGAACTAGTTCTGGAGAACATTAAGGAAATACTCCTGGAATGATTTCCTCACCTTTGAAATCTTTACTGAAATGGACCACCGCAAGTGCCACCTTGTCTGCCTATGGAATACATACAAAACTAAAAGCATTGATCCAAGTTTTAGGAATTCTGCCAAGGGTCTTGCATTGGTTGAACTTGTAATGCCTCCTTTTATGATTAAAAATAATAATAATAAAATTATTCCTCCACACATACGTGGACATGGCATAAGTTAAGGGTTTATTTAAAATAACCGTAGTTATGGCTAACTTTGGTAAAGTAACTCAGTTGAGTGATTAGGGAAAAGGAGACTCCTTATGGTCTTTTTTTTTCTATCTTTTGCTGAAGGAAGACACCACCGCGCCATGGAAGTTTCGAACCAGTCTCTAGCGCACTCACCACGTTGTTGAAGGAAACGTGGTTTCTTGTAATGCAATGGTCGCAGCCTCTGCACAGATCCATTTTGTTAAGGGCGCCTTCTTGTTGTTTTCAAAGAAATGCCTCACCAGATGTCATCTCATGGGGTGCCATAGATTGTTGCGACCTGCGCCAACATCCTCCCTGCCTGTATAAAAAAATGAGTTCTGGGACCCGCGTGGACAGTCAAAACATAAAATGGAGAGGCATTTTGTCAGATGTTGTAGTTGCAATGTGTTGGGGATGTTGTTGTAGGGTTTGACCAAATGAAAGAACTAGACAGCTTCTCATGGATTTTGGGGACGGCAGTATACAGAAAATATGGGGGGGTTTTCCCCTCATAAGGCAGTCACACCGTTTCACCATGCAACAAATAGGTCTCCAGCCTAATCAGTTTACATTGCCAACGTATCTCCAACCTATGCAAAATGTGGAAGCTTTGGAGCAGGGTTTGAGCAATAGAATCTGGTTTGTTTGTAAGATTTTGTTCTTGCAATGTCACAACTGAGATGTGTGAAAAATGTGGAAGTGTGCTATAGTTGGTATGTATGAAAAATGTGGAAGTGTATTCAAGGCATGTGATTTGTTTGACAAAATGCCTCAGATATTTCATCTCATGGAATGCAATGGTTTCAGGGTATTCGTAGATGAGCTTGTTGTAAAGGCCTTTGAAACTTTGAAGGAAATGTATTTGGTAGTGGTAAAGCAACACTTAACAATTTTTTTTCAACACCCTCTCAGCTACGCCAAAATAAGCATTTTAAATTGGGATATGCGCAAAATGGACTTGTTGAAAAGGCGTGTGATCTGTTTGACATAGAAAATGCGGTCTCATGGATCAAGATGACTACTTGAAAGCACAAAATGGTTTTTTTGAGACATGGGGGCACAATGAATGGTTTGGTTTGCACGTGATTATCTGGCATCATGTGGCACCAATGGTGGTCTCAACGGATCGCGAGTGTAAACCACTTGGAGCACCTTATCCCCGTTTCACTCATCGTTCCCAGGCATGGTCCATCTTCCCTTGCCTCTCATAATTATCGTGTTTTAGTTCTCTTTTGCAACTTAATAGAATTTCAAAACATTAGGATTTTAATATAGTTAAATGTTATTTCAACTCGTTGCAAAAACAATGAAATGTCGTGTCATAACTCACGAAATCAAAATAACTCTTCTGCATTAAAACATGAACTTCCAACCTCATTTTGTGGTGATTTAGAAAACTTCCTACCCACCTGGATCGCTTCAATATTGTTTTATCGGCAAGACGAAATTGACTTCCCATTAATAAAGTTGATCTTCTCCCTTAATTTTTGCATTTTTTCGGAGACTCATTAAGTACCCTTCGTAATTCTGAAAATGAGATGTGAAGCTTCATTCGTGTACCTTGGTATGCAATGAGTCACCTTGACCTTTGGATCAACCTCGAACGAACGTATGTGATCCTTTTGACGCTCTTATAGGAACTCTATTACACTGATTTACAGCAGTAGGAAGCTATTAAATCTAGAAAGTTGGCTTTCGTTTTGAACCGCCATTTGAAACCTGGATAGATAAATTATTTCCCATCTTCACAAACCTCTAGTGTTTATACTAGACAATTACATGGAACATTCATTTTAGGGAAAAACACTTTTTGGATAGTTTGGCAAAGCCATTTTGTAGGCCTCCGGTCACAGTTTGACGAGGTCAAACTGGACCAATTTCGACTTGTCACTCCAGAAAACTTGTCGTCGTTTGAAAATGGTTTTCTAGTTCTCATCCTGTCAACTCTATTGAATTCTCCTTATATATGGGAACTTGTAGGAATTTTCTCATTGCATGCTCATCCATCAAACATCAGTTATGGATGTGGTTTTCTAGGCCCTTGAGCTAACTTTTGTTCATTTGCAACTGGGTCAGCTATGACCAGTAGCCCCGGAAAACTAGCCGCCAAATGCAAACCGTTTGCTTTTTCCCAATTCCGTCAATTGCTATGAAATCTTGGTATATCTAGGGACATGTAGAAATTTAATCGTGGTGTGCGTTCTCATCGGAAGATAACTTTTGGAAGCAGTTTCTTAGCCTCTGAGCCCGTTTTGTACGTTTTTGTAGCTAGTAAGAAAATGTAAAAATAGAAAGTTGCGAGACCCTCGTAGGGTTGCCAAACCACCCTGTAAACTCTTAACACATACAAATAATTGTTTAAAACTCTATAGTGGAACTTATTTGCATAAGAACTTTTGACAAAACGGTGTTTCTCTCTCTTCCCTTCTCTTTCTCTCTCTTGGGTTACAAAATGAAAAAAAAATGAAATGCAATGAATACATGTCTCTAGACCTTTTTATTTCAATTGCAAATTGTAATTATTGTCATATGTAAATGGGAAACTGAAAAATGATACTTATGTTAGGTTAGGGTGGATGTCATGCCAGCGAATTATCACTGATATCATGCTCACATGTTTTTGCGCAGATGAAAGAATGATGACGTAAAGGCATTGTGTAATGCATTAATTATCATTGTAATTTATATAGTTCATTTTTAAATGAATAAATGTATTTTGTAGTCTCATGTTTCAGAAGGTTATATTTGATAATTTGTTGCTATGTATGAGATGCTGGTTTCTAGGACATCTAGGAAATGTGCATTTAATCTTAGGTTCAATTTTGATTCATAGTACACCTGGTAAAAAGGTTTGATATTTATATAAAGTAAATGAATTTGAAGTAATATCTTGTAGTGCATATTCAATATTCAATAAATGATCAACG